>OY728121.1:1739997122-1741258789 GCA_963277665.1 Viscum album | reverse complement strand
TGAATATATAAAAAATATGCATATATTGTTATATATTTGATTATAAATAGCAGTGAATTATAAAAAATGATAAAATTTCAAAGACAAAATATCAATATAAATTTGAAAATTTGGATAAATTCAATCCCCACCAAAAAATCCAACAATACCCCACCTTAAACGAGGCTGAAAATCCACCAAATGTTAAAAAATCAGGGTATCCCAACTTAAAACTCAGTTTTTTAGGCCTTCTAGGCCTATTTGGTCCTCCACAAAACCTTAACTGGGGACATCTAGGTCACAGGGGTGTAGATCTCGTCACAGGTTTCGATTTGATATGTGGTATAGCTCAAACAAATGCCGATATCAAAAGGTATGGTCGTTTGAAGTTTGAGTTGCGTTTTCAACATATTTTGGATCCTTTTTTAATTTTTTTTTATTTTTTTTGTCATAAAATTGTTATTAAATGACTATTACCCCATAATAATTAGCTATTTATTAATTAAAAAAAATTATTAATTTTTTTATAAGTCATTTTCACTAAATATCTTATATATTAATTATATTAAGTATAAATGTATATTTATACTTATCTAAAATATATTTAAAAAATATATATTATATTTATATCAATATAACTATATTTATATATTTATATATTTTTTTTAATATTTTTTTTGATGTCGACCCTTTATAAGCTCTTAAAAAAGCACTGATAACGGCCCCCCTTTATCAGCGCTACTAAAACAAGCGCTGATAAAGGGGGGTACCTTTATGAGCGCTAAAAAGAACTTATAAATGGGGTACATTTATCAGTGCTAAAAAATGCACTGATAAACATTTTCAATGCTTTTTTTAGTGCTGATAATGGTACCCCATTTATAAGTTCTTATTTTTAGCACTGAAAAAGGTACCCACCTTTATCAGCGCTTTTTCATTAGCGCTGATAAAGGTTGGCACCGGGAAAAACTATTTTTGTGGTAGATCTCCAAATACTAACATTTTATAGATTCAATATGTGTAAACGTTATATAAACTTATCTAGGATCATGATAATATTCATGATGTTTGGAACATGAATTTTATAATACCATCATCTAAATTTCAAGTAAGTTTTCTTAATAATGTTAAAGAAACATTCTTAACATGCTTCAACAATTATTAAAAAAACATTCATAATAAATCTAGAAACTTTTTCTTACCAAGAAAAAAAATACTATAATATATTTTGAAAATAAATACAGAACATTTTACCAATATATCAAAAATGATCTTCTATACCCCACTTTTTATTTTTTGGAATCATTCACAGTATTCTAAATAATAATCTTTTCTCGTATTTTGGTCAAACTATATCATTCCTCATATAGAATGTCATTCCACCAAACTACTAGAAGAAGAAATTAAGTTGATGAAATTTCGTCCCTCTGGGACAAGAAATGTTTTATCCATTATAAGATAAACTCCTCTTAAATCTTTTTTTCTAGCCTTTTTTATGATAACACCAACTTTATATTTAAAAAATATTAACATGAAAATTTGTATATTCTCTCCCCCTTGGAAAACATAATCTGATGTAAGATGGGGGATTGTTCCCCACAAACATTATAAAGTCATTAGTGTAGGCTAAACATGTTGTTGTAGCCTCAAATCCTCAAATATTTCCCTTTGTATAGATTTTTCAAAAACATCAACAATTTAATACATTGCATAAATATACTCAATCATAATATATCCACCAGAATCATTCTATTTTATGAAAAAATACATATATAAATGTTCTTTAATATTGAATATTGTAAATGTTTTTTAAAAATTCAATGAAACATTGATTATCACAAAGAATATTTAATGGTTTCCAAACATTTACTCTAAAATATTCTAGTTTAACTTTCATCGACATTATTTGTATACAATCCTGGATAGCAACAATATGTTCCACTTCCACTATGATCAAGGGAATAGAACATTGTTTTACAATACCAGCTTAAAAAACATTCTACCAAGACTAAATTTCCTCTTGGTGTTCATTTTCTTTGGATCACTCAAATATCTTTCCCACTATGTAACATCATATACAATGTATTCTCTTAAAGGATATATTAAGCTTCCTATCAATTTTTGTAAGTCCATTTGATTCAACCTTTTCCCATCTTTATCTTTATTCATCTTTATACCAATAGAAAACGTATTATAATATTATTTTGAATCTACCATTCCAAACATTTGTAATAACAACTTGAAATAATTTTCTTGAGATAATAAGATGTATCTCCCCTTTTGGTTAGTCTTATAAGAACAAAAATAAATTTAACTCTCCAAGAATATAAATTTAAATTTCTTCTGAATTTTCTGAAAAAAAAAATTACTCACATGGTTTTCCTTATCATATATAATAATATCATCAGTGTAAGCAATGATAATTGGGGTAATTGTGTTTATTTTCATAACATAAGTGTTATAATATTTTCCTTTAGAAATGATCAACTAATTCAGAAAACTATCAAGTTTAGAATACCAATCACAAGGATCATATTTCATCCCATACAAATCTTTCTTCATCTTACACACCATAGTCCCATCGTTATCAAGTAAGAACCCATTGGGTTTCAAAATATAAAATTCTTCTTCAATCTCTTCATTTGATAAAACTAACTTAACATACATCTAATAATAATTGTAACCATTTTAAGTAGTATCTTCCAAGAACATTCTTATTGTTTCTAGTCTCACGACAGGGGAATTTTTTTTCTTTAAAAATGTGACCTTCCACCTATGGGAAACCTTTGCAAATAAGTCATACTTTTTCCTTGAAATTTATAAATTTTCGTTGATCTTGTTTATTAATAATCATTTTGTTCTAATAATATTATTTTTTTATATTCAAGGAACAAGATCCCATGTGTCATTATTTTCTATATGATACAACTCTTTATTCATCACATTTATACTTTTTATATTCAACTACTATAGAAATTGATTGTGCTTCCACTTATGAGATAAGTGATGTTTTATTATATATTCTCAATTTCCATTTTGTTTGAATAGTTGATACTGGATTTCTAATAATTTTATTTAATTATACATAATTTTTAATTTTTTTTACCTTATAATCATTCTTCATATATTCGTTTCCTCATTACTATTTTGTTTTTAATAAACATGTACGAGTTTTGTCTCACTTTCATCATTATTATTATATTTTTATTTGGGAAATAGCATTATATCTTTTATAACATATTAATTATCATCCCCAAAAAAATTATGAAGGAATAATTATTTTCAATAACTTTCAAATTATAAAAATAAACAAAATTTCATAGAAGTTTATTACAAATATTTTTACTTCTTCAACTTGGTGAATATCCCATGAAAATTCATTTTTAATCTTTTTCATAAAACATTCCTTGATCCATATTTTTTATCTTTAGAAGGAAATGACTACCAAACATGTTGAAATATTTCTCCATTTTTTTTCAAATACCAAATCTTATAGGGAGCCATTTAATTTTACAATCAAAATAAACATTTGTTTTGAACATGAACAGTTATATTTACTACTATCTTGAATAATTTTAAAAAAAATTATTCAACAAGCATGATTCTTCCCATTTTAACTGAACTTCTATTTTCCCTCTCAACTAAACTATATTGTTAATGAATATAGAAAGATTTGTATTGTTTTCTTATTCTCTATTTCATCAAGTTGGACTAAAAAGTGTTTCTTCTGTATTCCTCTGCATTTTCAATTCTCAGATTTATTATATAAACATTCATTTATCAATCAACATCCCTTCCGAAGCATGAAAACATATTTTCATAATTTAGCTTATGTTTCATAAAAATTATTTTTGTCAACTTAGTGAATTCATCAATAAAATTAATAAATTAAAAAATAACCATTTATTTTTTAAATAGGTTTAGGGTCAATACCCATATATGGAACCAAAAAAACATAACCCCTTTTAAAAACAATGTAAAGACAGAACCCATTACATGGAATAGGGGAATATAATCTTTAAATAAACATGAAACAAAGGTCCTAACATAATTTCAATTATCCAAAGGGAATCATATGTTAAGGAGAGAATTATAAAAATTCACCCTCTCTCCATACAATGAAATAGTGTAATCGGTCAATGATTACGAATCTCCACCTACCAAGAAATTGTTCCATGGTAGTCTAAAACAATGTGGTAGAGCACCCATACAACACGCAATAATATATTGGGGGTGTACCAGATGATGGGTGATACTAAATAATCACCTTTTATTGATTAATGCATCATAATTCTAGAAAGGTAAAAGTGAATGATCTCAAGTGGTCTGGTGAATTGGATTACAAATTATTTATGTCCACTACTAACCATCCTTATTTTCAATCAAGTTATATGAATATAATAATATTTATTTGATATCTGTCGTATGTTTCTTATAGAATCTACTTTAGAAACATGTCTCATAATTTTTTTTCCAAGATTCCCATGTCTTAAGTTCCATAACATATTATCATCCTCAAAACTTAAGCAACAAGGGTTTAAAATATCTCTAATATGGAACAGATTGTCACTAGTTCTTTCTCCCCTAGCAATAAATTTAGAATATTTCAAAATTCTAATGATACATGAATATTTTCTAAAGATAAATTCCTTAAAATCATCAAAGAGTAATCTAACACATAATAAGTTGTTCTCGATCCAATCAATACAAATAAATTCAATTCATTTTATTTTCCAATCTTCAATAAAAAAAATTATATTACTTTAATTTTGAAGGAACTATTGTTTTTTATTGTAACTACTCTACCATGACATAATTAAATATCTTTCAAGGAATTTATCACCTTTAATATTTATGAAATTAACATCGTCAAGATTCCAAGGATTCATACTTTTAGTATATTTTACTGTCGTCTAGATGAAAAAGGCACATTCCTCAATTTTATTCTTCCCAACCACCTTTTCTTTTCTAAAATAAAAAACATATACTAGAAGTGTTGTCATACATTATTCAAAATAGTTAAATGGTTGTTCATACCATCCAAAAATTTCCTCCATGTGATCAAATCAGTTTTCTTGGGGAATTTTCAAGTATCTAATTACATTTATTTTTTTTCAATAACATGAGAATGTGGCTATTTATTCTTTTGTTATCACTCCACCACAATTCATGACTTATTCCGAGGAGAGATAATTTATGAAAAGAGTTATAAGATTAATCAATTTATATACCATATAACCAAAAATATCAACTATATATTGATATTCTATAGAAAACTGATATTTCCTTGTAATGAGATTCTTTATGTTCAGTATATTATTAATGTCTAAATCTCTCTAAAATGGGAAGCTTTTATTTCAATGGTTATTTTGAAATTTCATTTATTTGATATGTTTCACACATTATTTTTTAACCCAAAAATTCTCAATTTTATACATAACACATACATGGTTATTAGAAATAGATGAACCTTTATGTTTAGTGGGTTTATATTTCACCTAATTCATAGAAAGATTAATTTCACTAGATTTTTATATTTCAAACTTTACCGCTGAATCTTTGATTAAATTACCATTTATCATATTTAAGTGACTTTCAATCTCAAGTAATATGAATTGGATTTTACGAACCATGACTTTTCTATTAGTGAGGTTTTTAAAAATATCATGCACCATAATTCCTTGTTTTAAAATATTCAACATGAGGTTACTTATCTCATCAATGTACACATATTCCTTCTTAAAGAATTATTACTTTCCATCATTAATTTTATCAATTTATTTCTTCAAAAAATGATATCATTTTTGTGTTTTTTATTTTTTCAATAAATTACACAATCTCTAATCCGAACTAATATTCAATTATAGGTTAATCTATCTTCTTATTCTTCACTATTGGAGATATATTCTTTTATTTACATATTTTCAAAGAGATTTTTGAAATTTTTTGGATTTTCATATTATGAATAATTGTTGTTAATACATTTTAAATCAAATTTATTACTCAACATACATATTTTTCTTCGAGTGAACTTCTTCTTATTTTTGGTGGACTGCTTATCTTCCTTGGAATTTTTGGTCCACTTTTTCCACCAATGATTTTCATATAAATCCAGAGTGTATTCTACAAATTTTTTCATTGGAAAATTCTTAGAAAATTCCCAATTCATCCACACTAAAAAAAAATTGTGAGAGTTTTCCCTAGTAATTTCAATTTTTCCTTTTCAATAGTTTTTAGTTATAAGAGATAAAATTGTTTTATTCATTTCAACAAAATATTTCTTATCTTATTAATTATTGAAATCCATAGTCTTGTGTTCTAGTTCAAGAAATATTCAACTTATTCATGGCTTCAAAACCCATTTCTTCATTAATATTATTTTTTAATGCTATATATTCCCTTATATAATATGTAACAAGAATGTCGTGAAATTCATAAATTTATAAATCATCTATATCTTTTATGTCTGAGATTTTAGGATCAAATCTGTCAAGAAATATTCTTATGAGTTTCTTAATAATGGTATAATCTTTCAAGACATCTTCAATTCCTTTTATGCTTCTAAAAATTAATTAACTATTATTCATTATTCATTGATATTTTCATCATTAATAATTATGATATCTTCATACTTTATTTTATAGGTTTTTCTATTTTTTTCCTTTACAGTTATATTTCACTAGAATACACTTTTGAGTTTTTCCCATGTTTCGTAGCTATCTTGAGGCCCATCACCTACATAAAAAACATCTAAAAAAGATATAATAATAAAATTTATAGTTTTTCCATCAACCTCAAGATTCATTTTTCATAATATATCATAGGATAATATTTTTTAAATGGTGTAAACCCAATTAAAGATATATAAATTTCTTCAAGACCAAGATATAGAAGATAAGGTATCAAACTATTTTTTCATACAAGATAATTTTTTTCATGGAATGTTAGAATAACTCTGCTATTTTTTGAGTTGATATTAACCTTGATAAGGATATTATAGGGGTAAACGTCTACTATGAAACCAATTGAAGTTCCCAAGGGAGTTAGAACCACTAATAGAGGGGTTTTGAATCATCAGTGATATTTTAAAATTTCTTCAAAATTAAAATTATCCCCTAATTTTTTTTTAAATTTTATATCCTTTTTGACTTTATAAATATCAACCACACATTGTATGAAATGTTTGGAAATTGAACCATAGATCAAAACATTTAGAAGGTTCACCCCTAGTGTGGATAACAAATTCCTTTATATTCCTACTCCCATTAGTCAATGAAAACATACTATAATATAAAGTGATTAAAATTTGACCCAACTACCGTTAGATTATTTCTATATCCCAATAAAATATTATAATAAATCTCATCAATTACAAAAAAAAATATGTAACTGATCCAAAATAGATAAGAAATTTTCTTAACAACTCATAAGAACTTCTTCTAGAATGTTCTATGTCTGATAAATCCATTTTGTATGATTCCATTTGGTACAACTTATGCCTTCATCTGGAGTAACTATGTTAGGTGCACCTTTAACCTCTGTGAATTTGATACATGCTCTATCTTGTGAACAAAATCATTATGCCTTATAATATATCTAGGATCTCAAATTTCTTCCTCTATCAAATGCTTCATATAGGTACCAATATCAGATAAAATTCTCACCACACCTCTATCTAGTGTTCTTGTTATTTAAAAAACATGTTTGGAAACTCACTATGCTCAGATACCTTTAGAACTTCACCTATCACACATATAAATAATGTTCAATACATACACCAAAAATAATCTTAAAACCCATTTTTATAGGAAAGCCTCTATGATAAAATTGAATATAGTCAAATTATTTTCTATCTAAAATAAAAGTTGAATTTAAAAATTACCTCCCAAGCCAATATCATTGGATTCATCTCATTCATTATATAACCTTTGTGAATTATATTATATACTCAATGATATCGACATTTATTCAAAATTCCATAAACATGGAATTAATGAACATATCCAAACTTCCTTAAATTCTATAGATACAAAAATGTTAAATGAAGTTATCATCTTCGTCATTTTTAAGGAATTCACAAATATTTCTAAAGAATCTCATACTCCATCCAGTGAAATTTTATCCAATGAAATTCATTAAAGGTTTCTCTGACTGGGGTACTACTTCTTAATCCAATGAACTCTAATTGTTCTCTAATTTATTATCTACCACTCCACAATTTTCCTTGAATGGTTAACTTAGTATGATGAACTCATATCTTATTCAAATGGTTCTCTTGTTTTGATTTATCTATCCAATAGAATCAAAAGAGTCTCTTCAATGAACATTAGTGAATTCCTCCAACAGATGACTTAATATGTTTAACAAAATGACCTTCAACATTTCCACTGATCATGATTCAATTAAAATTTATATAATTGTTGGTTCAAAAATATCAAAGCAATATATCTTCAGGGAATCATCCATCTAATAACATCATTGCTTATAAACATCCATCTAATGGAAAATAATATGATCAAATCAAATTTCTATAAACACCACACTAATTTTGAACATCATATGTGTTCATCTAATATGAATCCTATCCATATATCTATCAAGCATTTTTCATATTCATCCGATCAACCTTGTTTTTTCATGTTCTATGAACTAATGAACATTTATTTTGAAGGCATAAAAAAATATTGCTGATAAACATGGTCCATTAAACCTGATTTTTATTGATTCAATCCAATAGCATTCATACCATAGAGACCTTCATGTCATCAAACATTATACATGATGAAACATAAAACTTCTAACTTCAACTATATACAGCGTGTACCTTCAACATTATACACCATGATTGTTGATGACACTTGATTAGAATATTTACTAACACTTAAACATTGACTTCCCACAATTTATACATATCCCCCTTCCTACTATATTATCATTTTTTAAAAATCATAAAAAATTAGTACCATATACTTCATACTATTCTCTATCTAATAACATTGTGTAGCTTCATCATTTGTATCATGTATATAAACTCATCTTGGATAATGAGAATCTTTATGATGTTAGGAACTTGAAGATCTGTATAGAATCATCTGAATTTCAAGGAATGTTCTATAACATTATTAATAAAACTTCTTAAACTCATTTATTAATTCTTAACAAAACATTATTAACAACTCTAAAAAAATTATTACCTAAAACACAAAAAATTAAGACCTAAAACACAAAGAACAAAAATATAAGATCACAATGGATCCTTAGATTCCTAAAGCACAAAAAAAAATTCACAAAAATATATATTGAAAAAAATACAAAACTTGTTAAAAAAAATCACAATGGATCCTTAGATTCCTTAACATTAAAGAACAAGATCTCCTTTTAAATTTCCTAGATTTCCATAACGGTTTCAATGTTGGAGTAGATAGTTTGACTTTTTATCACAAATACATAATAATAAACTAATGCCCGATAGCATGTATACTAGATATGATCTTATTACTCCATAATATTTATCACTAAAAGGATAATTATGTCAATAAACATTCCTCACACAAATCAAAAATCATAGTTTTAGTTCAGTTAAATGATCCTATTTTTCTTTTACCTATTTGATATAGTAGTTCTTCAATGGGGAAGAGTATCTTCTTATTTCATTAATTCTAAAACATTTAATTTCTATTTATTATTCTATTTTATGTATGCATAATAATTGATGTTATTATTTCTATAATGAATAAGGGAAACCGCCCTTTATTATTTGCTATATAAAATATCCTTTCAGAATAATATCATTGAACAAGATAAATAATTTCAAGTTTTAAATTTAAAATCTCTATGAAAATAACCCGCATAACCCACTGATTTAATCTCTATTTAAATCCCATTAAAATACAATGAATCTTGGATTGAATCACGACGCTAACCAACAACTATGATATTTAAGATTTAAATGACATTAAAGCATCATCTGAATTAATTTAACTTAGTTTTTCAAAAGATAAGATATTTGAAAAGGTAATTATATCTAATTATAATTCTTCATAACTTATTTGAATTTCAAAATATTATTATAAAGATTTTTCTTATGAACATTCATATCTTATGATGTACCCATATCATATGATCAATTAATATCATATATTCATTGAAAATATTTCATAGCTCAAAATACCATATATTAAAAATATCAAATGATATTCTAATATCTTATGGTGTATCCAATATCTTATGATACTTTAATATCATATGATAACTCCTGTCTTATATGAACTATGGAAATATCTTACAAAAAAATCAATATCTTACAATATCAGTATATCTTACGAACTTATCGTATATATATTATTATATTATCATATCTTAAAAAACATCCAGAAATATTATGAAAATTACTGATATCGTATGATACAATATTATATAATAAAAACCACACAATATCTTATTAATTCAATACATTAAAGAAATTGACATTCTTGAAATTCAAGAACCATTCTCTATCCTCCTCAACCATTCTCAAATATACTTAGGTCAAAGAAAAATATTTCAAAAACTTATGAACAATTTTCAAAACACAATATTAGACTCTAATGGATATTTTAAAATAAATAAAAATCCTTTAACAATTATATATAGTATTTTAATCCCACCCATTATTTTTTTGTCAACCATACCCAACTCTTTTAAAAATATAACAAATCACTCAAGAGTCATCCAAATATATCTTATCTTACATTAGTTTGATCCTTAACCCAAACCATAGTATAATTATTAATTTTTTGAGAGATTTTAATTCCATAATGACATGAAATGTTTATCCAAGTAATTTTAATTACATAAACCTTAATCAAAGCTCTCACATTTTAATTATATACCATATTTCTCAATAATAGTATATCCTGGATCAGTAAAAAAAGAGAGAATAGTGGAACTTCTTCTCAGCCTTTCTGATGAATAATTGATCCCGTATTTTACTCGTTTATAAAAAAAATAAAAATTTTTGTGGGGATTTGACACAATAATTTTTCATAAAACTAAAACTATCCTTGATATTATACGTGACTTACAACACTGATCCAAAATGAACCATGATTATATATGACCGTTATAACATATCCATTAAATTAGTGGGTATGATTAATATTAAATACTTCTTTAAATATATATTAATATTCTAATAGATATAAATGTATTGATAAATTATCAATAAATAATCACTCAATTTCTTAATAAATACATTTTATTCTTAAAAAATATGTTTCTTTAAAAATGAATTTTGTTGCTTCTTGTGAGGAAAAATTATAAATGATTTATTAAAATTTTAGAAATTTTATTTTATAAAATAATAATTATTTATGAAATTATAATATCAAAATTATCTTAGGGTGAAATTTTTGGTTTTTTCTAAAATGTTAGATTTTTTAATGAATAGTGAAAATTTATGATTTTTCAACTCCTGTCATTTCATTTAATTAAATAAATTAACATAATAGTTAAATTATATTTTTGAATTTTTGTTAAATTTAAATGTTTACTATTTTATTATAATAGTCTAATTAATTTTAGTTGAATCATAAATTTTCATGGTTTGGGTATAAGTTTATTTGTATACTTAAAAATGCGGTTTTCTAAAAACTGTTTTTAAATGCATAAAGCTTGTCCATTTTAGTTAAGTAAAATTACCACTATAAAGTAAATATTTAAATGAAATTATTCCATTATACATATCTTTATATGAATTTAAATTAATATAATTATTATTTCAATTCATAGATTTAATATTAGATCATTTATTGCTTGAAAATGCATTTCTTAAAAAGCTATTTTTGACATGATTTTTGAATTTAATTTTAAATACAATTTTGAAAATAATATGAATTTAGTTTTAAAATATGGATTCCATATTTTTAATCTGAACAATTGATATTATATAAAAAGTTCAACTTATTTTTTTCCATAATTAATAGTAAAAAATAGTAAAAATTTGTTTTAAAGGGTAATATTAAAACCGTTTAATCATTAATTAAACTAAAGTGGTAGAGAGAGTAATATATTTTAAAAATGTTTAATTTGAATTCTGGAGGATTTTATAAACCATATCACCCCTCCAATTCATTATTTATTAATTTTTTAGACACTTAGCATGAGAGTGACTTCCCATTATTGAATTTTTTTGGGTATTTACAAAAAATCCACTCCCTCTCACTTATAAATAGGCACCTATTATAATCCCATTTACACACTTAAAATGGCTTGTGTTTTAGCCAAGAAATTCATAAATTTATTCCTTAATTACCTCCAAATTTACTAAATTAATTTCTTTATTAGAAATTCAATCTATGTGGTATTTTTCTATAATCCTAAAAAATTGTCTGAAGAAGTGGTATCGTTCTTCAGCGAACATCTTTGTTTTACTTCTTCTTACAAATAATTAAAATGGTAATAAATCATTATTATATAATAACATAATTATAAAAAATATAATAATATTAAATTTTCTAATATCATAACCTAAATCCATCTCCACTTTTATAAAATGGGAAAAGAAGCCATCTTTTGTGTGTGTGGTGGACTGCCACTTCACGAACTGATATAAATCGTTTTCAATCATTGCCTCTAATAAAATTTCTTAATGATGGATTTAATGTTTCTATATTATATTAATTAAATATTAATCATTATAGAGAATTAATATATCATATACCTTTTTACCTTACCATCCATTGAAAAATGAAAAGGTTGTTCGTGTGTACGGCTTACTACCACCTCACAAAGCAATGTATTCCATTTTTTGTTAGTATTTCACATGGATGGTAAATATATAATGAACTAGAACTGGATTCATTCTAAATCAGCACTTGACCTAGTTTTTCACATATCCATAATGTTTTTCTTGATCCCCAATGGCTGGCAACAAGCACTTGGTATAATAGGAACCCATTTGGGAACGATTTTTATAAAATCAAAGATAAAAAATATTGGAATAAGTAAATAAAAGTGATAAAATAAAATAAAAAGTCATAATAGAAGAATATATATATATATATATATATAAATTAATAGCTACAAAAAATAAATAAATCTAGACTCACCTCCTCATGACCTCATGGGTCACCACCACCCAAATCACTACATGGCTATGATGAACAAAAGAGAACCAATAGAGAACTGAAACCTAAAATGATAAAGGTGTGATCTAAAATACCAGTAGGTCACAAATACCCATTGAAGCTAAATAGTTAATTTATATGACATCCTGAAAAACATATTTTTAAAAATAGTATTAAAATAAATATTTTCTATAGATATATATAAAAGAAAAGATAGTACATCAATACCGGGTTAAAACACTCTTAGAAAGATTTATCCATGATGAAAAAAAACCTCTTGTAAAATACCTTTTTCCCCAGCCCAAAACACTTTTCCAAAATACCAATTTAAAGTCACACTTTAAAACCATTTCAAAACCACCACTTTATAAAAACACATTCCCAGAATAAAATAGGTTTCTAATTTGTTACACAGTTTTCCAAAACAAGCTTGGAAACTGACCATTTAAAAGAAACTAGGCATAATGGCCTTAACCCATTTTCAAAGCACACACACACTATGAATTTTAGTAAAAACTATTTTTCCATTCCCAAAAGATAAAACTTTTCGAAATTATTATCAAAAATAGTTTCAAAACACTTGAAAAAAATTATCCATTAAATAATAATTTAAGACACCTTTTGTTTTCCATCACAAACAAAACTAGTTCAATAAATTATTTTCTAACATGGATCAAATAAATAAAAAGGGATCAATTCATAACATGCTCGACACATATCTCACAAGGCATAATAAAAGAGGACATAAGAACCATCATCATTAAACTATATAAGTGGAATTCATAATAATATATATCATCCAAACTAAATGGAACTAATCAATTGAATAATGATATATAAACCAAATGACATGAGTAATGTGAAATTAAGGATCTAACCAATGGGATTAACATGAGTCAGTAAACAAGTTTTCTAGATTGTTAAGAAATGGATGCTCGCACAATCTTCCCTAGGACCAAATCAAAGAGCCTCCATATTCTCTCAACAACCCACATGAAAGCTCACACGGTCTTCCCACCCAACAACTCACTTAGACCCTTAGAAAAAAATAGTGTCTCCTATGTTCCTCCCTCAAAAGGATCAAATTTTCCCTCAAAAAAATACCTTTTTAACACTCTGGTTCACCCATCTGCTACTCCGATAAAAAATCATCCACAAAAAAGTTCCCATATCAATAAAGCTATAACACATTCCAATTCCTAAAAAATCTTTCTTAATTTTTCAAATAACCTTTCACAAGGGAAAATAATTTCTAAAACAATTTTATAAATCTATTTAAAATCACAAAACCTCCATAATCTATATTATCAAACACTTAGTCGGAATAAAATCCACTACCATTTTGAAAACACAACCCTAAACACCCAAATTTTTACAAAAATTCATGAAACACATAAAACATGGAATATTAACCAAGAATATATCATTTAAATTTAAACTTAAATAAATTAAACTAGAGTATAGTAGTAAATTTAAAGGTAATCAATAGAAATCTCCCTTAAATAGAGACACATAAAAAATAAAGGTCAACACAACCCTTTTTCGATGCACAACCATTCCAAAAAAATCACACATTTAAAACACCCAAATATTGTTTTGAAACCACCTTATATTAGGAAAACTTTTCAAAACAACAAGTTAGTGTTCATAACCTCTTTAAAACCCTAGATATTTATTAAAAAAATTCAATCAGGTAATTTCTTCAAATTCTTTCCAGGGTATTACATCCCATGAAAAGATTTAAAAATCACTTTTATAAAAAATGGAACCCTCATAGGTTATATATATGTTATCATAATTTACAGGGAAATCACTTTCAAAATAATAAGCCTAAAAAGGCATGAAATATAAAGTGATAGCAAAGTAACAACTACCTCAAAGAGAAGAAGACCAAGCCGAAAAACCTCAAAACCCGTCACCTTCTATGGTGACCACTTACATACATATAAACTTATATATATATATATATACACACACATTAATCAAATACACATATTCCCCTCTCCATGAGAGAATATGAACGAGGGGATCATATATATATTGTTATCTAAATTTGGTTAAATAACTTAAGAGGGGGGGAATCAGGGTATAGAAAATCTAAAAATCTACCCATTCGAATCTTGTTTCATTGTCAAACCAAACACCCTCCTCTCAATTTCTCATAGAAATATATGAACATAATTGAAATCTTGCATGAGACATAGAAATTTTACTTGTTTTACCCCTAGTAGGTTACATCAAAGGAGCATACAATGAAAATGTTCCGATTATGCCAGATCCACTATGGCTCATTGTTAAGAATGGTGGTTTGGGATAGATCTCATATATAACTAGGATTACTTACATTACAAGGTGTAGGGTGAACTCACTAAATCCCATGGTTTACTCCCTAGGTCTCTTTCTCTATCTCGCTACTGGTGGATGGGATCACCGTCTTCATCTTGCTTTTCTCCACACTCTTAGAAAGGATCCCCTATTATTTTATGGACTTGTAGGTCCCTTCATTATCACTAATGAATACATCCTTAGTTATTGATAAATTATTTGTTGAGGTTCCACTTTTATCCAACTAATGAATACCACTTTAACATATGTGTACTGGGTAATTATTTCTGAACAAATTTTGTGATGTTCATTTCCATCATGAAGCTCAAATTGCCTCCCTAAACCTCCTTTCTTTCACAAAGCTCATTAATAATTCAGGAATGAAACCTCTTTCATGATTCAAAACCAGCCTTCACGAATCTCCTTCCTTTTGAGAAGATAACATTGCCTTCATGAAGAAAAACTCTTTTTTAAATCTCAAATAGCCTTTGTGAAGCTCCTTCCAATCATTAAGCTTACTTAGCCTTCATGAATTTCATTATTTTTCTGATGCTCAGAATAGTTGGTAACATTTTACATCCTTCACAAACTTATTCTCATGAAACTCTTTAACAAAGTAGCTTCACAAGCCACCTTCACAATTCTGTAGCCTTTAGATTTTTGTTCTCACATGATCTTCATGAGAGGGTAGAGGCCTATTTATAGGTGTTTCCACTGATTTTAGAACCTTTTTTCCACATCATAACCATTTCATGATGCCCCTTCTTTTTTCCACAATGCTCTCTTTTTTGCGGTGCTCTAAGAAAATTCTCTATTTGTGATTTCTCTCATTGTTGTGGAGATCACCATCAAAATCATCATCTCGTCACGATGATCCACTCATGATGATCCTCTCCTTCACTATTTGTGATTCTCATCACTTTCACGTAGATCACCGTTATATTTATTTTATACTTCTAGAAACCCATACCTCTTCCATATTTTCATAATTCCTTTAAGGAAATAATCTTTTCCCGGCGCTATCTAAACTCCAACTTTTGGACCCTAAAAATTTGGCAAACACTAAAAAACGATGTAACCTTATGTAACAAATTTTTTGTACCACTTCAATGGTATCCATTCCTTTTTCTTCGATATTTTTCAGCACAACATTTCAAAAATATCTCTAGAATCCACAAATATCCTTAGAAACCCTCTTTTTCAACAAACACAATCAACCCAATAATACTACAATGTTACACTGAGGGATTTTTTCCCAACAATATCTCCCTTTTTGATTGTTAAAAACTCTTCACATTTTGATACCTCATTCAAGCATCTTATATCCTCTACCAACATTAACTTCATGTGAAGAAGATATAAATCAAATATTTACTCAACACATACTCTGTTACCACATTACCCATGCTCAGCATAATAAACAAGAGTAATACACAAAGATCATCAATAAATCAATTCATTCTAAAACCACTCAATTTCTTTCATCCCAAAATTTTATTATCATGATATATAAATTATGATTGATCACCATTAGTATTGTCAGATTTAAAACTCCCCCTACATCACAAATCCCCCTATCTTCTCCACCACTTATCTTGATTAATATATTGTATCTCCTTTCATAGACACAACTTCTCCTCCTTTGTCAAAAAACCAGAAGGTCACTCCATTGTGGTCTGCAACATGGTAAGGATAACATATCAGTATATTCAATAAAACACATCATACCTCAGGGATAGGGGTCTCATATACACACTTTTCATGTGTGGGGAGTCGACTGAACTCCCAAAGACAATTGATGTCATTCAAATTCTCTTTTGGGTAAGGACTTTTTCAGAATTTCTATAATATATTGGTCTGTTGAAATATACTCAAACTTCTCAATCCCTTTATCTTCATTATCCTTAATAAAATGATGATTTATTTCAATGTGCATTGTCCTTGAGTGATGTACTTTATTTATCATAATATTTATAGCACTATAATTATTGTAATGGGTTCTAATCAAAGACTTCACATCAACTATCATGTCATCAAGATGCTACTTCATCCACAATAGTTTTGTGCAAGCTTGGGTAGCCACAAAATATTCAGCTTCAGTTGTTCTCAATGAAATGAAATCCTATTTCATTGATAGCCAAAAAATACACAATCCACCAAGTTAGAAATCACCTCCTGACATTGATTTTTTTCATCTCTTGATCTAACCTAATCCTCATTTTAATATCCCAATAACTTTGGATGATATTGTTTATTATACATCAAACTAAAATCCATTGTTCCATTGATATATAGATGAATTATTTTCAACACAAGCATGTGTATTTCTTTTGGACTACATTGTTAATTTGATTCTTGGAATGTTGAAAAAAAATATCAGGTCTTTTCACTATTAAGTATAGCATACATCCAATTATTTTCTTGTATTCTATAACATTAATTGTATTGCCTTCATCATCCCTTGACAGTTTCATTCGAGTAGGCCTTGGAGTCTTCATCTCCTTGGAATTATCAATTCCAAATACACTCAAAACCTCCTTGGAATATTTTTATTGAGAAATAAATGTGTAATTATTTTCTTATGTTACCTATAAACCAAGTAAAAATGTCATTTCAGTAATCATTGACATTTCGAACTCACTTTTCATGAATTCAAAAAAAAATCTGCAATATGCTTCATCTGATCATCCAAACATTCTGTCATAAACATATACCAACACCTTCATCCTTTAATTACTATCATGGTTGAAATATATATTGTAATAAAATCCACCAGACTAAAAACTGATCTTCTTTAAAAACTAACCTAGTCTTGAAAACCAGGCTCTTAATGCCTACTTTAAATCATTAAGTACATTTCTCAGACAACAAACTTGTTTCTAATCTTCATGAATGAGAAGACTATTTGGATTCTCAATATAAACTTCCTCTTACATAACCCCATATAGTAATGCTGAATTTACATCCATCTGGAAAATAGTGAACTTTCTTTTCACTACTATGGACAAGAATAATCAGATTGTCTGTAGCCTTTCAACAACTGAAAATGTTTCATCAACATCAATACCCACTATCATGGAGTGCCTTTTGCACACTAGTCATGCTTTGTTTTGAATTACCAAACCATCTTCATTCCTTTTATTGAAAAAGACCAATTTATTCCAAATGAAATCCTTATATGTTGTCGTCGAAACAAACTCTCATATTTGATTCATCTAAATTTTTTCAATCTCTTCATTCATAGACCAAACTCAATTCTCATCTCCAACTAATCCATCGAAAAATTTAGGCTCTACATATGATAAGTATGATGATAACTGTAGATTCTTCATCTTCCTTGTTTGCATTGGAAATGTCTGATCACTAATTATATTATGTCTATCAATTTTGAATATTCTCTTCTACCTTTTTAAATATACCAAATTTTCTTAATCTTTATCATTATCTAAATCTTCTTCTGAATCTACCTATAGAACTAGAACACCCCTTCATCTTCTTATCTCTTCATCATTATCCTCCTAAGACTGATCATGTATTTTCTGATTATTCTACTCATTTTCCACTATAGTCAAATCATGGGTTTCAACTACCTTTTCTAGATGCATATTGAATAATTTATATTCTATTATTTTCATTGAGTATCCAAGAAATATCCCTTCATCTCCATGGGATTCAAAATACTTATTTTTATCCTTACTGAGAACCAAACACTTACTTCTGAATACTCGAAAGTAATTCAATGATGGATTCTTTCCATACCATATCTCATAGGGAGTATTCTCTTCTTTCTAAGATAGTATCTCTCTAATTGATGTGTAGACTAATTTCATCATTGATTCTCTCCAAAGTTTCACTGGAAGGACTTTCTCATTGATCATTGATCTAGCCATGTTTTTTATAATATGATTTCTTCTCTCAACTAATCAATTTTATTTGAATTTATTACTATTGATACTTAGTTCTTTATCCCATGTTCATCAAAATAATCCTCCACTTGGAAGGTTGTGATCTCGGTTTTATAATCTATTCTGATCTTTTGGATTTTATGACCTGACATATTTTCAACTTCCTATCAATATCTAGTTATGAAACCGAACACCTCAAAATTGTGGGTGTTAATTGATACCTACCCCATTCAGTTAAAATCAGTAATGAAGATTACATAGTCTCTCCTCCCAACAAAATATCTTAGTGAAATTGGTCTGCACACAGCAATATGCACCAACTCAAGCAATTTATTCGAACTTTTCTCTTTTTCATTATATTTATTTTGAATGATCTTACCTTGTTGAAAATAATCACATATATGAGTAATATAACTTGAGAATATAGGTTGGTCTCAACCAGCATCATATTTCATCAGATATTCCAAGCATTTGTTTCTCAAATGGGTAATTACATATCTTGTTTTATTCTTCCATGAAAAAAAAACATATATCGTTTTCTCCATTCACAAGTTAGATATTCCCTTTTGTTTGATTTACCTACAAAAAACTACCACTTATTTTTTACTTTATGAAACATAATTTCTTGGAAAATATTATGGAATGACATGAGACAAATAGTTAACTGGCACTAAGAAATTTGTGATTGATACCTTCAACAACTATGACATATGCACATCCCATGTCTTTTCACCCAAACTGTTATTTTCCAGAGCCAATAATTTTCGAGCCTTCATCATTGACAAGCGTTATGTTACCTTCTTTATCATACCTAATTTTGATCTTCATATCCTTATTTCATGTCATATGTGAGGTGTATCCACAATCAATGATTCATATTCTAGTGTGATCGGATGCTTTAAGAGCAATCTATGAATCCACTACCTACTCATCTCTTTTCTTATTGATCCATGAAATTGAATTCATACCTAGTATGGATTGATGATCTTTATCTTCCTTAGTGTATGATGGACTAGATTTATCTTGCAATACTATAAACCAATTCTTCAATTTCAGCTCACTTGATGGTTCATTGAATTTCTATTTGTGACCAGTTTGATTCTTCCTCATCATATTCCTCTATGTAGTTAATGTATAGTATCTATACATGTGAATAAATCCTACACACCAAAAACTATGACCCTATAAGGATGTTATAGACTATTTTGTTCTGTTTGGTAGCCATTGTTGTTATTGTGCCTTTTGATATCTATTGTCTATGAAACACACATTTTGTGATATCCTATCTTTTCACAACAATAACACCTGATTTAAGGTGTATTCATGTGAGTCACTGATTCACCATTGGTTTTCCCTTGGGTTCTCTGAATATTTTAACATTACTTTATACCCAAATCAATCATCAATTTTGAATTGGATTCTTGAAAAATGACATTAATCATCACACCTCTTAGTTTTCTATCAACCCTCTTACCAACCTTATAATTAGGATTTTACTATTTCTTTTTTTCTACTGGACCTATATTCTCCACATGCATCATCTCGGTTTCTTCAATGATCCTATTTCATAATTTTGTACTGAGAGTTTCAAGTTTTACCTGATCCTTAACACTTATTCATAGGCTTAAAACATCCTCTTCATGTTCATCGATATGATTGATTTGATTTTTGTTAGTGTTAATCAAAATATCAATTTATCTTTTCAATTCGTCAATCTTGATATTGAACCCAACAACCTTTTTAAATCTCTCTAGCACTGATGACTTCAGCTTTTCAATTTCTTTATTCAACTTAGACGTCTCTTATTCCTTTTGATTAATATAAAGTTTGAAATCATGAACCACTTTGTTGGATTTCTTCATTTTGGATCTCCAAAAATCAATCTCTTCAAGAGTAGCTTCTAATTCAACCTGAATGTTAACTCTTTATTTTTATTCATATTCTTTATCTTTTCTCTCTTACCTTGTTTTTGAATTTCTGAAAACTAGGACTATAGAATCTTTATTATGAACATTTTTGTCCTCCAGCTCTTTTGCCTCATATTCCTTTACAATGTCAACTTCCCTGGAAAATTGATTCTTCTTTTTGAATAAATTTCTCTTTAATATTTTCTTACCTATCATCTATTTTGGATACTCCATCATGGAAATTTCAACATCATGTTCTTCATGTTCTTGAATCTTCTTGGGTATCCTTGGTACAATATTTTCATCCTTTCCTCATCAAAATCATGAAATGAAGAGTTTCCCTTTGAACTTTCTTTTTCTGTTTGAATATTTGATGAAAGGAATGACATTACCTCATCCATATCTTCATCTACCTATCCATCTATAATGGTGATCTTTCTCATGAATATTAATTCCACTCCTTTGGACTTCCCATATTCCTTAATATTGTTATCATCATTTCTCATTTCATATGATACAAGTTTATTATGTAAGATATCCAATATTAGCTCCTTTGGATCTTTATCATCCAATACTGAAACCTTTGGATTCAACTGAGGTTGAAGTTTTCTCAAGATGAGCTTAATAATATTTCTATATTCAATAATTTCTTTGAGACTATTCATGTATTCCACAAAAACATTTACCCAATCAAATAATGTATCAACAGACTCATTAGGGTGCATTATGGGATCCTCATATTTGTTCCATAGAACCTATAGCTTTTCCTCTCTAACTTTTGATTCACCCCCATAAATATTCAAAAAATTCTCCAACATAGCATGTGATGACTTACCTAACATCATTTTCAAATAAATTTCATTTTATAGGGCACCCCATAAATCATTTATTCCCTTAGTATCATCATCCAATTATCTTCGTTCATCTTTTAATAAAGCAACACAATCGATATTAGTTGATATTCCATGCATAGAGGCTATAAATATATCCATTACTAATGATCAAAAGTAGTGTTTGAACCGATTACTCCTTAATTGAAAATTATTCCCATCGGAGACTGGAATCTCTTTGTGATTTAAAACCTCAATTTCTTCTACTGAGAGAGAACCACTAACTTTCAACCTCCATATGATACCAGTTGATAGCCCAATTAAGTTAAATACCCAAAGAGGGGGTGAAATAGGGTATGGAAGATTAAAACTTCTACCCCTTCAGATCTTGTTTCCTTGTTAAAAAACACATTTTTCTCCCTTTACCATAGCAATGTATTCACACAATTTAAATCATACATAAGAACTAACAATTTTACATGGTTCACCCTCCTTGGGCTACGTCCAAGGATCAAACAACGAAAATGCACCAATTATATAAAATCCATTATGGTTCACTACAAATAATGGTGGTTAGGGCTATATCCCATCTATACCCAGGATCACTACCTTTATAAGGTTTAGGGTCTACCCACTAATTTCCCAAGGGTCACTCCTTATGTCTCTTTATCTAGCTCAATTTCGGTGGAAAGGATCATTGTCTTCCTCTTCCATTACACACTACTCTTAGAATTGATACACTCATAGTTTATAGAATTTTAGTTCCCTAAATTATCACTAATGTATACATCCTCATTTATAGATATATGCTATTTTGAGGTCCCACTTTCATACAATGGATGAATACCACTTTACCACAAATTTACTAGGACTTCTAAACAACTTTTGGGATGATCAATACCTTCATGAACCTCATATTTCATGAAGCTCAATTAGCCTTTCTAAAGCTCCTACCTTTCACTAATCTCACTTATCCTTCATGAATCACACAGATTTCATGAACTACAACTAGCCTTTCTAAATCTCTTTCCTTTTAAAAAGGATACCACTTTCGCAAAGCTCAACTAGCCTTTGTGAAGCTTCTTCCTTTCAAAGAGCATACTTATTGTTTGATAATTTACTTTATTTAATGATTTCTAGAGCATTTGGATGGGTTTTATATCCTTTAAAATCATCTTGGAATGAAAATCCTTCACTAACCAACTTCATTAACTACCTTTGCAATTCTGGATCCTTAAGATTTTTGTTATGTCTTACATGCTCTTTTGGAGGGGGTAGAGGCCAATTTATAGGTGTTTCCACTGATTCCATAATCTTTTGGACACATCATCACCATTTTTGTGATTCACATTATTTTCCTCCATGATGAACCAATTTTCATGATTCTCCGGGAATATTCTTTATTTGCGATGCCCGTCGTTGTCACAGAGATCACCATCAAAGTCTTCGCATTGCCATGAGGCTACTCTCCTTCACCATTTTAGATGCTCATCACTATCATGTAGATCAACAACAACTTTATTTATTCCTTTATGAAACTCATTACTTTTCCAAATTTTCATACGGCCTTTAACAAAATATTCTATCCACAATGCTATCCAAACACTAAATTTTAGACACTAAAAATTTGGAAACCACTATGAAACGGTGTCACCTTATGTACGCAATTTTCTGTATCACTGCCATGGAATATATTCCTTTTTCGTGGATATTTATCAACATATCAACTCAAAAATATCTTTGGACTCCACAAATGTCCTCGTAAGCCCTCTTTATCAACAAACATAATCAACCCCAAAATACAGCAATATTACCTTGAGGGGTTTTTTCCAACATATGTGTGTGTGTGTGTGTTTTTGGTTTTGTGTTTTTACCTACCAATTTATACATGTTTAAGTCTTCAAGAATCCAAAATACACCCCAAGCAACCAATAAGAAACTAGAAATCACTAAAATTCCATAATTAAAATTATGTCATTAAAAAGGTATGGAAAACCCACCTCAAAAAGGTGGGAGAACCTAAATAGAAAAAAATGATTTGCTTTTGGTGGAGGTTGATGAAACAAACATGAAGGTGTATCTAGGGTCCCATCACATTCACTAGTAATAATATAAACATTAAGACATTATCCCACTCAAAACCCTAGGGTGGGGACAAGTTTAAAGGGGTGACCGAGAAAGGAAAATATTCTTGAATAAAGAATAACAAAGGAAGTGGAGACCTTAACTCAATGATTCGACTATAAAACCAGAAACAATATGATGAGATTTTCATAGAGGATAGTGGTATAATAGGGGGGATCAATTCACTCCATGGAGGAAGAGGGGTGGGGGATGTCGTGTGGTTTAAAGGGATAGGGTAAAAATAAGAAGGGAGAAAGAATAAAAAAATAAAATAACATAAAATAAATTCCTTTTTTCATTACTCGAGAAATTTTATGGTTAGGATGCACGATTTTCATAACCACGCTCTAACCGTGTGGGTGACACTTCCTAGACACACATTCACCCTGCATAGTTTACCTATCACACTCCAACCTTGTAATTCCTTTGTTTCATTCTTTTCATAGATTTGGATATTTTTTGTGGTTTAGGTTGAGCCCCAGTTTAAATTTTTTAATTTTTCAATTAGAATGAATGTTTTTGGATTTTTCATGATTTATGTGCACAGTTTGGGAAAGCATGAAGCTTCTCCCAAATAATTTCACAGCTAGTTTTGTGGTCCAGGGGTAAGGTGCATGGGTTGTGCACGGTTTGGGAAACTGTGTGACAACCATGTGGTTTGGATCTAAGACATTAAATAGAAATTTAACATGATTGATGAACAATTTGGGAAACTATGTGGCCAAACCATGTGGGGTTCCCCTTTTTTACATTAGTTCATGCATGGTTTTTTCACAGGTTGGAAAACCATGTAGTCAAACTGTGCACATTATCTAGGTTATTAAAATGTTGTAATTCCATAATCTACCCTCCCCTGTTTTTATCCCAAGTCAAGACACATCCCTTCAAATCAATTTTAGTGCATGAAGGGAACCCAAAACCCCTCTATCCCTGGTTATTCCCCCTTTATTCATTCTCCGTGAAGTTTCCAAGGTGATTTTCTTTGGGTTTGGCCATTTTCTACCCTTTAACTTATCCTCTCTTTATTTTTAGGTTTTTCATGGTGGGGTTTCTCTTGTACATACCTTAGTGGATAGGGATTATATTTTGATTAATTTATTTGATGTCAGGGTATCCAGATCATTCCTGAGGATATTTTCCCCCTTCCTCAAATTTTTCATTATGTTCTCACAATGTTGATGTAGGTGTTTCCATTGTTTTCCTTTTTAGACCATTATATTTGATGCTTAGGTTGTTTTAATTAATTTATAAATATTTTCTCATGCTTATCATGAATTCGGTTAATTTATTATAGTTCTTTCATGTTTGTAAAATTTGGGAAAATGGTATTTGAAGAACTTATTTTATTATGTTTATAAATGAATTCATATAAGGTGTTCCATGAAATTTCAATTGGTATTTAAAGGGGTTTTAATAAATATTACTATGTGTTTTTGTGTGAAAATTGTTTGATAAAGTGTTTCCTGGTTACTTTTTATAAAATTTAATGGTTTGAGATCATGTTTGGACTTGGTTATATTTTGGTGGTTTATTTTGATGGTGACAAGAGCTTTGTGTTCAAGTTGTGGTTCATTAAAAAATTTTGGTTATTTTCTTGGGATTTCATGAGAGTTCCATTGAATGTCGAAAAATCTAAATGTGCACATTGTGCACATGTGAGTGTTCCAAAAAATGATGATGGACTTGTTATCTTAAAGACTTAATTATAAAAACACTTAACCCTTTCCTCATCCTCTATTTCTCAATATTATTTATGTCTATGTTTCTTTTAAATGGTTTCATGGTTTCAAAACAAATGTAAAATGGTTTTAAAATAATGTTAGAGATATAGATAATTTTGAACGTTGGGAGAATAACAAGAATCTAAATGGTATAAAGGCTAGTTTGGAATTTTAAGCATGTTGTGCAAATTCACTTTGGTTTGAAGTGGTTTTCGCATTATTTTGGGAATGTTTGTAAATGTATTTTAAATGGATATGGAAGATTCTTGGTTAGTATTTAAATGTTGTTCTGGAATGAATATGGTTCAAATTATAAATTCTCAATAGTAAACTTTAATTCTTTGATAAACGATTCAAAATATTGTGTAAAAAAGGTGAAAGCCCAATTGGTATTTTATAAATTTTTTGGTAAAATATTTAGATGTTTATGTGATTTTAGAGCCCAGCTGGAAATTTTGATAATGTGATATGTAATGGGAACCCCTATAGAGGATCTCACAATATAGGTTATCATGTTGGTGGTGTCGGTGTTAGGGGTAGACAAGTTTAGTGGTGGCAGGTAAGGTGAGTCTTACGTGTGAGGGCTGCCTCATTTCACCATATACTATTACCATGGGTTTCTTGAGTGTATTTTAGAGGTTCGAGTGATGGTTTCTTGTAAAAAGTGATTAGACAGGTTGTTACCCCAATTTAATTGATAGGGATTAGTGGTATGTTCCACAATATAAGTTATTTTTGGGCAACAAGTTGGTCATAGACTATGGAGTTGAACCATATGCCAGTAGGTGAGTCCAAACCGAGTACATCCAAGGATCTCTCTTGGGATGTTTATAAAATTCCCATGGTAACTATCCATAAATGCTTGTTTACATTCTTATGTAATTGGTTTCTTGTTTAAAATACTTGTTTATTTTTTAACATAGTTTGGTAAAGTTCTGTTTAGGATTGGTTTGGGTTTTTGTTATAAAATTGTAATTTGTTTGGATAAATATTTGTGTGGTGTGTGTTGTTTCAAAAATGGAAATAAGTGTTTAATTATTAAAATGAGAAAAACCTAGTTTTATATATATTTGTAAAACTAGTTTAATGGACTGTTTTTGGGAATCAGAATGTACGGATTCTATGGTGGTTTCATAATGAGATTTTTAAGCTCTCATCCTACTTGTACAATACAATATCAGTAGACGTGATCTATTTTACAGGTTAGGGTTTATGGTTCAAATGCTCATTGTTGGACAATTTTGGTATTGTGGTTGGATGTGTCCAACCATAGAGATCTTGTTTGTGTAGTCTAGTTTTATTTTTGTATTTAGTTTTCATTTTTTTATTCTATTTTATTTATATCTCATTCATATTGTATATTTATTTATGATCGGTTTTTTGTTATTTCTATGTTCCTAGTTTTATTCATTTATTTATTTGATCCTAATTTATTGATAAAAAATCATTCCCATAGTGATTACTTCGATTCTTGGCACTAGATTCCAGCCTCTGGGGATGAGGAGCGCCCTTCAAGCCATTTCTCGGACTAGGCCAGGTATCGGGGCAGATGGTATCCCATCCTGGTTCCTGAAAAAATGACATTAGATCATGCCCTTTACTATTTGAGGTATTAGTTATAATATAGAATAAGAGTGTTAGGGCTCAAGATGTACTTCATGGGTCTTTTCCTGATCACCACCTCTTATGATGAGACCTGAGTCACTAGGGGTAGTTGGATTTCAGGTCTTTTTGTTTTAGATTAAGGAATGACAATAGAGGTGAGTTGGTGTCATGTTGTTATATCTCATGGATTAGTGGCCCATGGGTATTCATAGTACATTGTTCACGGTCCACTTAGTTATCAATTTTTACTTGGGGAATCACCCACTACCATGTTGTTGTGTTAGGCTGGACCACTACTTCCTCATTCTGGTGGTTTCGTGTGCATTATACTTTGGTTTAATTTCAGTTAGTGTAATTGATCTTTTTAAAATTAAAATGGTTTTTGAAATGAATATTTTTTCTAAAAAATGATTTTGAATTGATGAGGATGTGTTCTTTTAATGGAAAATGTGATTTTTAATTTTAAAGAGTTTGGTAAACGTGGATAAGGAAATGGAATATGTGATTGTTGGTATTCATAGGGAATTTCACAAATGTGTCGGTGTGTGTGGAAAGTTAATTTTAGAACTTTTTCATGGATGATTCAAGAGGAAGTGTATGAACACATATGTGATGGTTCATAGGATTCCATGGGAATGTATTTAAAATTAATATTTCTATTGGATTCCCTAAAGGGTTTTGAATGCTAAATGATTTTGGTAAAATTGGTTTTGCTTTGAAAGGTCAATTTTAACTCTTAAAATGGATTTTGGCATTAGAAAGTGCCCTCATTAGAAAGTGGTTTTGAAAATTCAAATTAAATAATTGTTTTTTAAAAAGATTATTTTTGGGAATTCTTGTATATGTTTTCTTGTAAGCATGTTGTTTTAGATTGAGATTTACCTTTGTTTTATGTTTTGAGTTGATGTTCAATTTGGTGTTGTCTCTCTTATTATTTTTAGAATATTCCACACAAAAAGGTCCCATAATTTTCTAATGATTCATATATAGATCCTAGTATTTATTGGTTGGTATTTATCCTTCATGGTGATTGAGGTCTATTAGAGGCAGTGGAGTGGTTTTAGTATATTGTGCATGCCTTCAGATCATTGGAAACTTCTGAATCTATTAGAGTCTGAACTATTATGGGTTTGTCTAAGGATCCATGGTCGGACCAGAGGAAGGTGATTGTCCCATCATCTTTGAATGTTTGGATGATATGTGAAGTGTTTTAGTACATCTTTGACTGATACGATGAACTTGTTTCCCTTTCCTCGGAGGTGGTGTCGTGGGATCTATTAAATTATTCTCCTTTTATTATTGGTATTAATCTAGAGATCAAGAAGTTTTTCCTCTCCTATAAGGATCTTAATTTCGATAAGTTGGTGGTTTAAGTGTTTTTAGCTTAGTTGGTTTCTAAAGAATAGTCATTTGGAAATGTGGTATCTCTTGTTTCTCATGAAGGATCCCCAACAAGTGAGTGGTATGATCTAGAGGATAATATCTTTGAGTAATCTTATTCATTGGTTTTGTATTCTAGTTCATCATGATGTTCACTTGTGTTCCACTAGTGTGGCCGTTTTGGGCATTTAAAGTCATCTTGTCAGGATTTTCCAAAGTCTTTTCATCATTTTGACCATTTTAGTCATCTGGAAAAAAATAGGAATCATTTCCTAAAGAAGAATATTTGATTGGAGGATGTTGTCTTCTGAATATGCGGAAGTAGATGCTTCAACCATTAGGGATATAGTCATAGGCCCAGGTGTGAATCTCGCATGCAGTCAGAAATATATAGGGGTGTGGGGAACATTGGACAATTTTTTGACTCTCATGTTGGGGTGTGGACATTTGGAGTTTCCTTGTTTTAGTTTTGTTGTTGTTGTAAGTTCATCATTTCATTGTAAAAGTGTGATAGACCTGATATAATGTAATCTGAGTAATTTTTTTAGTTGAATGTGTCTCTTTAAATTATTTTTTCTAATTTGAGTGTTCTTATGCCTTGTGTGGGATGGTCTCTATTTCATATAAGCTTTTTTGGAGATTCTGGACTTTTTTGGAATTGGGGTATTATGTTTCTATATCATTTTCTAGTTTGGGTTTTTTTTGTGGGCTTCCCCTAATGTTGGAGGTTCGATTTTTGTGGGAAATATTACAGTTTCTGTTAAAGTTTAGTCTAGATTGTGTGAAAAGATGAATAATTTTGGGTTGGGAGTTCTAAATCATGGTGGGGGTGTTTCTCAGTTAATGTTTAGAAGTTTTGGTTAGCTCATGTTTTGAGTTCCTGGTTTTCTTAGTAAAGTTAGTTGATTTATTATGGTGGGGAAAAACATTTTTGATCTCCTGAGGCTCTTTTTTTGTGGTTTCTTATAGAATATTTTGGGTGTGACTTGTGGAATGTGAGGTCACACCAAGATTTTTAGTTTCTTTCGATTCCAATCAGTCATGAAATCATCCATTCTTAATCTTTTGACTATGTGAATTTATGGGGGTATAAAGTGTCTATAGTGGGGTGAATTTTCACCCCCTATCCTTGTAATTACTTTATTTTATTCTTTTCTTGGTGTTGGATATTTTTTGTTGTGTTTCGGGTTGATCCCCATTTTAAATTTTTGAATTTAGGATGTCCCGGGTGAATTTTTGGCATGTTCCCAATTTGGTCGCGTAGTTTGGGAAACCATGAAGCCTGTTTTGGGGTATATGGGTAAGGTGTATGGGTTTTTTATGAATTGGGAAACTGTGTGGAAACCATGCAGCTTAATTTTGAAAACAAACAGAAGCATTTATCATTGTTGGCACACCGTTTGGGAAACCATGTGGCCAAACTATTGGGGTGCTCCTCCTTTCCAGTAGCTCATGCATTTTTTCGCATGATATGAAAAATTGTACAGCCCAACAATGCAAATTTTCCATGTCATTAAAAAGTTTTAATTCCCTAATCTACCAACCCCTATTTTTATCCCAAGTTGATCCCCCTCCCTCTTGCTTCTCTTTTACACATGCAAGGGTCATGAAACCACCCACCCACCCTCCCCTTGGCTTCTCCTCCTCCATGGATGATCCTCCATGTTTTCAAGGTGATTTTCTTTGGGTTTTATCCATTTTATCCCCTTTCTCATTGACTCTCTTGATTTAGAGTATTTTTTTTTGGGGATTCTCTCTTCTTCGAACCCAAATTTCTAGGGATGATGTTTGGATTGATCTTTTTGATGTTAGGATGTGAAGATCATTCCTTGAGCTTATTAATCCCTTCCCCAAAAGTTTGATTGTATTCTCACACCATAAAGGTAGGTTTTTCCATTATTTTATATTCATATCCACTCCATTTGATGTTTGGGTGATTTTAATTCATTTATAAATATGTTTTTCATTCTTGTGCAACATTTGGTTAATTTATTATGGGGATTTCAAGTAGGTAAATTTTTTAAAAAAAATTATTTGAAGAAAAACTTTTATTATAATTATAAATATATGCACTTGAGGTTTAATATTAAATTTAAATTGGTTTTTAAAAGGTTTTTCTTAAATCTTCTTATGTGCTCATGTGTGCAATGTGTTTGATAAAAGTTTTCTTGGTTCCTTTTTATTAAATTGAATGGTTTGAGGGCATGTTTTCCATGTTTAAATTTTGGATGTTTAGTTTGATGGTGATAAGAGATTTTTGTGCAATATTTTCATATTTAGAAAGGTTTGGGTATGTTCTTGGGTTTTCATGAAATCTCCATAGGATGTGGGAACATCCTTATTTGCATGGAGTGCACATGTGGTTGTTCAACAAATGATGATGTCCTTGTCTAACTTATAGTATTAATTTTCAAAAACACTTAACCCCTTCCTCCTCCATTTCTCAATCCTCTTTTGGCCTCTGTTTCTTCTAAATCATTTCATGGTTTCAAAATAAATGGAAAATGGTTTTGAAATGATTTTGGATTAATGGATCATTTTTCACTTTGGTATAATTAGTGGAATCTAAATGGTATAAAGGATTATTTGGAATTTTAAGCATGTTTTCTTCTTTCATATTTGTTTTAAGTGGTGTTTCACATTATTTTTGGAGTGTTTGTAAATGTATTTAAAATTGATATGATAGAGGTCGAGTTGTTATTTTTATGATGTTGTGAAATGAATATGGTTTTAAATTATAAATACCTAGTTGGAAACAGGTATGCTTTGATCAATGATTCGAAATATTGTGTGACAAAATGTGAAAGCCTGATTGGAATTTTATAATTGTTTTGGTAAATGATTTGGAATTTGATGAGATGTGATATCCCAATTGGAAATTTTGATAATGTGATATGTGATGGGAACCCCTGTGGAGGATTTCAAAATATGGTTTATCATGTGGTCATTGTTAGTGTTGGGTGTAGGCAAGTGCGGTGGTAGCAGGTGAGCTGAGTCATGCTTGTGAGGGGCTCCTACATTCACCATATACTATTACCATGGGTTTCCTAGAAATATTTTAAATGTTTGAGTGATGGTTTCTTGTTATTCATAATTATACAGGTTCACTCCCATTGGAATGATAGCAATTGGTGGGATGTGCCACTGGATTGGTTAGTTTAGACTAGCCAGTTAGTTATATACTATAGAGTTACACCATTTCCAGTAGGTGAGTCTAGATCTAATACGCAGAGGGATCACTTTAGGGATGTTTAGGAAATATCAATGGTTACTTTCTATAATTTCTTGTATACTTTTGTTTGTACTTGGTTTCTTTTTTATACTTCTTGTTTATTTAAAACATTTCCCGGTGATATTCTATTTAGGCTTCGGTTTGGGTTCTGTTTATAAAATGGAAATTTTTTTGACAAATAGTGATGTGGTGTGTGTTGTTTCATAAAGGAATAGCTCTGTTTGTTTATTAAAAAGATAAAAAGATATATAGATATATATATATATTTGTGTGTTTCAAACTAGTATTAATGAACTAATTTTAGGAAATGAAATGTATGGATTCTGTCGGGGTTACCTACTGAGCTTTCAAATCTCACACTATACTTTTACCATTTGGTGTTGGTAGACCAAAGCTATTTTTCAGGTTTAGGTTTCTAGTTCATGTACTCATTATTTTAGAAGTTTGGTCTTGTGGTTGTAGTTGACCAAGATACCACATGGAGATCTTGTTTTCATAGTCTAGTTTTTTTTATATTCATTTTTTAGTTTGTTCTTCAGATGTATTTGTATCTGGATTAGTTTGTATATTTATTTATGATAAGTTATTAGTTATTGTTTCATACATAGTTTTATTTTTTTATTTATTTTATCCTGGTTTATTGGAAAAATCATTCTTGCAATGATTACGTTGATGCCCGACACTAGTTTCGAGCCCTTGGGGAACAAGAAAAACCCTCCGGGCCATATATCAGATCGGGTCAGGTTTCAGGTCATATGCCATCCCAGCCTAGTATATGACTTTAACCTAAGTGTCTTCTTGGTATAGAAAAGATGTATGTCTCAATCCAGACACACCCAGGACCTCACATAGCTTCTGGGATGATCCACACATCTCGATAAACTATAAAAAAAGTTACGCAAAATGGATATGAAAAAATTACAAACCCAACCACACACTTTCCGCACATTTTAAAAAACAATGTGCAAGTCATGTGCTACATTATAGACCCACATGGGAACCCTCTTGGGCACCACACAGTTACTACTAACCATGCGATCTAACCATGAACCTTCGAAAAAGACCTCTAATAAGTTGAATTTTTTTCCTTCCTTGAACCAAAACTCAACACCACTTTGGGAAAGATAAAATAAAACCAACATAAAACAACCATAATATAGGGATGTAAAAAAATCCCCACCTTTACACTTTAACCCCCCATAAATTCTTGGTTGAAAATAAATGAAGGAAAAAAATAATGGTTCAATGAGTACCTAACTAAGAGGAACCCTTACACCACTCGAATATTAATCCCCTAACTGAGATCCCAAAATACAATCAAACTAATCAACCAAAAGAAATTTTTGTCTCTAAGAACAGTCAAATGAAACCTTGATCTAGGCTCCCTATGAATATTGAGGGATTTAACACAGTATCCTCACTATTTATAGTTTCTTCAAAATGGTCTCTGTACAATTTAGAGTTCCTCTAAAATGGTGGAACAAAGGAAAACAAGAAGGTGACACATCCTCAAGAAATCAGGAAACCATGGGAGAAACACAATTTTGACAAAAAATTATTAAAAAAAGAGAAGAAGAATAACCATAAGTATCCTAAAAATAAAAGACATGATATATCACCTTAGTTCATGACATGCACGGATAACCTATGGTTGAAACAGGTATCACCCTAAAATGGTGCATCCTAAGATACCATATCTAAACACCAGTTAGTATAAAAAACTCAACTGGTAAAAAAACCATAGTTTCCCAATCATGCACCCAATTACTATATAATATCCAAAAAAGAGAACCTCAATGTCCAAATGTGAAAATGAGAACAACCCACGGATGCCAATAAAGATTCAACCAAGAAATAAGGCTCATAAAATAGTACAAATAACCAACTACCTAAAGCAAGTCCAACACAAATCCAACCACATACAATGAGGAAAAAAATCCAAAAAACCTAAAAATATAACCTCATTGGTGGGAGGGAGTTGAACACCATAAGAAATACTACTCCATCTAGAACTACCACAAAACTTTATCTATAAGAATCATCCAAAAAATGGACCCATTCTCAAGTTCTCAATAACCAATATTGAATCTCGCAAACTGATATTATATCCTCAAAATTAAATACTTTCCAAAGCAACACTAATGAAATATATCTCAAGAAAAATCATCATTTAATAGATAAGGTACCACAAATTCCTTCCTAAATCAATTAAAACCAACAAGATATCACTCCAAAACACTCAGTATCTCTCATAAAGAAGATCAGGTGTCCACCACTCCACTCTGAGTTTGGGTAGGAATATGAACTAAGTGAACTCTTTTAACCATTATGGGGGACAAAAATAATGTAACTAAACATGGAAATTAGAAATACGTTCCCAAAGAAACAATCCAAATTATTCTTCCACAATCAAATAACCAAAAAAACATAAATCCACAATAAGTCGCCCATCCATCACTCAATCTAGGCAACAAAAGTCACTCCAAAATAATTTTTTTTAAACCACCACTTTTTTCAAGGAATTTTGAAAACACCCTATACCATGGAATTTCCAAAAACAACATTCCAATTAAATCATTACAAAAAAACACACTTTTTATAACACACCCTACAAAATAAGACACCCTATAAAAAACCCCACTCAAAATCCCATTTTTTTTTAAAAATCAAGCCCCCAAGTAATTCCCTTCTAAAAATTAATTTTTCCTTATAAAATAAATATTTAAAAAGGACAAGAACACTTGAAAAAACTTCCGTTAAAACCATGTTTCAAAATAATAATTTAAAAAAAAATCACCCCATTTTCCAAAAATAGAGTTTTGAAATTGGTTGAACAAAAGAATTACAAAATAATCAAGAAAGGATCACAAAAAATACATCTTAAATGGGGAAACAAAACACTCCACAATACACCTAAAACAATTGAAAATAACATTTTGAGAAATCCATAAACAAGATGATTCCATATATGATAACTTGGGAATAAAAAGTGTCATGAAATCTTTTTCCATGTCAATCAAGTTACTGAGTTCCATCCATCAAATACACCATACTAGGGAGGTTGACTCAACTGAATGAACACTACGTGGTTTCCCAATCCATGCATGCCAATCCACTACTCGTGTTCTTTATCCATCCAAAAAAACCAAGGGTGACCTACAATACAATTTACATACTCAAAGGGGATGAAAACATCAATAACGTCAAAATAGCTAAAAATTACTAAAAACCTAGCCTTCCCTTGAAACATGAGGATCAAGACTAGAGAGAGATAGCTAGACTCTCCATTCCCTTTTCTATCAATCTTCAGTAATGTTAACCCCATTATGTCAGGAATTCCTTATATAATAAGGGTGACATAAGGGGCTTTGCCTCCTACTAATGAAAAATTGGATACTAATATCATTTTTTACGAACCATCTCAAGCTTCCATCTGAATTGACACCTAAATTGGACTCATATAAGGTCTGAAGACCGTTCCCAATCCCCACAGGATGGAAACTAGTGCATAGTTATCATGAGAAATCGTTTGGGAATGGTTTTCCCTAATCAGTGAAAAAATAAATTAGAATAAATAAACAAAAGGGAAAAAATAAAATAAATAGGAATAATAGGAGAAATTATAACTTGAAAGGATTGTATATAATAGATAAAGAAATCTAGACTATCCCCCACATAACCTCATGAGTCACCAACACCCAGCTCACCCCATATCTATAATTAGAAATACGAGAACCCATGGATAACCTAAAACCTGAAATGATATAATCCTGAGATAAAATCTCAGTAGGTCACCACTACCTACCGAAGAAGAGTAGTAACTTTCATATAACATCCTAAGAATTATTATTTTAAATAAAATAAAAAACAAATTCTATAAATCCATATAAAATAAATAACAACACATTGAAAGTGGTTTAAAACTATCTTACCATGATTTATCATAAATAAAAACAATCACTTGAAAAACACCTTTTTACCATGGGCTAAAACACTTTTCCTAAATACCATTTTAAAGTCTCACTTTAAAACCATTTCAAAAACACCTCCATAGAAATAAAAAATCCCACATTAAAATAGTTTTCCAAATTGTAAAATGGTTTTCCCAAAAATCATGAAAACTAATTGTTTAATAGAAACTAGTCATAAGAGCCTAAACCCGTTTTGAGAACTCACTCATTCTAGGAGTTTCAAAAAAATTATTTTCCTATTCCCATTTGAGAAACCTTTTCAAAATCATTATCAAAAATAGTTTGAAAACACTTGAAAATAATTCACCATTAAACGAGATATTAAAAACCATTTTTTCTATCATAAATAAAAACATTTTTACAAAAAAAACTTCTAACATGGATCAAATAAATAAATAGGGATAAATCCATAACATTATCAACACATATCCCACAAGGCATAATAATAGTTGGCATATTAACCATCATCCTCAAAGCATATAAATAAAAGTGGGAATAATATATATCATCACATCAAAATATCACTAATAAATTGAATAAATCATATATACCAAACTAGCATGAGTATTGTTCACTTAGGGATATAACCAGTAGGCCTAATGTGAATTAGTAAAAAAGTTTTCTATATATCTTAGTAATAGAATATCACACTTTATTCACCATTCCAAACACCAAGATCTCACACTATCTTTCAGAAACAAACATGTAATCTCACACAGTATTCTTATGAAAAGGCTCACACATTCTCTTGAAAAAAATAAAGGCTCACACGGTCCTCCCTCCAAAGGATCGCGTGGTCTCTCAAATAAACACCTCACACACACCACGGTTAATGCAATAGGTAATCCAATGAAAACACATCCACAAATAATAGCATGTATCCATCATTCTATAAAAAAATTAATTCATAAACAAGCATTCCAAATTTATCAAAACAGTTTTACCACATTAAAAGATTTTCTAAAAAAAATTTATAAATACATTTAAAATCATAAAACCTACTTAAGAAATTTTATCAAATACGTGGTGGGAATACAAAACACAACCATTTGAAAACCCACACTTTAAACACCCAAATTTCAATAATAATCCATAAAATACATAAAACCTGGAATATTAACCAGTCATAAATCATTTAAATTGTAATTTAAACAAAAAAACTAAATGGTATAAGAAATTTAATGGTATTTCATGTAAAACTCCCTTAAATGGAGGCACATGTAAAAAAGGTTTACATATTTGTTTTTTTGATGCAAAAACATACAAAATATTTCTCAAACATTTAAAATTACAAAAACATGGTATGAATACCCCTTATATTAAGAACAATTTTCAAATCAACATGTTAGTGTCCAAAACAACATTAAAAAACAAAACTGTTCTTACAAAATCCAATGAGGTATTATCATAAAATATGGGACATGGTATTGTATCCCATACCAGGAATTAAAAAAAATTATAGAAAATTGACCCATAAAAACTCATATATATATATAATCACATTTGAATCAAAAAGAACTTTCAAAACAACAAGCATAAAAAGGAATGTAATATAAAGCGACAGAAAAGTAACACCTACCTAAAAGAGAAGAAGACCAAGCCAAAACACCGTGTAACTCATTTCCATCGATGGAGAAAACTTACATAGATATACAATTATATATATATATATACCCATTAATCTAATTCATATATTTCCCTCACCATGAGGGGATATGTATAAGGATATCATATATATATGTGTGTATACTTACTAATATCTTTGTGTGAAAGTATTCAAGGAACCACAAGACACAAAAAACAAACAATAGAAAACCAAAATCCCATAGTTAAAATTTGTTCAAAAATAGTAATGAAAACCTACCTCAAATTACATCAAGAAAATCAAAAGGACAAAAATGCTTCACTTTTGGTAGTGGATTCTGAAACACACATGATGACGTCTCGAGAGACTCATTGCATTCCCTATAAAGAAGAGAAACATAAAAAATAATCCCACTTGAATCCCTAGGGTTTTCCTGAGTAGAGATGGTGATGGGGAGATGGGAAATTTTTTAATAAAAAAGGGTGAGGGAATTAGATACCTTACATCGGTGATTCGACCAAGAAACATGATGAAATTTTATGAAATCATCATAGATGAGAGGATACTGAGAGGGGGAGTGTCACGTGCCATGGAAGAAGTGGGGAGGGGGTGCCGTATAACTTAAAGGGAGAGGGGTAAAATAATAATGGAGAGATAAAGAAAAATTAAAAATAAAATAAAATAAAATTCATTTTTCTTTTTAGGGAAACCCACACGATTAGGCCACATGGTTTACCAAACCATGTTATGAGAATGTGGTTGGTTATTCCTAGACACACACACCTCACTCTAGAAATACCTAAGACCCTACACAGCATCTGGGTGTATTCTCATTTTTTTACAAACCATCTAGACGCTGTGAAAAATGGTACTATCAAAATTACAGACCCAACCAAGTTTTTGCCTCAGACATTAAAAAACCATGCGTATGTTTTGAACCACACCAAATACCCACTTTTTAACCAACATAGGCATTACACAGTTACTAATAACCATGTGTGGTAATCATTCTCTTTCTAAAAATGCCTCTAAACACATGAATTTTCAATCGACCTGGAACCGAATCTCAATGAAATTAAATCAAATATAAAATAATTCAAAATTAAAAACACCATGACACCAGGGGTGTCGCAATTTATTAAGTGTTTCTTAAAAAATTTTATATTTATAATATAAGGATAATTAAGGATAGGTAAAATAACACTTACCTTCTTTCCATCATGATAGTTTGAAAATGGAAATGTTACTCATGTGTACATACGACCTAACATCTTCATGATTTTCATGTAATTAATTTTTCATAATAATCATTCATGGTTAGTTTTAAAAGTATGATTGATGTATAAAAATGATAATTATGCCATGATTATTATTTTGGAGATGATGAAATAAAAATATCTTTGACCCAAGTTAACTTTCTAGTGTGATTTTGGATATACGATCCGAACATCAACAAAAAAGACTATGATAAACTTAAATGATTAAGAAATTTAATATGACATGATAATAAGTAAAATAAAATGGATAAAAAAATTAAAAAACATATTAAAAAAGTAAATAATTAATATACATTTATTATTCATGAAGTTAATGAACACATGTGACAAATCAAGCTCAAGGTAAGGGATCTCTCTAAACCACTCTTTTTTAATTTTATCACTATTCTCTCTCTAACTCAGTTTGTATCCCTCTTTAATCTTATTAAATGATTCTTAATTCAATATATATATGCCTCTCACAAAAAAAATAGAATATTCTACCTTCCTTGTATGGGTTAATATATGTCTTATGCTCATTGCTCAAATTATTTCATTATAAAATTTACTTTGATTATGGTATCAGGAAAGATTATACAAACCATTTTCTATAAATGTGTAGTTATTATGGTATTAATTATTATTTATATATTTTATGTGTCTAACATAAATCATGAACATGTTATGATGGGTGAGCTGAGATATAAATCCAATAAATTGGGTAATGATTTAGTCTCATGGGGCTATAGCTATGGGATTAGGTAGTAAACCTAATCCATTATGGGACTTTTTCCACAGTGTGATATTGTCTAGGTAATTTTCCTTAACTCATGTTTTTTCTGTTATATGATACTAACATATTTACTATGATTTCATTATTTTATGATACCATGTTATTTATGTTATGCTTCCTTGTGATTACTCATGTTCATTATCTATTATGATATCATTTTATGCCTTTGACTAAAAAGTTTTTCTTCCTTATCTTGTTTATTCCCTTACAAGGATTTTTAGCTCACCCCTTTCTTTGATGTATTCTTCAGGTCATCTTATGAATTTTTATAAGCTCAAATGAAATTAGGATCTCATTATAAAGAATAAATTGACGATGAGTAGTTTTAGTTTCATTTTGATATATCATGATCCTAGTCTTCTAAAGACATGAGGCCTCATGATCTTTTGATTTTAATTAATGGATGTTTATGTCTAAAATATTGTGTTAAAATTTGTAAAAGGATTGGGTTTCTATAGTTGGTATTTGATCAATGTCTAATTATTTTTTGTGATTACGACTAGAATACTTTATTGAGAAACCTAATAATAAGTATAATTATAAGAATAAGTATAAAAAAATATCCTAGAATTCTGAAAATGTATTGAGTGATTGGTTTCTAAGAAATTAAATCCCTATATAGATACTACAAATGGATGTGTATCTAGAATAGATTTATCTACGGGTAATAACTCTAAAAATGGAACATTTAATTGTAATTGAACATCACCTGGTGCGTGATAATGGGACTTCATACACAAATGGTTTGATACTCCTGGGGGGTATATTTCTTAAATTCATGTACTCATTACAAAATATTATTCAGTACTTTAAAAAATTGTTAGGTTAGAAAAACTAATAGGAAAAATTACCATGGAAAAAATAGGTTGAAATCTATATACTCAAAAGTTGGGATATACTTATAAATTATAATCTATTATTTATATGTTTATATATTTCTCTATTGTATGTTAATGCCTTCTCATATTGTTTTTTTAAATTTCTAGTTAATGGATGGAATTAGAAGAAATTCTGCCAACAAACAATATAATAGGCAGTGTAATTATTTCCCCAATGTTATTCCTAAACTTATGGGATCCAGATATATGAGCTTCATGTAAATATTGTCTTAACAATATCACATATTGAAAATAACATTAATCATATGTAACACACTCCTCCTCCTAATAAAGATAGAGATGTAGTGGGGTCTTTTATCGAAATGGGCCCCCTAATTTTTGTTGATCTGATAATCCCATTATCACTTAATAATGGATTTACACCATTGAAATGATATTCTATATCATCTATTTCACAGAAAAATATAAATATTTATTGGGTTTTTATCATAATTATGGATAATTTGATCAGTGGTGTACACTAATGAAAAATAAAATTTCCAAATAGGATATTGATTCCATGGAATAGAAATACTATAATAAAATATTTTTCAATAATATATTTTCGTTAAACTCTCTATCATAAAATGGAGACATATTTACTCAGACTAAAGAAAAATGAATATGAGTCTATCAGGGTGTATAAGGAAAACATAAAATATATTTCATTGTGCCCCTTTTGTTTTTTCATATATTCCAAAAGTATGGTGGATCATTTATTTAGTAGGTTAAAGATGAGTCTAGGAAAAGAATTAGTGATTTGGGATTTTGAGAGATATGAAAAGATTGTTTGTTTTGCCCTCAAAGTTGATATAGAGATCAGTGAATCTCCATGGTCTTGTAGGGATACAGACAAAAAAAATAAAAATGGTGTCTTCATCATGAGTATCAATAGAGAAATCCCATGGAGTAATGAAAATCCAACATCTCACTTGTCAAAAATGTGGAAAGAAGCATCCCAGCGAATATAGGTTGAGAACTAGGAGATGTTTCAAATGTGGAAAATAGGGGTATCAGACTAATCATTGTTGCAGGGATATGAAGAAAGCCACTAGTGTGGTTGAATAAAAAAAATTTTGTATCAACACTCAACCTATGCTGCAGTTTTTCAACAACAAGGAATATGGTCAATATTCCAGAAAATTCCCAAAGATAAGGGTTTTTATAGAAAATCAGTGATAAATTTTTGGTGATATGTATGGTAGATATTCATTCATTAATAGAGAATTTGTTATTTGATTTTGGTTCTCTAAATTCTTTTATATATTAAAATTTTAATAGAACTATTCAATCCCCACCTCAAAACATGTGGGTTTAGCTATCTATGAGAATAGAAAATAGATAAATGGTTTCATCCCAATTATATAACTCCTCCCCGATCAATTTTTGTGGACTTAATCTTCCATAAAATTCACATCTTACTTTATTTAGAAGATCTTGGTGCTATATTTTCCATGGATTGACTATCATTATATAAAACCAAAATCAATTGTTGGGAAAGGGAGATCACTCTCCATATACCAAGTTATCCTTTGATTCTGTACAAGTGTAAGGATGGGGATGAATCTCCCATTGAATATTATGTTCAAGCATGGATATTATTACCTTATGAGAAAGAATATCTATCCCAAATGATTGAAAAAATCAAATAATAGTTCTTGGAGGAATTCCCATTATGTGGGGTTATGCAGAAGTATACCTTAAAGAGTTTCCTAGACTTCCTCATGACCAAGAGTTTGAATCTCAATTGAACTTATACCAAGATCTATGCCAATATTGAAGACTCCTTACAAATTTACCACCATTGAGTTGAATTATCCAATGAATCAGTTACAAGAGAATCTGGAACATGGATTTATATGCTCAAGTTCTTCACTGTGGGGTGCATTGATCCTCTTATTAAGAAGAAGGATTTGTCAATGTTCCTCTTCATTGATTATCATGAACTCAACAAAATCACAATAAAAACAAGTATCCCTTTCCACAAATATATGACTTGTTTGATCAACTATATGGAGTCCATTATTTTTATTAGGTGGACCTTCTATCGTGACATCACTGTTTAAAGTTGAATAAAGAAGAAATTCCAAAAACAACCATTTAAACAAGGTATGGACACTATGAGTTCATAGTTATGTCTTTATAACTCACTAATGATCTAGTAATCTTTATGTAATATCAGGACATCACCAATTAAAGTTTAATAAGGAACATATTCCCCAAACTACCTTCTAAACAATCTATGGAAAGTTTGAGTGCATAGTGATGTATTTAGAAATCACTAATGCTCCAGTAATCTTTATGGACATAATGAATATATTATTTATATATTACCTCAATAGATTTATGGAAGTATTTATAAATGATATTCTGATTTAATCCAAAATAATGGAGGAGAATAAGGATCATTAGAATACTATGATAATGTATTTGAAAAAGTAAAATATATCTGGAAAGTATAATAAATGTTAGTTCTATATGATGTATCATTATTGGGGAATATTTTCACTATAAAAGGGATATATTTGGACCCTTTTAATACCTAGGAAATTAATGGCGGGCCTGGACTAGATTCTGTAATATAGATCCATTATTTCCTTGGTCTTGCTTCATATTATAGATGATTTTTGAAAAACTTCTTATCAATATCAAAACTGGTAACCAATATGACTTAGAAGGGGATAAATTTTTTCTAGACAAGTGAATGTGAAGAGGGATTCAAGGAGTAGAAAAATAGGTTTATCAATACACCAGTACTTACACTTCCCTCTAGTGATAAACCTTTTTGGTATAAATCAATGCTTCAAAGAAAATATTAGGTTGTCTTCTAATGAAAAAATGATAAATTGATAACATGTTTCATAAGGAAGGTGAATGTTCATGAACAAAACTAACCCACGCATGATATAAATTTATCTATAGTGATCTTTCCTTTTAAAATTTGGTGAAATTATCTATTTGGGGAAAAGCTAAAAATATATACGGACCATAAAATACTCAAATATATATTCACATATTAAGACATTAATATGAACCAATGAAGATGGTTATAGCTTATCAAGGAATATGATTTCTCAATCCACTATCATCCTGGGAAACCTAAAATGTAGTAGATTCTCCAAGAATAAATGATCCATCAATTTTATAAATAATGATAATTGAGAAGGTTTCAAGATTAATTTACTTGAAAAGTATGTACATGGGAATAATGAAGAAAGAAACATAATAATTCATTTCTCAAATGATTTCACAACCATATCTTATAAAGAAGTTAAAGGATACTCATAGAGATGATGTGGGAATTCAGAATATGGTGGAAGCAATAAGAAAATGGAGATCCACAAAGATCAAAATTGATGAATAAGGTGTTGTAATATTTGGGTCACAACCATGTGTGCCATAAAATATAGAGATAAAAAAGAGCTATTTAATGATACACATAACTTGACCTTCTCTACCCACCCATAGAGAATGAAGATAAATGGAGATCTCCAAGAGAACTATTGGTGGGACAATATGAATAAGGATATCACATAATATATATCATTGTGTCTGATATGTTAATAAGTGAAGGATGAAAGGAACAATTATAAGGGGATTATGTAACCATTACCCATACATAAATGGAAATAGGAAAACATCACCGTAGACTTTGTCATTGTTATTCCAAATAAATTAAGAAGAAAAAATTTCATATGGCCGGTGGTGGATATTATTTCAAATACTTCTCACTTTAGTGTAATTATAGAGGAGTTCTCACTCAATAAACTTGAAACATGTACATAATATGTGTGGTGAAGCTTTATGGAACACCACTATAGATTATATATAACTCTGATATGAGATTTACCTTCATGTTCTAGAAGAGCCTCCAACATGATCTAAATATTGAGTTGAACATTATTATGGATTATCACCGCCAAAAAGATGTTAAATCTAAAAAATATTTAGCAACTAGAATACATATTCATATCATTCTTGATGGACTACGAAGGTAGATGGGATCAATATCTTCATATGGTCAACTTCTCTAACATTTATAGTTTCCACTCAAGGATCTAAATGGATCCATATGAATCCCTTTACTAGAAGATATGTATAAAAAATTCTTGTTGGGATGATGTTACTGAATGGAAGATTTTAGGGCCTGAAATGGTTACAAATATGGTAGAAAAGGTCAGGACCATTCTGCAACACATCAGGACCGCTCAGAGTTGGAAGAAAATCTATGTGGACAACCGTCGATGAGACCTAGAGTTTGAGGTGTAGGATAAAGTGTTTATCATAATATATACATGGAAGAGAGTCATGATATTTGGATAAAAGGGAAAGATAATCTCCATGTACATCAATACCTTTTAGATTATTGATCGCATCAAAGTTTTGGCTTATTAACTAACACTCCCACCAAACCTTTCTCAAGTACACAATGCATTACATGTATTCTTATTGATGAAATACATACTAGATCCCTCACATAAATTGAATTCATAGGTTGTATAGATGTAAAGTGATCTCTCTTATAAGGAGAATTTGGTTAAGATCTTGTATTATAGAGATAAACTCATACACAACAAGACTACTCACCTAGTTAATGTGCTATGATGGAACCATAAATTCAAATAGGCAACCTGGGAACCAAAATAAGCCAGGAAGAAAATGTAACCTCACCTATTTTCACCATAGTATATAATATTAAATTTTTACAGAGGAATTATTTAAGGGGGGAAGAATGTAACACCCAGATTTTTTTAAAAAGTAAAAAAATTCTTGATAGCGTATGTTGCACGCAACACCTAGCTTAAGCAAACCATGATTATTTATGACCATTATAAATTGGTAATTAAATTGGTGGTTATTAATAGTATTAAATTATTTATGAATTATATATATAATTTTCATAATCAATATAAATTTATTGAAATTTTCCTAGTAATGAAGCACCCAATTTTTTAATAATGACATTTTATTTTTCAAAAAATATGTTTCATTTAAAAATGTTTTTTATTTATTTTTATAAAAATATATTATAATTATTTTATGGAAATTTCATAAATTTTAATTTATAAATTGAACATAATTTTTTAAATTATAATATCATAAATAACTTAGGGTGAAGTTTTTGGATTTTTTCAAAATATTTAATTTTTTAGTGAATAGTGAGAATTACCGATTTTTTAAATAATATCATTTATTTTAATTAAATAAAGTAATATAAAAGTTCCATTATATTTTTTATTTGGTCTTAAAGTTAAATAATAACGATTTTATTTAGAATAATATAATTTATTTCATTTGAAACATCAATTTTCATTATTTTAAAATATGGTTATTTTTATTCATAAAAACACATTTTTCTATAAACTATTTTTAAATGCATAATGGTTATCCATTTTAATTAGTTAAAATAACCCCTGGTAAGGAAATATTTAAATGAAATAAATATAAAAAACTATTTTAAATGCATCAATTTTATCCATATTAATTAATTAAAATAACACCTATTAAGAAATTATTTAAATGAAATAAATATATTATACATATATTTAAATGTTTTTTAATTCATATTATAAATATTGATAGTCATAGAGTTAATATAAGATTATTTTTTTATTGAAAATGAATTTTTTGAAAATTGTTTTTTGACACATTTTATGGATTAAATTTGGAATTACATTTTGACACTTCTATTAATTGAATTGGATAAAATGGATTCCATATTTGGAATCAAAATAACTAATATAGTATACTATGGTCAACTTATTTTTTTTCATAATTAATAGTAAAAATTGGTTACAATAGTTAATTTTAAAACAATTTTAGCAGTGCTTAAAATAAAGATATAAAGGGAGCAACATGTTTAAAACATTTTTGTTTTTAATTTTGGAGGTTTTGATAAACCATATCAAACTTCCACTTCATTAGATATCAATTTTGGAGGAACTTGTCTTGAGGTGACTTCACATTATTTAATAGTTTGGGTATTTAAAAAAATGTCACTCTCTATCAATTATAAAAGGTCACCTAATCTCCTCCCATTTACAAACTTAAAAATCATTGTGTTTTGTACAAACTCTACCCAAATCTATTTGGTAGGATTTAGGTGTAATCCTAAATAGGTGGTCTGAAGATGTGGTATCGTTCTTAACCAAGAATAATTTTTTTATTTATTCATCCACATAAGTCAAATATTTTTCGATAATTATGATATAATTATATTAATATCTACCATATACTCATATGTTATTATGTAAATGGAATAAACTACATCCCTCTCCACTTCCATGAAATGAGAAATGAAACCATTATTCGTGTGTGCGGAGGACTATGCCTCGTGAACAGATGTAATTTATTTTCCATCATCACCTATCAAGACTATTCAAGATGATATATTTAATGTTTAAATATGATATTCATGAAATATTAATAATTATATAAAATTAATATTTCATATACATTATACCTTACCATCCATTTAAAAATGACAATGTTGTTCATGTGTACAGCGGACTACTACCTCGTAAAGTGATGTGATTCTTTTTTTATTGTCTAATCATATGGATTATATATATATATAAGTTTATTTTAATAAATAATATGATATTAATGATATAATTATGATTCTATTAAGATAAAATAACATTTACCTTATTTCGAGCATGATCATTGAAAATGTAGATGCTACTCATGCGTAAGTACGACCTACCGTCTCCATGTTTATAACGTATTTATGTTTTCATAATCATCCTTCATTTTTTGTTTTAAAAATATAATTGATGAATAAAATGATTATTATTTAATTATTATTATTATAAATATTATGAAAGAAAAATCAATTTGAACTTAGTCATATTTCCAAATTGATTTTGGACATATGAGAAAAACATTGGCAAATCATATAACTTAAACCTAAACGATTATGTAATTGAATATAGCAAGATAATATGTAAAATATTAATAATAATAAAAACTAAAAAAATTATAAAGAAATTAAAAAATGGACATATATTTATTATTCAATAATATAAGGAACACATGTGATGAATTAGGATCAAGGTAAGGGATCTCTCCAAACCACCCTTCCCTTTGGGTTATGACCATCCTATCTCTAACACACTCTATATCTATATTTAATGTTATGTAATGATTCTAAATTATATAAATATATATATTCATGTCACATATATACCTAGATTATTTTATCTTACTTTTATGGGTTAATACATTCATTATGTTCATTTCTCAAATACCATCATTATGAAATTTCTTTTGATTATAAATAAGGAAAGATTATGAAACCCATTTACTTTACTTGGGTAATTATTATATTTTACCTTGTCATTTATTTCCTTTATGTGGAACATATAAATCATGGACATGATATGATTGGTTCACCCAAATATAACTCCAATTCATTGCATAAATCTTTAGTCTCGTGAGGTGTCATGTGTAGGAGTAGAGGGTAAACTTAATCCATTATGGGACTTTTTCCACCATGTAGTATTGTCTAGGAAGTTGTCCTTGACTCATATTTATGTAATTTTATATATTTATACAATGTTTTATATAATTTAATTATCCTATGATACCATGTTTTTTATATTATTATTCCAAATGATTTATCAAGGGGCTTCTCTTTTATGATATCATATTATGAATTTGAATCAAAAGTTATTCTTCATTATCATGTTTATTTCCTTATCAGGGTTTTTATATCACCCCTTTCTTTGATGTATTCCTTATGTTATCTTATTTATTATTTGAATCTCAAATATACTTATGAGTTCATTATAGAGAATAAATTGAAGATTTAACATTTTAGTTTCCTTTTGATGTATCGTGAACCTACTCAACCAAATACTTTAGGCCTCATGATATTTGGGTAGTAATTAATGGATTTTTATATTAAAAGATATGTGATAATATGTATAAAAGTATTGGCCTGCTTCATGGTGCCACTCTCAATGGACCACAATAGAGGGGGCAAGGATGATCATTCAGGTTCAGCCTTAAAGTCTCAAACAAATCATTAGGCTTTGAATTGGTGAAAATATCTTCCAACTGGTCTCAGGTATGAATAAATTCTAGTTGTATTTATCCATTGGATACTATATCTTCAATAAAATGAAATTTGATATTAATGTTATTGGACCTTGAGTATTTTACTAGTGTTTTATAAAGTTCAGTGACACTTGATTTTTACATTAAATCCAATGAGGCTTTTAAATACTCACCCACAATATTTCAAGTTGTTATTATATCCATATCATTTGGGTGAAATAACTAGTACTGGCCATATATTCAACTTCAGTGGTGATTGAAGTATTAGTGCATTAATTATTGTATTGGAAGCTAACATAGTTTTCTTCCAACAGAAAAATTCCACATTGAGTGGAACCTTTATCATCATAGTCTCTTACCAATCTATATTAGAATAACCGAAAAAATTCAAGGTATTATATTTCATATACAGTATCTTGTGGATCAAAGTCACATATTTAATGACTCTATTTTTATCCATTAAATTTATTCTTTAGGATCACTTCAATACCTAACATGAAAGCTCACTAAAAAACAACATTAGGTCTAAGAGTAGTGGGATAGAGTATGCTACCAATCAGTTTTCATAACTCCTTATGATTTATACTTTTACATTTAGTATCATTAGATAATTTTTAACTAACATGAATAGGTTCTGAAACTATTTTAGATTACTCCATTACTAAAATTTTCAACAATTATTTTCCAGAATTCTCTTAAGACACAAAAAAAAATTATTAAAAACTTATAATCCCATAAAATACCTCAGATCTCTAAGAATGGACAACAAAAATTATTTCTAAATATATTCAAAAAAAATATTCAAGATAATATTTTTATATCCTATAAAGATAATTTAATTAAATTATTTTATCATAATAAGAGTACCTTCATCTAACTCCTTTATGTAAAGGTTATTGTCGAGGTTCCCTTCAATGAATTTATATCCTTTAAATAGTTTTCTATCCTTGAATACCAATACCTAAGATATTTATTTAATATATATATATATATATGGAATTATTCTATTTTTACACCATAAATCCATTATTTTCTAAAAAACCTTCAGTGTAATCAATATATAATTTTTTTCCATCTCACCATTCAAGAAGAAAGATTTAAACATAGTTTGATAAATTTTATACATCCAATAATCTACCATAGTAAGAAATATTCTAATGACTTATAATATTTCAATATGATCAAAGGTCACTTAAAAATCTACCCCTTTAACTTAATAGTTCCCTTTCAAAAAAAATTTATCTTTATTCTTTGTAACTTATCCCTTATCATTTAACTTATTTATAAACGCAAACTTGGTCCTAATAACATTTTCTCATTTGGTATGAGAACAGGATCCCAAGTGGAATTATTCTCTCTCTAGTATATCTACTAATTAATATCTATAATAAATTATTCATGATTGATAGATTCATCTAATTAATGTGGGAAAAAATGAGAGATTACGTATGTTTAATTTTTCACTTCTTATTCTTCTTCTAGTTTGAATAAAATCACTCTGATTTCTAATGATATTGTTTTCCACTAAATTATTCTTAAATTTATAGTACATCTATTTTTAGTGGAAATATACTCATCACTAATCCAATAAGGGTTAATATATATTACTTATGGTTCAATATAAATATTTTCTTCATTGGTTTCCTAATAATTATTCCTGATATCTATTAAATTCCATAAATTATGATTGATCAGGATTAGTATTTTTAGGTTTATTTTCAATTATTTTCACATAATAAAAGTATTTCACTTTATGATGAATTTTTTTACCATATATTTCCCTTTCCAAAAGATATCTATCCAAAAATATACCTTTCTCATCCTTCTCATAAAATTTATCCATCTCTGCACTTTTAGTTCTCATAAAGAATGGACTACCAAACACTCTGAACTAGTATACTATGGGATTCTTCATATACCACATATCATAGGAAATCATGGGAGATTTTGGTATCAGTATATACCTACATGTAATATATAATGTTTTCAAATATCCTCCCTCTAAAAAACGTTGATTGATTGTGTTTTCCCAATATTTTTCCCCTCATTTATATCAAATTATAATTCTTCTAAATTCCCATTCAATTTTAATAGGGTGTGTGAGGAGTGTTATACTATTTCATGATGTTATTTTTTTAACATATTATTCAAATGAAATTATTGTGAACTTTTTCCCATTGTTTGATTTGAATTTCTTAATGTATATCATCAATTATTTCTCAATTATTCTTCAAAAGATTTTGAACTTTTCCGCTATATCTAATTTGTACATTATGAACACCATGTTGGTATTTAAAATAAATTCATAAGAAAATGTGTTGAAATAAGTATATCATTGAGTGTACTTATTTCTCATTGATTTATATAGATCTTAATGAATCAACTCAAGTGGCTTGGTGGACTGAATTTCAACCCTTTTATGACAACCAAGTATGATTTTTGAATTTCTAGAATGTCTCAAGAATTTAATTCCTTTCTCTTTTATGATGAGTTATGTCTCTTAACATATCACCTTTATAATTTTTTCACAAAGTTATCTAAAAAATATGACTGAATATTATATGCCATGATTCTTTCTCATCTTTTCTACTCAATCAATGGTAATTTATTAAGTCGCTAATCAGAAAAAGGTTTCCACTAGTCCTTTCACCTATGGTGACATTTTTTCCATCTATTATTCTATTGATGAAGTATATTTTTATTTTCAAAATAAATTTATTTCCATTAATAAAAATCGGAATTAAAATAAATAATTTTTGCTTAAACCCATTAAAAACAACATATATTTTAACTATAGTTGTTGGGATTAAATATTCATCATTCCAGTTCTTTTAATCTTTATAAATATTTAATTGGAAAAGTTAAAAACACTAACATAAAGTTATTTAATATTTTTTAAGACCTTAATATCCACAATGATAAGTGATGTGAATTCACTATCAAGGATCCATAGCTTGACCCTCATATTATATTTTAGTTTCACATTCAAAATAAGTGACTTCATTGACTTTCTTCAATTATGATTCTTATTTTCTCTTATATATTGTTATCTTTGACTACGAATTAGGGTCATGTACTTATCTATATGGTAACCTTTTTGGTCACATCATTTATAGATCTCTTAAAGGAAATAAAATATTTTTTATGTAGGGACCATGGATGATCCTTTGGTGACTATCCTCTTCTTCACAAGAATGATACTTATATTCACTTAATAGATCCCCCTTAATTCATGAATTCTTTGATCCCATGAAAGAGATTTATTATATCAAAAATCATATCCTTTATTCCTAAATACTCTCAAGCACAACCAGTAGGCTTCAAAACCTATTCTTACATTAATCTTATAGATTTAATAAGAATTCCTATCTTGTAAACAGGGTCCATAGTTTTTTCCATCCTTTTCTAATATTGGGGAAATTTTCTTCTTAAATATTACTTAAACATTATTTATTATAGAAGTTTTTTTATGAATTTTTATCAACCTATGTTTACCTAGGTTGTCTCTTGGATCCTGAAATATTAGCTGAAATTTTTTAACCTCTTCAAGTATTGTAGATACTTTTTTTCTAATCTTGAGTACAATATTTTTCAATACTTTTGTTTCTTTTTATTTTACATCCACTACCTTTAGATAGACATATATAATTTTTCTAGGAGTGTTTTTAAAAGACTGTGATTCATCTATTTCTATATTATCTTCTATTATAGTAGCTTTCCTCTCAACCACTTAAAATATTTTATTTTCTCTATGTGTTTCACTTCAAGAAGAATTATTTCCTCAACAAGATCATTATCATTACTTTAATCCCTCATTATCTCCCTTTAACATTGTAATGTACTATCCCAGGAGCCCCAAAACGGTGCCTCGGTGCCCCTGTGTGGGTACTGTAGCAGAACTGTACACTGTACAGACTGTAGCAAAACTGTACATGTTGTGGTATTGTAGCATACACTGTATCAGTTATTGTAGTAGGTATTGTTCGGTATTGTAGCAGCTGGAACTATTCACCTTGGGCCACCGGTTTGGGCTTGGAGTCCTTATGGCTTTCGGGCCACCTAGGCCTTTGGGTCAGTAGGGATTTCGGACCATCTTTAAGGCCCCCAGGCCACCTCAAGGCCTTCGGACCACATGCTATTTCCCCAGACACACTACAAAAATGGAGCATCCCCAGAAGAGGATTCAGAGCAACTGCACTCACCAGAGCAGAACCAAATGGATTGTCAGAATGAGAGGGTATGGCTATGCCATCGGTAACAGCATGTGCTTGCATGGGAAGCCTAGCTAGACAGCCATGAAAAGGTGAAGAGCTACTATCATGACACAGATTCTGGGGAGGGGCAGTTCCTTGTACATAGTTTGGTTGAATTGCCTAAGACCTTTGGGTCATGTAATCACTTAAGCCTATGGGCCTTATAATCTCTGATCCTAGAGGACTTTTAAGGGTTCCCCATCATCCCTTGAAATGGGGGTTATCAAAAATCAATAAAAATGAAGGCCTTTGGGCCATTAAGGTCAGATATGGTGGGGATTTAATACCCTAATGATAAGAGTTTAGCATAGTGGTATAATAATATCAATCAATTGCAAAATGATTTTAATAACAGATTAGAAGATGCATAACATACAAAAGACTAAAATAAATGTCATATTGAGAAATAATGTCATATATAATATGATGAACATGTCATGTCTCTATACAAAAATGGTATGAAATACATGGAAATAAGAATACAGTACAATACATGTATCAAAAGAACAAAATTACGAAATATGTACTATCTACATCTACCATCATCATCATAGCCCGGTCATGTGCTCCCATATTAATCAAAACTTATCAAATAAATCATCATAAAGTGGGAACTTTCCACGATCCCTACATATATCCATGAAATATATCTGGGTACCCAACAGTGGAATGAACAGGGTGTGAGATAACACTCGGTAGGCCACTACCAATGGTGTCTATAAAATGTCCATTATGTGTATAAACAATGAGGTGTTGTGAAGTATATCACAGGTATAACAGTAATAAAGTTCAAGTGTCAAATATTGATGTGATCATGTCTATCCAAAAATGGATCCCTATGAACAATAATCAAGATCCCATAAACATCGAGGAATTGTAATCAAGAAATTGTAAATCATGATAAAGCATCCACAATAGAATATTCCATTTAATATTGTCTAAGGCATGAAAGGGTCTGATCCAAGGTATAATCTCAAAGGTTTCCTCTTCACATCAACCCAACATGGGCTAGATCCAAGGTATAGATGACCTATTCATCCCCTCGATTCCTAAGAGTATGTCTATAGAAACTCAGTATCAACTTGGGTGGTGACAAAGGAGAATTTCCAAAAATCATGCCCACGGTGGTCCAAGAAATCCAAATCCATGGAGTAGCAATGTCCTTAGCAACTAAATTAAGCTAGATCCATGGATTATAAATGTCCATGGAATCCTATAGAATCGGGATCCAAGGAGTAAAATTTTCCTAGATATCTACCACTTTAATCAAGATCCATGGAGTAGAAATTTCTATGGAATCCAATGCTATTAGGATCCTAGGAGTAGAAATGTACAAGGCATCCACTACAATAATCGATTCACCATCTCATTCAATTCATAATCCATTTAATAATTATGTAAAACCTATGAGTTCATCAAACTCATTAAACATTTCCATATAATCCATTTTATTATTTTAAATCATTTCATAACATGTCATCCCATGGAAAGGCGGAATATACCATATTGTATAACCCATTCATTTCTCACTAAGACCCCATTAAAATTGGTGATCTCACACACGCCCAATGGGTGGTATAACATAAGAAAGATATGTCAAAACACACTATGGGAGGTCTAGGTAGAGGTGAATGACCTCCAAATTTATAATGGTACTAGTGGGAACCCAAAACAGGTCCCAACCAATTTAATCAAGACATTTATTTAATTTTAGGGGTAATATCAATTGTACTGACATGTAGCACAATAGAAACATGGTTTATAGAACACTAAACTTTAAGGGAATGTTTTAGACAACCTACTATATACCCATGGTAGAACACTCATTTTGTAACGACCTCAGATTCAGTTCAAATCATGAGAAAAGGAATTATATAAGAAAAATATGGAAATAGAGGATATTATCTTCCACCAAAATAACTCCATAAACATGAAGTCAATTGAAAAAGGCACAGAATGAATTAAGAAATAACCAGTACAGATATAACAAAACTAACGGTAAAAGAAATGGAGTCTATATAACTTATTGGAACCAAAGCCTACATCAAGTCTTAAAGAAATCACCAACAAGAGATAAAAAGGACACCATTGTATGAGAATACAAAAAAAATAAGATGGAAGATTAAATGATTAATTCATTAAGGGAAAATGGTTATTTCCCCACAAAATACTTGTTCACGTGGTTTGGCTGCATGGTTGGCCAAATCATGAGCCAACTATGTGACCTTCTTTGTCTCTAGAGGGACCTCACATGGTTTATGTGCACAATTTGGGAAACCATTATACAAACCTATATTAAAAACTATAGATCATCATACATGGGTGTGAAGCCCTAGGCACATAATTGTTAGGACCAAGCTAAAAGGAGAGATGGTTTTCATGGTTTGTCTTTTGTTGGTCTTAAGGAAGTTTTCATAAAGGAAATACACCTTGCATTTCAATGAATTCAGATCCTGGAAGTTTGAATATTTGGAACCTAGAAGTTGCAATTCTTGGAACCTGGTGTTCGGAGAACTCAAAATCTGGAAATTGAGAAATTCAGAACCAGGAAGTTGCAAATTCTTGGAACCTGGAAGCGGTTGAATTCGGAAGCTAGCTAATAGGAGATGTGAAGGCTCTAAGACTTCATTCCACATTGTGATGATGCATTGCTAATTTGTAAATCTAAATTTTTGAGTATATGAAAGTACTCACGATGCAAGAAAAAGTTGATCAGAGAAGTCGTACCGAGAATTGGAGAAATTATGTCGAGAATCGGTGAAGACACACCGAGAACCAAAAGTCGTACCGAGAATTGGTGAAGTCGTACTGATAATTGGTGAAGTTGCACCGAGATCCATAAGTTGTACCGAGAACCGGAACATCGCACCGTGAACTGGTGAAGCCATACAGAGATCCAAAGCAGTCATACCAATAATTCAAAATCATCGATCTCGATGAATAAAGGGGAGTAATACTGATAATGAAGAATTTTTCATACTAAAGAAGCAATGAAAAGCCATACCGAGATGTGATGAAGAGTCATAACGATAATTGAAATGGTTTCATTCCAAAGAAGCGGTGAAGAGTCATGTCGAGAATTGAAGTGATGTCGAAGACTCAAGAAGGATGGATCTGAGAATATGATGCCGAGAAGACAGATGAGTGAATACGAGAAAGTGATGATGAGAAGACAGATGAGTGAATTTGAGAAAGTGATGCCGAGAAGATAGATGAGTGAATCCGAGAAATGGATACTGAGAAGACAGATGAGTGAATCTGTGAATATGATGTCGGGAAGACAGATGAGTGGATCCAAGAATGTGATACTGAGAAACTTGTGTTACAAGGTTAGATCTAGAAAATGCCAAAGTTCTAAATCAAGAGAAGTGTAAAAAGATTCTATAAGATTCTATAAGCGTTGAAAAAGTCTTAATTACTCTGAGATTTCAATAGAACTTAATATTTGGGTGAATCTAAGTGAGCGGGAAAATATTTTGGTTTACCACCTAAGCACACTTTGGAGCACCTATAAAAGTAGATCAGTGTACAAAGTAAAAGTTTGATGATTAATTAGTGAGATAATCTCTGATAATATAGAGAGAGAAATAAGTGTTTGGCCAACAGAGTTTCATTACGGTTTCAATTGTAACGATAATTTGATACTTGCTGACACCGTATTGAGTTTCTCAGAATTAGAAAAATCAGAATGGAGATTCGGAATGGGAAGTTCAAACTAAAATAATTGAAATGGGGAATAAGTATTCGTTGAAACAATATTGAGTTTCTCAGAATGAGGAATATTTGTATTGGAGAATCGGATTGAAAGAAAGAATTCAGATTGAAGAATCGGATTGGAAAAATTCGGAATGGAGATTTGGAATGGGAAGTTCGAACTTTAATTGATCTATGTCAAGTCCAAGGAGTACTTTCCATTCTTCTGGGTAAGGAAGTAAATATTTTTATTGAAATATCTTACACTTGTTTATTTGAAAGAATGTTCAGGTAACATAAGTTGTTATAAGAAAAGTGACATTGCCCTATTTTTCTAAGCGGGTGCACACGCACTGAAGTGATTGTTTCATAATGCTTCATGAGTGTAAGGTTATTTCCTACTCATTTTAATCCAAGGATTTTTTTTCTTAGTGTATTTTATGGTGCTGGATTGATTGCAACCATACCAAGGATGTGGCTATTCTTATTGATTAGTGAGCCTTGTAAATTGTTGTGTTCCTTTCGATGTGTGGTTGTTTCTTTTCTCAGTAGGGAATTATATCTTAAACAGGAGATAAACGTTGTTCTCAATATTAAGGTAACATAAAAAGGGTAAAAGGGGTACCACTGATTCACCCCCCCCCCTTCAGTGGTTCATTCCTCCAACTGGTTCCTTACAAGTGGTATCATAGGGAGGTTCCTTTTCTTTCCTTGCTGATGGAAAATCTAAATTGTGTGAATAGTAAAGGCATTCTAGTATTCAATGGGAAGAACTGTCACATCTAGAAGGATAGAATTATACTGTATCTCATGTATATTAGTTATGAACTTCTTGAAGCTGCAACAGTTTGGTTTCCTTCCATTGATGATAATGTTCCACTTACACCTATTGACAAGAAGTTTCTTGAGAATTATGGAAGAGCCAAGAATGCTATATTGTCTTCACTTTCTGAAAGTGAGTTCTTGAGAGTGAAAGGAGTATCCACATCCAAAGGTATATGGGACAAACTAAAAAACATATACGAAGGCAACACAAAAGTCAAGAAGGCAAAACTTCAAATCTGGAGGTTGAAGTATGAAGACTTGATGATGGTAGAGCATGAATCTTTTGGGGATTTATTCACCAGGGTGAACGATATTGTTAGTACCATCAGATATTTTTTTGAAGAGCTGAAAGCCTCTATTGTGGTGGAAAAAATCTTGAGGATTCTTCCTGATAAATTTGATGTGAAGGTATCTTTATTAGAAGATAGAGACTCAAAGACTCTATCTCTTGATGATTTGCATAGAACACCCATTACATATGAGATTAGAAGGGAAAGGTCTATGAAGACCAAGACAAAGGTTGAAATAGAATTATATTTCAAATCCATGAAGAAGGAGAAGTCTAAGAAGATCTTGATTAAAGAATATGGTGGTGATTCTGACTATGAAAGTGAGGTATGTAAAATCTTAACAATATTTTATCCTTGTTTTCAAAAAAAATTAAAAGAGGCATAGGTAAATATAAGGGGAAACTTCCCTTGAAGTGTTTTGAATGTGCAGGCATTGGGCACATTTAGGATAACTATCCTCAAAGGGAGAATGGAGAAGACGGTGATGAAGATGAAATAATGCCAAGAATGTTTTGGAAGAAGCAAGGTGGTAAAGGAAGGTTGGGTAAAGAAAATAAGTTCTCAAATCCAAGAAAAAAAAATTTGTATCTATAAATGAAGAAGATGAATAAAGTGATTTTGAATCTGAAAAATTAGTTGAGCATGGTGTTGAGAATACTTTCATTGCAACAGTGAATGATGAAGATTTGGGAAGTGGTAGCTCGGAAGAAGAAGAAACTCATCTTGAGATTCATCTGAAAGAAGAATTGAAGGAATGTTTAAGGAAGATCAGAAGGCTGGAGAAACTTAACAAAAAGATGGAAGATGAATGTTCCTCCGCATGCAATCAAGCTAATGTTAAATAAGAACTTGAGAAAGAACGTGAAGATTTGAAGAAGTCTCTTGATGATGAGAAAAACCAAAATGAGCCCATGATAGTTAAGCTGAAATCAAAAGAGGAAGAATTAGAGCTCGTTGAAAAATAAGATCTCTGAAGTTTAATTAATAAATATATGTTTTCAAAACTGAACTACTAATGTAGGTGAAAGCTCTCAATAAGAAAATCCAGAAAAAAATCAATAGAAGAATAAAGTGGATGTTGTGAAGAAGAAATATGAGAAAGATATTTATGTGGCTAAGACCATTGTTATTGGGAACTCAGAAGTTTCAAGGAAAATTAAGTATAACACTATTGAATAACAAGTAAAATTAGAGAAGAAATAATTCCAGAAGAACAATCTTGCTAACAAAAGAATGGTTCGTGGGTCTGAAGAAAGAGTAACAAAGAAATATCAGTACAAAAACATTAGAGTAAGGTACTCCTTCTATGGGTATTATTGGTTGTGTGGTGGATTCGGGTATACATCGAATATGTGTTGGATTAATCAACATTATTACCAACACCACACAAGTTATGAAAGGCATAGATAGAGGGTCATTAAATCTCCTCAAAGAAAGAATAGTGAGAAAGTTTACTTGAAGAAAGTTGAGAAAAATTGAAGTCCAAGAAAACTTTGTATGTTGATGGGTTGAACCAAAACTTTCTGAGTGTATCAGAATTGTGTGATGAGGGTAACAAAGTTATCTTCATGAATGATGGATTTGTTGTGAAAAGTGAAGAAGATGGGGATATTTTTACAAGAGGACAACGAACCAAAGTTAATCTGTTTCAAGTTGAAAATTCAAAAAACTCTTCTTACATGAGCATAGTGGAAGAATATCAGTTGTGGAACAGAATAATTGGACACATGTGTCAGAGAAATATGAGAAAGTTATCTAAAAGTAATAGTGTTCAAGATATTCTAGATTTTCCAAGAATAAGAGATTGGGGTTGCACTACCTATCAGAAAGAAAAGATTACAAGTGTTGTGCATAATAAGGTTGACATTTCTTTTAAACAACCCCTTGAACAAATACATTTTGATATATGTGGGCCGATGAGAAAACAATAAAAAATTAAAGACAAGTACTCCATCACCTTCATTGATGATTTTAATCGCATTACATGTGTTATGTTTATGAAGAACAAGTCAGATGCCCTGAAAATGTTTAAAAGCTTCAGAAGAAAATTTGAGAAAGAATGTGAGTACTCTGTAAAGAAGTTAAGAACAGATAATGCTGGTGAGTATAAAAGTAAAGAATTTGAAGACTATCTTGAGAAGCATGGAATTCAGCATGAATATAGTGCTCCATATACACCTCAACAAAATGGGGTTGTTGAAAGGAAGAACAGAAGCCTGGTAGAAATGGGAAGAACCATGTTTCTTGAACAAGGCCTTACTCATTACTTTTGGAGGAAAGCTACAGGTACAGCTGTTTATATTCAAAATTGATGTTTCTAAAGGACCCAATCAAACAAAACTCCATATGAAATTTTCTAAGGTATTACTCCAAGTATGAATCATGCTAAATTTTTCGGAAGCCCATGAATTATAAAGAATAAAGGTGGAAGCAGTGGAAAATTCGAGCAGAAAGGAGAAGATGGAATTTTTCTTTGTTATGCACCAGAAGGAAGAGGTTATAGATGTTTTAACAAAGAAATAGGAAGAATGGTGGATGCAGTTGATGTAAAAGTCAATGAAAATCTAGGGAAAGATAAGCATGTCCTCACAGATAAGGAAGATGAGGAAGATGAAGTTAACGATTTTGATAAGGATGCAATGAATTGTAATCCTAGTCAAGATAAAGAATCAAATTCAGCCATATCAAGTGATGAGGAAGGCACCTGAAAAACTTATCCAAGGTTGGTGAAACAAGTTCAAGCTCAGAACATAATTGGTGATCAATGACAAGAAGAACAAGTAATTCAATATCACATACTTCCATGTATTCCAAGTGGAACCAAATGATGTTATAGAAGACTTTGAGCATCCTGAATGGGTTCAATCCATGAATTAATAATTGGTCCGGATAGAAAAGAATGATACATGGGAACTCGTACCCAAGCCTGAAAATAAGAACATTATTGGCACAATGTGGGTATTCCAGAACAAGCTAACTAAAGAAGGTGAAGTTATCATAAATAAAGCAATATTGGTTTGCAAAGGCTACTCTCAGAATGAAGGAATTGACTTTGAATAAAATTTTGCTCCGGTGGCCAGATTAGAAACTATCTGAATATTTCTTGTTATTGTTGGACAACAAGGCTTCAAAATCATTCAAATGGATTTCAAACCTGCATTTCTTAATGGTGATCTTAATGAAGAAGTTTATATTGAACAACCATGTGGCTTTGTTGTTGGGAAGGATGAAAGTTATGTGTGTAGGTTGAAGAAAGCCTTGTATGGTCTAAAGCAAGCTCCAAGAGCATGGTATTCCAAACGAGATACTTTCTTAAAAGAGATGAACTTCATGAATGGAAGAGTTGATAGCAATCTATACATCAATGAAATCCAACATCTTTCTCTCATTGTGATAGTCTATGTTGATGACATTATTTTTGCTGGGAATGGTGAAAGAAGTTATAAAATGTTTGGTGAAGAAATGAAGAATGTATTTGAGATGTCCATGTTGGGTGAAATGAGATACTTACTTGGGTTACAAATCTTCTAACAGAAAGAATTCATTTTTCCCTCCAAAGAAAAGTATGCTAAGGAACTTCTCAAGAAGTTTGGTATGGAAAACTCAAAACCGGTTTCAACTCCTACCTCAGTGGGACCAAAGCTAAGAAAAAATGATAAAGGAAAAGAAGTTGATTAGAATGAATATCGAAATCTAATTGGAAGTTTGTTGTACCTAACTGCATCAAGAGCAGATTTTTTGTTTACCTTATGTGCAAGATTCCAGAGTGATCCTAAAGAATCACATCTTATTTCTAGAAAAATAATTCTTAGATACATAAAAGGGAAAACAGAATTCAGAATCAAGTATAGTTGTTAAAACAAAAATTTATTTGTTTGGATATTTGGATGCAGATTGGGAAGGAAATGTTGATGATAGAAGATCCACATCTGGTGAAGTGTTCTTTATGGGAAAAGGTTGTGTTTGTTGGAATTCAAAGAAGCAGAATTCTGTGACACTCAGTACTGCTGAATCTGAATATGTTGCTACCACCATGGCCTCTACTCAACTTATCGGGATGAAAACACAATTGTAAGATTTGTTTGTTGAAGTGAATTTTCCCTTTCTCTTGGGATTTTATAATCAAAGCACCATTAATCTACCCAAAAATCCTGTCCAATGTTCTTGATCGAAGCATATTGACATCAAATATCATTTCCTCAAAGAGCATGTGGAAAAAAATGAACCGAAACATGAATATGGTTCATCTGGTGAACAAGTTTTTCATACTTTCATGAAACCCTTGTCGAAGGAATCATTCTCAAGATTGAGGTTGAACATGGGTGTCTAACCGCTTTCTCTTCAAGGATAAGGTATGTTGTTCTATCCCCTCTCTTCTTACATTAGGATTGTTTTTTCAAGGGGGATAAGTTTTTTTGTATCATAAAGTTATTGTTTAAAGAGAGATTTGTGGGTATGTTGTGAACTCAGTAGTGTTTGTTTTTTGAACTTTTCTAACTATTTGATTGGAGTGGTTGTAGGAAAGAACTTGAATTTGTTTACATGAAAAATGAAGATGTTAGAAAAGGAAGATGATGATGTCATATTCACTACCTTATGGACAGCATGGTTTTGTTTTCAATGATTATTGTTTCCTACATAGAGTTTGCTCATATAGGAATAGAATTATTGATAAGTACTCCATTGCTTTAGGTTTCAAAGTTTTGTCATTTATGAAAACTTAGTTGACAACAAAATCCAAAGGGGGAGATTATTAAGACCAAGATAAAAGAAGAGATGGTTTGCATGGTTTTTCTTTTATTGGTCTTAAGGAATATTTCATAAGAGAAATACACCTTGTATATCAAAGAATACAGAACCAGGAGGTTTGAAGATTTGGAACCTATAAGTTTCAATTCATGGAACGTGGTGTATGGAGAACTTGGAATCTGGAAATTGAGAAATTCCAAACTACGAAGTTGCAAATTATCAAAACCTAGAAGCTGCTGAATTCGAAAGCTGGCTTATAGGATATGTGAATGCTCTAAGACTTCATTACCCATTTTGATGATTCTTTGTATTTTTATAACTCTAAATTTGAGAGTATATGAAATTAATCACGATTCAAGAAAAATTATATCTGAGAAGTTGTACTGAGAATTGGAGAAGTCGTACTGAGAATCGTTGAAGTCGCACCGAGAACCAGAAGTCGAAATGAGAATTGGTGAAGTCGTACCGAGAATCGGTGAAGTCGCACCGAGAACTAGAAGTCGTACTGAGAACCAGAACATCGTACCGAGAACTGGTCAAGCCATTCCGAGATCCATAGGAATCATACCGAGAATTCAAAATCATCGGTATTGATGAATAAATAGAAGTCATACCGAGAATGAAGAATTATTCATAACAAGGATGAAATGAAAATCCATACAGAGAAGTGATGAAGAGTCATGCTGAGAATTGAAATGGTGTCATGCCGAAGAAGCGGTGAAGAGTCATGTAGAGAATTGAAGTGATGCCGATGACTCAAGAAGGATGGATCTGAGAATATGATTCCGACAAGACATATGAGGTAATCCGAGAAAGTGATGCTGAGAAGACAAATGAGTGAATCTGATAATTTGATGTTGAGAATATAGATGAGTGAATCCGAGAAAGTGATTCCGAGAAGACAGATGAGTGAATCTGAGAATATGATTCCCAGAAGACAGCTGAGTGGATCCGATAATGTGATACCGAGAAACTTGTGTAATAAGGTTGGATCCAGAAAAGTCCAAAGTTCTAAATCAAGAGAAGGGGAAGAAGATTCGATAAGATTCTAGAAGCGTTGAAAAAGTTTTAATTACTCTGAGATTTCAGGAGAAATTAAGATTTGGGTGAATCTAAGTGATAGGGAAAATATTTTGGTTTCCCGCCTAAGAACACTTTGGAGAACCTATAAAAGGAGATCAGAGTACAAAGTAAAAGTGTCATGATTAAGTAATGATAGAAGCTCTGATAATATAGAGAGATAAAGAAGTGTTTGGCCGATAGATTTTCATTATGGTTTCAATTGTAACGTGAATTTGATATTGGTTGACATTGTATTGAGTTTCTCAGAATGAGAAAAATCGTAATGGAGATTCTAAATGGGATGTTCGGACTAAACTAATCAGAATGGGGAATTAGTATTGGTTGACACTGTATTGAGTTTCTCGGACTGAGGAAGATTTGTATTGAAGATTCGGATTGAACGATAGAATTTTTATTGAAGAATCAGATTGGGAAAATTCAGAATAGAGATTTGGAATGCGAAGTTCGAACTGTAATTGATCTATCTCAAGTCCAAGGAGTCTGTTCCTTTCTTCTAGGTAAGGAAGTGAAGATTTTTTGTTGAACTATCTTACACTTTTGTATATGAAAGGAAGTTCATGTAAGATAATTTGTTAAAAGAAAAGATACATTTCCCTATTGTGCTAAGAGGGTGCACACGCACTGAAGTGATTGTTTCACAGTGCTTCACGAGTGTAAGGGTATATCCTACTCGTTGTAATCCAAGAATTGTTTTCTTAGAGGATTGTATGTTGCTGGAATGTTTCCAACCATACCGAGAAAATAGCTATTCTTATTGAAAATTGAACCTTGTAAATTGTTGTGTTCCTTTAGATGTGTGCTTGTTTTTTTTTCTCAGTAGGGAATTATATCTTTAACAGGAGACAAAGGTTGTTCTCAATATTAAGGGAACTTAAAAAGGGTAAAAGGGGTACCACTGATTCACCCCCCCCCCCAGTGGTTTATTACTCCAACTAGGTCCTTACAATAATTAGGTCTAACCATGCACCATTTTCTACTCATTATCCAACCCGACATGATTAGTATTATCTCTGCGGCTTAGGTGGAATGGTTTCTACTAACTATGTGGCCCATCTATGTTTCTCTAAAATTTAGGCTTTGGGATCGAAACAAGACCAGGGAACCCGGAAACTCCCATAAACTCATTTGGAATCTCACATGTCCAAACCTAAGGAGTTAAACTAAAAAATATATATATATACCTCAATAAACATCCAAGATCATACAATATTCCCCCTTAAAGCAATTCGTCTCCAAATTTCCCGTCCAAAGGTGGTCAATAATTGTATGAGAATAACTTTGGCCCCTGAGAAAAAAATGTTGACATCCTTCTTCCATGTATCATCTATAAACAGCCATACTACTATAACACTCGTACTAGAGGAACTTACTGGCCTCGTAGAGGCTTCTTGCTCTGATCAACAACACATATATGATGGTCCTCGAAAAATACATCAACCTATAACTCAGCCTCATCTAGATGAAGAGTGGTTGATGGGACTGAGTAGTAACTATGTAGCTAAGATACATAGAAAATTACATGCATGACTCATTACCTCTAAGGTAACTACATATGATAGTCTAGTAGCTCGACTCTCTCCAAAATATCAAATATCTCAATGTATCGTGATGAAATATTACCATGTCTTTGAGTATGTATGTGTTCCAACCATGGTGAGACATGTAATAAGAATCAATCCCTAACCTAAAACTCTAAAGGTTATTAATGATTATTAGTGTAATATTTCTTTCTATATTTTACAATAAACATCTGCTTTTTGATCAACTAGACCTACTCTGGTGTCTCCTACGTGAGACACAATCTGAGAAGTGCTCCATCTCTTTCCTAAAACTAGAAGAGAGGTGATCACTATAGAATAAAATAAAAAACCTCATAAGGTTCCATATTTATAGTTTCCTGATCGTTATTGTTGCAGGTGACCTCAACCAGTGGTATATGTTCCTCCTAAGAGACCCAAAATCAAGAATGCATTCTCTTAGAATGTCTTATAGAGCCTGGATCATGTTCTATGACTGTACATCAGTCTGAGGGTGGTATATTGTTCTCAAAATCTCATTTGAACTAAATACTCTATGAAACCCTTTCCAAAACTGAGATGTAAATCTGGAATCCCTATATAATACAATGGTATGAGGAACCACATGAAGGTGCATAATCTCATTGATATAAATTATCCTAATATCATATACTAAGAAGGTCTCCTTGGATAGCAGGAAATGGGTGACTTTCATTCGTATGTCCACAAAAACCTAGTCTACATCACTACCTCAAGGGATCCTTATAAACCTAGCCATAAAATCCACTAATACATCATCCAATTTCTACTTGGGAATAGGTAAACTCTGAAAAATCACAACTGTTCATTGGTTTTATTCCATTACCTACTGATAAGAGGAACACCTCATTAAAAAACAGACAACCTATTATTTCATCCTTGTCCACTACTGTTACTGACAAAAGTCACGAGACATCTTGGTAATTTCAGGATGTACTGTCCAAACAGATGCATTAAATTCCCTCATCAACTCCTCATATATGTCTGTTGGAACCCAGACATGGCCATGTATGTATAGAATTTCATCCTCACCAATGCTCCAACCATGAGGCAGGTCCTCACTTTTTGGGATATCCCATAGGACTAGTCCTTAATAAGATGAAGAATGTATCATATTTACTCTATCCATAAGAGTGGAAGTCATCTGTAATTATGAGATAAAATATTTTTTATGACTATCATGTACCTCCAAGTCATCTCTGAAAAAATTCCATAAGCTTCCGCATGCTACAGGCCTCCTAAAATTCCAATATTTGAGTCCTGATCAGTGCATCAACAGTAGTATTTTCATTTCTAGATGTGTAGGAAATATCAAAGTCAAATAAATTGAGGAATTTTACCCACATTAATTGCCTCAAATTCAGATCATGTTGTATAAATATGTACTTGGGGATTTTGTGGTTTGTGTACCACAATGAACACTCTCCCAGTAAATAATGCCTCCAAAAGTGAAAGTCATGTACAACAATATCTAACTCAAGATAGTGAATTGAGTAGTTCCTATCACATGTCCTCTATTAAGGAGACCTATATACTATGAATTGATCCCCTTAGATTAGAACTACTCCGAGCCCGATAGATGGTTCATCACAAAATGAAGTATAATTTCTTCATGTATCTAGTAGAATTAGTATACATGATAAATTCAAATTCCCATTCAACTCTTAAAGTCATATCTTTTAGGTATCCGAGCATAAAAACTTCACAAACTTCTTAGTAAATCCCATTAGGGGTGGTTATGAGCATGAAAATTATTCTATGAAACATTTTAATGTCCATCTAGCCCAAATAAACTCCATATATCAAAGAAATTCTTGGGTTTCTACCAAGAAACTATAGATATCACCTTCTTTGGGTCAATTGATACTCATTTCTATGAACTAATATGACCCAAGAAGTGAATCTTATCAATTTAGAAGTGGCGCTTTGTGATCTTCTCATACAACCTATGATCTCTCATTGTATTCAGAATGATGTTATTTTTCTTATCATGATCATTTTGAATATGAAAATACATAAATATTACATCCATAAAACCCACCACAAAAGAGTACAATAATAATTGAAATATTATTTCATCAGTTCCATAAAAATAGTTGGTGCATTCCTGAGGCCAAAAAATATAACTAAATACTCATATACACCATACCAACTATGAAAAGTTGTACAAGTTATGTCTGAAGGTTGAACACGTACTTGATCATAACTCGACCTCATGTAAATCATATAGAAAACCAAATATCCTCATAGAAATTAAAATAGAGAATCTATATATGGAAAAGGATATCAGTTACTAACGATCAACTAGTTTAGTTTTCTGTAATTCATTCATAGATTGTGGGTTTCATCAACCTCTTCATCAAAATGTTCTGATGAACCACCTAACGAATTATTGGGTCATATAAACCCCTTTTTCTCTACATCCTCTAGCTATCTCTTCAGCTCTGGAGACTCTGTATTATCCAACCTATAAATAGGAATAGATAGTGGTGTAGCTCCTACGACTATCTCTATATTGAACTCTACCTCTCTCTCAGAAGGTAAACTAGAAAATTCATCTAAGAAAACATCCCTGGAATGATCTACTACATAATTAAATTCATCCTATCACATTCCCTAATCATCAAGATATAAACGAGCAATATATGATGTCATCCCACCTAGTCCAATATGATTTATTCCAGCTCGATCTACCTAGAAATACCATTCACCCTTGATAATAATACCCCCACCCTCTAATTATGCGAAGGTAACCCTCTGATGAAATAAATCAACATGGGAAGGAAAATAAACTAGCCAATCCATCCTGAGTATGATTCGAAACCCTATCATATTGAGGAAAAATATATTCCATATGAAATGACACCCACCTATCTTAATGGGGTATTCCCACTACTAGTTCACACTATATGATTTGATTCCAAATGGATTATCGAGTTTCATGATACCATCAGAAAACTAAATATTGGGTCTATGAATCTCTACACAAGATAAAACTATGAAATAATGAGAATAACCTATATCAAAAAGATCATATACTATAGTAACATCTACTAAGATCACAACTCTCACCATAGATGTCCCAGCACTATGCTACATAGGTCTAGGATGTAAAAGATATATATTTTTCCTGAAATGAGACCTTGTGAAACAACCATACTACCTGGAGTTGGCACAATATGTTGTCTCAGTACAATAGGTTCATCTCTACCTCAGTTATGACTACCACCTCAGTCTAAACGAATGGCACTACTCCAGAACTCAACTGGATGCAAAGCTATGAATCATACTCTTGAACCTAGATTCAGTGTCAACCCCTTTCTACTATCTTCTAGAGGGAAGATCCTATATAATCACTATAACTGGCCAATTTTTTCACATGCACATTACTTGACTGGGCATCTATCACACTTATTTCTCGTATTTCCTCGTATCCCACAATAATAAAAAAACAAGAAACTATCAAAACTCTCACTTTTGATGGTATTCCCCCTCATAATAAGCCTTAAAATGGTGCTTTATTACAGTTAGCATTGAACCACTAGGTCGATAGGTTGAAACTCCCAACTTTTTAACCCCATCTTCCTTAATTTTGTATTCATCAATAAAAGATTGTTTCACTGTCATTATTATAATAGTCACCCGAAACGCATTTACATGTTATTGAAGGGCATTATTGAGACCTTCCTTTAAGCATCTCTCCCTTGAAAATCATCAGCAAGATAAATTGGTGAAATGAACTATAGATCTATAAAGAATGATGAATACTCCATAACATTCATCACATCCTAATCTAGACGCATAAACACACTAGGCCACTCTACTCCCAGAGTTTCATGAAAGAATTAATCATAAAACTAGGATTATGAATCCCTCCAATCCTTATATCATATCCCATCATCCTGGTTCAAAACATCCCAAAATCACTTATCTTCACCCAAAAGAATATATTTCATGAGATTCACTCTCCTCTCAATAGGTGTCTCCAAATTCATGAAAATATATAAGGTAGTCTCAATCCATAGCTCAGTAGCCTATAAACTAATATCCCCCAAAATCATGGGTGGATGCTACTATTGGAACACATGGGTCAACTCTTCCATAGTTGAGTCAGAATGCAGGGCACCTTGAATAGTCTTCATAAATCATAAGAAACTCTTATGGGATTAGGCCTCACACCTATAACTGGTACAACCACTGGTGCTCCAACTGGCACTATGGAAGGTTCTACTCGCAGGTCAGGGCCCACCACCTCTAGAGCATTTTCATCGCCACACCCATGGCATATGACTGGAGGTCATCGTAGTTTCATGTCTATAAAATTCCTTACAAAAACAACATAAAATAATCTTGTATTGAACAATTCATAGATATAAAATCATAGGAAGGGTTGAATCCTTTATATAAATAATCCACACCCCCTGCCCGCTCCTACAATTAGGAATGGGTAGATGAACAATCATAAAAACACCAGAGTAACAACCAACTTCCTATTCTATGGTCGGTTCAAGGTTGAGTTCTCAATTTCACAACATGATCCTGGTATATAGACTTCTAATTTCAATTTCAAATCCATTTATTGGAGACCTTTCCGTATCATGATTTCAATTTTATTTAAACTCATTTTTTACAAATCTATTGAATGGTTCAAACAAATGGATCACCACTTCCAATATATAAGGGACCATATACCTTATAAAATGAAATATGATGTCCATTAAATTCTAGAAATAATATGTTCCATCCTATACGACCAACGGTCCATGACTCAACAATCCATAATTGACTACTTTCAGTGTCTGTTATAGCCTATTAAGGAAAATGTTTTTTAGATTATGGTGGCCACTATAGGTTCAAAGTATTTTTCTCAGTCCCCTACCCAAAATTTTAATAAAAGTATAGATATATTACACAAGTAAAACATAATAATTTCATTCATTCATGCATTGAATCCTATATGGCATGGCATAATTCCTGGAATATTAACCCTATTATGTGCCTAAAATTATTCATTAGATGGCATTCCCTTATCTCATCAGTCCATAGTAAAATCAAAAATCATAAGGAATATAAAACATTAAGTGTTTGACCCATTGGTGAATTTAAATAAACTATAACAAGAAAAATACGAAACATCAATTTCCCAGTCCAGGTAATTTGGATTTTCCCTATACGTTGGTTAGATGACACTAGGAATAACCCATTATTAAATTCCAATTTATTCTAATATATTTTATATTTTCTTACAATATTAATACAACTAGAAAATAAAAACCTATTCTACCACTTTGTAACATCCCAACTTGGGTTACACTAAATGGTGCCCTGATCTGTTGGGTCACATGGCCTCAAGCACACCTCCTCACACACTAGAGGCTACTGGATAGTAGTGAGGCTCTATGGTGGAATAGTGGGGAGACTATACCATCATGATCATTGTGTGTCAAAGTAGTATAATCATATCAATAAATAGAAGAAGCATATGAATAATTGGTTAGTGGAATAATAGCATCCAAAATACTGAAATAAATATCAAAACTAGAAACAATTTCATATAAAATATGATGAACATGTCATGTCTCTATACATAAAAAAGCATATAATACATGGAAATATTCATACAGTACAATATATTCCTAAAAATAACTAAAAAGGACAAAAAGGAACTATATACATCTTTCATTATGATCATAGCATATTCTTATGCTCCCCTACTCTTAATCAGTGATAAAATCAAGCATCATATAGAGGGAGAATGCCCCAGTCCATTATTGTATCCAGAAAACTATCTAGGTACCCAATAGTTGTCCGAAAAGGGTGTGAGATAACACTCTGTAGTCCACCACCAATGGTTTCTATAAAATTTCATGTTTATGTATAAACAATGAGGAAATGTATATTATATCATATGTATGAAATTAATAAAATTAAAGTGTCAAATGTCAATCTGATCCTATCCATCCAATCATGGATCACTATGAACAATAATCAAGTACCCATAAACATGTGAAAACAAAAATCAAGAAACTTTAAATCATGATAAATCATCCAAAGTGGAATATGGCATATAATAAAATGTTAGGACTGAAAGGGTTGGATCTAAGGTATAAAGACCAACATATCCACATTGTGTTAGACCTATATGGGTTGAATCCAAGGTATAGATGACCATGTAATCCCATTGAGTCCTAGGATTATCTCCATAGAAACTTGGTGATGACTTGGGTGGAGCCTAAGGAAACTTTCAACAAAGCATGTTTGAGGTGGTCGAAACAAGCTAGATCTGTGGAGTAGCAATGTCCTTGGAAGCCAAAGTAAACAGGATTCATGGAGTAAAAATATCAATGGCATCATATGGAATCATGATCCAAGTAATATAAATGTCCATGTAATACACTACCATAACCAAGATCCACGGTGTATAAATGTCCATATAATCTAATGTAATCAGGGTCTGAGGAGTAGAAATGTCTAAGGAATCCACAACCATTATTGATTCATCAACTTATTGAATTCATATGCCATTTCGTAATTATAAACAAGATATGAGTTCATCCAACCCATTAAACATTCCCATATAATCCATTTAATCATTTTAAATCATTTCATAACATGTTATCTCATGTAAAGGAGTCATAAAACTTCTCTTGTAACTCGTTTAATTATAATTAAGTCCCCCACTAAAATTGGTGATCTTGCACACACCGAACATGTGGTATAACATGGGGAATATATGTGAACACACCCCATGGTGGTCTAGTTTGAGGTGAATGATCTCCAACCCTATAATGGTTCTAGTGGGAAACACAAACATGTCCCAATCAATTTAATCAGGTCCTTTGTTTAATTTTAGGGAAAATGATGGATGTCCCAGTGTGCATGAAAATGGTAGCAATGTATACAAAACACTAAACTTTCAGGGAAATGTATAGGCCGCCTAGTATACCCATGGTAGAAAAATCATACAATATTGATCACATATTCCTTACAGGTCAGGAGAAAAACAAATAATTGAAGAAAAAACCTTGAAAAGGGCATATTATCTTTCACCAAAATGACTCCATAGATATGTAATAAAATTAAGAAAGGTGAAAGATGAATGAAGAACATGCCGGTGTGGATCCAAAAATACCAATGATATAAAAAATATAGTCTGCATGATGAATCAGAACTAAAGACTACGCCATGTCATGAATAACTAACCAATAAGATATGAAAAGTCCACCATTGGAGGTGAATATAAAAAATAAGAGGTGGGTTTAAACAATTAATAATTAATGGAAAATAGTACTTTTCCATAAAAATATTATGTTGTACTATTTGGAAGCATGGTTGTCCAAATCGTGCACCCTTCTCTACCTCAAGTGGGAACACTCAAGGTTCATGCAAATGGTTGGGGAAACCCTGCATAAATCATGATTCTTGCCTCTTCTAAAAACAGAATATCTTCACACATGGGCGTGCGGCCTTGGGTGTAGGTTTAGGTAATACTATTTTCCCTTTTTGTTCTTTTTCTAACCCCACATGGTTAGTATTTACTATATATCTTTGGATGTGTGGTTTTAACTAACCATTTTGCTTGATTGTTTTTCTCTAAATGTCAGGCTTCGGGCTCTAAACATGCCACAGACCCCCCCAAACTCTCTTTACCTCATTAGGCACTAACAAATGGTCAAAATAAAGGAATTGAATCAAAGATAAAAATATTCACACCTAAATAAAAACATGGGATCTTACAAACCTCACCACCTCTTTCTTTAGATATTTTTCTTCCTTTTCTAGGTTTTATATTCATTCTAATGAACACTTCCATCTTGGCCTTCAACATGTGTTTCAAGTATAATTATTCACCTTCATCTTCACTAATTGAAATTTCTTATTTCCTATTAATATATTACATGATGTTGGTAAATTTTATAGTACATTCATCCTCTAAATAACTACATGATAAGGATTTGTCTTACTCATCATTACTCCACATACTTCTCTTATTTATCCTTTGAATTCTTACAACATTTTTATTCATCATAATATTTTCCTTTTGATTTTATTTGACAATTATCTTCCTTCTCCTCTTCTTTATACTCCCCACTATTCTTCTTTAATGGAAAATCTATAATAAAATTTACAAATCCTCTATATTTGAAGAATTTCAAACTGGGTTTTCCCCTATACTTTACATTACCGATTTTTAGATTTTTAAAGATAAAATCCATAACCTTTTTCTGATTTTCATCACTTACATCATATTCATCTTTATCATTTGACGTGTCAACTTTCTTATTTCTAATATTTAACTTGATCATGGCTTCAAATTTAATTTATTTGGGGACTTATTATTAAAATCGGAATAATTTCTTATCTCATAATTAAAAAGTGTATTCTATAACTCAAAAAGTGAAATTTATTTCAATACTTATATAGATGATATTTTTCAATCAAATAAATCTGGAAAGTTTATCACTAAATTTTATATAGTAGTATAATCTTCCATATTATTACAAAATCTCATGATGTGACTAAATATCTAAACCACCCTGGTAATATAGTTACCAAAAGTCTCATATTTGGTAATTCGGATATCTTCAATCACAGTCCTCCAAATTTTTAATTTTTATTCCTTCATATTAACATTTTTCTTTTGTACATTTTTTCCAAATTGACTCACATCTCTTTAGTAGTACTAATCCCTATAACATTAGTGTAAATTTAATTTGATAAGGTAGATATAATAGTATTCCTAGTTTTACCATCTTCCAATATGTTTCTTTTTCTTTATAAATTGCATGGGAGAATCTCTCTTGAGTGGTCGGATACCCATTATCACATCATCACTTACCACCAAATCTTATGATAGTAAATAAGGAAAAATTATATTCTTCCTTGCATGAAATTTATTTCTATAAAAAATGGTAGCTCATTAATGGTTTACCAAATTCATATTATCCATTCCCTGTAAAGTTAGTATCTAAGTGGGAACCTAGTTTCCTATAATTACACATGAAGTGCCCAATTGAGACGGAATACCACTGAGAGGATGGGTGAATTAGTGGTATATATTTTTATAAATTATTTCAAATTATAAAAATATGACTAATTAAAGTCAAGTTCCTCTTACCATAAACTCTCTCACACCTTGAGTGTTGAGGTAAGATCTTATTACATTCAACCATGACTTTGATTTGTTTATGTGTTATAAATTTCATAATAAAGGTTGGTTATGATTTATAAATATTATGAGTTATGATTATATTAGAATTACGGACTCTCTTCAATATTTATCTATGGATATTCGAGAATTATGTTATAATTCTCACTAATCTGGGTGTTTATGCTTTTTCTAGAAAATTGGGTGTTGGGAACTAGGCATTGTCCTGAACCAGCCCGGGTCGACCCTGAACCGGTCACCCGAGCCAGCCCGAGACATGGCCCGAGGGGAGTTCTCGATCCCCCCGGGATGGAAAATAGTGTCGGGCATCAAAGTCAAACCTTGGGAATGATTTGGCCCATAAAAGATAAAAATAAGTAAACAAGAATAAACATAACAAAAGCACTAAACTCTAACAGCAGAAAGAAATAAAACCAAATAGCAGACGTACCTCCACGTGACCCTTCGGTCACCTCCCAGCCGAGGCCAACATTTCTCCCAAGATGAGCAACTCAGCCGAGATAACTTGAACAAGGGAAACTTTCAACTGAAATGATAAAATGGGCGTGATCATTAAAATTCTCAACAATGATGCCAAAGGAAACCACAGAATCCAACCAAGACCACTTTTCAGAAACAAACCCAAAAAAACACTAGTTTGCACATACAAAGATAGAAAATAGGGTTTCTATATTTTAAAGGAAAAAAGGGATCTTGATTTACCATTTCAAAAACCAACACACGCCACAACCTGTTTTCCCCAATAATGCATTTCTTTAAAATTGAATTTCAAATCCATGTTTATCACATTTGTGCAAAAGAAGAACGGAAAATAAGTAAATGCTGGAAACCAAGTGCAAGTAAAAGTAAACAAGCAGATATAGGCAATAACCATGGTTGATCCTAAAAATCCCTAGAAAATCCCTAGACGTACTCAGGTTTAGAATAACTGACGGCATGGTACTCCACAGTCAATAACCAATTGGCCGCCCTAACAGCCAACCAGTGGCATGCCCCACAAGGCCTACCTACCAAGGGGGGGCTAACCCGTCTAATCGGGGTTAGCCAGCAACCGTCACTCGATTCTCTAAAATACACCCAGGATCCCACTGTGGTTTTGATAATATTGTGTAAGTGGGAGGCCCTCGCATGTGTGACTCATCTCACCGCACTTTCCAACCCCTTACACGGACACCACTACACGACAATCGTCAAAGGGAAGTCCCCCTGTAGAGATGCCCCACAAATATGCATATATGAAACTATTTCACATTCAACAAGGTGCCAACTGGGCCTTCACATCATTCGCAGTTTCAAAACATTTCGTAAATGAGTTAAGTTGCCAATTGGGCACCAACATTTTCCTCAAAAGTCAGTGCAAACACATTCTTTTCAAAGAGTCAACAAAAATATTACAATTGAGTTGGAAGATCCAAACGGGCCTTTAAGAAAAACGACCATCTAACTCACACCAAAATCCAACCAGGCCAGCTTCTTTCCATTCCCTTTGAAACAACGCATTATTTTCTCTGAAACCTAGTTTTAAGAATACATAGCTTTAATGTGTCATTTTCAATTGGAGGCACATCCATGTGAGAACCTAGTACTCCCATGGATGTGCCACCATCTAATGGCACCTATAGTTTTTAGAAGAATAACATTAAAAACCATCTTTCATAAAACACTTTAGCATTAAAACCAAACTCAATTTCTTCACAACACATTATAAAAGCAAAATGCTTCTTTCAAACCAACCTCCATTTCCAAATCTTTTCTTAAACAACTTACTGGTTCGTCTTTTTGTTAAAGAAACACACCAATGAAATTTTACATTTCCATAACACAATCACTATCAATTGCAACCAAACACATCACAAATAAATTGATTTAACTCTACCAATAACCTATGCATTTCTTATAAACCAACATCACAAGACACTTTCAGAAATTTAAAACAGCAATATAACTAAGCCAGATGTTTTTCATAAATGCGATAGGGATGAAAATGATATAAAAGGATTAATTGAAAACATTAAAGTGCTCAAGGTTTGAATCAAAAATGGAAATGGTTTGAAACACCTAACTCAAGGAATTGGCCGAGCCAAAGGTTTCAAACTCACACAGCCACCTGCTCACATAAACGCACTCCCACAGAAGTGCACGCACTAGAAAAACAACTTCGCCACACCTTAACAAAACAGTCGACACCCAAAGTCAGTGCGAAGAAGACCAACACACAACCCAAAAAAATACCAGGGACTCAAAAACAACGTAAGAAAATAAATCAAGCAGTGAAAAACCAATTAACTGGTATAAACTCTTACCCAAAACAACAGCGGAAAAGTGGGACATTGCTAAAATAAAAATTCAGGAAAAGCCGACTCTGGACCAGATAAAGACCTCAAGGGTCAGCAACTCAATTTCACACAAAAAAAATTGGCGTATGAATATATAAAAAAGTATAAATATATATCATTACCCAAAAAATGGTGAGCAGAACGAAAAGATCTGAAATGCTTTTCCTTTGGCAGTGGTGGAGGGGACGTGGTCCGACATGACCTGAGAAACCCTTCGTAAACCCGACGAGGGGATTCTTGGCCACACCGGAGCAACGGGAGGTGCTACGAAATGCCGTGTTCACTGGAATCGTGCCAAAAAGAGGGTTGGGCTTGCCAGAATCACGCTAGGAAGGGGGGTCTTGTTCGGACAGTGGGTGCTAGGCGGGTGTAGGGCAGTGGGGTGGCACCGGAACAGGGCCGGCGGTGGTTTCCGGGCATTGGAATAGGGATCCGGACGGGGGCACCAGCGGAGGGGAGCGGCGGAGGCGTCGACAGTTTCTGGGAAGTGGAAAAGCGGCCGGATGGGGAGCCGGAGCTGGGGAGGGGTGCGGAGGCGCGGCGGAGGGCCGGAATTCATGGAGGGTGCGGCTGGGCGCAAACCCTAACCCGAGCCTTTTTTTTCTTTTTCTTATAATAATAATAATAATTATTATTATTATTATTATAAACATTTATAAATATATATAAATATATATAAACGCAAATAAACCCACTTATATAAACATAGATACACATATAAATATATATATATATATATATATATTAACATATATATAACATATATGAACATATATGAACATATATATAAACATATATACACATAAGCATATAACGTTAAAACATATTTATTTATAAACATATGTGTGTATATATATACACATATAAACACATATAAGCATACATATATATATATAAAACATTAAAACATAAACACATAAAAATGTAGATACACATATATACACCCATATATAAACATATAAACATACATATACATATATCTACACACATAACATTAAAACTGGATGACCGTGCGGTATTTGCGCACCGTACGGTACCCAAGCGGACAGTGCGTCTACACGTACCCAAGCGGGTTGTGCATCTTAAACACAAAGTGTTTGCGCACTATCCCAAACCATAAACCCATCCAAACATTAAAAATCGAAACTGGGACTCACCCACACTTAGGAAAAAACACTCAACGCCAAGAGAAATAAATTAAATAAAAAGACTAAAAAAACGGGTGTGACAATTATCCCCACCAAAAACATTTTATGCCCCCAGAAAGTCACCAAACCAACAGTTAGCATAACTCGAGTCAGTGCCGAGACAAAATCAGAAGAAACTGAGAGGCTCAGTGTGACCATTACCAACACAAGTCACACCCGACCAACTCGAGTACAATCATTGTCTGAGGTTGAGGGGAGAACACGGGAGGGTTCTCCCCACCACAGAATTCTACTAACATGGAGACCTTGAAACTCGAACACACCACCCCTGAGGGGGGGGGCAACATGGTAACTCCAAAACTGAACCCATTTAATTCCTCCACATAGGCCGAACAACACTCAGAGACTCCAACAGAAAGCATGCTACGAAACGGCCCAACAACCCAAGGATAAGGAATTAACTCATCCCCTCACACACCGACCGAATAAAAGCCTCACTTCAACTAGACACTAGGGAATTCCTAGCCCGAACTCACCAAGGGCCTCGAAACAGCGCATGTTAATTTCACGAAACCAAACATCCCCCTAACGGACACAATTGAGACCCAACTAAAAATTTAAACGGCCAGTTTATTTGTGGGCCCATCACCCTTCGAGGAAAACCGAACGATTTGAAAACAAACTGAGAACAGATAAGACTGATTAAACTGAGGTAGAATAAGTTAATAACATCACAAAAACTATGATGAGATTACAACAGTGACAAGAACAGAACAAGGAAAAATTGGATTCTTCCCTTCAGAAAGATGGAATCATAATCTGAAATGAGGTTCTACACACCCTCGAAAAATCTTGATTGTGCGTGAGCTTCACCCTGAGACCTATGGCTAGGGCCCTGATGGCTGAAGCATCTCTTGACTCATAGTCAGGCATTTTTGTCTTCTATTCTCTAACTCCTTCACGAGCGATGCTTCTTCCAGAACTCTCCCTGGTGGCCTGAACAGTCGTACGGTAGGAAGACTTCGGAGGGATGCGACAAGCCGGCTTAGAATGCCTGAATCGGCCAAACTAGCGGCAGGCGACAGAACGCTCCAATAGACTGGGAGTCCGTACAGATGAAGATCCTTGCTAGACGGGGAATCCTTATATGAGACGACTCCCACCAACTACTCCTGAGACTCTAATGATAATGAGACACCCCACCTTTAGTCATCCAGAACTGAACCCTCAAATAAAACTGAGAAGGTACGCACCCTAACAACCCTGGGAGTTCCCAACAACCTGAAGGCCCACTCCAGTTCCACAACCACACAACCACCCCTCACAGACTTTGATTTCTTTGATCGATAGGAAACATGCAAAAAGAACTGAAAACTAGTCATGACTCATTAGCAACCTTAGAGACCTTTCCGGGTGGCATACTCATGACAACACGAGAAACATCGCAGAAACCAGTATTATGCCAAAACACGATCAAAGCAACAATATAATCAAAGATCAATAGGCCCATAATCCAAACATATAAAAACACAGGCATAAATCAATTTAAAAAACCATTATTTCCTTAAATTTTTAAAACCCACCTATGGCACCTTATGGACCGTCACATGTGCGTTCATTCAATCTCGCTCACATCATCTGCAAACAAGTGCCCCTATGCACTCTCCGTACATACCCACGCATGTGTGGCCCTCCATAAGGAGTGCCCAGGTTCAAACACTTATTTCCTTACCAAATCCAAACACATACCATATTTTTCCAAACCAATACACTTTTTCTTTAAAAACTCACTTTACTAATTTCATAAACAATTTGGAATAAACCCCTTTTTTTCATTTCGAAATCACTTTCATTTTCATCACACACTCATAGAGATCGGGTTCAAAACGAAACACAACCAACTATAAACCATTGGAATGAGGGACTAGTGTTTGTGCTTAACACGGTGACATGGTGGTGAGCCATGCCCAAAGTAATACATAACAATAAGAGGGCCTTAAACCGGGCACTTGGACTCCACATGGGTCACCACCCCACATGAGGCCATAGTGTGAACCGACTTGCTCTCATTTTCATCCCTCAATCCAAAATAACCAAGGAAAAAAGGCTCATATCCCGGACTAACCCTGGCAACTCAGGTATCGTTGCGAGCGGTGGTGATCAGGCACCAACCCGTAACTTACCTCCAATTCCCCAACAGTCCTAATCTCCTTCTACCAGACATCCCAAATAACAAGGGCCTCCTCTGATACCATTTTTTCACAAACCAACCTATGTAAACCCTGAACAAGTCACCCGAGCTGGCCCGCGGCAAGTCCCGAGGGGCGTTCCCAATCCCCCCAGGATGGAAACTAGTGTCGGGCATCAAAGTCAAACCTTGGGAACGATTTGGCCCATAAAAGATAAAAAGAAGTAAATAAGAATAAATAGAACAAAGTCACTAAACTCTAGCAGCCGAAAGAAGTAAAACCAAATAGCAGACGTACCTCCACATGACCCTTCGGTCACCTCCCAGCCAAGGCCAACATTGCTCCCATGATGAGAAACTCATCCAATAAAACTTGAATGTGGGAAACCTGCGATTGAAATGATAAAATAGGCGTGAGCATTAAAATGATCAGTAGGGATGCCAACGTAAACCACCGAATCCAACCAAGACCAATTTCTAGAAACAAAGCCAAAAAACACTAGTTTGCACGTACAAAGATAGAAAATAGGGTTTCCATATTTTAAAGGAAAAAATGGATCATGATTTACCATTTCAAAAACCAACACAGGCCACAACCCATTTTCCCCAACAATGCATTTCTTGAAAACTGAATTTCAAATCCATGTTTATCACATTTGTGCAAAAGAAGAACATGAAATAAGTAAATGCTGGAATCCAAGAGAAAGTAAAATTAAACAAAAAGATATAAGCAATAACCATGGGTGATCCTAAACATCCCTAGAAAACCCCTGGACGTACTCGGGTTCAGACAACCTGACGGCATGGTACTCCACAGTCGATAACCAACTGGCTGCTCTAACAGCCAACTAGTGGCACGCCCCACAAGGCCTACCTACCAAGGGGGGACTAACCCGTCTAATCGGGGTTAGCCAGCAACCGTCACCCGATTCTCTAAAAGACGCCCAGGAACCCACGGTGGTTTTGATAATATTGTTTAAATGGGAGGCCCTCGCACGCAAGAATCATCTAACCACACTTTCCTACCCCTTACACGGACACCACTACACGATAATCCTCTAAGAGAAGTCCCCCTGTAGATATTCCCCACAAATATGCATATATGAAATTCTTTCAAATTCAACATGGTGTCAACCGGGCCTTCACAGCATGCGCAGTTTCAAAATGTTTTGTAAATGAGTTAAGTTGTCAATCGAGCACCCACTTTTTCCCCAAAAGTCAGTGCAGATGCATTCTTTTCAAAGAGTCAACAGAAATATTACAATTGAGTTGGAAGATCCAAATGGGACTTTAAGAAAAATGACCATCTAACACACACCAAAAGCCAACCGGGCCAGCTTCTTTCCATTCCCTTTGAAACAACACATTATTTTCTCTGAAACCTAGTTTTAAGAATACATATCTTTAATGTGTCATTTTCATTTGGAGGAACATCCATGTCAGTACCTAGGGCTCCCATGGATGTGCCAACATCCAATGGAACCTATAGTTTTTAGATGAATCACCTTAAAACCCATCTTTCATAAAACAGTTTAGCATTTATACCAAACTCAATTCTTTCACAACACTTTAGAAAAGAAAAATGCATCTTTCAAACCAACCTCCATTTCCAAATCTTTTCTAAAACAAATTAATGGTTCCTCTTTTTGTTAAACAAATGCACCAAAGCAATTTTACATTTCTAGAACACAATCACTATCAATTTCAACCAAACACATCACAAAGCAATTGATTTAACTTTACCAAGAACCTAGGAATTTCATATAAACCAACATCAAAATCCAGTTTCAGAAATTTAAAAAACAATATAACTAAGCCAGATGTTTTTCATAAATGCGATAGGGATGCAAACGATATAAAAGGATTAATTGAAAACATTCAAGTGCTCCAGGTTTGAATCAAAAATGGAAATGGTTTGAAACACCTATCTCAAAGAATTGGTCGAGCCAAAGCTTTCAAACTCACACGGCCACCTGCTCACGTACACGCACTCCCACGGAAGTGCCTGCACTAGAAAAACAACTTCTCCACACCTTAACAAAAGAGTCGACACCCAAAGTCAGTCCAAAGAAGACCAACGCACAACCCAAAAAAAATACTAGGGACTCAAAAACAACGTAAGACACTAAATAAAGCAGTGAAAAACCAATTAACTGGTATAAAATCTTACCCAAAACAACAGCGGAAAAGTGGGACATTGCTAAAATAAAAATTCAGGAAAAGCAGACTCTGGACCAAATAAAGACCTCAAGGTTCCGCAACTCAATTTCACACAAAAAAATAGGTGTAAGAATATATAACAATGTATAAATATATATCATTACCCAAAAAATGGTGAGCAGTCCGAAAAGATCCGAAACGCTTTGTCTTCGGCGGAGGTGGACGGGACGTTGTCCAACATGACCTGAGAAATGCTTCGCAAGCCCGACGAGCGGATTCATGACCATGCCGGAGCAACGCGGAGGTGCTACGAAATGCCGCATTTTCCGGAATCATGCCAAAAAGAGGGTTGGGCTTTCTGGAGTCACGCTGGGAAGGGGGGTCAGGTTCGGACAGCGGGTGTTAGGCGGGTGTAGGGCAGTGGGGTGGCACCAGAACAGGGCTGGCGGTGGTTTCCGGGTAGCGGAATAGGGATCCGGACAGGGGCGCCGGCGGAGGGGAGCGACGGAGGCGTCGGTGGTTTCTGGGCAGTGGAAAAGGGGTCGGATGGGGAGCCGGAGCTGGGGAGGGGTGCAGAGGCGCGGCGGAGGGCTGAAATGCAGGGAGGGTGCGGCTGTGCGCAAACCCTAACCCGAGCCTTTTTTTCTTTTTCTTATAATAATAATAGTTATTATTATTATTATTTTTATTATTATTATTATAAACATATATAAATATATATAAACAAAAATAAACCCACTTATATAAACATAGATACACATATACATATATATATATATATATTAACATATATATAACATATATGAACATATATGAACATATATATAAACATATATACACATAAGCATAAAACGTTATAACATATTTATTTATAAACATATGTGTATATATATATACACATATAGACACATATACACATACATATATATATATATAGACAACATTAAAACATAAACACATACAAATGTAGATACACATATATATACACATATATAAATATATAAACATACATATACATATATCTACACACATAACATTAAAACTGGATCACCGTGCGATATTTGCGCACTGTACGGTACCCAAGAAGACAGCGCATCTGCACGTACCCAAGCGTGTTGTGCGTCTTAAACACAGAGTGATTGCGCACTATCCCAAACCAAAAACTCATCCAAACATTAAAAATTTAAACTGGGACTCACCCGCACTTAGGAAAAAACACCCGATGCCAAGAGAAATAAATTAAATAAAAAGACTAAAAAAACGGGTGTGACAATTATCCCCACCAAAAACATTTTCTGCCCTCAGAAAGTCACCAAACCAACTGTTAGCATAACTCGAGTCAGTGCCGAGATAAATTCAGAAGAAACTGAGAGGCTCAGGGTGACCATTACCAACACAAGTCACATCCGACCAACTTGAGTACAATCATTGTCTGAGGTTGAGGGGAGAACACGGGAGGGTTCTCCCCACCATAGAAATCTACTAACATGGAGTCCTTGAAACTCGAGCACACCACCCCTAAAGGGGGGGGGAAACACGGTAACTCCCAAACTAAACCCATTTAATTCCTCCACATAGGCCGAACAACACTCAGAGACTCCAACAGAAAGCATGCTACGAAACAGCCCAACAACCCAAGGATAAGGAATTAACTCAACCCCTCACACACCGACCGAATAAAAACCTCACTGAAACCAGAAACTAGGAAATTCCTAGCCCGAACTCACCAAGGGCCTCGAAACAGCCCATGTTAATTTCACGAAACCAAACTTCCCCCTAACGAACACAATTGAGACCCAACTCAAAATTTAAACGACCAGTTTATTTGTGGGCCAATCACCCTTCAAGAAAGACCGAACGATTTGAAAACAAACTGAGAACAGATAAGACTGCTTAGACTGCGGTAGAACAAGTTCATCACATCACAAAAACTATGATGAGCTTACAACAGTGACAAGAACAGAAGAAGGAAACATTGGATTCTTCCCTTCAGAAATATGGAATCATAATCCGAAATGAGGTTCTACACACCCTCAGAAAATCCTCACTGTGTGGGAGCTTCACCCTGAGATCTGTGGCTAGGGCCCTGATGGCGGAAGCATCTCTTGACTCATAGTCAGGCATTTTTGTCTTCTAGTCTCTAACTCCTTCACGAGCGACGCTTCTTCCATAACTCTCCCTGGTGGCCTGAACAGTCGTACAATAGGAAGACTTTGGAGGGATGCGACAAGCCGACTTAGAATGCCTGAACAGGCCAGACTAGTGGCAGGTGATAGAATGATCCAACAAACTGGGAGTCCATACATATGAAGATCCTTGCAAGATGGGGAATCCTTATAAGAGACAACTCCCACCAACTACTCCCGAGACTCTAATGACAATGAGACATCCCACCTTTAGTCGTCCAGAACTGAACCCTCAAATAAACCTGAGACGGTACGCACCCTTACATCCCTGGGAGTTCCAAACAACCTGAAGGCCCACTCGAGTTCCACAACCACACAACCACCCCTCACGGACTTCAATTTCTTTGATCGATAGGAAACATGAAAAAAGAACTGAAAACTGGGCAAGACTCATTAGCAACCGTAGATTCCTTTCTGGGCGGCATACTCATGACAACACGAGAAATATCGTCGAAACCGGTATTAATCCAAAACACGATCAAAGAAACAACATAATCCAAGGTCAATAGGCCTATGAGCCAAACATATACAAACACAGGCATAAATCACTTTAAAAAACCATTATTTCCTTTAACTTTTAAAACCCACCTATGCAACCTTATGAACCGTCACATGTACGTTCATTCAATCTTGCTCACATCATCTGAAAACAAGTGCCCCTATGCACTCTCCGTACATACCCACACATGTGTAACCCTCCATAAGGAGTGCCCAGGTTCAAACACTTATTTACTTACCAAATCCAAACACATACCATATTGTTCCAAACCAATACACTTTCTCTTTAAAAACTCACTTTACTAATTTCATAAACAATTTGGAATAAACCCTTTTTTTCATTTCAAAATCACTTTCATTTTCAACACACATTCATAGAGATTGGGTTCAAAATAAAACACAACCAACTATAAACCATTGGAATGAGGGACTAGTGTCTGTGCTTAACCCGGCGACATGGTGGTGAGCCATGCCCCAAGAAATACATAACACTAAGATGGCCTTAAACCGGGAACTTGGACTCCACATGGGTCACCACCCCACATGAGGCCACAGTGTGAACCGACTTGCTCTCATATTCATCCCCCAATCCAAAATAACCAATGAAAAAAAGGCTCATATCCAAAACTAACCCTGGCAACTCAGGTCTCATTGCGAGCGGTGGTGATCAGGCACCAACCCGTAACTTACCTCCTAAGCCCCGACAGTCCTAATCTCCTTCTACCAGACATCCCAAATAACAAGGGCCTCCTCTGATTCAATTTTTTCATGAACCAACCAGTTTCGACCCTGAAACTGTCACCCGAGCCGGCCCGCGGCAAGTCCTAAGGGGCGTTCCCAATCCCCCCAGGATGGAAACTAGTGTCGGGCATCAAAGTCAAACCTTGGGAACGATTTGGCCCATAAAAGATAAAAGGAAGTAAATAAGAATAAACAGAACAAAAGAACTAAACTCTAGCAGCGGAAAGAAATAAAACCAAACAGCTGACGTACCTCTACATAACCCTTCGGTAACCTCCCAGCTAAGGCCAACATTGCTCCCAAGATGAGAAACTCGGCCCAGAAAACTTGAACGAGGTAAACCTGTGACTGAAATGATAAAATAGGCATGAGCATTAAAATTCTTAGTAGGGATTCCAAAGGAAACCACAGAATCCAACCAAGACCACTTTCTTGAAACAATGCCAAAAAACACTAGTTTGCACATAAAAAGATAGAAAATAGAGTTTCCATATTTTATAGTAAAAAATGGATCATGATTTACCATTTCAAAAACCAACACAGGCCATAACCCATTTTCCCCAACAATGCATTTCTTGAAAAATGAATTTCAAATCCATGTTTATCACATTTGTGCAAAAGAAGAACAGGAAATAAGTAAATGCTAGACATCAAGTGCAAGTAAAATTAAACAAGAAGATATAAGAAATAACCATGGGTGATCCTAAACATCCCTAGAAAACCCCTAGACGTACTCGGGTTCAGACTACCTACCGGCATGGTACTCCACAGTCAATAACCAACTGGCCGCCCTAACAGCCAACTAGTGGCACGCCCCACAAGGACTACCTACCAAGGGGGGACTAGCCCGTCTAATCAGGGTTTTCCAGCAACCGTCACTTGATTCTCTAAAAGACACCCAGGAAACAACAGTGGTTTTGATAATACTGTGTAAGTGGGAGGCCCTCGCATGCATGAATCATCTAACCACACTTTCCTACCCCTTACGAGGACACCACTACACGGCAATCCTCGAAGGGAAGTCCCCCTGTAGAGATGCCCCACAAATATGAATATATGAAATTCTTTCACATTCAACAAGGTGCCAGGCGGGCCTTCACAGCATGCGCAGTTTCAAAACGTTTTGTAAATTAGTTAAGTTGTCAATCGGGCACCCACTTTTTTCCCAAAAGTTAGTGCAAACGCATTCTTTTCAAAGAGTCAACACAAATATTACAATTGAGTTGGAAGAGCCAAATGGGCCTTTAAGAAAAACGACCATCTAACTCACACCAAAAGGCAATTGGGACATCTTCTTTCCATTCCCTTTGAAACCACACATTATTTTCTCTGAAACCTAGTTTTAAGAATACATAGCTTTAATGTGTCATTTTCATTTGGAGGCACATCCATGGGAGCACCTGATGCTCCCATGGATGTGACAACATCCAATGGAACCTATAGTTTTTATAAGAATAACCTTAAAACCCATCTTTTATAAAACACTTTAGCATTGATACCAAACTCAGTTATTTCACAACACTTTATAAAAGCAAATTGCATCTTTCAGACCAACCTCCATTTCCAAATATTTTCTAAAACAACTAACTGGTTCGTCTTTTTGTTAAACAAACGCACCAAAGTAATTTTACGTTTCCAGAACACAATCACTATCAATTGCAACCAAACACATCACAAAGCAATTGATTTAACTTTACCAAGAACCTATGCATTTCATATAAACCAACATCAAAAGCCAGTTTTAGAAATTTAGAACAGCAATATAACTAAGCCAGATTTTTTTCATAAATGCGATAGGGATGAAAACAATATAAAAGGATTAATTGAAAACATTGAAGTGCTCAAGGTTTCAATCAAAAAGGGAATGGTTGGAAACACCTACTTCAAATAATTGTCTGAGCCAATGCTTTCAAACTCACACGGCCACCTGCTCACGTAAACGCACTCCCATAGAAGCACACACACTAGAAAAACAACATTGCCACACCTTAACAAAACAGTAGACACGCAAAGTTAGTGTGGTGAAGACCAACACACAACCCAAAAAAAACCAGGGACTCAAAAACAACATAAGACACAAAATCAAGCAGTGCAAAACCAATTAACTGTTATAAACTCTTACCTGAAACTACAGTAGAAAAGCGGGATATTGCTAAAATAAAAATTCAGGTAAAGTCGAATATGGACCAGATAAAGACCTCAAGGGTCCGCAACTCAATTTCACGCAAAAAAAAATGGCATAAGAAAATATAACAAAGTATAAATATATATCATTCCCCAAAAAACGGCGAGCAGTCTGAAAAGATCTGAAACGCTTCGCCTTCGGCGGCGGTGGATTGGACGCGGTCCGACATAACCCGGGAAACCCTTCACAAACCCGACGAGGGGATTCTTGGCCACGTCGGAGCAATGCGGAGGTCCTGCGAAATGCCGTGTTCTCCGGAATCATGCTAGAAAGGGGGCTGGGCTCACCGGAATCGCGCCGAGAAGGGGGTCGGGTTCGGACAGCGGGTGCTAGGCAGGTGTAGGGCAGTGGGGCGGCCCCAGAACTGGGCCGACGGAGGTTTCCGAGCAACGAAATAGGGAGCTGAACGGGGGCGCTGGCGGAGGGGAGCGGCGGAGGTGCCTGCGGTTTCAGGGCAGTGGAAAAGGGGTCGGACGGGGAGCCGGAGCTGGGGAGGGGTGCAGAGGCGCAACGGAGGGCTGAAACGCTGGGAGGGTGCGGCTGTGCGCAAACCCTAACCCTAGCCTCTATTTTTTCTTTTTCTTATAATAATAATAATTATTATTATTATTATTATTATTATTATTATTATTATTATTATAAACATATATACATATATATAAACATATATAAACATATATAAACCCACTTATATAAACATAGATACACATATACATATATATATATATTAACATATATATAACATATATGAACATATATGAACATATATATAAACATATATACACCTAAGCATATAACGTTAAAACACATTTATTTATAAACATACATGTATATATATACACACATATAAACAAATATACAAATACATATATATATACCCAAAGTTAAACCATAAACACATACAAACGTAGATACACACATATATATACACATATATAAACATATAAACATACATATACATATATCTACACACATAACGTCAAAACTGGATGACCGTGCGGTATTTTCGCATCGTACGGTACCCAAGCAGACAGTGCGTCTGCACGTACCCAAGAGGGTTGTGCGTCTTAAACATATGTGTTTGCGCACTACCATAAATTCATCCAAACATTAAAAATTTAAACCGGGACTCACCCAATCTTAGGCAAAAACACCCAACGCCAAGAGAAATAGATTAGATAAAAAGACTAAAAAAACAGGTGTGACAGGCACACTGAGCATGGTCCTATGGGGATTTTGGCCTTATATGATTACAAGAATTGATATGAAATGGTTTTGGTCTAGGGATGTTATAATTATTGGCATGATTATGTTCATAAATAGTTATGTAGTGGGACAAATGATAAATCTATTAATGAAAAACAAATCCAGTATTATGGGGAAATCTCAATCTATTAGATCTTGAGCCTATGTGGGTTTCCCCATAAAATATTACATGTAATGCAATCAAAAAATGAAAATCCCTCCTTTCCATGGACAAGCGGGCTAAACTGTATTTTTTATTAAAATTTAAAAGTTTAAAGTAAACTTATTTAAATATTATTTTTTTATATATACTAATATCATAAAAAATATTCATATTTAGTTATTTGGTTGAGAAATATGTAAAATAAACATCTTTTAGATTAAATAATATCACTCTAAAAAAAGTGTCTTTCTTTAATAAAAAATTAGTGATATATAATATATTTGTTAGTAGAAATAAGTAGTTCTAATAGTTATTAAGTTATGTTGGTATTAATTTCATGTAGTAATAATTTGTTTTACCAGTATATATATATGCTAATAATAATATTTTTATAACAATTGTTCTTTTACTAACAGTAAAATAGACTGACTTATCATACTAATAGAAACAATTATTTTTCCAAAAATAGAATCTATTATTATTAATTTTTATTGTTAATAAATATTTATTCATAAGAAAAACATGTTATAATAAATTATTTAGTAATAATAATTTTTTTACCAAATTGAATATATTATTAATAATTTAATATCAACACATTATTTTTCAGTAAAAACTATTTTTATATATTTTTTTAAAATATAGATAATTTAAAAATATTTATATGTTTTAACATAAATAATTAAGATATATATTTAAAAATATATATATAATTATGGATAATTGATAATTTCCATTTGAGATTCTAAATTACTAGCTCAATTGAAAACCATAATTATGATTATTATTCTATTAATCCATCCACCAACATATATCAGATTTCTGTAGCCTCTCCCAACTATGGGCCTCCCAATCATGCCCGAGTCTCTCCGCCAAAAACCTAGAGTCATCAATTTGGTGATTTGGTGTTACATTGGTTCAGCATGTTAGTGATTTGTGGTCCAATTTTTTTAGTATAGTCAACAATTTTTCGGTTATTCCAATTTTCAATGTTGATTTAGTTAGTCGAGTTAAGATTATATGGCTTGGGAATCAATCAGTATATGTTTAGAGTAATACATTGAGATGGTTAGTTGGTATTTTTTTATGGTGAATTGTGTAGGGTCATTGTAGTAGGATATCTAATCATGAGATTTCATTAGGGTAATGATGTTCAGTGGTTAACATATAGAATTTGTGCACATTAGTGAGTCAGTACATGATTAAGGGGCCTATTTAAGAATATTCATTAAATAATGTTTGTTCCTGAATTTTCTTTTAATCTAGTTCTCTAGGTTTTTTATAGGTCAACTATGGTTTTAGATTTGATGACTTAGGATCATGTAGAATCATTCATGGGTGGGGATGTGTTGATATGTTGGTTTTCAAGGGTCTTTATATCTATTGGTCAGGGGTGAATCTAGTCACTGGTGATTCTCACTGTATGCATCAAAAATTGCTTCTTTTTTATTCACATGGTTGTAAATTCCTTTGTTCTAGGTTATATTTTCCTAATGATAGTGGAAGTTGTTTAAAATGGATAATTCAATGTAATTCCCTGAAAATTCTCCCTAAGTAATGTTTGGTTTCTGTTATATGTGATAAAAAATATTTTTTCTAATTTTTTTGTTTTTAATGCTAATGATTTTTTTTAAAAAATAAATATCTATGTGAATGAATTAGGCGGGTATGTCATTTGGGTTCATGGTAATTTGGTTGATAGTTTGTGGAATAAAAGGTTTGGTTAGAATCATTAAATCAAATTATATAATTAAAAACAAAAAAACCTTAAACCTAATTAAATGGTGTATAAAATGTGGATCAAAACAATAGTAAACATAATTATATAAATTTTTATACCACAGTTTTTTATGTTTATTTTCTTTCTTTCAACTTTTTATGTGATTTTATATTAAAATTACTTTTTAATTTTTTATAAATAAATAAAACACAACTTTTTTTTAAAATATATGACCAAAAATGGCGAGTGGTATACAAAGTTTTCAGTAAAAATTCTCATCCAAACCCTAAGAGTGCCACTTTAACTAGCCATTTAGAGTAAAAATACACTATGGTTGAATTGTGAAATGTGACGTTAGGTTATTTTTAGATTGAAATTATCTTCATAGGAATAATTTTATTTTTCAATAATAATTTAATTTTGGGGTTTTTTATTGTTGGATTTAAAGTTTCAAGATAATGGGTCAGCTTGTTGCTGTGTTTTTTTTCTTTAATGGTGAATGTTTTCCAATAATTTTTTTTAATATACTAAAATATTAAATCCATTTACATCATTTTAAAATTAATATAATATTTGATTATTCCAATAAAATATGATTATTTTGGGGTGATATATATTTCTATACAATTCTAATAATTAAGCATAACTAAGTTAAATTATATTATTCTTGATGATTAATTTTCATTATTATAATATTTTTAATGATGGGTATAATAATGTACATTGAGGGATCTATTATAGAAGAGACACAGTTAATTAAATGGTCCTTAATACATGATTGAATTTAGAAAGATGATATAGGTTTGGCATGTGTTTCTTTTTTATCATTAATGAAATGGAAGGAAAAAAATAATTTTTTATGGAACAATGTTTAGACAAAGCACAGTTTTTTATTTCTTAGGTTAATGTATTTTCAATATTCAAACTAATCTATTTATATCATTAAAAAAATATTTATGTGTTCTTATTTTATGGTTTTTATCAACACTTTTTTTAAAAAAATTTGTATGGTAGTTCTAATTGGATGTGGATTTTGTTTTTTACTACCTTTATAGAGGCCTTCCACTTTTTTACAGGATTTATTTATTATAGGATTCATTTATTATGTGAATTTCCTTCGACACATAAATTTTATCAAGGTACACTTTATGTGTTTGTTATTATTATTTAAGCATTTTTTCCATTTTTTCAATACTAAATGCTACAATGATTATGAAGATTTGTTGTTCATAGTTAAAATATATTCTAAACAGTAAACAAACCTTTACTAAAAATAAAAATAAAATATTTTTGGTCCAATCAACATAGCACTTGTATAGGAAAATTTAATTTTAGTAATTACTATTTTTTTGAATTGCACATTAAATGTCTAAAAATTACATGATAAATGATTATCTTATTCAATAATAAGGTGATATGTAATGTTTCTTTGTAATATCCATATAATTTAACATTTATATTATTTATTTAATTGAATATATTAATGTTGTTAATGTAAACATAATTATTAGTATGGTAAAGTTGATAGATATTATTTTTTCTGATTAATTTTCTTCAAAAATAAAGAATCAAAAACAAAAATTTAACTACTCACTAGACCCTTGTAACATTAATGAGGAATTTCAACAATAACCAATGGAGATTTATATGGATACTTTTTATGTATTATTATTATTATTTTTACATGATATTTTATTATTGATAAAGATTAATTGGATTGATGTTTTAATTTATTTTATATTTATTTTATCTTATTCAATTTAATGCCATAAGAAGATTGAGTTACTCATAAATCATGGGTGAGTTGAACTTGATTGATGATGATATCGTCAGATTATTACATTATTGGACATGTTCTAAGTACAAGATTCATTGTAAGGACCCATACATTAAAATGATTTATCCTCATTATCAACTTAAATTCAATAAAATGAGTTGATAAATTACTATATATATATATAAATTATGATTTTATTGATCCTATTTTCAATCTGTCTGTTAATGAAAATAATTATATGATAATTGTGATAGTTTTCATTTTGTTTTAATTTGAACATTCATCTAGTTCTTCTAGATGAAAAGGATTTCATTTTATATGATGAAAATCACATTTAGTATTATATTTATTCCTTTATAATGGGTATCATGTAGATATAGAAGGTATTTCATCATCATAAGTTGTCCTTGTATTGTGTGGAGCAGTGTGTGGATCAGTCCGGGCATGTATATTCATGGTCTTTGTGTTTAAGGTAATGTATTGATACATCTTTGTTGCTTGACATATCGCACTAACCAATATTCACATAATCTCATTATCATACCATGGTTTTAAATGTGAATACAAATCTTGATTTAAAATAAATAAAAAATCAGATTAAGGATCTGATAGCATGATATTATTTGGAAAGAAACAAGAACATGACCTTGATATGTTCATTCACCCTTCTTATAAGCAGTGAACTACTAGATCTAGGGAATTTTGAATTTGTAATGTATAATTATAGAGAGAATTTTGTTAAGTTATATAAATACAAATATATGAAGAAATATATTTCAAATTTTAGTGTTTGATGACACAAAAAGTGTTTACTTGTAGAGGGATGGGATATAAATAAGCGTTGTCTCATGTAAACATTGTTTCTTGGATCATAGAGGGGTATGAGAGATATATATTTTTTATTTGATGCCAATATCAAATGTTCCATTTTATATTGGACAATGGAGGATAAGGGGTTGTTATGTAAACTATATTTCGAAACTATTTTGGTCCATTTATATCTTGAAACTTTCTCTCTTGACTTTTCAATGCCTTTATCCATCTTAAACTTTTCTATCGTTGTGTGTATTATTTTTTAGGTGGTTTTATATCTCCAATATTTTTTGTAGTAGAGTATATGGATTCTATGAATTATTTTTTCCTATAACATCCACTCTTAATTTATTTTTATCTTTCTCCTCACCAACGTTTTAACTTTTTTATATTTGTTATTTCTCTCTATGTTAAAGGAGAAAAAAGTACTATTTTTTTATTCTTCTTGAGTTGTGAATTTTTTTGTGGAATCACTTATTGATATTTGTGATATATGTAAATATTGATTATTAATGTTTTATTATATTTATAATTTTTTCTTTTGAGTTTCTATTTATTTATTGTGTTGTTTTGGGTGGTTGTTGGGGATGAATTTAATGGTGAAGTTGTTGGAGTTGGTGTTATAGGACGAACTGTTTATACTATGTTTACAATTATATTCAATGTATTTAATATTAATAAAATTAATTATTACATATTGTTCATTGTAATGTATGAATCTAATGTGATAATATCCTATAGTATACATCGTTTTGATAAGGTCATAAAAGTTCCTCACAATGATGAGAACATTGTTGTGCTATGATGATATTCTTAAATATTGTTCTATAGTTGGATAACATACTATAATGGGACATATAGTACATAGACTGATAGGCAGTAATACTCATAAGTAGATGAGGATTCATCTCATGAATTTCACACTTCGTAATCTCCAAGATAGTATATTATGAGAAGAAACCTACTAATAGAAATTATTCATGTTTTGGTGTTATAATATATTCCTATCTATGAGCATGTGTGATGGTACTTAGACTTTTAGATTATTATTAATAAATTTTACAACTTGCGTACTTATATTTATTTCATAAACCATGACAATAGTAGTTCTTGGAGAAGTTGGATATGTTGGGTGTGTCACGAGTAACATGTCTTTAATGGATAAGTCGAGGAAGGATTTTTTTCCTTCCATATTTATGGAAACCGATATCTTGTCTCTTTCATTGGAATAGAACCATTGCATTAAATTTCAAATACATGGTGTAATGATTTGTATATTTTATATAGTAAAATAAATAAATATAGTGCATATAGGTTGGTGACTTGGATGTGCAACCTTCTTGATGAGATGATATGAAAAGGGTATTATATTATTATAGTGAGCATTTGTATAGGGTTTTCAACATTGTGATTGTAGTTCTTTCTCTTGGATTCCTTGACCCATTGCTAAATAGTAATCTTGGACTTTAAGCAAGACCCACGTAATTACAATGAGAAAGAATCCTATAGGGTCACACACTAAGTGTTTTTTATCTCAATTAAATTATATTTCATTTTAATTAATTAAATAAATATTATTCTTAAGACCATGGAATAATTTTATTCAAGTTATATTGATCGTATAAATTAAATAAATATTTATTCATAAGAATTTGAATAAAAATAAATTTATTTATTTTATTAAATATTTTATAAATAAGTATTCGCTGGTATGTGAATGAAATATTTATTTATGAATTAAAATATTTATTCTGGTATTCAATAAATACTGAGGAGTTCGAATGGACTAATAGAGCGTCTGATGATAAATAATTATTTACAAGCTATTAAATATTAATTATTGTCTGTGAAAAAATGGGACTCACAAAAAAATAATAATTATATTATTATCATATGGTATAAGGTTTATTAATGGTTATCATATTATTTAATTTCTGACATGAAATTAAATAAATTTTTTAACATGAATCCTAAATAGGTGGTTATTTATATTTTGTAGGGTATCCAAAAATATAGAATAGAGAATTGTTCTGCACAATGAATTCTCTCTCAACTCCTCCTTTATTTGTTCCTATGAAGCATGATAGTGCAGGGGAGTTCTTCAAGATAAAAAAATGAGTGATCAATAACAAATAATGAAAGTCATTTGATTCACCTTGCTAGAACCCAGAGATTGAGTGACATTTTTTAGATATCATTAGAGAATGTGTGGATCACCTCTAGAGGGATTCTACCCCTGGATCATTACGAGTACAACAAATTAAATATGAAATGGTCTTTTAGGATGATCGACATCAACAACGAAGAAATAAACCTAATACAAATTAATTTTTTTCTTCCAATATAAATAAATTAATTTTAAACTTAACATGTAAGATCATCTATTGTGGTTCTGGGAAATTGAAATTAAAACAAATTTGTATAATCACTATGACCACCACATGTTTCTGGTGTTCCCAGAACTATCAATTGGTATTATATCAATCACGTTTAATTTTATAATTATTTAACTAATTGTTGATCAATGTATAATTATAGTTATATTTTAATTTCATATTATTTATTAATTAATCCAATTTTAATTAACATGATTGAAATATTAATCATGTTCATTCAGTGTTTCATTTTCTTAAAGGGCTGATAACAGATGAATAATGATCAAAGATTCCATTAGGTACCAAATTTTGGCTGATAAGACAGGTTTATAAAGTGTGTACTCTGAAGTACATACCATTTACCCTAGTTCATTACATCTTGATGTGACAAGGGATACACAGTGTGCCATGTAGCAATTACCCGTGGTGTGTGACGCATGTTTACTGGCTAACCTGGCACACAGTTGATCGATTATACGGCATGTATGCATGTACTCGTATGGTAGTCTACATAGGTTAGTGGAATAAATCACACAATCCATGTGGTCATTATACTTGTTCAAAACCATGTGAGACTGAAAACCTAGAGCTTATGTGATATAAATGATTTTTGTGTGGTTTACACAGTGTGTAGTTCATAAAATCCCACATCTAAAGAACACTTCAAGACACTCAACAAAAAAATAGACACTCGTATCAAAGAGATACACGGTGTGTAGTTGGCCTATACCTGATATGTATCCCACCAAGACACATGTTGAAAACCCAAGCATGCATATCAGGAATTTAGTAATTGGATACACAATGTGTATCCTAAATGTACATTCCCTTTAGTCTAGTCGAGGTTCATGCTGTAGACCCATGTGTGGGACCTAGATACATGAAAACTGAGATACATTGTATGTTGTTAGATGTACAGGCCGTGAAGTCTCCAATTAAAGAAGATGATTAAAATTTATATTAAATTAAAAAAATTAGCATTAAAACCTTATTTTATTTATTAACACGCCATTATATGTTTGGAATATTGATAATGGTTTTAAATAAGTTCAAATGGTCAATTAATTTATTGTAATAAATATTTTATTAATGGTTATATCATTTATTTTTCATGAATACCATAATTGATGGGTATCTCCAATTAAGTTTAGATGACCATTGTGATAAAATTGAATTAATTTATTAATTTATAAATTTATAAATGCATGTGTGTTTATATTAATAAAAAATAATGAATAAATAAATTAGTGTTAGTTGGTTAATTTTGAATATTCATTTCATGTATGACCAATCATGAGTTTGACTATAACCTATGTATGTGTTGCAATTTATTCAATTAAATTTATTGCATGGATCTTCAATTATTTAATTTTAAATTAAATAATGGTTTGTGTGTCACCCCTCCCTCCATTATTATGTAGTGCCTTCCTGTACAAGGATATTTAGGTAATCACCTTTAACAAATCCTTTGGTTACCAACACCTATGTGTGAGTAATAAATAGTTGTAATTAATGGAGCATCTCAAGGTGCATAGAGGTGGTTCAAGATGTAACCATGATAATGGCAACTCAGTGATACAAAGATATACAGGTGGAATTTTTTTTGACTCATTCCAATATAGATAGATGGAGTTATTCACTCATTTATAGGTTGATTTAATGTCTTATCATTAAATATACCATTATATAAAATCATGATCAGGTCATTTACATTATTTATTTATTTATGTCCTTGCATTTTTTATTTTATGTATGCAAGACTCTAGTCACAAAAATAAATACTTTGATATGAAAAAACATAATTTAAATAAATGGATTATACATAAATGCTTTATCCACTATGGTTAATTATTTAATTAAAATCAACTTAATATTAACAAGACACGTAAATGATAAAACAACATAAAATTTATGCATAATTAATTAAATTCCATCAACCTAATTTTATGTCAGAATAATCATTCCCTTACTTAATTAGGAATGAAACCATAACACTAAGTGTAGTAAATGGCCAAAGTCTGGACAATTACTTTTATTAGGAATTTATCATGAGGGTTTTGGGTTCAATTAAGTAAACTTTTATTAATTTTAATCTATAGATCATGTTCAATACAAATTTAGAGGCAAGTTTTGTGGAAATCCATGTTTGGATTTTAGGAATAGGGAATCCCTTAAATAGATCAAGGATCTACAAGTCTAAAATCATCATGACTGACTACCTAGTTACTTTATTATAGTTTTTATGTTCAAATTTTGGATCTTGAAGAAAATTATTGGGGATACATTCCACTAGAATGTTAAAAAAACTATAAATTCTGAGTTCAATGGTGAGGTCTATTGGGACTTGATAAAATAGTGGGAGATTTAATAAAAACATTTAATTTATTATATCTCAACTAATTTGTAATCAAGAAATGTACTAATAATATTCTCTTTTTAATTTTAAAATAAAATGACAAATTCATCATCCACACTATCCCAATGATAAATATTGGAGAAATACAGCCTCCTAACTGGAAGTAAATTCCAATAGTGGTTTATATGCCTTCAAGATGTAATCACCTATTAACAGAAATCATACGTGATAGAATCTTCAGTGTTTGTTCTACCTGCTAAAGAGGAAAGTGATAAAGAGTTCATTTTCTACAAAAAAAATAATTGAGCAACATGATCGACGTTAAATGTTTTATTCTTTCATCTATGTCTAGTAAACTCATGAATTCTCATAAAAACATGCATTCATATATAATTCTTGAGAAACTCCATGGACTATACGAGGAGAGAGCTAGATAGGAATAGTTTGATATTTTCAAGGAAATTTTTCTTAGCAAGCTTGGATAGTGTTCCCTGTTTGGGCCTCATGTAGTCAATCTCATTGGCTATATTGAGTACTTATAGGTTCTAGGATTTAAACTCAACAAATACCTATAAACCAACCTCATTTTGACATTACTCTCTCGTAGGTTCTTCATCTTTGTTGTGAATTTTAAAATGAACAGCATTGAGAAGTCTCTACCAGATATTCAAAATCTTATATTCCACGTAGATAAGGATATGATGAATGAAATACCATACATCCTTATGGTGAAAAAATTTAAAGGGTAAGAGAATATCTTTAAGACCAAATATTCCTCCTTCCCTTCCAAGAAGAGGAAGATCAAGGGGCAAGAAAGGGAACAAGATGTTCTCTATTTTTGACGTGGAAAGTAGGGCCACTAGAAGAAAAACGACACCCATCCAAAGAAGAAGGTTGATGATTCTGGTGCATTTTTTATCAAGTTAAATTTATATAATTCTATCAATTGTTTATTAGATCTGGCTTGTGGTGCTCAAATATTTATTCAAATATAGGAACCAATTAGATTTATAATGATCGATAGAGGGGAGGTAGATATAATAGCAGTCAATAGAGCTAAATTTTTTGTTGTGGTTATCAGGGACTACCACCTCACATTTCAGACTAGGATGATCTTGGTTTTAAAGGGTTTTTATTATGTGGTTTCAGTTACCAAAAACATTATTTTTATATCCAAACTAGATATCAATGGATTTATTTTCAATTTTGGGGAAAAGTTTCTATTCTTTTATAAAGATAGAATTTCTATGGTAATACATATTTAAATAATATTATTTATGTGTTGGGTTAAATAAATCAAGTAATGGAAATTGATAATGAATTTACTTCACATGTCTCATACCACACCCAACTTTGAAATCACCGTGTAGGTCACTTAAATTAAAAGATAATGAATAAATTACATCAAGAAAGATATTTTTATTATTTAGAACCAAAATCACTTGGTGTATGTCATTCATGTTTACAAAGAAAAACAACCAAACCCCCATTTAGTTAGAAAGGTGAAGGGGCTAATGATATTATTGAATAAGTTCATACTGATGGGTGTGTTCCATTTCTTATTGAGTAAAGTAGTGGGTACTCATACATTATAGATTTAAATTATGATTTTTTTATATATGGATATGTCTATTTAATGAGGTATAAGGTATATTCTTTTGATAAATTCAAGGAATACATGAATGAAGATGAGATCCAGCTTAATGAGAAGATTAAGAAAATATGCATAGAATGTGGTGGATAATATCTTAATCAAGAATTCATTGATTATTTACGGGAGTTCAGGATATTTTCTCAACTCACTACTCCTTATCAGCCTCAGTGGAATAGTGTATGTGAAAGGATAAACCTCGCATTAATATATATATGGTGGGATAAATGATGAATCATGTTAGTCGTACATTATAATTTTGGGGGTATAATCTATAAACAGCAGTATACTTACTAAATTGAGGGTCAACTAAAGAAATATATGGTATACCACACTAATTATGGAATGGAAAGAAACTCGTGTTGTATTAATTATATTTTTGGGGTTGTGAAGAGTTTTTTAGGCCTCTTTATGTAACAATATATCACCTAGAGGAAAAAATTGTTTCTTTATAGAATGTACCAAAGAAACTAGGGGATACTACCTATACAATCCTTCAAAAAAACGTCTGTGGTTGATAGATTTCCCACATTTCATGGGGAGTATCTTATCTCCAAAATAGATATTGTGAGTGAGATAGATTTTGATGAAAACTATGATCATGATACACAAGAGTTGTTACAAGAAAAAATTCCACAAAGCCCTATGGAAGAAGAAATTGTTCCAGAGACATAGTAAATGTGTAGGATTTCTAGAGAGGTTAGAGAACTAGAACAATATGGTTTTCTATTCACTGAGGATTATAACTCATTATTATTGTATAGTAATGATCCTATAACCTATAGGGAAGCAGTAGGTGACATAAATATTTCTATGTCTCAAGAGGCAATGAATTCTAAAATAGATTCCATGCACCAGAACTAATTCTTGAATTTGATATATGCATTAGTATATATAAATCCAATTGGTTGAAAATGGGTATTCCAGAAGAAACTAGAAATGGAAGGACAATTTGGTACCTATAACGAGTGATTGGTTTCAAAACACATAAAAATACATCAAAACATTGACTAAGATGAGACCTTTTAACCAATTGGAATGTTAAAATCCATCATAATTAAACTTTCAATTATGTCCTTACATGATTATGAGATTTGTAAAATGGATGTTCAAATATCCTTCAATTAACAGGAACCTTTGGGGTGATTTCTATATGACACAACCTAAAAGTTTTATGACTCAAAAGGATTCCAACAAGGTATTCAAGTTGCAAAGATCCATTTATGAATTACAGAAAGCATCTAGGTCATGAAAAATTAATTTTGATGAGGCTATAATAGAATTTTGTTTCATAAACAATGAATTTAAGTTGTGTGTCTATAAACAGTTTAGTGGGAGTTCAGTTTTTTTCATAATATGTTGATGCCATATTACTCATTGGAAATGAAATATTAATCTTACATTCTCTAAAGGCAAGGTTGAATAAATGATTCTTTATAAAGTACTTGGTAGTGGTAGTATATATTATTGGGATCAATATTCATCAAGATAGATCCAAGAGGTTGGACAAACTATGTCAAATTACATACATTGTCAGGATACCAAAGAGAATTTGTTAGCCTAATGAGGTTAGATACACTGATTAGGTGTGAATTCGGGTATGACAGATTAAAACAACTACCCATTTGGTTCTTGTTTTATAATTAAACAAAACAGTCTTCTCTCACTTTCTCATGGAAATGTATGAATAGAAATGAAATAATGCATGAGACATAGGTATTTTTCCTTGGTTCACCATCACTTGGCAACATTCAAGGTGTATAAAATGGAAATTAGCTGATATACTGAATTTACTATGTATCGCAACCAAATCAATGTTATGGATAAATCAATTCAATGCATCAGATCACTACCTTTATAGTGTTTAGAGTTAGATCACTACTTTCCATTGGTCATTAACTAACTCTCTTTTAATGTCTCATTGTCGATGGAAAGGATCACCTTCTTCCTCTTTATTTTCTCACTACTATGAAAAATATCCACAAACAGTTTATGGACATGTAGGTCCTTTCATTAACAATAATTAATGCATCTTAAACTATAGGTAGATGCTCTGTTGAAGTATTGTTTTCACCCAATAGATGAAATCCAATTTTCCACATACAATTATTTTGTGGAAATTGATTCCTTAGACTATTTTAGTCCCTTATCAAAATTTCTTTCAGTCTCCATGAACTGTCTTGTATCCTCCATGAACTGCCTACCACCATGTGGCATCAGTGCCTTGCAGACAACCTTTTCTTCACAGATGGATGATACCTTGCGAACCACAGGTGTATCATGGACCACCATGGCTTCATGTTCCCTTTTTCTTTTTGATCTACTATGCTCTAAAAAACCCCATCCGTGAACTATCTTTGTGAAATATCTCCTCAAATTTTCTTCCTCACGAAACACTTCTTCGTTATGGAATCCTCCCTCAAAAACTACATTTGACATACCCAAATTCTTCCAGCCGGGATGATATTATATAATAGAATTTTTCCTTCTTAATTATGTGATTAGGTTCCTTTATATAGGAAAATAAATCCCAAAAACCCCTCTAATAAAAAATACCCACAACTCTGATGTGGTAAAGCCTACGCCATAAACTATTATGCGGTCTGCATAGTGCTTATATCCATTGTGGTGGCTGATGCCATATAAAAAACCATTTAGGATCCCTAAATCACTACCTCAATTTTATAAATGAAGAAAAAAGTGCCTCCCATGAACAATGAAGCTCCCATGAACTGATTTCTCTATTCGGCACACGTAGCGTGCTTCGTGGTCCGTGTAACACTACTATGTGGAAACTCTTCCTTTTCCAATTTTCCTTCACTATTTTGCATACATTCTTTGCAGTCCATATATTGAAGTTGTTATACTATGAATTCTGTGAAATCCATACTTCATGGTCCAGGAATATCAGTTCGCAAACTCAACTCTTTGCAATTTGGGAACTCCTTTGCATAAAACCTTCCTTTTATATAAAACAAACTTCTGATTTTAAGGCCCAAAAATTTGGAAAACACTGGAAAACTATGCCACCTTAAACAAATAATTTTTCTACACTAACCACACTAAAACACAGATGTATATCTTTTTTCAAAAACACTATTACCCCAAAAAAATTGAGACATCACTTTGAGGGGTTTTTTCCCAACAATATTCCCTTTTGTGTTTATTGAAAACTCTTCAAAATTTGACACATCAATAAAGCTTCTTCCATCTTCCCCAAAAATTTACATCTAGAAATTAAAATAGTGGTCAAATATTTTCTCATCACACACTCTATTACAACATGATCCATTCATGGTGTGAGAAACCATAGTATCATGTAATGTTCATCAATGAAACACTTAATTTCAAAACAACTTAACTAATTTAATTAATGACTCCATCTGTCATGATATATGTATCCTTTTATCAAACATATTTAGAATCATTGGATTTAAAACACCCCTTACTTCACATCTCCCCCAATCAGCTTCTCCCCTATCATGATTTAGACATTTTCTCTCCTTTTATAGCAACAATTTCTCCATCGTTGTCAGTAATCCCAATGGTCACTTCATTATGGTCTGAAACAGGGTAAAGAACATATATTAGTGTATTAGGGAAAATCACATCATACCTCTAAGAGAGGGAGTCCTACATTCCCACTTTTTCAAATGTGGGGAGTTGACTGAAATCCAACATCTATTCAATGTTTCTCAAACACTTCTTTAGGTAAGGCCTTTGTCATAATTTTGGCAACTTATATTTCTATAAGAACATACTCAAAATTCACATTCCCTTAATCCACTACTTCTTTGAAAAATGATTCTTGATTTCAATGTGATTTTTCCTTGAGTGATGGAGTGGATTTTGGTGAGATTTGTATAACATGAATAATCACAATGGATTCTGATCATAGACATAAGTTATACTCCAATGTCATCGAGCTCCTGCATCATTCATAGTAATTTCATGCATGCTTGAGTAAACATAATATATTTAGATTCTACGGTTATCAATAAAATGTAATCTTCTTTCTTTGTTAGCCAAGAAATACACAATCTACCAATATAGAATGCACTACATAACATTGATTTTCTTTAATCTGCTGATATGGCCCAATCTATATCGTTATATCCCGATAAATCATTTTAATGTTTTTAATTGTAAAGAAATCCAAAATCTATTGTGACCTTGACATGCCAAAGTATTGTTTTCACTACAAGAAATTTGGTTTCTATAGAATTTATTTAATATTGTGCTTCATGTCAGGTGGAAAAAAATATCATGTCTTTTCACTGTAAAGTATAAGATACTTCTAATGATTTTCCTGTATTATATGACATTAATTTCATATTATTCATCATCCCCTGATAGTTTCATCCAGGTAGAAACTAATGTTTTCATCTCCTTGGAATTATCTATTATAAATGTTCTCAAAACAACCTACAAATAATTATATTCAGATATGAATGTACCATTTTTCCTCATGTCACCTATAAAATAAATAAAAATATCAGTTCACCAATTATTGACATTTTAAATTCACTTTTAATTAATTCTATGAAATAATTACATTATGCTTCATCTGATCACCCAAATATTATGTCATCGACAAATACTAGCACCATCATCCTTTCATTAATATCATTGTTCACATATATGTTGTAATTTACTCTACCATAATGAAAAGTGCGCTTCATCAAAAACTAATCTAGTCTTGAATACCATGATCTTCATGTTTTTTTCAAACCATATAATGTCTTATTCAGTCGACAAACTCTATTCTCATCTTTCCTAATTAGAATAAAATATGGATTCTCAATATAAACATCTTCTTCCAAACCCCCACTTAGAAATAGTGACTTGGAATCTATCTGAGAAAAATTGAACTGTTTTTTCACTACTCTGTACAAGAGTAATATGATTATATCTAGCCACAAAGTAGTTGAAAATGTTTCGTCAACATCAATTCCTTATATATAGAATTACCCTTTTCACAATAATCTTTCTTTGTTTCAAATCACTATTCCCTATTAATTTATCTTTTTTCAAAAATACCCATTTAGTCCCAATTAATTTCTCATTTGTAGGTCTCGAAAAAATCTCTAATGTCTAATTCTTCTAAATTTTTTGAGTCTCTTAATACATATCCTGAAACTAGTTTTCATCTCTAGTTAATTCCTTAAAAAATGCAGTCTCTTCCTGTGATAAGAACAGTGCTTACTGCAGAATCATCAACCTCTTTTTCTTTAATAGTGTTATCTGATCATTGATTATGTTATGTCTTTTAATTTCAGATCTTATCTTAAATATTTGTGCAGAAACTAGTTTATGGTTATCCATTTCAAAATCTGAATCTTATTTTGGATCAACCTCTTGAACTATAACACCCACTAATATTCTAATCTCTTCATCACTATCCTCTTGATACTAGTTAGGTGTTTGTTGAATATTATACTCATTCCCTTTTATAGTTACATCATTTATTTTAACTACCTTTCTCATCCACTTATTGAAGCATTTATATGCTTTAATTTTCATGATTATCCAAGAAACATACCTTCATCTCCATAGGATTCAAACTTCTTATGTTTCTCCTTATTGAGAATAAAACACTTACTTCTGAAGACTCAAAATTACATCAACATTGACTTCATTCAATACTATAGCTCATATGGATTGCTCTCTTTTTTAAGACATAATAATACTCTATTTGATTTGTATATTGATGTTATCACTAATTCTTTCTAAAACTTATCTAGAAAGAATTTCTCAATGTGATTTGTTCTATACATGTTGTTGATAATTATATTTCTTCTCTCAACTAATCAGTTTTGTTATGGGGTTCTTACTGTTTAAACTTGGTGCTTTGTCCCATGTTTCTCAAGATAAAGATACACTTGTCCATTTGTGAACTCTATTCCATTATTTTTTCAAATATTATATATTTTTTGACCTGAAATCTTTTCAACCTCCCCTTAATAAGTTTTTATCTAACTAAATACCTCATAATTGTGATTAATTACTGAAACCCATGCCATTCTAGTAAATCATCAATGAAGAGAAAAAAATATATCCTCTCATCAATAGATCTTAATGAAACCGGTCCTCACATGTCAATATAAACCAACTCAAGTACTTTTTTATACCTTTTATCTTTTTCGTTATATTCCTTTCAAATGATCTTCCCTTTTTTGAAAATCATTGCATGTATGGGTACGATCTCATGATAATCAAGGGAGGTATCGAGCGACATCAAATTTCACTAAATCTTCCAAAGGGGTTTGTATCAAATGACCAAGGTGTTTATACAATAACTTGTTTTCTTCTTCCTTTGATAAAAATAAAATATCTTCTTCTCCACTTAAATTGTATAGATTCATCCTCATATGGTTTCCCTATAAAAAAAATTCTATATTTTTCCTTAATGATGCATAATTTATTTGAAAATAATATGGAATTATCTGAGTCATATAATTTTCATACGCTTAACAGGTTGTGAATAAGACATTCAACAACCAAGACATTAGCATGTTTCGAATCTTTTTCCCCAAACTTGTCTTTTCTTGAGCCAATAATTCTCAGGAATTCATCATTACCAAATCTTACAATACCTTCCTTAGAGTATCTAATTCCCATCACTGGTTCCTTTTTTCATTTAATATGAGAGGTTTATCCATTGTTAATGATTCATATTCTAGTGTGATCTGATGCTTTGAAAACAATATCTACAACCACTACATTTTCATCTATTTTTTTCTGATCATTGTATTTGACTGATATTCTCGATGTTGCTCTGATCATGATGGAACACTTCCATCTTGTAATACTACAAATTGATGTTTTGTTTTAAGCTCATTTAATGATAAATTGAGTTGTTTATTATGACCACATTTAGTTTTCTTTGGTACGTTTTTCTACATTGATGATGAGAAATATCTTTCCATGTGTCTGAATCCTTCGCACCAGAAATGGTAACCATTGAATTATGTCCTCGAGAATTTCTTGGCTATGAAAAAAAATTTGTGAGTGTCCAATTGTTCCACAACAATAACATATAATGTGGGGTGAATTCTTGTGAGTCATTAATGTACCACTAGTTTTCCCTTGTGTTCTCTAAATATTCTAGTTCTGAGTCATACCTAAATCAATCTTCAACCTTGAAGTGGGAGCTTGTGGTATAAATTCAACCATTACTGATTTCTATTTGTGATCAAGACCCATACCAACTTTATCACTCTAGTCAATTGCTTTCCTTTCCTGATAATTATTTTTAGGTTTCGTTGGAACACTTAATTCTACTTTTACTTTTTCTTTTGATTTTGTATCCTAATTTTCTAGAATCAGGAGTTTCTCTGGATCTTACACTTTTCTTCTCATATTGAAAAATTCCTAACCATGTTCTTCGATACGTTTGATTTGATCATTTCCAATATTATTCAAAATATTGATGTCACTTTTTTGTTTTTGGATTTTCTTTTTTACTCAAAATAATTTTTTGAGTTCTCTAGCATTGAATATTTAAACCATTCAATTTAATCCTCTATGTCAAAAATTTATTCTTCCTACTATATAATATATAGTTTGGAATCATTAACCACCCCATAAGATTTCTTTTTTTGGGCTCTTCAAATGTCTATCTCTTCAAACATAGATTCTAACTCAATCTGATGTCCAAATCATCCTTTGAATTCTCCTTTATCATTGTCACCATCTTCCCTTATTTTTTAATTTTTGAAAACTACCACAATAGCAAATGATTTATGATTCTTATAGTCCTCGAATTCTTCTTCCCCATATTCTTATAAACTCTTATCTTATTTTGAAATTATATTCTTTTTTGTAATGAATATTTTTTAGTACTCCTTCTACCTTTCACATTTGATGTATAATTCTTCTCACGAATTTCATCATTATCTTCATCATCATCTTGAATCTTCTTAGAAAACTTTGGTTTAAAATGTCCAATCTTTTCACATTGAAAGAATTAAATTGTACTTTTCTCATTGAACATTCCTCTTCATATTTTCGGATTTGAGGAGAGAAATAACATGATATTATCCATATTGTCTTCCACCTGACTATATCCAATAGTGATATTCATCATGGCATTTAATGCCACTTCATTATACTTCCCATTTTCCACAATATAATTATCATAATTTATCATTTTTATGCGATAAGAGTACAATGAAATCTGTCCAACATAAACTCTGTTGGATATTTATTTTCCAATACAGAATCATTCAGATTATATTAAGGTAGTAGTTGTCTCAAGATACGCTTAACAATATTTATGTCTTAAATAATTTCTTTGATACCACACATGTATCCACAAAAACATTTACCCAGTTAAAGAAGGAATCAACAGATCCATTAGGGTATATTTATATATCCTCATACTAGTTCTATAGAACTTTAGTTTGGATTCTCTAACTTTTTATTCTACCTCATAATTATTTAGAAACTTTAGTTTGGATTCTATCACTTTTTATTCTCCCTCAATGATCAGAATCTATTTGGGATTAAAAACTTCCATTTCTTCAACTGAGATAGGACCACTGACTTTCAAACATTAGCTCAGATACCAATTTTTCTCCCAACTATGTAAATACCCTAATAGGGGGGTGGATCAGGGTATGATATATTTAAAAAACTACCCATTTGGATCATGTTTTGTCATTAAACAAAACACTCTTCTCTTTGTTTCCCACAGTAATGTGTGAACAAAAATGAATTCATGCATGAGACACATCAATTTTTACTTTGATCGCCCTCACTGGGCTACACCCAAGGAGCATACAACAACAATGTGTAGATGTATTGAATTTACTATATCTCTCTACCAAATCAAGGTTCATTCTAGATCACTTCTATGCCTAGGCTCACTACCTTTACAATTTTTAGGGTCGACTCACAACTCTCCCAAGGGTTACTCCTTAACTATATTTCAATGTCACACTACTTATGGTTAGGATCACATTCTTCCTCTTCTTTTTCTAACTACTCTAGAATGGATCTACCCAGAATTTATAGACATGTAAATCCCTTCATTAACAATAATAAATGCATCTTTAATTATAGGTAGATGATCTATTGACATCATGTTTCCACTAGGTAGATGAAATCCAATTTTCTACATTTGATTAGTTTTCAAAAATTACTTTCTTGAATTATTTTATTCCCTTCACAAACCTCCTTGCACTCTCTGTGAATTTTCATACATCCTCTACAGACTTCTTTTCACTGTGTGGTATGAGTGCTTCAAAGACAACCTTTTCTTCAGGGTTGATTCCTAATGAACCAATGATGCTTAATGGATCACCTTGGCTCCACAATTCCTTTTCCTTTGTGAGCAACCAAACTTAAAAAAAACCCCTTCCATGAATTTTATTCATGAACTCTCTTCTACATAGAATTTATTCCACATGAAACTCTTCTCCTTCATGGAATCCTACCTCACAATCTACTTCGGACTTACCTGATTTATTCCTGCAGTTATGATCTACTTTAATGAAATTATTTCTTCATAAGGATGTTATTAAAGTCCTGTATATGGTAAACTAAATAATAAAAACTAGCTAATCACAAATACCCACAACTTTGACGTAATACAGCCTTCAACGCAAACTATTATGCAGACTACATATCACCTTAATCCTTTGTCACAGCTGATGTCATCTAAAAAAACCATTTTCATCTTCTTAAATCATCACCTCAATTATTTAAATTACAAACGACATGCCTCATGTGAACTAAAATCCTCCCATGAACTGATTTCTCTATGCGGTTCATTTAGTATGCTTCAGGGTACAGATTGCACTATTATGGTGAAAATATTCCTTTTCTTGTTTTCTTTCATCATTCAACATAACTTTTTTATGGTCTATATATCATATATAATCTAGTATGTGGTCTGAGAACTCCATGCTTCATAGTCTGTGAACTCCATGCTTCATGGTTCGTGAACTCCTTTGTAGAAAACCTTCATTTTCCATAAAACAAAGTCCTGATTTTAAGGCCCAAAAATTTGGAAAACAATTGGAATTAGTGTCACCTTAAACATATACTTTGGAAAAACCAACAATACTGAAATGAAATCATCTATATTTTTCAACAAACACAATTTCCCCAAAAACACTAAGATGGATCCTTGATATATTTTTTCCAAAGAGATTATGTATAGAACTATCCAATAGGGGATTGCTTCCAACATCACATGGAATTCAACTTTCTAGGAAAAAATTCCCTCAAACATATGAGGAAAGATATAGAATGGAAATTTATCCCATACACATCATTGATTGGGTAATTCATGTTTTCTATGCTATGAACTAGTGTGGTATGATGATATTAAGCTGGTCTAAGTGACTTCCATTGGATAGCAGTCAAGACTATCCTTATGTATCAGAGACATACTAAAGATATGCTCTAGTTTTATAGAGGTTATGGGGAACTTTTCATCATATTATATACATATTCTAGTTTCCAAATAGATCAAGATCACATGGAGTCATAAAGGGAATACATCATCACTTTAAATGGAGGTGTTGTAATATATAAGAGCTTATAGCAGGCTATGGTCGTAGATTTTATAGTAGAGTCCAAGTATATTGGGGCTTCTGAGGAAGTTAAAGGAGTATTATAGATGTGTATCTATGTCCAAGAGAAACACATGGTACCATGTAGTAAATATCGTATCACACTCTATTGTGATAATACAACACTGGTGGATCTTTCAAAAGTGTCAGGGTTACATCAATAGAAAAAACACATACATTATAAGTATAATCTCTTGAGTGATTTTCTCATAGAGGTAAAGTTACAGTGAGTAGATTTCCCATGCAATAAAATTTGGAAGACCCCATGACTAAATCCTTGACTCGGAATAAAGATAACTATCATGTGAGGTCTAGCGGACTGAAGGTCATAGGTAGTTATCTGAAGTCCAAGTGGGTTTTTGTTTTATTTGGGGTCATAGGACCAACATTATATACATTGATTACCTGTATATTCAATGTATTTATTATTAATAAAACGTCTTATTATATATTTTTCATTTTACGTCATGAATCAAATCTAATAATGTCCTTGAGTATACATCACTTTGATAAGGCCATAGTGGTTCTCTGCTATAATGAAAACCTTGATGTGCTATAATGATATTCTTAAATAACTTTTTTTAATTGGATAACATACTGTGATGGGACACATAGTGCAAAGAATTTCAGGTGTGAGTACTCATAAGTAGATGAGGATTCTTCTCATGAATTTCATACTTGGTAATCTCTAAGATGGGAGATTATGAGAAAAACCCCACAAGTGGAAATTTCATATGTTTTTGTGTCATCATATATTTTTATATGTGAGCATGTGTGATGGTCCTTAGACTTTAATATTAATATTAATACATGTTATAAATCATGTACATAGATTTATTTCATAATCCATGATGATAAAAGTTAATAGAAAAGTTGGATACATTGGGTATGTCACGAGTAACATGTTATTAATGGATAAGTTAAGGAACGATGTGTCCCATCTATCTTTATAGAATTTTATATATCATCCTCTAATTGTAATTGAACAATCCCATTAAATTTCATGGTCATGGTGTAATGATGTGTTTATTTTAGATAGTTAAATAAAGGCATATTGAGCATATAGGTTGGTGAAATGGGTGTACAACCTCTTTGATGTGTTGTTGTGAAAAAGGGATTAATTTTATTCAAGTTATATTGATCACATAAATTAAATAAATATTTATTCATCGGCATGCGAATAAAAATATATTTATTTATTTTATGGAATATTTAAAAAATATTTATTTTTTGGTATGTGAATGAAACATTTATTTATGAATAAAAATATTTGTTTAGGTATTCAAAAAATACTAAGGAGTTTTTATAGAACAAGATTCTGTTTGGTGATAAATAATTTTTTAAAATCCAATAAATATTATTTATTATTTACGCAATATGGAACATGCCAAAAAATAATAATTATATTATTATTATATGAAAGGGATTTTATTAATGGTTATAATACTATTTAATGGTTGGAATGAAATTAAATTAATTTTTAACCTAATTCATAGCTCTATAAAGAGGCAATTGTGTCTATTGTTTAGGGTATCAAAAAATTGAGAATAGAAAATTATTGCACACAATGAATTCTCTTTCAGCTTCTCCTTTCTCTCTTCTTCTCAATAACTAGAATGATAGAGATATTTCTTCAAGAATGAAGAACTAATGATCCAGAAAAAATAATTCAAGACATTTAATTTTCTATTCAAGTACCCATAGATCGAGTGGAATTGATCGGATATCATTGGAGCATGTATGAATCACTAGTAGAGGGATTCTAACCTTTGATCCTCACAAGAATAATGATGGAAATCTGAAAGGGTGTTTTTAGACTATCAGCATCGAATGTGAAGAAAGAAACCTAAGAAGATTTAATTTTGTTTCTTTGAATATAAATAAATTAATTATAAACACAACATGTAGGATCCCCTATTGGGTTCTGAATAATTAAAATCAAAATAAATTTTAATTATCACATCGTCTGCCATACATTTCCACGACACCCGAAACATTCAGAAGTTCCACAGAGTTGGACTATTCTTAATAACTATAGGATCATGGGTTAATTTTAGAATACCATGGTTGGATGTTCAAGTATTATATAAGTAGAATGGGTAGTTGACTTTATAGCAGGTGGGGGATCAAGATGCTCCTCGATTTCCAGTAAAAATCTAAATTTATTGACTAGATAGTTCCTTTGTTTATATGTAGTCATTTATTTCTTGAAACATTCCCTCTTAACATATATGTTATTCTTTTAGTTTTCACATATATTTTTCTTAATACATAGTTTAATAATAATGTTTTTATTCATTTGTAATTTTGCCTTTTGATTTTATATTTACTACTTGTATTGTGCTGTTTTGTAAAAATTCTGATGGTGAACTATATCCTTTGTAATGATATTCATTAGTATTTGAACATGCTTAGGTTTTTCTATCAATGTAATTGTTCATTGAAGGTAGTTACTATTTGAAAAATATATATATTCTTTTTTATTTGATATTCTATATAAGGTGGTTGATATTTTTAAATAAAAAAATTTTACAATTGATTTGAAAAGTGCATTAAATTTAAACATAGAATGATCTAGTCATGATTTAATATCACTATTATTGTATGATAAGGATTATTATTTATTTTTCCTTGAACATTAATAAATAAAATGATATCATTTTAGGATTCAATATAATTATATCTTCATCAGGATTAGTTTCATTTTGAAACTTTATCATGAATCATGTTATCTTTAATGGTTATTAATTATTCATAGGAGGATATTTCATGATCATTAAGGAATTTGAGATATATCATTGAATGATGATAATTTTTTAGTCTCGTATTTTAAAAAAAAAATATGTTTAGAAATATTTATTATATAATTTCTATATAAGGTATGATATTTTTATTTATTGGAATGGATTTGGATTGAAAATTTAGTTAATAATAACTATATTTTATTGAAATTGATAATAAATTGGTTTATTTCAGTTTTTAGGGATAGGTACCTGAAGACATAAATCATGATGGAATGATAACGATACTTTTTCTAGAATTTAAGTGCCAATTTAGTGCTAATGTTTTGATATCTTCGTAGGTATGAATTATGTCAAGATCTACACAACCAAATTAAGATGTGCATGAGACTTTTTTTAGCCTTCTTGTTTAACATAGACTATAGAGAACTTTGGATACTGACATGCAGTGTAATGAATGAGAATAAAAACTAATTTGTTAGAGAAACAGATTATATAAGAAGTTTTATTAAGTTTCATGAAATCTTTCTTGTAGTTTGAACATGTTTCAAAAATTATTTGACATGTATCTAGGAGCTTCCTGCCTTTTCAAATAAAGTCTCAGTTTTTTAGAGTTTAATATAAACTAATTTAATAATTTTCATATTATAAATATATAATATGTAATTATATTAAAAAATATAATATAAAATTTTAGTATAAAATATATGAATATCCACAAAATATTTTAATTAAAATATAAATTAATAATAGATATTAATTGTTGGTATTTCTTATAGGAGTTGTTAATAAAGTTAGAAACACATAAATAAGCCATATTAAATTATTGATAAACGTTTTGAACAATATATATTATCTTTTGGTATTATTATAATTACAGAATAACTATTTTATTAGTCATAGTAACATTTAGAGATATATTTTTTACCAACAATCAAGTGATAAGGACATATTTATTAGTAAAATTATTTACAAAAAATGAATATTTACCAATAGATATTCCCATGTTGGAAAATTCTAAATATTTTTTAGTGTATTTTAAACATTCATTAATGGTTACCTTTTTAAAAAAATCAAAAATCGAGCTTACGAGCTAGCCACACCAACGTTGGATTCCCCTCTTCAACCCACATCCATGGATAAACCCAAATAGACTTTCACTCTAAATAGTTAAAATTATTTGAACCAACCTACCCCATATTTTCTCAGGTTGTGGGTTTCATACCCATTTTTAATTACTAACTATAGATAAACCAATGCCTTTTGAAATATAGATTATAAACAACTAGAGGAAAATGAACATTTTAAAAGAGTTCATTCTTTCATGAGGATAAATTTGAATAAAATACATTATTAAATTATTGTAAAACATGACACTCATATGATTAAAACATCAATTGTTGATAAAAAATTGTCTAAACATCAACTTTAAATTTGATATTAAATCTTTAAATGGGTGAATATTAATGTTATTAATTTTTTAAACTAATTTAGAAACATAAGAATAGCCATTATGTAATAGTAAAAATCTATCCTAAAGTAACCACTTATTGAATAACTGACTGGTGAGGATATTTAACAAGAGAATCTATAATCTTATAATAAGTATAAAAGATATTGATGATTTTAATATATATATATATATAATGATATATTGAACTTCATTCTTCAATTGTGTACTCAATATTATTGGGTATGTTAATGACTCCGAGTCATAAGTGGAAAAAAAGTTCTTTAGACACAAACCATAATCATGTTCATAGGCTATAACCATGTACATGTAATTTGTAACCAATTGAGCCATGAAAAAATCATTGAGGGTTATTTCCACAAGAATAGCATGTGGATATAGCCCCAAGGCTTGTCGTCGCTATTAAAATGTCCACAACAATCACCCATGGTAATATAACAAGGTGTATTTCCATGGGTGATGATCATGGACACATCATGTGGTTATATCCATGGGAATAGCCCATGGATGTTGTGATCATGTGGCCATGGGATCCATGATTGTGTTCATAAGATGTTCTGTATGGAAGTTATTTCCATGGTCTCAATCCATTTGTCCATGGGATAATCCACATGGAACCGATTACCATGGTCACTCTACTTGTGATTTTACGTAGGTTTATAAAACACCATAGGACCATGGACACCATTCTTATGGTCATTGGTGGTGGAATTTGTTTTATAAAATTCTCGTCACCATGTTTCAAATGCGCTAAAGTGTAACGCACACTACCACTACTGCATGTCAACATGAACATATATATAATATATATATATTATTATAATTATTATATTAACTTTAATATCTTCAATCATAATGGTTCTACATGGAAATGTTCTACAGCCATGGGTGGTCATGCCCCTGGGTATAGAGAGCCTATTACCATGGGAACCAAGCCCAAGGAATTATGGGGGTATACACCACACCATATTTTTTGGGGAAGGAACATCCAAGGAGGTAAGGTTGTCCCCCGTAAGGGTACCACCATGGATGTGCCTACCCATGGAAGTAGGCATGGCCTCCAGGGGGCTTCATCCATATACTACCACACTTATGGTGGTTGGTGCAGCCCCTACAGGGATTCCTCCATGGGCAAGTGTTCGCACGATGGTAGGTGTATCCCCTATGAGGTTTCTATAACTAGATCATGTGTCTGTGGTGGTAAGTGTGGCTCCCATAGGGCTTATCATTCCCAACACCCCACTGTAAGGTCCATTATGTTTCACTCATTGGATTTATACCACTCTAGGGTCCATATATTACAAGAAAATATGTATACTGAATCCTAGTAACATCAATGACTAAGGAATCAAACTAGGGTTTAAGGGACCATTATGGACAAATACATGTTTTCTTTACCCATGGGGAGTAATGGTAACAAATTATTTATAATTCAAGTTCTATCACTCACAGGTTGTGAGATCACCGATCACATACATAAAAACATAAATAATTTACCTATATGGGGATGTTTAGGGACCACCTATATCACAGATCTCCAAAGTGGAGGTCATGTCGTGGCTTCCCTAAGCCCATCTCCAATAGGACAGAGTCTAGTAACGAGCATCGGGTAGTCATATCCCACAAATGGGAGGCATTATCCTAAGTACTTGTACACATGCACACATCTCCAAGCCAAAAAGTGATGAAATGTGAAAACCACTAAGTAAGCAATGCATGCATACCACTAATATCTCACTACAGAGTACGACAGTAAAAGTACTAGAAAGTAAATACTAAAAAATACACTCCCACCACAGAGTAAGTAACACAATTCCAACATGGAAGAAAGGGTATTGGGATAGTTGTCTAAATGATGTAGGAACACACCTCAGTCAGTCTAGTCTCACTAAGCACGATTTGTACCAAGTCCGCCTAAGGATCCATAAAAAGGTCAATCATCTTTACAAAACACAACATTTGTGTGAAAAGCCTATGCAGTGTTAAGTATAACAATAATATGTAGGACACCTCAAAACCATAAAGTAATACCACAATGTAAAACAACAAAGGATTACCACAAAGGAATACCACAAAGGAAAGTTTAGTCAGCTCTACACTGGTATATGTCTACAACACATATAACAATAATATCCAGATATACTCAAGGGAAACACCATGCCATCAGGTGGTCATCACCTACTACTAGCCACATGATTTTTCTCGAATCATGCTTATTCCGGGAGAACTCACTCCTCAATCCATGATTTCATCAGAGACACTCACGAAGAGGCCTGGCTTATTTGGGCCCTTCCCGAATGAGAATGTATTGGTCAAGGAAGACTATAATAAACAGAGATGGGGTCATGCTTAGGATTTATCATGGGAAAACATGGATCGTGTCCAGACTCACTATGGGATACCACATACCCAATATGGATCAACCCTCTACATAGGGGATCACACTCGAAACTAGTGGGGGGATTCCCTGGACCCTATTGATGAGGTCCACTAGATGGTGGATCAACACCCTGATCAAGGATTTTATGAGATTCCACAAACTCCACTATTGTTTAAAGAGGATTTCACTCTAGTATCAGGGAGGCATACCATACTCTACATGATACACAACCTCTAAAGGGTATTACAATCCAGTGATGTGGATGTAATACTGTACTAAACCATATAGGAACGGACCAATGGAACACTCTCAACCTATACTAGTCCAATCTAAAAACACACCACTTAATCTAAAATGATCGTCTCAATTTCATGGTCTCAATTATGTAGAGAGATCATGGATTGGATGCTGTTTTTAGGATATATGCTTGTTTAAGAGATACTTCACACAAGTCAGCCTTGGAATGTGGACCTACTGGCATGGTAGGTCCAACCTACCACCGCAGTCAACCGTTGAGGTTGGTGGAAATACCATGCAGACCGGATGCATAGTCACTACACCCATGTTTGACTGTCATGGTCAACCATCATGATTGTTGCACCCATGATAGATCAGGATGCAGTGGCCCCACGGCTGATCGTAATCAGTCTTCTCCCTGGTCTCCTTGGATCTGACCCAGGTCTGTCCCAGCTCTACATCACCCGACATGGACCACCGGCCTAACCTGGACCACTGGTCTGATCCGACCAGACCAGTTCGATCACCGTTGCATTCACCTCTGCTGTTTGTGACCCATTGTCACCTCTGGATTGCTACCATTGGCTTCACCCACTACACGCGACTTCACCATCATGTACCACTGCCTGGGTCACCACCGTATCTAGTCACCGGTGGTCTCTTCCATAGACCGCGACAACTCTAATTCCCTAAAATAAAAACAGTCACAAATATAAGCTTCTTAGGTCCCTATCTACACAGATCATGCCTCATTTATCAATTCACCTCGAATCCAGTGGTTTGATCTTGTTTGGAACCACTATGCAACATTGATCCAGTAACTGTTGGGTTCCAACAGTGAATAATTCAAATAAAACTGAGATAAATGTTGGGCGGAGAAAAAGGGAGATGATGGCAAGAGGGGGGGTGAATTGCCTTTTAAAAAATGATTAACAATTTAAAATCAAAGTAAATAATGCAGCGGAAATAAAGAGGCAAGACACAAGAATTGATAACGGAGTTCGGCCAAAAACTCGGCCTACGTCTCCGCTCCCAACTCAACCGTTGAGAGATTCTACCGCTTGCTTTTCAATGGTTTTAGCAAGAAACCCACTAGACTTTACAGGTAGTCTAGAACCTATTACAGCTTGCTTTTAGTGGTTGAGAAAGAACCCACTAGCCTTTTTAACGGGTGAAGGCTAGCTCACCGATGACTCAAGCCTTTTAAAAGGAAAGGCTTGACTAACCTCTTCACACCTTAAAGGTGGTGTGAAAACCCAAATGAAAGGGAGATGAGAGAAAGTGGGGTTTGTAGGCACAAACCCAAATTGATGCTCAAAATAAATAAATAATGAAAAACTGTAATGGGGAAGACTTGGGAACCAATGGATTGATGGAGCTGATGAAGGGCGCTCCCAAGCTTCTTTGATGGAGCTCCTTGGATGTGGAATTGAGTTGGAGCTATTGGAGTTCCTTGGAGGAATGCGCCGGAGGTTCGCCAAAATGACCAAAAATGTGTTCGTGGGCTTCCTTAAGTTTCCGGGGCTTCAAGGTCCTTTATTTATAGAGGGGTAACCCTCATATGACCGTTGGAGGCCTTCGGAGCCATTGGAGAGGCTTTCGGAGCCGTTGGAGGCCAAGTGGACAGGCTGGTCAAAAGCCCAACGGCTAGTTTGACTGCCTCCACCGGCTGACCGGTACAGGTCCACTGGTTGGCCGGTGCCTTGGAGATGGGAGTAAGCTTCTGTCCAGACTCCACCGGCTGACCGGTGAGGAGGCCACCGGTTGGCCGGTGGCAAGACAGTAGCAAACACTATTCTGCTGGGTGCCACCGGCTGGCCGGTGCTGAGGCCACCGGTTGGCCGGTGCTGAGGCAGTGGCTTCCTCTTTTTGGGCTGGGTGCCACCGGCTGGCCGCTGGTGTGACACCGGTTGGCCGGTGGTCTGGACAGAGGGATTCCTTCTGTCCAGGCCTCCATCGGCTGGCCGGTGCTCTTCCATCGGTTGGCCGGTGGACTGAATTTCAGTCCACTTTGCCTTGTTGCTTTCTTGGCCCAATTCCTTGGCCACCTGAAATCATGCCTATCATCGAAAAACACTTAAAACAAGATTAGATAAATAAGAGGGTGATTGTGATCATGAAAATAAAACCACGAGGGGTTCGAGAGGTACAACAATCTCCCCCTATTTTGATGATCACAATCACCAAAACAAACAATGTAGAAAATGAAATGAAAAGCATGCTTTAAAGGATTTCTCCCCCAATCAACCAAGAATTTCTCCCCCTTTGTGATTATCAAAATAGCACGGGGCAAAAACATGATTGAGGGAAAAGTTTGAAAAACAAGATAGAGATTTTAAACCAAATGAAATTTTTGAAATTTGAATTGAAAGTTTTGAATCAAGAATTCAATAACAGTTTGAATTGAAAGTTTTGAAAAGAAAATTGAATAACAGTTTGAATTGAAAGTTTTGAAAAGAAAATTGAATAACAGTTTGAATTGGAAGTTTTGAAAAGAAAAAATTGAATAACAATTTAAATTGAAAAATTTGAAACCAAGTGTTGAAATTGAAGGTTGGAATCGAAAAATTGAATAACAATTTGAATACACAAAAAGGCTTAAACGAACCTAACTCCCCCTAAATAAAAACAACAAATCACCGGGGAGTGGATTATCAAACCGAGACAAATTTTGGCCTGGAGAGACTCGCTAATAGGGATTTTTCAATCCATACTTGTCTAGTGGAGGGTCTTCTCCTATAAAATTCATCATTTAAGAAAATAGACTTGGGCCTACCATACCGGGCATTTTTGCAATTGCACTCATAGATTAAGTGCCCAGGTTTTTTGCAATAATTACAAAATTTAAATTGGGAGCTCCCCCTTACAAAAATAGTAGGTGCATGGGAAGAGTAATCTTGCTTGGAATAGCCAAGCCCTTCGGTGGTTCTAGATATGCGTTGGGAACCAAGGAGTTTGGTCAAATTTTCTTCACCTTGGGTGAACTTGGCAAGGGATTCCCTTAAATCTTTGATGGTTGAATTCAAAGAATCAACATCGGGAAGGTTTTGGATTTTGAGGGTCAACTCTTCCTTCTCTTTGAGAAGTTGTTCTTTTTCCGAAGAGAGTTTTTTGAAATTCTTTTTTAAAGCAACAAATTTGGAAGAAAGTTCGTGAAAACCTTCCTACAATTGATCTCTAGCATGTTGGAGATCCTCATATGATAAATGATTGAGAGAATTTGAATTTGAAGAACAAGAGGATGAGGAGTCGGAAGAGGTGACCTCATGAAATGCCATTAGGCATTTGTTACCGTTGTCACTCGAGGAGGAGGAGGAGGAGGATGTGGAGCTATCACTCCATGTGGCCTTGAATGACTTCCTCTTTTCCTTTTTCTTGTCCTTTTTCTTGCGAGATGGGAAATCGGGATTGTCATCGCCTTTAGTACCTTCATGGGTTACTTCTAAAAGATTCCAAATATCATGAGAAGATGAGCAAGTAGAAATATGATTAAATTCATTACGGTCTAGCCCACAATGAAGAGCATTCATGGCTTTGCCATCAATCTCAAAATTTGCAATGTCTTCGGGGGTCCACTTGGACTCATCGGGAGAAGAGAGTGAATAACCATGCATGACAATTTTAAAAATGGGATAACCAATGCTTTTAAGAAATGTGGTTATGCGGGTTTTCCAATAATTATAGTCGGTTCCATCAAAAAATGGAGCACGACCCAAAGAATATCCTTCGGGGGCGAAAGAGGTTGATGCCATCACAATGAATCTTAAATTTGAAACCGGTTAGGGTATTACTCAAATTTTCCCTCTGATACCAATTGTTGGGTGGAGAAAAAGGGAGATGATGGCAAGAGGGGGGTGAAATGCCTTTTAAAAAATGATTAACAATTTAAAATCAAAGTAAAGAATGCAGCGGAAATAAAGAGGCAAGACACAAGAATTGATAACGGAGTTCGGCCAAAAACCCGGCCTACGTCTCCGCTCCCAACTCAACCGTTGAGAGATTCTACCGCTTGATTTTCAATGGTTTTAGCAAGAAACCCACTAGACTTTACAGGTAGTCTAGAACCTATTACAGCTTTCTTTTAGTGGTTGAGAAAGAACCCACTAGCCTTTTTAACGGGTGAAGGCTAGCTCACCGATGACTCAAGCCTTTTAAAAGGAAAGGCTTGACTAAACTCTTCACACCTTAAAGGTGGTGTGAAAACCCAAATGAAAGGGAGATGAGAGAAAGAGGGGTTTGTAGGCACAAACCCAAATTGATGCTCAAAATAAATAAATAATCAAAAACCGTAATGGGGAAGACTTGGGCGCCAATGGATTGATGGAGCTGATGAAGGGCGCTCCCAAGCTTCTTTGATGGAGCTCCTTGGATGTGGAATTGAGTTGGAGCTATTGGAGTTCCTTGGAGGAATGCGCCGGAGGTTCGCCAAAATGACCAAAAATGTGTCTGTGGGCTTCCTTAAGTTTCCGGGGCTTCAAGGTCCTTTATTTATAGAGGGGGAACCCTCATATGACCGTTGGAGGCCTTCGAAGCCGTTGGAGAGGCTTTCGGAGCCGTTGGAGGCCAAGTGGACAGGCTGGTCAAAAGCCCAACGGCTAGTTTGACTGCCTCCACCGGCTGACCGGTACAGGTCCACCGGTTGGCCGGTGCCTTGGAGATGGGAGGAAGCTTCTGTCCAGACTCCACCGGCTGACCGGTGAGGAGGTCACCGGTTGGCTGGTGGCAAGACAGTAGCAAACACTATTCTACTGGGTGCCACCGGCTGGCCTGTGCTGAGGCCACCGGTTGGCCGGTGCTGAGGCAGTGGCTTCCTCTTTTTGGGCTGGGTGCCACCGGCTGGCCACTGGTGTGACACCGGTTGGCCGGTGGTCTGGACAGAGGGATTCCTTCTGTCCAGGCCTCCATCGGCTGGCCGGTGCTCTTCCATCGGTTGGCCGGTGGACTGAATTTCAGTCCACTTTGCCTTGTTGCTTTCTTGGCCCAATTCCTTGGCCACCTGAAATCATGCCTATCATCCAAAAACACTTAAAACAAGATTAGATAAATAAGAGGGTGATTGTGATCATGAAAATAAAACCACGAGGGGTTCGAGAGGTACAACAATAAATACACACAATCAAATGTTTAATATCATTGGACAAGAATTCTTGGCCAATGATCCAGAACATGGGATTTGGGGGTAGAAAAATAGATTTAATAAAACCTTATAACTTGAAAATATGACTGAACTATGAATCAATCTATTCATTGATTGGACCATGTTAATCTTGGAATTCAAGAACAGGGAAATAAAATCAAGATAATAATACCTACCTCAATTCATATTTCTCACTGACAAAGAACAATTATCGAGTCATTGTCGTAGGCAAGGTCCTTCGAATCTGAGGTGCATTGGTCACTGATCCATGATATGTCACCATTTGTTCAAGAGAGTTTTTCAAAGGTTCTATCCAATATCACTCCAAAGATTCTAGGGTTATGAAACTATCCCAAGAATTGTAAAATAGGGATATTTTTTAGGGAGAATTCATTGCGTTTGAAAAATAATTTTTTATTAAATTATTTTATACCCCTTACGTCCACTAATAGTTTTTTCACGAACAACCTAGGATGACTAAAGTTAAGTCGCACCTAGGGTAAAGACGTCTTTCAAAACTAAATGGTTCCCTTGGATTTATGATCCGAGCACCCATTTGTGATTTATTCCTCTTTTTCTAAAAAACAGCATCTATGTGATATTAAAAAGAGTAATATTTTTCAAACATTTATTTTGGGAACACTAGGTCTTAGAATCACACACCGTCTCAACACCTGGTCTCGAAATCATTCCATATAATGTCCAAAAATAGTAGACAGAAAATATGAGATATTATATTCTCCCCACCTTTGGGATTTACATCCTTGAAATCCAAAACAATGGCTACAAAAAGATTTGATTGTATTTAGCATGAATCTGAGCCACCCTCTTGTATTTTCTCTCTTGTAGATTACCATTTTGTCATCAAACATGCACCAAAGGAATCGACCTCTCATGAAGGATCCTCTCCTACTGATCCGCGATCTATACTGAGTACTCAGCAAAAGTCGCTCCATCCTCAATGTCCAGCTTTCCCTAGTTGATGGTGTGTGATGGGTCATGACTTTACATCCTCAACTGTGACATGTGGAATATGTCATGTACACAATATAACATTAGTTGTAGATCCTAGTGATATGACACCTCAGAAACTCTATGTAGTGTCTGAAAAGGTCTGATAAACCTCAGAGATAGCTTGTCGCCATGGCCAAATCATCGTAATCTCTATTGAGGTGAAACCCAAAGGAACACATTGTCTCCTTCCTCTAACCCAAAAATTCGTCACTTCCTGTCAGTATAAGGCTTGTGATAGATTTTTTAAATCTTCATTTTCTCCTATATATTCTCCACCTTCATTATAGAAGCTCGCACCAACTCTAGGCCTATGAGTGCTGAATCTCCTTGGTAAGTCTAAAAAATAGGTGACCTATAGGGTTTCTCGTATAAGGCCTTTAATGGTGTCATACCAATGGTGGTGTGGAAGTTTTTTTTCTATTCAAACTCCACCAGTGGTAGGTGACCCTTCCAATAAATCAAAAATCTATGATGTGTTCCCCTAGTATGTCCTCAAAAACATGAATTTTTTACTCAATCTGGCCATCTGTCTATGGGTGAAATGTTGTAATCAAGTGTAGATGGGTACCAAAACCCTCTTGAAATCCCTTCCACAACCAATATGTTAAGTGAGTATCATGATATAAAACTATCATCAATGTAACTCGGTGGAGTCGAACTATCTCCTTCACATAGAGACGTCCCAATAACTCTATTGAAATCTACTCCTAGATAGCTAGGAAGTGGGACGACTTTTTGAGTTGTTCAATGATCACCCAAATGGAATATTTTATCTTATAAGTACATAGTAAACCCATCACTACGTCCATCGATATCCCGTGCCACTTCCATTTCAAAACCTTAAGGGGTAGATCTGAACTCATAGGAACATGGGGCTCAGGCTTCACTTACTGACAAGTGAGGCATTAAGAAATGAACTCAGTCAGTCCTTTCTTCATACCTATCCACCAAAACTAATTTCAGAGGTCCTGGTACATATTCTCCACACATATATGAAGCACCAAATGGGATCTATGAGACTCCCTTAGAACTTCCTCCCCTAATGCCATTGGTACTACTATGTGTCCTCTAAAAAGAACAATGTTCACCCCACATATCCAATATCTATGAGGAGTAATCACTTTGGACATATGAGTTGTATTCTCTCACAGTAAGTATCCCCAATCTCTACCTCCCTGACTTGTTGTAAGATAGGAGGTTTTAAAACCCTCAAATATAGGCAATATAATCCATCTTCATCCAAAAAGGATAGCTGCAATGATTCTAATTACTTTAATGCCTCATTCAGCAACTGAAAACTAGATCTCCTATTGGGAACATCTGCCACCATGTTCCCCTTACCTGGATTCTAGACCATCTCAAAGTCATAGTCCTAGAGAAACTCTATCCATATTATTTTTCTAAATTTTATATCTTTTTTTAGAGAATATTTACTAGATACTCTTATGATCATAGTAGATGATAAACCGCACGCCCATCAGGTAGTGTCACCACATCTTCAATGTGAATACTACCACTACTATTTCAATATCATGGGTTGCGTAGTTCAGCTTTAGTGGTCTAATATAGAAAAAATTGTAGGCAATCACTGCTTTCCTCCACATCAATACACAGCCATGCCCGATCCCTGATGCATCATAGAACACCATGTACTCGACGACTTCCTCTGGTAACTTCAGGATGGGAGCGCTTTTCAACCACTACCTCATCTCCTAAAATCATTGTCGGTACTTATCTATCCACATGAAAGGTTTCCCCTTTCATTTCAATGTTTTCAAGGGTGATTTTACTCTATAGAATTTGGTTAAAAACCTCTGATAGTAACCTACCAATCCATGGAAACTATATAGTTGGGTAACACTCTTTGGTGGCTCCCAAGCAAAAACTTCCTCAACATTCACTAGATCCACTACAACTCCAGCCTCTGAGATGACGTGCCCAAGAAAATGGACCTCTAGAATCCAAAACTAACACTTCAAAAGCTTCCTATAAAGATGGTGCTCTAGGAGTGTGTCTAGGACCATCCTCATGTATGTCCCATGCTCCTCCTTGTACACCGAGTACACTAGGATATCATCAATGAAAAATACCATGAACTGATCTAATTAAGTCTGAAATATTCAGTTCATGAGTCCCATAAACCTTGATGGGGCGATATTTAATCCAAAAATCATCAATAAGTACTCATAATGACAATAATGACATCTTATGGTCATCTTTGGTATATCCTCATCCAGTACTCGTAGATGGTGATAGCCATATCTGATGTCAATCTTCAAGAACCATTTTGCCCCATTCAACTGCTCAAAGAGGTCACTGATCCTCGGTAGTGGATACTAGTTCTTCACAATCACCTATTTTAAGTTCCAATACTCCAAACATAACTTCATGTTATCATATGAATTCTTGGGAATCAAAACTAGGGCTGCCCAGTGTGAAACACTAGGTCTCACAAAGCCCTCCCTTTATAAGTTCTCCAACGATATCCTCATCTCATGAAGCTCTACAGGAGACATCTAAAATGTTGTTGAAGATATTGGGGTTTTCCTAGGGTGTAGATCAATTTAAAAGTCCATATCCCTGTGAAGAGGTAAACCTAGAACATCTTTAGGGAAGACCTCCTCATACTCTGCCTCTAATGGATGAAACTGAGGACTCATATCATCCACCACACTGAGGGTGAGGCTATCCAACTAATGAGTAATCGGCTGCACCCTCCTACATTTGAGTCCATCCTATGCTTCTTGTGTTTCCTTCCCACCAATGTTGGAAAACCTTGTTTCGTCAATGTGGACACACCGCACTCTATTCTCAAAAGAATCAATCTGAGCATGAATCATGGATAACCAGTCCAAACCACGAATGAAATAATTAGGCCTCGACGCCACTACTACGAAATCCCAACTAAAATTCTCACCTCCAAGAGTCTGGTAACACAATCAACACCAGTGTGTGATCATCGAATCTCCTCCCATAGGAGTATCCAATCATAAGGGTCGAATCAATGGTTCAACAAGAATCTATGAGTCTCGAACAAGGTTAATGGTAAGAAAGGAATGGGTAGAAACTGTGTCTATCAAAACTATAGCTATGGTGGAAAGACACATATAGTACCTTGTATCATCCTTGGGACTCTGAGTTCATAATCCCCCATCTCTAGTAGCTATCTTCATCCCAACCCACCAACCCCCTAAGCTTGGCATGGAAAACTAGGGGGTGGGGTGGTAATAGGTCGAACCTCTGAACACCTCCTGATGACCTCCCTACCCCTCTTCTACATTATCTACCTTGTGTACCACCCTACCCCTATCTCTTACTATACCTCATCGGTCCCTATATTTTCTCCCAATAAATTGTATGACAGGTTGGGAAATCTAATGATAGATGTCCCCAATCGCATAATGAGTATCACTACCTATATTTGGGATAACTAAAGTTGTACTGGGAGCCCTACACTACTAACCCAGAGTCCTAGGATCATCCCCTGAGGTTATTGACCTTCTTGGATCCCTATGACTATCATTGGCTCCCAATTTCTGAGGTATCAGCAACCCAATGCCCACTATTGGTTCCCACTATCAGTGTCTTCTTCGCTATAAAACACTCCACTAGTAGGGCTCACCCAAGTACCCCAACATAGGTAGTAATTCTAAGATATAACACTGATTTCGTAATGTCGTAGCATAATATCTGATTTAAGGTCTGATCCCTGAAGAACAAATCTCGTACCTTGTCTATAGAGTATCATTAAAGGTCTATAAACTTCACTGAATACTCCACCACAGTCATACTGACCTACTACAAATGTAGAAGCTTCTTTATTTGTACTAATCACAATGTGGTTTGATAGAAATTATTCCTAAAGAGATTCCCTATGCCTATTTAGGGGATAGCAATCTTCTCATGTGACTAAGTCACCAAGCTCCACCATCACCCCACATATCCCTATAGAAGACTCGCGACAAGGACTTCCATTTGGTCGGTAGACGTCCTCGCAAGTCATAAAACATGGGTCATGGCCTCTATCTAATCCTATGCCATCTGAGGGTAGGGGTCACCCTAATAACTTGGAGGTCACTGCCTCTGAAAATCAGGAAACACACTCATCATGCATGGATCCTCAGCTAGTATTGTTGATAATAGCTGCTATATGGAGTGTGGTGGTATAATTGATAAACCTCCCATAGGTGCTATATCTAGTGCATGCCCCGATACCAGTGTCTCATCACTAGGATTATCATTATCATGATAAACACTTGGATGGTTGTCTATGTTGAGGCATCCTAAAATAAAACAAGATATACTGTGGTCAATAGAGTATATTTGGAAATCTAAGTCAAGAAGGACATGGAAAACATAACCATTCCAATATGATGCATATTCCATTATTTTCCCTGCAACTAGTGTTTTCATGTACAGAGTCAAAAAGTAGCTAATCAAAGTCCTGGTGTATGGAAATGTCAGCCACCACACCAACACTGGAGTTCCTAGACTAAAATCCAAACTCGAAATACATAACACTATTTCCACAAACCAACGTTACATACTCTCGGTCCTAATGTAGAACTAACTCCCCTATGATACCACTCTAACACAACCCATCCCAGAGGGGGTCATGTTGTGATAACCCCAATACCACCTCTAATGGGCCAGGCGATGGTGACTGGCACTGAGTAGGCATATCTCACAAATGGGAGGCACTAGCCTAAGTACATGTACACACACACACACATCTACAAGCCACAAAATGCTAAAATGTAAATATCACTAATTAAAAAACGCATTCATACCACTAAGATCTCGTAACAAAGTATGATAGTAAAAGTGTAATAAATTAAATAGTTCCAAATGTAATCCCAACATAATGAGTGTATATAAAAAGTCCAACCATGAAGAAAGGGTACTTGGACTGTTTTTTGAAATTCATAGGAACACACCTCGGTATGTACGGTCTCACTAAGCATGGTCCGATCTTGGTCCACCTAAGGCTCTATCAAAAGGTTAGTCATATACACAATACATGACATATTCGGGCAAAGCCCACGCAGGGGTGACTGTACAAATACTTATTAGGACACCTAGAAACCATAATGAAATACCACAAAGGAATACCATAAAGGATTATCACAATAGAATGTAAAAGTCATCTCTACATAGGTATATGTCTACAACACATATAACAAGAATATTCAGATGTACTCATGAGAAACACCACACCATTGGGTGGTCATCAACAACCTCCAGTCTAAGGATTATACTTGAAGCATGCTCATTCTGTTAGAACTCACTCCTCAATCCATGACAACATTGAAGACACTCACAATGAGGTCTAGCTCATTTTGTCCCTTCGCAAATATGAATTTATTGTTCAAGGAAGATTATGATACAAAAATAGGGGGTCACACTCAGAAATGACTAGGGGACACCAGAGATCATGATCAGACTCACTAGGGTATACCACGTACCCAATATGGATCAACCCGCTATGTAGAGGATCATGCTCGGTACTAACCAGGGGATGCCACAGACCCTACCTAGGTGGTCTACTAGAGGGAGGATGAGCTCCCTTCTTAACGAGGCTATGCAATTCCACATACTCCACTAGGAGTGATATAAGATCTTACTCCAGTATCGGGGAGGGATATCATACTCTACCTAAGACTCAACCTCTAGAGGGGATTAAAATACAGTGATGTGGATGTAATAACATACTGAACCCTCGAGGAAAGAACCAAGGGAATACTATCAACCCATAATATTCCAACCTAAAAACACACATATTTTCCCAAAATGATCATCTCAATGCTAGGGTATCAATTCTATAGATTTCTTATCGATTGGACACTCTTTTTAGGAGAGATTCTTATTTAAGAAAAACTGCCTGAAGGCCTGCTCGAGCATGAGGACCTACTATCGTGGTAGGTCCAACCTACCGTAGTGGTCGGATGACTAACCACATGCACATGTCATCCGGTCACTACACCTGCAGTCGACTATCATGGTCAGTGCGATCATGGAAGCACATGGTGTTAGGACGCCATGGTTGACCGCAATAGGTCTCCTCCCCAGTCGCCCCAAATCCGACCCGGGTTCGTTTCGCCCGTCTTGGCCCACCAGCCCAACCTGACCCATTGGTCCAACCCGACCTGTCCCATTCCATTTTCACCGCATCCACCTCCCCTAGACCCATCAGCACATCCGTGTCTACCGGCTATGACCCACCATTACATCTGCATCACTTTTTCCTATGTGCCCTCGTCGTCATCGCCATCCCACGCAGTCGTCACCACAGCGGCCGCTGGCTACACCCACCATACGTGGCTCCACCGCAAGTCATTGTTAGTCTCTTATTCAAAACATAGTGCCTCCTATGATGCCCAAAAATCAAACTTGTTGTAGATCTATGCTCCTTGGGTCCCGATCTACATAGATTCGGCCTCGGTTGTTGATTCTCTTGGAATTTGGGGGTCTGATCATATTCGGAACCACCCAATAACCACAAGACATGAAAAATAGGGTTTCAAAATAAAATAATCTGAAGAACAGATAGCTAAATTCAAATGATAAAATTTTTAGCATTGTTGTCCAATCATTCTTGTCCAACGATCACTAATGGAAGATTTGGGGTTAGAAAAATATATTTAACAAACCCTGATAACCTACAAAAAAACATCCTAAAAATATGACTGAACTACAGATCAATCTATTTGTTGATTGGTCCAACTTCACCATGGAATTCAATAATGGGGAAAGAAAATCAACATAACAATCCATTAATTGATTCGGATCACTCGTTGATGAAGAACGATCAACGCATTATTGTCATAGGCAAGGTCCTTTGAATCCGAGGTGTGCCCGTCATCGATCCACAATCTGTTTCCATTTTTTCAAGAGAGTTCTTCAAATTTTCTCTCCAAAAACTCTCCAAATATTCTAGGGTCATAGGGATATCCCTATATTTATAACATAAGGTTATTTTTAAGGGAAAATTCACTTCTTCAGCAAAATAATTTTTATTAAATTATTTTATTCTCGTTTTGTCCGGCGATATATTTTTCACAAACAACCTATGCTGACAAAAGTTTAGTTTCTCCTAGGGTAAATTTGATATTATTAACTCAATTGTGCCCTCATATTTTTGATCTAGGCTCCCATTTAATATTTATTCCACTTTTTTAAAAAAAATATGCATGAATGATATTAAAAGGATTAATATTTTTCAAACATTTATTCTTGGACCACAGGACATTAGAATCGCAGGTTGTCTCAGAAAATAATATAAAAATCATTCCATATAATATCCAAAAACAATGTATAAAAAATTTGAAATGTTACAACATACCTCATTCAGATTTAACAAGACTCTAATCACTAAAAACTCTAGCTGATCCATCTATTATAAAAAAAATATGATAATTTAAAAAAAATCCTTATTTAAAAGAAAAACTAATAGAAATAAGAAAATGGAAATATAAATTATAAAAAATACCCAAGGTAAGTTAGCTTTACAAACATCTAACTCTAATAATAAATTCCCCAAAGATCCCACAAAATTAGATAATGATCAAAATCATTAGGATGAAATGAGGAATGAGAGAACAGTCTAGGGTATATTCGCTGTATTTTGGACAAAAATTTCCTAAACCCATCTTTACATTTCATTTAATCAATAAATTATTCTTTTTGAAAAAAAATGGATAAAACTCTTCCCATTTTATTTTTTAAAACAATAGAACCCTTACGTGTTAGGGAAATAACCTTTACATGTCACCCTTATCATTGGAATTTCCCTTACATATTAAACCTTGAATACCCTTACATATCAAGGACATAATATTATATATAGGCACATACATTCATGAATTTGCGATTTTTTCAGCATTAAATAACCCTTACGTATCACCCCTTACACACAAGTTGACCCTTAAATATTAACATTGTGACCCTTATATTCCCAAAATTTACATGTATATATTTCCTTTTAAATATATCATCCTTTACGTATCATTATATTTACATTCACATATCACAAGGTGACTCTGACACTTAACCAATTTTCCAAATAGGTGGAACCTTATGTATGGGGGTACCCATACATAAGAGAAATTGCTTAAATTATAGGAGTTTTCCATTTCTAAATCTCATAACTAATAACCCTTACATATCTAGGGTTTACATTGATGTATCATAGGATCTTCTAAAACATAACTAATTTCATGTCACATGTTAACACTTAAGCATCTTAGTGTTCAATTTTACATATTATAGTGGAATTCTGACACTTAGTCAACATTCCAATTTGAAACATATAAAACCCTTACATATCATCGGGCCCTACACTTAGTCAATTTCTCAAATAAAAATGTGATCCTAGCAGATGGGGGTACTCGTACATAAGACTAACCTTTGCATCCAACACCTTAACAAATTCACTCTACTGGATGACCATTACGCATGGGACCCAAACATATTAGACTATCCATAAATTATATTACCCTTTATACATAATGACTCTTACATATAGGGACTTTTCCATTTTTTTCAAAAAATTATTGCAACTCCATAAACTACCAGAACTCTTCTCCAGACATCCAAACTCATCGAATATAGTTCGAAACCACATCAAATCAACCCAAAACACATCAAATAATTTTACAAATTTATCAAACCTTTATAAATCCGTTTATCCCAATTACCAATTCATTTTTAACTTAAATATTCATTAAAACCCAACCAAATATTCAATGATGATGCCTTCTCCCTTTTCTAAATAATTCAGAATCTATCTTCTTGTTATGGAAATACTTATTTAAAAACCCACTTCAAACTAAGGACACATTGACCCTACTATAACACTCACCCAAGTTCCCAATAAGTATCCCAAGTCACCTAAAACATCCAAAAACATCTCCTAGATATGTTTTCACCTCATAATTCTGATCTAAATCCAAATTCTCAAAACATCCCTTATCTTGATACTAAAAAACAATTCCCTTAAAAAAGTAGTCATAAATTTGTGGGTAGTTAAAAATTACACTTACTATGGATTATAATCCCCAAGAAGCCCCTAGGAACATGTATAAAATTTCCATTCATCAATTAGAACATGTTACCACTCTTCATTCTAGATCTTGAATACAAATGGCTATAGACCAACTACCCATGCAACAAACCTGTATACATCATATCAAACTATATCTAAAAACAAAATTCAGTATTCACCAATAGAAAAGGAAAATAATATCTATCTTCTCAATGATAACTTAATGTCATCTTGTCCATCCATTAACTGAATTAAACATCCTTAATGAAACTTCTAACTTGAGGTTCATACAATCATGGCTGATTTGATACTCCTAACCAGATTAGTGTCCTTATCATATCATTATCATATCACCTCTAAACAAAATTATCTTTCCTCCATGGATCACATCATGTTCATTACTGAACATAATTACTAGACATGACCACCCAACTCATACTAAAGAACAAACGTAAAATGTTGATCACTGTCAATTCTCATCTTCATAGGAATTCCATCTTCAATGTTCACACAAGTTCACCTGTAAGGAGGGTCTCACTCTCTAACAGTCAACAATGTGCTCCCCAATATATGGAATCCTTCACAATTATCCTAGAAAAAAATTCCTAATATGTTCCATCATCACACACATGTCACATATTCTAATCCACTATATCATCCCATCCCTAACAACCCATGTTAAGTAAAACACACGGATCAACCATACCATGGTAGTTGATCTATCACTAATGTTACAACTTACTATAGAGGAACAAATTCAATTTCATCAAAACCTCGGGTCACCATGATTAAATTGATCCAATCTGATCAAACCATGATCACCATCATCTCGGTGGAATCATTTCACCCTGAGTTAACCATAAATTCTCTCAGATCCCAACAAAAAATCTCGAGCACCCCACTCATTACCATCACCAAACACTGAGATGATGCCCAACCACACTTTCCTATCCCATGTAACTAATGTTTTGACCACTAATTCGTCACTAGTATTATGGTTCTCTCTACTATAATACACCACTCATAAAGGTTGGTTCAAGATAATGATTCTCCCAAAAATATGAATTTCCAAATGAAACCCAAAACAACCAATCCAAACCACAAACCCATAAAAAATAAAATACAGATACTTGAGACCAACATTAATTATCCACACTATAAGTCTAAATCATACAGATCTCTTGAAACAACCTCGAAATACCCACTGAATTCCCCTCTCAACCACATGGGTTATTACCAGCCAATCATATTAGAATCAATCCAACTTGGACTATACAGGCACAAACTTCTCTTTCCTAGGATCTCACCAAACCAATCCACACCTGCCAACATCAACTGACTCTTTCCAAAAAAAACATGGCATAAAAATAAATCATATAGTTCAACCATCTTGATCACTTTTGACCAAAACACTAAAATCCAAGAAACCTAATTTTATTAGATTTTTGTTTCTTATTCAAATGCGCTAAAATTATTTTACATCATTCAAAACTCTTATGTTTCCAAAGCACCCCTCTTCATCCAAGGGTTTTAAACCAAAATAAAAAACCTAAATTATATATCCTAGCAATTTTTTTATTTTCTAGAAAAATAATTCCATTTTCAAAAGAGGCTTTGTAACCAATTTTCTAAAACGTTTTCCTCAAATAATTCTTAAAACTAGAAAATACCAAACAATTTCAAAAATCACCTGATCCATGGGCCATTAAATGTAAAACCAACTTACACAAATCTATCACCTTATTTCAAATATTTCCCAAAATCCACCCATAAACTTGTTCCACATGTCATCAAATACATATCATATCTAGCCAAAATTCCAATCTCACCTACCTCAAGACAATATTAGGATGCACTAGTCCACCTACCACATATGTTAAATATGAAATCACTCTTTTAATCCATGTATAGTGAGTATCCATCAAACTAATCTCATAACGGTTCCCAACATCCCATGTTTCCATAGAAAAACTTACCCAAATAGTCATGCACCTTGGTGATACCCTGTTATCCCATTTGGTTAATACCACCTCAACTCATATCCTAACATTCCTAGTCACATGAACCTAACCAAATGGCTGATAAAACCTCTCATATAGGTTAAACTAATCCCACACACAAATAATCCTTTCTGACTTCACTACCAACACTATAACCAATGCATTCCCCACATTCATGTACCATATACTTGATCACGCCTCTCATACATCAATCTCTTACAAAGAGAATATACTCATGCTTCGCATATCTGAAGAAACTCAAAAACCTAGGAGAACCCCTCTCTTAAGTTACCATCAAGCATCATAACACATATAAAAAATAATAGGAAAAATCCATGTTACTCTACTATTTAACTTGACTCGCCATTATCTTGAACCATGTCTCAACATCACTAAGATATCCCACATAGCACATAAGTCACATACCACATGGGTAATAGCGCACATCTAACATCCACACTCCCATATCAGATATCATAAAGAAAATCATAGGTAAAAACACCCACTCCAAGGTTCATATATATATTTATATATATATTAGGCATCTCATTCTCAAGACAACTACCCACTCTAGGGTACTAACACTCATCAGGAATCTGCATAATAGACAACCCGGTCAAGGATAAAGGTCACATCCACATGTATATAAATGAAGTTTCCCAATGAATATCCATATCACGGAAAATCAGAACCATTTGGTTCAGTTATATAGATTTCCACCAATAATTTATTTGGTTAAACACCAAATATGTTATTTTTGATTCCATAAATAAGGAAGAACTATTTTATTTATTTAATGTGTATCATAATAAAAAAATTCCTTCACATTTCTTGTGAACCTATATGCCAAATATGATACATGGAGTCATGCCTATTTCCACCATAGGCATAGAAAAAAACCAGATATAAATAAACCCAAAACATCATTCATAGAAGAAAAATCAACTCAGTTGTAATATAAAAGTAAATGAAAATCAATCATGATTCCCAAGTAACTTGGACATCAACTCATGTTGTTGCTAGCCATATGCAAGACATAGCAGGGATCCCAAGTTCTAACTGTTCACATTCCAGTCTATCATATCTCGAATATTAAGACAAAAGAAATAATGCTTTGATAAAACTTTGTAATACCCAGAACTAGATCACTATATAGTAACCGAATTAGAGAACCATGTGACCTCAGGTGTGTATCCCCGTATTCTAGAGCATACTAACTAGTAGCTATGGTTTATGGTAATACCATGGGAAGACTATTCCCTCATATTATAGTGTAACAGAATAGTAGAAACATTATGCAATTAATTATTATATTACTCAACAGAATAAAAGAAACACTACAACCAAATCCAACTGGAGTAAATAACATATCACATGCTCTAAGAGTATAAACTATCCAAAATGAAACATGAGTGGGGAAAGATCTCCCATGGGTCGAACATATAAAACCCAATAAAAATTAATACCAATATTCATTGGTTTATTTATTCAAATTAAAAAAGAGAAAGAAATCATACACATATGGAGGACCCAACAAGTAGGAGACCTAAACAAGATGTCATGGGAGGAAAAAGTTATAGAGATCAACAACATCACCTCTAACTATATTCACACACAATGGGGGAAGGGAACCCGCACTTATAAAGGCAAAAAACCTGTTGTCATTAGTGTACCTTGGAGAATGAAAATCTACCACCTTATTTCCCTATCTCCATGTGTGATGTAAGATTTTCTGACTTTCGATGAGATGTATACATCTTCATATACGATAAGATATGGACCATGGAGTGGAGCTGAGGTTTTTGAGATATATATAAAGAATTTTGGAATCTTTTTCGATGTCTGTGGGAGTGATATTTGTGTACATACAGAACTTAAGAACCTATAATAAATCTCAATCCTCCAATGAAGGGAATCCCCATTTCCAATGTTCACGTTGAATGTGGGTGTCACATTACCTCTTGGGTCCCCGAGTACACCTCCCCTTTCATTGCGCCCATGATACAAGAACCAAATATGTTAAGCTTCAACCCATTGATGGGAGGGTTTCCACATAAACACTTCCCTTTGTTACTAACTCTTTGTGTTGTAGGGGACTAGTTATTATACTTCTACAAGAATCCCAAGGATGGAGCATCTTTCCATTTTTTGAAAATCATTCCCAGGTCAGAGATCAGCCACTGAGTTTTGGGAACCAGAGATTTTCATGAGGTCTTCTTGAGTATCAATGTGTCATATTCACACAATCTGGGTGTGAGTATTACCTATAAGGCCACCATAAATTATGTCCCTAACATATCTAGCGATATAGTGCATGTATAATGTGATATTCTAAGAATAAAAATTAAACAACTACAAACATGATACTTTTCAAGACCATGGGTACTAAACAAGTCACCCAAGTGCGATTATACCTATTTTGGCTAGTGTTGGATGTCCCTAAACATAATACATCACCAGCCAAGGGGGGGAACTATGCCACCATAAATCTATCTCAGATATCACCTCCTAGGGTGGAACAGTGCCCCACCCTAGAACCATATTCAGCATCTCATCACCCATGGAGGAATAACGCCCTTCCCTAAAACCATCTCTATAACATCATCTCCTCGAGGAAAAATCACAATTCTCTAGTACCATCTCAAATAAACCATCAATAATAGGGGATAAGTACCTCCACCCTAGAACTATCTCTGATATCTCATTACCCTAGGGTAATAGTTCTCTAACCTGAAACTATCTCAAATAATCACCCATAGTTGAATATCACCCCAACTCGAACCATCTAAGATATTTCCACCCAAATCGGATGAAATCCCAGCCTAGAACCATGTATAGTATCACTTCACCCTTAGAGGATATCACCCTACTCTAAAATAATCTCAAATATATTTTTGGAGGATAAGTGCCCACATTACGACCAGACCTATCCTGGGGCTCGAGCTGCAAATAACCCAAGCCCTTTTCCATTGGTTAGAGGGTGGAAAAAAGTTTTGAAGGCATAAGAAAATCAAGGAGGCCTCTTCCTAAGTACTTATAGACATGAAAACAGCCAAATCAATGCAAAAGATCATAGGGAAATAATTAAAAGATACTACACTCCTGTAAATAAACCAAACATACATGGATCTATTAATAGTACAAGTACAATAATGTAAAATAAAAGAAAAATGGATAAAATACAAGACCAACCAGAAAATTTCCACAAACTGGAAGTAAATGAAAATGTAAAATATATAAGAGATCCCCACTCATAGATCCCAAGCTACAACCATTATACATGGTCCAAGAACATGTATCCCTAAGCTTCTCTGAATTCACGACCAACATGTTTGTCATCTGCATAAGGCACAACACATGCAGGAAAAGACCATGTATGGGTGAGAATAAAAATACTCAATAGGACACCCTAAAAAGATGAAGGGGGAAGTAAGAGATATAATGGAGATGAAAACATCGAATAGAACAAGGTATGGTAAAAGAGAACAGATCAAACCAACAATAGAGAAAAAGTAAACTCATCCAAACACAAGGATCTTGAAATGGGGAGAAGGTAAACTTCTCATTGATTCTTATCATCGTATAATAGGTGTGTAGACTCGAATAACCATGAGAATCTAGACATGGAAATCATGTGGCATAAACCACGGATCTCCACCTCTCCTAGAAGGAGAGTCACCAAAATCGAAGGAGTGGGTACTAAAATATGATATATATATATATATATATATATATACACTTTTTCAAAGAATCCCAAATGAAAGAGTAAAGGGATCTCCATCTCACATCTCAGCCCAATAATAGAGTCACCAATAGTTCCAAGGTTGATTCTATCTGTAATGCCCAGTATCCCACACGTATGTCATGAACATGAAAGTCAAAGGGGTTCAATCACCACACCTTGATATTATCCCCTTTTGGGGCACTAACTCACCCTCATGGATTTAGGTCATGTCACAAGGAAGTGTCTTGGTGGGGAAAGTCTCCCTCTTTATCGTGAATCTAAATTTATATTAAAGAATATCTCATCACGGATCAGCATTTTCTAGAGGCCATGTCTCAAGGTTGATGGCCCATGCCCATCCCAGTTGGAGGGTGCCACTCTAGTGTCATTGAGGACTCATGTCCAGCCTAAGTGGATCATGCCACTCTATTAATTGGGGATCTCTGCCTAAGTAAGTCAGAGGGATCAACACTTGGAATTCTATGGGGACCCACTTTCTAGCCCTGTTGAAGGGTATACGATAGAGGGTACTTTCTGTCTGGTAGATTTTGAGGACCAAAAACAGTGCCAATGGGGAGTCAACACTCTAATCATCAAGAATACATTCCCTAGTATGTAAGGGGGATCAACACCTAGAAGTATCTATAGATGACTCGTGCCCATGCTAATGGGGGTTCAAAACTCTAGTCATTGGGGATCCACGCCCTATTATGATAGGGGGATCATCACTTGGAAGGAATCCATTAATGATTACACCTAATCATAGTAGTCATCGAGCATCATATTGGATAGGCATAACACCTAGAACATATCAAATAGTATCTCAAAATCCACTACTGAGGGAACCATGACATTCTATGTGGAAAAACATATAGGATAGGCTACTCGCGGGCCAAAATAAAATTCCAAAAGAAGGATATATGAGGGATAAAAGACTCAAAGTATTGTATATGGTGCATATGGGTCCCACACTGTGTGACCCATCCTTGTAATAAATCTAGGTTCCCATCCATACTCGGGTACTAAACGGTATACAAGTACCCTAAGCATTCTAGTGTACTCCCAGAGTACACGACATATCTTTCAAAAAGGATGAAGAGTGAATGATGCTCATTATTGATCTAAAGGGTGAAAACATAATTCTAGTGGCATTCCCCTTCAAAAAGCCTCAGATAATTAAATGTATCACACCGTTGTGATCCTTGTGGAGAAATTTAAAGGATAAACTATTCATTCTCCTGAATCTGACACCAAATAAAGAAATTGCATTTCATCATGTTGTTCAAATATAGTGCCTCATGGGGTCGATGTCTCTATCCTGAAATAAGATATATAGATTTCACCATTGATATCCTCAAGTAAAAACATACAGGTTCAACTAATCATTTGTCTAAAACGTACGCCTGGTGAAAAAGTCACATTTCACCACAACACGCTCGAACAGGTCTTCATGGGGCATGCACATAGATTTTAATTTAAACACCCAAAATTGGCCTAGAATGGTCTTCCTAAATTTCAGGATCATGATGCCAATGACGGTTCATCAATTGGTCATCGTATGTAGGAGTTACGCCCGATACAATATTACTCAATAATAATAATTATATTATTATTATTATTATTATTATTATTATTATTATTATTATTATTATTATACATTGGTGTTTCATGCAATAGATCCATGAGCCCAAAAATTAAAATTCCCATACTATAATCAAAAGGGATTCCTTGAATGTAATATCACGCTGCTCTAGATGGAATGTAAAATAGATGCTTCCATTAAGAGTTATGGAGGTTGGAAGTCCCTGCCCAAAGACCCGCCTCAGTTTGGCATGCTCTGGCCCGGAACCTCAGAGCTTGAACTACTTTTTCTAGCCATCTCTATCCAATTTTTCATGCCACACACCCCATTCCAACCGGCCTCCCCCACCATCCCTGGTATCCATCATCTCTTACCTCGGTCGTTGTGCGCTGAAGGTCCCTTCCGCGGACCACTGGGGATCCTCTGGTCCTCAAAAACAAGAAACGAGAACATATCTAGAAACCATGGGTCCTGATCTAAACAGACTCATTATTTTCTCAAGTATTTGTGGATATTTCTATGTATTGAAAGTAAGAGGATGCTTCCATGGACCGACATTCCTAATCTGATGCCCAAAACATGAAATGGTTATAGATCTATAATCCTTGTATCATGGTCTACCCAAGTCCATGCTCTACATGACGTTTGGATGTCGTTTCAACATGTAAACAATTTTATTGATGAAGAACATGAAGAACATGTGAAGAAAACAAAGAAAAAAGGGATCCAAAATAGATCAGTCAATGGTCATCTTAATATGTCCATTGATAAAACATTCATAATCATCAAAAACGATAAAGAAAATATTTTGGAAACTCAGAACTTTAATCGAGGACACAGAATCCAAAAGAATAATCCTACCTTGATTTTAGTATTCATTTCTTTTGTAACACTCTGATCTACTCATATTTTCAGTTCCATCGAAATAACCCAAATATCTTATGTCAATTTTACAATGAATGTAGTAGAGGAGGGTTTCCATCGACCATGGGAGAAATGATTCAAATCCTAGCGCCAAACCATAGTCACATATTTCTATATTTTAGTAGGTCTCCCACCAGTGGTCACAAAATCTGAACATCTCGTTCCCTCTCACCTGAGGTTCCACCTAGGGTAAAAACTGTGCTATGAACTCAATGGTGGTCTCAGATTTAAAATATGAGTCCCTTGTTAAGAAGTTATTTGATGTAGAATCAAAATAAAATAATTTTAATTAATTATTTTATTTACAGTTATGTACGCGATAACTTTTTCTAAAGAAGTATAATGCTGACAAATGTTATGTACCGCCTAGGGTAAATGCCATGCTAAGGACTCAACTGTGACATTGGATTTCTAATATGAGCTACCGTTTGAGAGATATTATATTTCAATCACATGCATAGTATAAAATAAACTTACTATTTTTATTAAATTAATTTTGGGCACATTAGAACTCGGAATTGCATTCTATATTAGAACCTAGCTTTATAAATATATATAGAAATATTTAAAATTATTATAAGTAAAAATTGGGTCTCTACATAATTCCATCCTTCGATATTTTCGTCCCCAAAAACAAAACTATAGAAACCACTCAGGATACTATGCCTACTCTTGGCTCTCCCACTCCCAGGGACTCTCCTGCATGTTTCGTTGCTACCACAGCATGTGAACCAAAGGGATTATCCATACACATAATGAATTATCCTAATGATGATGTGAATATGATCATACATGTATATCCTCAGTTGTGACATATGGAAAATGCCATGCACCCGCTCTATAACAACCCTTCTCTTTATTACACACATAAAAATGATTTATTACATAAACATTCACTTATGAAAACTCCGACCATTGAGAGGTCTTGTTTCATGGGAAATATGAACATTACATAATAACATATAACATAAAAATACAACATCTTTATTGGAAACTTCCTTTACATGACCATAACATTCCCCTATACATAGCATTGTACGGGACAACCTGAGGACATACATGTGAAAAGCTTGAGCTATAAATCCTGGTAAGGGAGTAAAAAAGGCATAACATGAAGAATACAATACATGATTTGAAATAGTCATATCAATGGAGCATTAGAGAAACATGAACATAAAGTCATGATATAGCATGATTATCATAACATGGAAATGTGGCAACAACATTTAACATGATATTAGCTTGAGCCAAGGCTCATTGGACATGGAACATGAGTAAACACTCATTGCACTTGAATTAGTATGATTAAGCCCTGATTTCTCTTGAATTAGCATGATTAAATCCTCCTTTAACAAGGCATTTCATGATACTATTCTTTACTCAATGCATTGGAGTGCTCTTAGGGCACACCCTTATTAATCATTTCATTTCATGCAAAAGTGTGCCACATGGATCATGCAACATGGAATCATTCAAAATCATCATTTATTCCAGGATAAAGGAATGTGGAATACATAAATGAAACTATATAATCAATAATTGAATGTTTGTATAGTTTAATACCATTGATAGAGAAATGGGAATGGTATTCACTACACAATGACTTTGCCTTGGTAAATCACGGTGCAAATTCGGCAGCATAACCACGTGACATAAGAACTCATAAAAATGATTTATGAGACAGAAAGGGGTATCTCATCATATTTAACTAAAATGGATAGTATGGGGGTCATATAGATACATTCAACAACAAATTTAATTGAATTTAGATGCATAATATAAAATAATTTCTTGAATGTAAAAGAGGAGAGAGAAATATCTTACAGAATTTCAGCATGGTAATGGGTGTACATGGGAGGAATTAATGAGAGAGAAAGAGGTATATAATCATAAAAACATAAAGAGGGAAGTATGGGGGAGGTGAAAATCAAACCCCCAGTATTTTTAATTTAAAATTAAAGGGTATAATAACATAATGAAATTTGGACAAAAATGAGAAAGGAAGAAATCCCTTACTTGGAAATGTGATCCCAAAGGATTGGGAGAGGCTTGAGAGAGGCTTATAGGGAGCTTGAAGTGAATTGTGAGGATTCTAGAGAGATTAAGGAAGTGGTTGGTCAAGATCGAAAGGTTTTTAGTGAAGAGGAATGGGAGATTGAGTGGGTTTATATTGGAAATGAGAGGGAATTATTTATTATTTTGGTTTTGGACACTACACATTGAACTAATCAAAACCACAAACCACCGCAATGTTTTTTCCCATAGTTTTCACCAAAGGGGATTGTAAAAAATTATTTTATTTGAAAAAATTCCAAATGTATTAAAATATTAGCCTTACTTATGTGGCGGTGAGTTACACTCTGAAAGAAATCATTTTAAAAAGATAAAATGTTTTATAAGTCTTGGAGGGTCCAATAAGGCACCATAAAATTAATAAAACAAATTTAAATCACATTATTTTATAGTTCAAACATATATTGGCCGAAAAACCTTTTTATAGTTTTTTATTACATCACTACTGGGTCATTATGGTGTCATAAAACATATTATATACTTAAATGGTATTTAATTTCTACCCAAAAAATTGAGTGTCTCAAATAATTATGAAAAAATAACTGTTAGATAATTTCGAAATCCTGAATCAAAAAATAATATTCATTTTATCTAAATTTTTTTCAAAATATTTTTATTTTTTATTTTAAAATAAAAACTCACATTTATCTAAAATTCAAGTGTTTTGATAAAAACACCTTTCAAAACTCAATATAAATTAAAATTCTATTCTTAAAAATTAAAAGATAATTTATATTTAATAAAAAATAATTTAGTAATAATATTTTATATAAATTTTATTTATTTTAGAAATCCAGTAATTCATTAAAATAGATTTCTAAATTTAATATTAACAAAAAAACTATTTGTGCTTTAAAAACCATTTACCAAGTAACAATAATAAAATGAATGTATATTTTTTATTATATAAAAAAATAATAAACATAATCATAGTGCTATGGTATTATTACATAACCCCCTATAACACCTGTATAAGACCTAAGGGTATGATTTGTTATGGTGATAGACTATTGGGGTGGCTCGGATAACATTTCTCAGGTGGTAATATTTATAAACTTGAACTTCTCTCATAGGTGGTTTTGTTCAAGATTAACGTGATTAAGCACAGCTTGGGATTGGTCAAGAGCAATGCCCAGGGATGCCACCTCCTTTATGAACACCAAAAAATGGGCTTTGGATGGATAAATTCTAAAGGATTAGGCCATCGCTTCCTTTTCCTAATTAAAATTAATTTTTTAAAGCCCTATATTTATACTAATCATTTGATCACTGTTCTGCGGCTATATTAGCAACGGTTACAATTCGTAACGGTATATTGAGATCCAAAAACATAAAAACAAGTAATTTCCTATTTTATATATCCATTTAAAATAATAAGACATTTAATTAGATCAAGAAGAATTTTAATCAATAAAATTTGTAGTCATTTCAATCTTCCCCCATTAAGAAATTTTTCCCTCGAAATTTTATTTTCCCACACTAAAACAGATGAGGGTAACTCTACTTCATCACTTCCTCTAATTCCCACATTGCTTCTTCAAACTTTTGGTTTTACCACAACACCTTGACAAGGGTAATTGTCTTATTTCTTAGAGCTTTTTCTGTACAATCTAAGATCATCACTAGATTCTCTGCATAGAAGAGGTTATTCTCCAACGGTACCACCTATAGATTGAGTAAATGCAATGGGTTAGGTATGTACTTCCTCAAGAGTGATTCTTGGAATACATCATGTACTTGAGATAGGTTCGGTGGGAGTGTTATTCGATAGGCCAATTCCCCAATTCGATCAAGGATCTCAAAAGGTATGATGTACCTTGGACTAAGCTTTCTCTTCTTCCCAAATCTCATAAACCTCTACCATGGTGATATGTGGAGGAATAACGTGTCTCCAACATCAAACTCTAGGTCTCATTGACAATTATCTGAATAGCACTTTTGTCATTTCTGAGTATCTTTAATGTGATGTTAGATGATCTTAACCTTCTCCACCATTTCATTGACCATTTCTGGACCAAGGAGTGTTTGCTCCCCAATATCATCCCAACATGCTGGTGTTCTGCACCTCTTCCCATAAAGGGCTTCATAAAGATCCATTTTGATGCTTGAGTGGAAACTATTATTATAAGAGAAATCAACCAGGGGAAGATGTTGATCCCATTCTTCTTTGAGTTCCATTGAGAATTCCCTCAACATGTCCTCAAGTTTTTGGATAGTCTGCTTATATTGGATATCTGTTTCAGGATAATAAGCCATAATGAAGTTCAGATCAGTATTCAAATCAAGTTGGAGACTCCTCCAGAACATATAAGAGAATCTTGGATCTCAATTGGATACAACAAATAGTGGTGCACCGTGTAACCTTACCGCTTATCTGATGTATATCTGTGTCAGTTGATCCAATGAGAAATCCCATTGAATTGAAATAAAGTGTGCAGTCTTTATAAGATGATCCAAAACAACCCAGATAGTATTGTTTCCTTTGTATTCCTCCAGATGTTTGGTGACAATGTCCATGGGGATGTTTTTTCATTTCTATATTGGTATGGTTAATGGTTTCATCATCCACTTAGACATCCATCTCTCATCCTTCACTTACTAACATGCCAGGAACTTTGATGTAAACTCAGCAATCTATTTCTTCAGGTTATACCAACAATAATGATCTTAGATATCTTGATACATCTTTTTGTTTCCTCTATGAATGGAAAAATTCAAACTATGTGCATCATAAAAAATCTCTTTCTTAAAATCTGAACATGATGGAACACATAGTCTTTTCCCAAATCTCACAATTTATTCTTCATTAGAATTGAAGTCTGAGGATTTCACTTTTATGATAGTTTCCACTTTCTTCAGAATTTCCACATTATCCTTTTGAGCATCATTTAAGATTTCCAAAAGATATTGTTGAGCAATCATTTGTTAAAGGATTTATGATTTTCCATTATTTATGATCATTATGTCCATATTCATCAAATTTAAGATTATTGGATACTTTTCAATTCTCATCAATGATATAATTTTAAGTTCTTTTCTACTTAGATCATCCTCCACCTTGTTTGATTTCCCAGGGTGGTTATGGATTGAGCACTCATAGTCTTTGATCAGCTCTAACCATATTCATTGGAGCATTTTCAACTCTTTATGTGTGAATATATACTTGAGGCTTTTGTGATCCACGTATATTTCACACTTCTCTCTAAAGAGGTAATGTCACAAAACTTTCAATGTGAATATTACTATAGCCAACTCTAGATCATGTGTTGGATATTTTTTCCCATGAAATTTTAACTTCAATGAATAATATTCAATGAATTTTTCATTCTGTATCAACACATAGCTAAGTCCCTTTTTTAAAGCTACACTAAATACCAAAAAATTCTACACTTATGGGTAGTGTGAGCATGCATGCATTGATTAGCCTTCTTTTAAATTCCTTGAAGCTATCTTCACAATCATCACTCCAAGAAAACGTGACTCCCTTATGAGTTATCTTGGTAAGAGGGTTGAAAAATTGTGTGAAATATCTCAAAAATCGGATATAATATCCAGATAACCCTAGGAAGCTACGTATATCCATCCTCGATGTTGGCCTCGCACATCTCTCAATTGCAGCTGTTATGGAGGGATCCATAGATATCCCATTGCTTGTGATTATATGACCCAATAATGATACCTCCTTTAACCAGAACTCACACTTGTATTACTTTGTATAGAGATCCTTCTTTTTCAAGGTCTCTAGTATAGTGCTTTGATACTCCCCATGATCCTCCTTGGTTTTGGAGTATATTACAATATCATCTATAAAGACTATCAGAAATTTGTTGAGGTAATCTCTAAAGAATATATTCATCAATGCCATGAATATTTCTGGAGCATTAGTGAGTCTAAAAAGGAATTACTATAAATTCACAGTGCTCGTACTTTGTACGAAAAGATGTCTTTGGGATATCCTCCTTCTTCACCCTTACTTGGTAATACCCTGACAGAAAATCCACCTTGGAGAAGTATTTTTCTCCACCTAGTTGATAAAAAAATTCATCAATTTATGGGCGAGGATAATTGTTCTTTATCATGATTTTTTTTATCTCACGATAATCAATACAAAGGCTCATTGACCCATCCTTCTTATTAACGAAGAGGACTGGTGCACCCCATGGTAAATCTCTTGGGCATATAAACACTTTATCAAGATTCTTCTGTAGATATTTCTTTAGCTTCTCAATCTCCACAACAGCCATTCTATATAGATTATTAGGTGTTGGCAATGCCCCATGTATATGGTCAATTGATAATTCAACATCTCTTTTATGAGGAATACCATACATTTCCTTAACAAACACTTCAATGAATTCCCTCACAATAGGCATGTCTTCAAGGGTGGTTACTTCCTCAAACTCAATCATCTGATCATGATATGTGTGCTCATAGGGTAGTAATATCCATGCTTGAGATGGTGGTGCTAAAGAAGATTCATCCTCCTCCTTGCACTTGTACATAATCGGGGGTCGATTTTCCATATGGAGTGTGATTTTTCTCTCACTGTAATTTATGTTGGATCTATATAGGGAAAGGAAGTTCATGACAAAAATTGCATCAAATTCCACTAGAGGGAGTATGATGAGGTTTTTCGGGTAGTTCAAACCCCAAATTATGATAGGGTAGGATTTATATTCATCAGTTTCAAGGATTTCCCCATTTTCCAATCTCACTAACATCTCTACTTCAATGACTTGTGGGGGTGTTGGGAATGTTCTTCTAAACATTTTGGATATAAAATAATGTGTGGAACCAGAATCAAAAAGTGCATTTTTTATTATTGAATGAATAACTAGTGTACCTGTCACCACTTCATTTTCGTGTTCACTTCAGCAGTAGTGATGGAAAAAAAATTCACCCTGTTGCCTTGGAGGTCGTTGGTCACCTCCAAAAACCTTTGTCCTAGGGAACTAGTTTGAAAAGTGCCCTAGTTATTTGCAGTTGAAGAAATAAACAATGTGTGGAGGGTCGAATGGAGAATTATTCTCCTCTATTGTAGTAGCGGGTTTCTCTTTCTAACAGTTAATGGTCGTGTTCCCTTATCTTCCACACCTAAATCATTTCCTCTTCCCCTTGAGGATATTTCTAGGTTTCTTCTTTCCACGCCTTAAGCATGTGGGTGTTGGATTTTCATAGCACCATTGGATTTACCCATCAGACCACCAGAATTAAAGTCCACATTATGCTTTTTATCCCCATGATACCATTAAGATTATTCAATCTCCATTTCATCTTTGAGGCCACATCGGACAATTTCCTCATAGCTATGGAAGTCATGGTTTTCTAGGGATTTTTGTAGGCTAGGTTTTACCCCACCAAAGAAGCGGTCAAAAATGCTTTTGGGGGAAACGAAAAAGCCAAAGGCATATCACAAAATCCTTGTGAAGTTTTCCTCATAAGATCCAATGGATTCGTTATCATTTTTCTTGAGGGAAGGGAAGTCCCTTTCTATCTTATGTTAAAGGGTACGAGGAAAATATTTATCAAAAAACATTTTCTAAAAATCCATCCATTCCAAGACCTCAATATCCTCCTCATGATTTATATTTTTTATCAATGTCCACCATTGATCAATTTCACCCTCTATATGATAACCAATTAGAAGAACCTTCTCTTGTGAAGAACATTGAAGAATGGAGAATATCTTTTCAATGGAGTTGATCCATTGTTCAGAAATTGAGGGATCGAATAATCTATTAAAAGTAGGAGCTCTTTGTCTCATGAAGCTCTCAATTATGACTTTTTCTTTCTTAGGGGGGTTGAACGTTCCCCTTTACCCATGTTTCTATTCAAAACATGAGTTAACTGAGAGAGTATACTGAAAAGGATAGTGATTCCCACTCCCATCGTATTGGGTATATCATTATAACAGTCATCACATTGATCTTTACATCATTTTTTAGCCTTAGACCTCCAATTACCACCCATTGGCTGGAATAAAAAGAAAATTAGGGGTAACACATAAAGTATAATCCAATTAAAAAAAGGTATAAGTAATAAATTAAATTTATTTCCTTACCTTATGAATTTATAAGCCTCAATCTATGTTATCCATGATTTAATTCCCAACATATTTTCTTAGGGGAATTATTTTATTTCTTTAATAATGGTTTGTACTAAGCTTATGAATTTACCAAAGCATATCCCCTAGTAGTGTCATAACCAAGAGAGTAGTAAGGATCATTTTTGTGCACCAGTTCCTATTCGAGTCCATCTCAAAATAGTATTTTCAGGTTTTACACCTAGATACATTTGTGCGAGAGCTGCTCCTACCTTCTCATATCCAGAAAGGGATGTATTTTCTTCATTAAAAATTACTCAATATTCACCAATATTTAGGTATGTTTTTATTATACAGAGTCTTATCCATAAGGCTTTCATTACAATTTTCTAATCCTAATCCAAAAAATAACTAAACTTATCCTTTGATACCAATTATAACAACAATGCTATTTATTACACACATAAACATGATTTATTACCTAAAATTTCACTTAAGACAACTCTAAGGATCATGTATAGTTTCTTGTGAAATTAGGAACATTAAATAACAAAAAATAACATAAAAATACAATATCCTTATAGAAAACATCTTTACATGACCATAACATTCCCACCTACTTAGCATTGCAAGGGAGAACCTGAGGACATATATGTGAAAAGGGATAGCTATAAGGCCCAGTAAGGGAGTAAAAAAGGAATAAAATGAATAATAAATTACATGTTAGGAAATAATTATATCAATGGATCATAAGAAAAACATGAACATAAAATCATGATATAGCATTATTATTATAACATGGAAATGTGGCAAAAAAATTTAACATGATATTAGCCTGAGCCAAGGCTCCTTACAAATGGGGCAAGAGTAAACCCTCATTGCACTTGAATTAGTATGATTAAACCCTCATTAAACTTGAATTATAATGAGTAAATACTTATTTTACATTAAGTATCAATATATTATTCTTTACCCAATGCATTGGAGCATTCTCAGGGTGCACCCTCCTTAATCATTTCATTTCATGCATAAGTGTGCCGCATGGATCATACATCATGGAATCATTCAACATAATCATTTATTCCATTATAAAGGAATGTGGAATATAAAAATGAAACTATATAATCAATAATTTAATGTTCATAAAGGTGAATACCTTTGATATTAAATGGGCATGGTATTCACTACACAATGACTTTGGCTTGGAAAATCTCAGGGAAAATTCGGAAGCATAACGGCATGATATAAGAATTCATAAAAATGGAGGATGATATAGAAAGGGGTATCTCATCATATTTAAATTAAATGGACAGTTTTGGGTCATATAGATAAATTTACCGACATATGTAATGGAATTTAGATGCATACTATAAAAAAATTTCTTGAATGTAAATGAGGAGAGACAAATCCTTTTTAGAATTTCGACATGGAAACATGCGTACATGGGAGACATTAATGAGAGATAAAGAGGTATATAATAATTCAATCATAAGGAAGGGAGTATAGGATTGGGTAATAATTATACCACAACATGATTAATTGAAAATAAAAGGGTATAATAACATAAATAAATTTGGACAAAAATGAGAAAGGAAGAAATATCTTACTTGGAATTGTGATCTAAAAGGCTTGGGAGAGGCTTGAGAGAGAATTATAGGGAGATTGTGGAGTATATTGAGGATTCTAGAGAGAGGAGGAAATATTTTGGTCAATATCCAAAGGTTATTAGTGTATAGGAATGATATATTGAGTGGTTTTATATAGGAATGGAGAGGGAATTATTTATTATGTAGGTTTTGGACACTACACATTAATAAAATCAAAACCACAAACCACCCCATGGTTTTTTCCCATGGTTTTTTCTAAAGGGTTGTGAAAAAAAATATTTTATAAGTCCAATGGACAAACTTATTAAAATATTAGGATTTCTTATGTGAAGGCAAGTCACACTCAAAGAAATCATTTTGAAAAGTTAAAATATTTTATAAGACTTGGAGGGTCCACTAAGGCACCATAAAATTAATAAAAAATCTAAAATCTCAGAATTTTAAATTTAAAACTCATTTTGGACGAAAATACTTTTTATAGTATTTTATTACATCATTATTCGGTCATTAAGATGCCATAAAACATAGTATATATTTAAACATTATTTAATTTTAACCTAAAAATTTTAACTATCTTAGAAAATTAGGAAAAAAATCAGCATTAGATAATTTCAACATCCTAATTCTAAACAAAATATTAATTTTATTTGAATAATTTTATAAATATGTGAATTTTTACTTTTATAATAAAAACCGACATTTATCCAAAATTAATGGGTTTTGACAAAAATATCTTCCAAACCATAATAAAAATTACAATTTTATTCATATAAAGTATACCATAATTTATATTGAATAAAAATTAATTTAGTAATAATATTTTATTAAAGTATTATTTAATTAAAAAATCCACTAATTGATTAAAATATATTTATTAATTGAATATTAACTAATAATACTATTTGTCCTTTAAAACCCATTTACAATGTAACAAAAATAAAATGATTGTATATTCTTCATTATATACAAAAAAATGCACATAATCATAGTGAAAGGGTACTGTTACATAACCCCTTATAACACCCACATAAGACCTAAGTGTAAGGTGTGCGATGGTGATAGACTCTTGGGGCGGCTCAGATAACATTACTCGGGTGGTAATCCCAATTAACTTCCACTTCTCCTGTAGTTGGTTCCATTCAAGCTTAACATGTTGAAGCTCAGCTAGGGCTTGGTCAGAAGCTAAGCCCAGTGATGCCACATCCTTTTAGAGCTTCAAAAAATGGGCTTCGTATGGAGCAATTCTACTGGATGAGGTTATCATTTCCTTTGTCTGAGGAGATTGGATATGTAAAATCCCTATATTTATAGTAATCATGGGATCATTATTCAATGGATATATTAGCAAGGGTAATAATTTTTAGTGTTATTTTGAAATACAAAAACATAAAATCAAGGAATTTCATATTTTATATAACCATTTTACATAATAAGACATTTAATTATATAAAGTAGAATTTTTATCAATAAAAATTTGGTTCGTTAGACACTCCAGCTATGGGGGTGGGGTAAGGCGGTGGGGAATGTTGCTAATCCTCTACATGATCTCGAACGGCCCAATAAACCTCGGGGATAACTTGGCTCCCCAGCCAAAAACCAACATGCAGCCCTCAATATATCCTCCGGCACCTGGATGGTGTACTATGTCTTCCCATCAGTCTATGGGGAAGTCTTTACTCATCCGTAGTTGGGTCCCGAACTCCTCCTATATGCCTCTCCACAATCATTACATAAATCGCATATCACGATCAGAGAAAATCTTGAAGTGTACCCCATGAAGGCAGACTATCTCCCACACATACAACTATCCCAAAAACTTCATTGAACTATGCTCCCTGATAGTAAGTAGGTGCACCTACTCTGTGAGTAGGTCTACTATCACCTAGATGGAATTATAGCCCTTCACTGTGCATGGAAGCCTTATGATGAATTCCATGTATATGTTATCTCATTTCCATCTTGATATCTTAAAAGGCTATAATAAATCCACCAAAACATGGTGCTCAGCCATCACCCGTTGATAGGTGAGGAATCATGAGATGAACTTAGCTACACTTCCTCTCTTGTCGGACCCCCAAAATTAATTTTGAAGTTTACATCCTCCCCACACTGGGATGTACAGATATCGTAGAAGTGTGGAACTCTCACATCACCTCCTCCAGTATTTCAATAAGAACTACTTCTTTTCCTTAAAACAATATCTTGTGTTTTTCTCTTTTATAATCTATATTTGGTGCATTTTTTTTGTAAATCTGATCATGAAGAACTTCACACTCGATGTCTCCTATCTGAGAAACTTTCACATGCTCAAGGATTTGAGGGTTCAACACCATCAACTGACGAAAAATTGTACCCTCCTTCTCCTATAGGGTCAACTATAGGGAAGAAAATTACTCTTAAATGTCCCACACTAGGTGAGTCTGGGAATTCCTACTAAGGTAATCAAAAAAAATGTTTCCCACTCCCAGAGAATAGAATATCTCAACGTCATAGTAATATATAATAAATCTATCTAGAATCGCTGCCTCATGTTCAGGTATCTTTTGGTGGAGACATACCTGAAACTCTTATGGTCTGAGTAAACCAAAAAGTGCTCTTCCAAAAGGTAGTGTAACTACATTATGAAGATGAAGACTACCACTTCTAGCACTAGGTAGTGAGTTGCAGAGTTCTATTCATGGTATCTCAACTACCTCGACCTTTAATTGATAATTGTCTGTCACTGCACCAAGGTTGACCATAAGCATGAAAAGGTACCAATAAAAAAGGTAGGTGAGTAAAATCTTAAAACTATGATAATATGTACATAGAAATAACGTGGAATATCCCATGCGTATTCACCTATCTTTGTATTATATCAACCCCAAACCACATAATCATCCACTCTCACTAGTGACATCCTGATCAAAAAGACTCATGCAGGAAAACTACACCGGAAATTCAAGGCCCTACTCTGACACTCTATCGCACCACCTTGCCTGGAATGCACAAGTCAAATGGGATCACCCACCACACCTTGATATTATCATCTTTGGGTGGTATTGAATCACCCACACTATTTTTCTTGAATCAAAAAAATGCATCTTTGTGGGGGAAGAACCCATCTTTCTCATGCATTCGAAGCTACATCGAACAACACCAACATAGGGTTACATTGATGTCTCGCATCATCCCGATAACACCTCATGTAGGAAGCAGGGAGAAAAGAGTACCTAACATAGTGTCAAACTATTACTTCTTCAAAAGTAAAACAAATGTATAGAATATCTATTATAATCTCTGGTTTTTCATGATCCTAGACATCCATATAAAGAAACTTCCTATAGCCTCGGCCGCCGACACCCTAAGCCTGACATGGGCTGCCTGGTGGTGATGGTGGAAGGGCCTCATAGCATCATCCACCACATGAAGATCCTCCTACTCCTCTACCATCATCGCCTCCCTAGGGACCATCCTTTCCCCACCGGGGGGATCCCTGGTCACAGCATAGTCTCTGTCATGGCGGTCCACCTGCTATCTATCTGAGTTTCTCAACCCGTCTGGTTAGGAAGTCTCATGACATGTGACATTGCTTTTCAAAAGAATAGAACCGGACCTGCCCGGACTGTCTCAATGAACATCCTTATCCTTGAGCATGTTCCTGAGTCTGATCATGGGGAGCCTCCAGTGTCGAGGCGCTATCTACTGATGTCTTCTTTCTATGGTAGATGTCACACCTCTATTGAACCCATTGCTAAAACCATCTATCTGGCATTCCTCTAATATAAATATCTATGTAAATAGTGCATTATCTAGAACCTCATCATAGGTGGGTATGTACAAGTGTACTACACTAGAATGGATCTCTCTACGGAGTTCCTACTCAAACTTCTGTTCTTGGAAGTAGTTGTCTCAGATCATATCCAGAGAGTACCAAGTCAGGTCTATGAACCTAGTTGAGTACTCTTCCACCATCATCACTCTCTATTGAAGCTCCATAAGCTTCTAAATCTGAATGGAGCATAATCAAGAGGGGTAGCACTCCACAAAAAAATAGTTGATGGAAGTCATCCCATGAGTGTGTCGACTCATTGTGCATCTGAGTAACCAAGATCCACCAATTCCCAGTCATTCTATGGAAAATAATGGCTTCCAAAGAACCCATATGATCTACCAGTTTACTAAAATTCTTGATGAGGTATACCACTAACTCTAGGAAATCCTCTATTTCCTGAGGATCGGGCTCAATGTACAACCTCAATGGTCTATGATGCTGGAACTTGCAGATGGCACTCAGCCTGCACTCATCCTTAGCCTACTCAACTGGGACTATATTATACTCAATACATGTAGGCATTACTAATTTCCCACATGGATGATGAGGATAACATGATGGACCCTGAAATGAGGCCTCATCACTGACGGGTTGTCGTCATGAACCAGAGCTGTTATCATGGATGGCTGTAATCGCGGAGGGGTCATGAATATTGTCAAGGAGTAACACGGTCAGATGAGAATATATATATATATATATACATATTAATAACCATAATAGGTAGATAACTAAATAAGGACAGTCAAAAACTAAATCCTATATGATGCATGTACCGTTGATCTCAGTAATAAGTGTCTCAGCATGCTGAGTCGACAAGTAGGTAATCAAGGTCCTGCTGAATGGCTATGTCAGCCGCCGCACCATCACTAGACTCCCTGGTCTGAGAGCCAAACTCGAGACCTGTTGACACTTTTTTTCTAAAACCAGCCAGTACATTTAATGGGAAACATTATAATAATGATAAAAATAATTAACTTTCTCTCATATCAATTTTTCACAACACGACCCTTGTCAAGGCTCGATCCGCAATTACCCCAAGTCTGCCTCCATAGGCCAGGGCTGGCGACTAGCGCTGAAGGAAAAAAAACTCAAGGAGGCATTTTCTGTAACACCCGAGACTTTTATGTTATATAAACCATCAAAGGAATCTTTTTCTACACAACACTTGCTTGGCTTGCTTTACACGCAATCGCGACCTTCCTCGATAGCTTGCGTCGTACGCAATACCGAGTTTCACTAAACAACAATATGCTATTAAAACTAGCCGTTATGAATAGTAATAACCACTTTTTGAAATTTTATAATTTTTATTTTTCAAAATGGACTTCATTTTTGGACTCAGAATATCGAAATTAGGCTAGGGTGAAATTTTGGTATTTTTCAGAAAACTTTCAATTTTTGATGAATAGTGAAACCACTAAGTGGTAGGTTAAAAACTGAATTTTGCATAAAACTTAATATTACCGCTTCTGTGAATGGAATTTCAAAAATCCGACAGACACGGTTGATGTCAGTAAGTAAAATGTGGTTCAATGAGATAAAAATAATTTTTTGGTGAATAGTAACTTTTTACTATTTTTACCGCGGTTAATAGTAAATAGGGTAACTAAGGGTAAATATGATATTAATATTACCCTAACACATGTCCTAATTCTATTGGACAAATGTAATTCGACCAAAAACAAACTTAGGAATAAAATATGACCATTTAGGCCCACTTGGATTAGATTAGGACATTTATTATTAATTTATTTAAAGAAGGGTTAAAATAGTTAAAATCAAAGTTTAATAAGTAAATAATTTTTAATATAGGGTTATACATAAGATAAATTCGATTGTAAATATTCATTAGAAAGATAAAAAGATTTCCTACATGATGGTATTTTATTTGTAATTTTTAGACATCAAATAATTTAATTTATTTATGACACAATGATGACGCAGTAATTATCTTTTTAATGAAATATTGACAAAATTGATAATATAAATACCAAAATAAATGTAATTTGAGACTTTTTATGAATTAAACTAATTTTATAGGTTACTATGATATATTATTATTGATTTAATCAACTTGGTTTGAACATATAATTCTGTTATGACTTTCACAAAAATCATATATCAAATAGTGTCAAAATTGACACAAAATAGTTTTTAAATCAAATATTATATTATTAATTGTTATTTTATTCCTAAAAATCTAAGGTTCGGCCAAATGACTTAGATAAGGATATATATATTAATAATAAACAATTTGGGGTTCTTTTGGCATGTTATAGTAAGTGTATTAACCATATAGTGAAAGAAAACAAAAAGACACGGTAAAAGTAAAATTAATTAACTTAGAGTTAAATCTAATTGATAAGGTTTAAATAATACCCTAAACTTGTCTAAATCCTATTGGTTGATAAGATTTCGACCCATCCCCACTTTAGCTTCTAAATAAGACCCTTTGGAACCATTATAAACCGATTTTGACTTTAATATAAAATAATATTTTGAGATATTCCTAAGGTGCCCCTCTCCTCCCTTATAAAAGGGCACCTCCTCCCCCTCCTCCTCACACCAATTTGAGCACTCAAGCTCGGCCAACCCCTGCCATTTTCTCCTCTCCACTTCCCTAGAATAATCCTAGAGGTCTTGGTCTTCTCCAAAGACCAATCTTAGTTCCTTAAGTGGAGGATTCAAAGAGGCGTTCCAAAGAAGAGGTAATATCCATTACCGATCTTTTCAATTTCTTTCTTCTTCAACTTCTTCTTCTTTAGTTGTTTCATGATAAAGTAATAACCTCAGTATTACTTACATACTGATATGTTATTATAAATATGAAACAACCCTAATTCACCTTCTGTCCATCCTACGGAAAAATGAAATCACCGCGCGTGCGTACGTACGGAATACCGTCTCCACGCCGTGGTGTAATCTATTTTCCACCATCACCTTACAAGGATGGGTATAATGGTGTAATGAGTAACTATATATGATTATTATTAAGTTATATTGATACTGAAATAATATATATATATACTCCAATACAATTCCATGATCATAGGAACGATATCATCACTCGTGCGTACGTACGGAATACCGTCTCCACGATGTGATGCGACTCGTTCTACATGATCTTCATTTCATAATGATTATATAAATGAATTGAATGAATGAATATGGTATATACTACACTAATACCATTCTGGAAATGAATTATCTATAACCTAAAGATAAGAATAAGAATTTATTCGACAAAACACGCATAAGAACAAAAAGTTATAAAGACCCGAGTAACAAGTAACAATGAAATATTACTAACAAGAAGCTAATAATATGACCATATATGATCTCATATCAATATGTATGATTCTGGAATAAGTCAATAACATTATTTAAACCATTATACAGGATCTTCGGACACGTACAAAGCAAATTGGACCTAAGGTAAGGGAAAATATCACAATCTCATTTTTATCCGAGATTGTTTATTCGTAAGTATTTACTGGGGTGTATTTTATCATCCACATCCATGTTTCATCAATATGTAATATTATTTCCATCCACCTACAATTGTTTAAATCCATTTTTACCCTTCGGTGAGTTTTTAGTAATATGTATGAAAGGAATCTTTTGTCGTTTTTCCGTACGAGGTACTTTTTGACTTTTCCGACAAAAGTACGAAGAATGTTTTTTTTAACTTATACGGCATGAATGGATTTTTAAAACATTACTTCAAAGAAGCTTCCTTTACAAGTTTTCAAGTTTATTTTTAATCAACTTCTTTTATTTTAATGTTGTATGACATGTTATGAAAGGAAAAACGTTTTTGAAGAAGAAAGGATATTTTCCTCAAGAATTCAATTCAAGTGTTTTATCAAAATTATTTTCCATCTAAGATAATAAAGGGTTCTGTTTCTATCCATATTTTTACATTGGTTTGACTATGTTGTTATGGAATTATGTTTATGAATTCCTTTATCATATATGAATTGATTTATGATGTCATGATGTTTCAAGAATCCCATTTTTGTTATATGTGTTATGCGATGATGTATGTTTTATGATTATGTGGCACACATAAGAAAGGATTCATTATAAGATGGGTGGGACCTATATCTCCCTCCAATGCATTGGGTAATGATTTTATATCTCATGAGATAGACATGGCAGGAACGGAAGGTTATTTCGGTTCAGTGATACAGGACTGAAACGAGGAGTGAACTCGGTTCAAAAAGGGACTTTGTCCACTAAGATAGTCTTGGCAATGAGTCATGACTAACAAGAAATGATTTTCCATGATTATGTGTGCATGCCACAAAGTTTCAAGTTTTATGTTATGATTATGGGGATCTCATTTTAACTTCTATGATTTATTCCATGTTAAGATATTATGATCTCTTTTGCAGGTTTTGATAAAGATATGATATGATTTTTATTTCCTTTATTTGCCCTTACTGAGCATTTGAGCTCACCCTTTTATGTTTTCTTTTCCCCAGGTCAGGAAGATGGATATTAAGTAGAATATGCTAAAAGGGACCCTAGATATGATGAAATAAATGGGAGACACTGTAGAAGATTTATGAACCAGTTGTTTATGTTTCCCAGTTTCTAAAGACACTATACCTATACGATCCTTTGTGGTTTTGTCATATGTTGTAATAAGTGTGCTTCAATTTCGAAGTATTAACAATGTATGTAAAGTGTGGGTTGTTATAGTTGGTATCAGAGGCAAAGGAGGTAGGAATGTATCCGATCCTTGGGAACTCTCACATGTGAGCGTTGGACGAAGCATGGCTCTCCGCCCAAGGGCTTCATGAGGAAATGGCTGCCACTGGGGATGGTGGTGTGTCCCGCCCAGGGGGTGTAGCCGCCCATGGAGTGCCCTGATAGGTATCAATTGTAGTCCACTGGAAGTAATTCTAGACCGTTATAGTTGGTATCAGAGCAAAGGTATATTCAACCTTTGGAAACTAGGATTTGAAAGCCTTAGTAAGAACCCTAAGGATAAGTCTAAGCATAGAACACAATCTTAGAAATGGCCATGAATAACCTAGGATAAGACCATAAGCATGAAATTTTTTTTGAATTATGTGGTTTCCTGTTATAATTAGTGTTGCTCACACCATTCTTCTTGGTTTTAGTCAATGGCTGGAACCCGAAGAAACCGTGTTAATGCGGAATGCGATGGGCAATGCAATGATTGTCCCCCTGAGCAACCAAACGATATGGGAGCTGGAATGCAAAATCTTGTAGCCATGCTCACACAACTTTCTCAAGCTATGAATCATGCAGGATTTCCAAACGAACAAAGGAGGGAGCAACATTCTGTTGAATCCTTCATGAGGCAGCGTCCACCATCTTTCAGCGGGTCTACTGATCCATTAGTTGCTGAACAATGGATTAGTACTACTGAAAAGATATTTTCAGTTCTTCAATGTTCTGAGCATGATAAAGTCATCCTAGCAGTGTATCGTTTGGAAGGAGATGCGGATCAATGGTGGAATCTTGTTAAGAATACGAGGCAAAGGGATGAAATTGAGTCTATGGAATGGGACGAGTTCAAGAACTTATTTTTCAATAAGTACTTCCCTCGTATTCTCCGAACAAAGATGGAGAAAGAGTTCCTTGAACTGAAGCAAAGGGATGATGAATCTGTTAGTACCTATGAAGCAAATTTTACCAGACTTGCAAGGTACGCTTCTGGTATTATTATCCAACCTGAGAGTAAGATCGATCGATTCTTTAGTGGCTTAAAACCAAGTCTTCGAAGGGCGTTAGCCATAAGGGACTTCAATAGCTACGAGGAAATCGTTCGATGTGCTCTCAAAGTCGAGATGGAGATTGGAGTAACCCATCAGTCACATGGGTTTGATAAGAAGAGGAAGATGGAATTCAAAGGAAACTCTAAAGAGCACACTGAAAAGAAGATGAACTTTCCCTTATTCTCAAAGTGTGGAAAGAAACATGGAGGGAGTTGTCTTAAAGGGACAAGTAAATGTTTTAAATGTGGAAAGGAAGGTCATCGGGCATTTGAATGCCGTGATAATGGGAAGAAGATGTCTAATGACGCAAACAAAGGAAGGGATACACAGAATGAACCTACTACACTTCAATGTTTCAAGTGCAAGGAGATGGGGCATTATGCCAATCAATGCCCAAATCCAAGGGTTGATGATGATGGTCGACGTCAACAAAATCTTAAGGCTAAAGACAAAGGAAAGTCACATGCAATTTCTATCAGCGATGTGGAGTACAATAACGAAGTGGTGAAAGGTACACTTACCATCCACTCTAAAGTAGCAAATGTTTTATTTGATTCTAGATCCACCCACTCTTTTATTTCTGAAAAATTTTCTAAGGGTATCACCGTATTACCTCAACAATTAGATGTTGAGTTAGCTGTGACAACACCTAATGGCACATCAATCACATCAAAAGTTTATAATTCTTCTCCGATCGAAGTTTGTGGGAAAGTGCTTCCTGCAAATCATGTAATCCTTCCCTTAGTGGAATTTGATGTGATTCTTGGCATGGATTGGCTTTCTCTACATGGAGCTCATATCGATTGCCAAAGAAGGGAAGTCACATTTCATATTCCAGATCAATCTACGATCGTATACCAATGCCAGGATGAACATAACCTTCCAGTGGAAATTTCTTCCATCTTATGGGTATTGATTCCACTAAATGACGGTTATTTATCTCAAATGGTTGGTGAGAAACTCACGATTAAGAATATGCCCATTGTACGAGAGTTTGATGATGTCTTTTCGGAGGAATTGTCGGGTCTTCCACCAAATCGTGAAGTTGAGTTTTCAATAGAACTCGTACCGGGTGCTTTGCCTATTTCAAAGAAACCTTATAGAATGGCCCCAATTGAGTTGCAGGAATTGAAGAAGCAACTCCAAGAGCATCTTGATAAGGGATTCATACGCCCTAGTGCGTCACCTTGGGGAGCACCTGTTCTATTTGTTAAGAAGAAAGATGGATCAATGAGACTTTGCATTGATTATCGAGAACTTAACAAGATCACTATCAAGAACAAATATCCTCTCCCACGCATTGATGACTTATTTGACCAACTACGCGGAGCTCAATACTTTTCCAAGATTGATCTTCGTTCAGGGTATCATCAATTAAGGGTCAAAAGGGAGGATATACCAAAGACGGCTTTCCGTACAAGGTATGGACACTATGAATTTATAGTGATGCCATTTGGTCTTACTAATGCCCCTGCTATCTTCATGGATCTAATGAATAGAGTCTTTAGAGACTATCTTGATCAATTTGTGGTAGTCTTTATAGACGATATTCTTGTCTATTCAAAGAGCAAGGAAGAGCATGAAGATCACTTGAGAATTATATTGAAGACCCTGAGAAAGGAGAAGCTTTATGCCAAATTTACCAAGTGTGAATTTTGGCTTCAGAAAGTTGCATTTTTGGGTCATATAATCTCAAAAGAGGGGATATCTGTGGATCTAGCAAAAACAGAGGTTATCGAAAGATGGTCAAGACCAACAACAGTAACTGAGATCCGAAGTTTTCTTGGTTTGGCTGGATATTATCGACGTTTTGTAAAAGATTTTTCACGATTATCTAATCCAATCACCAAGTTGACTCGGAAAGGAGTTAAGTTTGTCTGGACAGAGGAATGTGAAGAGAATTTCAAGGAGTTGAAAAGAAGGTTATCCAGTGCACCTGTGCTCACACTGCCTTGTAGTGGAGAAAGGTTTGTGATCTACAGTGATGCATCCAAGAAGGGATTGGGGTGTGTTCTTATGCAAAATGATATGGTGATAGCTTATGCCTCACGACAGTTGAAAATCCATGAGCAAAATTACCCAACACATGATTTGGAGTTGGCTGCGGTAATCTTTGCATTAAAGATTTGGAGGCATTACCTTTATGGTGAAAGGTGTGATATTTATACTGATCATAAAAGTTTAAAGTATATTTTCACACAAAAGGAGTTGAATATGCGTCAAAGAAGATGGTTGGATCTGATTAAGGATTATGACTGCTCAATCCATTACCACCCTGGGAAAGCAAACAAGGTGGCAGATTCATTAAGTCGACAAGACCATTCTAGTTTATCCATGATGAGGATCACAAAAGATCCAATATTTATGGATTTACAAAGGATGGATCTTGGAATTATAATGGAAAGGGAAAAATCTTATCTTTCTCAAATGAATGTTCAACCATCTATACATGTGAAGATTAAAGAGGCACAGAAAGAAGATGTCGAGTTACAAAAGAAGGTGAGAAATGTTCCTGAATTCAACCTTGATTGTAATGGGATAATAAAATTCAGGAATCGGGTTTGTGTTCCTCTCATCCCCGAATTAAAGAATGAGCTGCTGGATGAGGCTCATAGTTCATCATTCTCTATTCATCCTGGAAGCACGAAGATGTATAGGGACCTGAAAGAGTACTTCTGGTGGGATTGCATGAAAAGAGATGTTGCTGAATATGTCTCTCGATGCTTGGTTTGTCAACAAGTTAAAGCTGAGAGACAGAAGTCTAAGGGGATGTTACAACCATTACCCATACCCGAATGGAAATGGGAAAACATCACTACGGACTTTGTCACAGGACTTCCTAAAACATCCAAAGGCAATAATGTTATCTGGGTCATAGTTGATCGTCTTACAAAGTCTGCACACTTCATTGCTATTAGAGAGGATTTCTCTCTAGATCAGCTTGCCAGGATATATGTAAAGGAAGTGGTAAGATTGCATGGAGTACCACTTTCTATTATATCTGATCGAGATCCGAGATTTACCTCGAAGTTCTGGCGAAGTCTTCAGCATACTCTGGATACAGAGTTGAGTTTCAGCACTGCTTATCATCCCCAGACAGACAGTCAGTCTGAGAGAACAATTCAAACCCTAGAAGATATGTTGAGAGCTTGCTCTATGGATTTCAAAGGAGGTTGGGCTCAACACCTACCTTTGGTGGAATTTTCTTATAATAATAGCTTTCACTCCAGTATTCAGATGGCTCCTTATGAAGCTCTCTATGGAAAGAAATGCAGGACTCCAACTTGCTGGGATGAAGTTGGGGAAAGAAAGCTATTAGGACCTGATCTCGTTGATGAAATGGCAGAAAAGGTTAGATCTATTCAACAACACATAAGAGCAGCTCAGAGTCGACAGAAAAGTTATGCCGACAACCGAAGAAAAGACCTAGAGTTTGAAGTGGGCGATAAAGTGTTCTTACGAATATCTCCCTGGAAGAGGGTTATGAGATTTGGAAAGAAGGGGAAGTTGAGCCCTAGATATATCGGTCCTTTTGAAATACTGGATCGTGTTGGGAAGGTAGCTTACCGATTGGCGCTTCCACCGAATCTCTCTCAAGTACACGATGTGTTCCACGTATCTCTCCTGAGAAAGTACATACCAGATCCTTCACATGTACTCAGCTCAGAAGTTGTACCGCTGGAGAAAGATCTTTCTTATGAAGAACAGCCGATAGAGATTCTGGATCGTAGCGAAAAAGTCCTACGAAACAAGACCACTCGCTTGGTGAAAGTTTTATGGAGGAACCACCAACTTGAAGAAGCTACATGGGAGCTTGAGGATATGATGAGGGAGAAGTATCCTCATTTGTTTGTTACAAAGTGATGAATTTCGAGGGCGAAATTCTTTTTAAGGGGGGTAGAATGTAACACCCGAGACTTTTATGTTATATAAACCATCAAAGGAATCTTTTTCTACACAACACTTGCTTGGCTTGCTTTACACGCAATCGCGACCTTCCTCGATAGCTTGCGTCGTACGCAATACCGAGTTTCACTAAACAACAATATGCTATTAAAACTAGCCGTTATGAATAGTAATAACCACTTTTTGAAATTTTATAATTTTTATTTTTCAAAATGGACTTCATTTTTGGACTCAGAATATCGAAATTAGGCTAGGGTGAAATTTTGGTATTTTTCTGAAAACTTTCAATTTTTGATGAATAGTGAAACCACTAAGTGGTAGGTTAAAAACTGAATTTTGCATAAAACTTAATATTACCGCTTCTGTGAATGGAATTTCAAAAATCCGACAGACACGGTTGATGTCAGTAAGTAAAATGTGGTTCAATGAGATAAAAATAATTTTTTGGTGAATAGTAACTATTTACTATTTTTACCGCGGTTAATAGTAAATAGGTTAACTAAGGGTAAATATGATATTAATATTACCCTAACACATGTCCTAATTCTATTGGACAAATGTAATTCGACCAAAAACAAACTTAGGAATAAAATATGACCATTTAGGCCCACATGGATTAGATTAGTACATTTATTATTAATTTATTTAAAGAAGGGTTAAAATAGTTAAAATCAAAGTTTAATAAGTAAATCATTTTTAATATAGGGTTATACATAAGATAAATTCGATTGTAAATATTCATTAGAAAGCTAAAAAGATTTCCTACATGATGGTATTTTATTTGTAATTTTTAGACATCAAATAATTTAATTTATTTATGACACAAAGATGATGCAGTAATTATCTTATTAATGAAATATTGACAAAATTGATAATATAAATACCAAAATAAATGTAATTTGAGACTTTTTATGAATTACACTAATTTTCTAGGTTACTATGATATATTAGTATTGATTTAATCAACTTGGTTCGAACATATAATTCTGTTATGACTTTCACAAAAATCATATATCAAATAGTGTCAAAATTGACACAAAATAGTTTTTAAATCAAATATTATATTATTAATTGTTATTTTATTCCTAAAAATCTAAGGTTCGGCCAAATGACTTAGATAAGGATATATATATTAATAATAAACAATTTGGGGTTCTTTTGGCATGTTATAGTAAGTGTATTAACCATATAGTGAAAGAAAACAAAAAGACACGGTAAAAGTTAAATTAATTAACTTAGAGTTAAATCTAATTGATAAGGTTTAAATAAAACCCTAAACATGTCTAAATCCTATTGGTTGATATGATTTCGACCCATCCCCACTTTATCTTCTAAATAAGACCCTTTGGAACCATTATAAACCGATTTTGACTTTAATATAAAATAATATTTTGAGATATTCCTAAGGTGCCCCTCTCCTCCCTTATAGAAGGGCACCTCCTCCCCCTCCTCCTCACACCAATTTGAGCACTCAAGCTCGGCCAAACCCTGCCATTTTCTCCTCTCCACTTCCCTAGAATAATCCTAGAGGTCCTGGTCTTCTCCAAAGACCAATCTTAGTTCTTTAAGTGGAGGATTCAAAGAGGCGTTCCAAAGAAGAGGTAATATCCATTACCGATCTTTTCAATTTCTTTCTTCTTCAACTTCTTCTTCTTTAGTTGTTTCATGATAAAGTAATAACATCAGTATTACTTACATACTGATATGTTATTATAAATATGAAACAACCCTAATTCACCTTCTATCCATCCTACGGAAAAATGAAATCACCGCGCGTGCGTACGTACGGAATACCGTCTCCACGCCGTGGTGTAATCTATTTTCCACCATCACCTTACAAGGATGGGTATAATGGTGTAATGGGTAACTATATATGATTATTATTAAGTAATATTGATACTGAAATAATATATATATATACTCCAATACAATTCCACGATCATAGGAACGATATCATCACTCGTGCGTACGTACGGAATACCGTCTCCACGATGTGATGCGACTCGTTCTACATGATCTTCATTTCATAATGATTATATAAATGAATTGAATGAATGAATATGGTATATACTACACTAATACCATTCTGGAAATGAATTATCTATAACCTAAAGATAAGAATAAGAATTTATTCGACAAAACACGCATAAGAACAAAAAGTTATAAAGACCCGAGTAACAAGTAACAATGAAATATTACTAACAAGAAGCTAATAATATGACCATATATGATCTCATATCAATATGTATGATTCTGGAATAAGTAAATAACATTATTTAAACCATTATACAGGAGCTTCGGACACGTACAAAGCAAATTGGACCTAAGGTAAGGGAAAATATCACAATCTCATTTTTATCCGAGATTGTTTATTCGTAAGTATTTACTGGGGTGTATTTTATCATCCACATCCATGTTTCATCAATATGTAATATTATTTCCATCCACCTACAATTGTTTAAATCCATTTTTACCCTTCGGTGAGTTTTTAGTAATATGTATGAAAGGAATCTTTTGTCGTTTTTCCGTACGAGGTACTTTTTGACTTTTCCGACAAAAGTACGAAGAATGTTTTTTTTTAACTTATACGGCATGAATGGATTTTTAAAACATTACTTCAAAGAAGCTTCCTTTACAAGTTTTCAAGTTTATTTTTAATCAACTTCTTTTATTTTAAAGTTGTATGACATGTTATGAAAGGAAAAATGTTTTTGAAGAAGAAAGGATATTTTCCTCAAAAATTCAATTCAAGTGTTTTATCAAAATTATTTTCCATCTAAGATAATAAAGGGTTCTGTTTCTATCCATATTTTTACATTGGTTTGACTATGTTGTGATGGAATTATGTTTATGAATTTATTTATCATATATGAATTGATTTATGATGTCATGATGTTTCAAGAATCCCATTTTTGTTATATGTGTTATGCGATGATGTATGTTTTATGATTATGTGGCACACATAAGAAAGGATTCATTATAAGATGGGTGGGACCTATATCTCCTTCCAATGCATTGGGTAATGATTTTATATCTCATGAGATAGACATGGCTGGAACGGACGGTTATTTCGGTTCAGTGATACAGGACTGAAACGAGGAGTGAACTCGGTTCAGAAAGGGACTTTGTCCACTAAGATAGTCTTGGCAATGAGTCATGACTAACAAGAAATGATTTTCCATGATTATGTGTGCATGCCACAAAGTTTCAAGTTTTATGTTATGATTATGGGGATCTCATTTTCACTTCTATGATTTATTCCATGTTAAGATATTATGATCTCTTTTGCAGGTTTTGATAAAGATATGATATGATTTTTATTTCCTTTATTTGCCCTTGCTGAGCATTTGAGCTCACCCTTTTATGTTTTCTTTTCCCCAGGTCAAGAAGATGGATATTAAGTAGAATATGCTAAAAGGGACCCTAGATATGATGAAATAAATGGGAGACACTATAGAAGATTTATGAACCAGTTGTTTATGTTTCCCAGTTTCTAAAGACACTATACCTATACGATCCTTTGTGGTTTTGTCATATGTTGTAATAAGTGTGCTTCAATTTCGAAGTATTAACAATGTATGTAAAGTGTGGGTTGTTATATTTTCCTAAGTACTTTTACACATGAACACAACCAAATCAATGAAAAGGCACATAGGGAAAGAAGTAAAAGATTCTACAATACCATAAAAAACAAATATGCATGGACCTCTAAAGAGTACAGGTATAGTAATTTAAATTGTATAGAAAAGGGGAAAAATAATCCCCCAACTAGATAAGTACCCCAACCTAGTAGTAACTAAAAAATTAAAACAACTGAGAGAGACCCTCTCCTAGATCCCAATCTATGACCACCATACATGGTCCAAGAACCTGTATACCTAAGCTCTTATGAAGTCACGATCAACATGTCTGTTGTTTTCGTAAGGAACGATACGTGTGGGAAAACCCATGTAGGGGTGAGTATAAAAATACTCAGTAGGATGCCCCAAAAAGGCAATGGGGGAGAAGTAATTGATTAAATGGAGAGGAAAACAATAGATATAACAAGGTATAGTAAAAGAGTATAGCTTAACAAGATAGAGGAAAGTGAACTCATTTGAACACATGGAGCTTGAAGCGGTGAGAAGGTAAAATTTTCATCGAATATTCTCTACTTATAATAGGAGAGTATAATCATCCAACCATGAGAAGCTAGACATGGAAAGCATGAGGAATACCTCGCACATCTTCACCTCTCTTGGAAGAAGAGTAACCAAAACCCAAGGAGTGGGTACTGAAATAGGATATATATATATATATATATATATATATATAATCTCTCATAGAATCCTAAATGAGGGAGTAATGAGATCTCTATCTGACAGCTCAGCCTAAGAAATGAGTCGCTAACAATTCTAAGGTAAAGTCTATCTGTAATGACCAGCATCCCACATGTCTTCCCTAAACACAAAAGTCAATGGGGTTTAATCATCACACATTTATAATTTCCACTTTGGGTCGCACTGACTCACCCGCATGGTTTTAGGACATGTCACAATGATGTGTCTCAGGGGGAAAGTGTCCCTCTTTCTCAGGATTCCATAGGTAAATCAAAACACATATCTTTACTGATCTAAATAGTCAAGAGGTTGTGTCTCAATGTTGAGGAGGCATGTCCATCCCAACTGGAGAGTGCCACTCTAATGTCGTCGAGGACCCATGTCCAGCCCAGATGGTGGGGGTCACTCTATTCATTAGGGATCCGCACCCCATTACATCGAGGGGATCAACACCTAGACGTCGATGGGGACCCACTGCCTAGGCCCATTGAAGGGTATATGCAAGAGGGTACTTCCCATCAGTAGTCATTGATGACTCAGACTCATGCCAAAGGGGTTCAATAATTTAGTCATTGGGTATCTACTTCCTAGTACGTGGGGGGGTCAACAACTGGAAGTAGCTATAAAGTACCCACATCCATGTCGATGGGGGTCAACACTCTAGTCATCAGGGATCCACGCCATAGTATGTTGGCAATATCATCACCCAGAAAGCAACCTCTGATGATTGTACCTGATCACAGTCGTTATTGATCATCGCCTTGGATAGGTTTCACGTTTGGAACATCTCACATCATATTTCAAAGGCCACTACCAAGGGAATAATCATGTTTCACACATAAAAACACTCAGGATAGGATACTCACAAGCTAAAATATGAGCCTAAAAAAAGAATATATGAGTGGTTTAAGACTCAAATTATGGTACACGGCATGTATGGGGACCACACGATGTGACCCCGCCTCATCACCTATACATGTTCCCATCCATACATGGGTGATAAACTGTATACAAGTACCCCTAGGCAATATAGTGTACTCCTAGACTAAATGACATATATTTTCAAAAGACTAATGAGTGCACGATTCTCTTTGTTTATCTAAAGGGATAAATGTAAATCTACCAACTATTGAGAATCTATTGTTTCAATAATACTATATATTTTTATGATGATTTTGATGCTCACAAATACCCTTATTTTTTATTCTAATTATTATACATTGAGTATATTCCAGGAAATTAATATTCATTATATTCCCAATTTTGGAATAATATTAAAGCATATGATTCTTGTGAAAAAATTTTCAAAGTGTTCGGAAATCTATTCAGTGTGTTCTGGAAACACTCTTTATGTTATACATTTGAGATCATAGCATAAAGATTATATTATATGTTTACTTTATGGTATTTCAATAAATAATGGATAAACAACCTTACATTGATAGAAACATTTGGTAAGAGAACCTTACGTTTGGAAGGAACCATATATTTATTATATGAGAAAATTATTGATGAAGAGCCCTATGTAAGTATAGAACCTTATGTTTTCTTAAAATAAGTATGGATCATCAACCCTACTTTTATAATTAACCTTATGTTTTATCAAAAAGTATGGATCATATACCTTACATTTTGAAGCAAAGAAAAGTATAGATCATATACCATACATTTGAAAGTCAAGGACAAACTTATGGATCATCAGACTTATGTTTGTAATCAACCTTACATTTGGAACCCTACATTTGACTTCTTCAGGAATCAGAGATTTTAATTTATGACATTATTGTACAATGGTATTTTGTGGAATATCAAGTTGTTTTCAATCTTGATTCAAAGCCTGATTTTAATGAACTTATTTGACTTATTTAAAGTTGTTTATATGTGATTCAAATGATTGATTTAATAGGTTGATTTTATACTGATTATTAGGGGAAGTTATGAGTGCTCTGTTTTCAGAGATTTGAATATCGTGATCTATTAGGCGATCTTTGTGAATAAAAATTTAATTAAGTAAGTCGTCATTCTTATTCTATATATTATTTTTTATCTGAATTTGAAAAATAAAAAAATGAAACAGTATATCTTTTGAACTCACGGCGACTACCTGATTCAAATCTAAAGATAATTGAGTTTCACAGAAATAGAGATACACTAATTCTTTAAAATGATCTTTTACAGATCTGTTGCTATAAATACTGATCAGATTCTACTTTATATCAAAATGAGAAATGTTGATGATTTGGATGTTCTATATTAAAGATATATTATAAGTATACTACTGATAAGTTTCTGATTTCATTTCAAGATAATATTTCAACCGGATCAATTCATAACTGCTCTTCTCTGAAGAAAATACTTTCTGAAGACGATGACCCATATACTATTAGTTGTGTAATGTTTCAACTATGAAGAAAAATTGGAAAGTATTTTAAAAAAAACTACTCTTTCTTTTTGGGTACTGTATTCTCATTCTAAATTGTTTTGACCAGTTCTGTGTTTAGATCCAGAAGGCTCTATTTTAGTCTTCAGTTGTAATGGTGTCACTTCCAGCACTCAGTTGTGTATGATCTTGTCAAAAGATGACCGACTATTGAAAATCACCAATATCATGGAGAAGAGCATTGGTGGAGTGTATTACTGGATTTTTGTGCCCAAAACCACTATAAATCTTTGAATCCTGATATCTGTTTATTTCTGCTGCATAAACAATCTGATAAATATAAAAGGTCAGAATTGATTATCACCAAGATTCTTTGAAGTAGTTTTTTCAAGAAACAATTCACCCCCCCCCCTCTTTTGTATATTTCTTATTAACATGATCCCAAAATTGTTATCAGAGGCTGGGCTTTTGTTAAATCTATAGCAAGATTAAAGTAAAGGATTATACAGAAATTTCAATGGCTATTACACAATAGGGAATTTTAATGGATTGAGATACATACTACAATAGCGAAATCTATGGATGTTGTAAATCGAGGATGATCATCTACATGAAGAGCCTTGGATACATAGTCTACTCAAAATTTCTTACTCCTTATGAAATTCCTGAGAAACCTGAAATATGGAGTACAACTATTGAAGCAGAGTATAACATAAATTCAAAAGATATGAATTTTATCATATGTGTTCTAGGACTAGATGAATTTAATCGAGTATCTCAATTTCTGACTTCCTTTGAGATGTGGCAGACAATTGCAATTTCTTATGAAGAAACAGGAAATGTCAGGAAAATGAGGTAAGCTATAGAAAAAATAAAATTGGATACCTTTAGAATTATTGATGGTGAAAGAATCACTCAAATGACTGGAAAGATTACAAATATAGTCAACAAAATTACTGCCTTGTCAGATCCTATCCAACAAACAGATCAATCGTTGAAAGTACTATGATTAATACCAACCAGATGGAATGGGATATCAGCAGTCATTAGGCAATCATCAACTATTAAAAAATTAACTATGAGAGAATTTATTGGAACCCTAATGATGTATGAAACTAAGATGGAAGATGAAGCTGATGAGCATAAAGTCCTGATAGAAAGAAAAAATAAAAATTTGGAAGTTAAATATCAGAAGAAGAGCAGAAAGATGAAACAAGAGATCAAAAGGGAAGAATGTTCTCACTCATCTGATTCAAAAACGGAACCAGCATTGATGGCCAAAAAAATCAAAAAAATTATAAGAAGAAGAAAGGATTCATAAAATATTTCAAGAAAGATTAGAATGGTTCAAAAGTAGTCATATGCTATGAATGCAAGAAAATGTGACAAATAAGAACTAATTATCCTTTGAAAAAAAGAGAAAATAAAAAAAAGTTTTCAAAAAATAATTATTATGAATAGAAAGATAAAAGAGAAATGAAAGCTACATGGAGTGTTTCTGAAGACTCCAGCAGCTCATCAGTGTCTGAAATAGAAAAATAAGAATCAAATATAAAATCAAACATGTTCTTCATGGCTGAAGATAATGAGGTACAATTTTATTACTCTTCCAATTATGATTATGAACCTAGCCGATCAAATGCAAAACTTGCATCCTACTACAATATGTTGGAAGAAAAATATTAATTTTTATTTAATAATTCTAAATCAATGAAAAATATTAAAAATGAATTTTAGGATAAATATACACTTTTCTAAAACAATATCAATAATTAATTAAGGAATATAACTTATTTAACACAAACAGTGCAAATTATGAGTCTAAGATCAAAGCACAACAAGCTGAAGTAGAAACCTACAAAATTTAAACTCTCTTTTTTTAAAAAGTATAAAGTACATTAAATGAAATTATTGGTAAGAGTGTGAATAAGAATAAAAGATATGGAACATGTAGTAATGTTGAGAAACCTAAACTATAACGAAACTATTTTTGTTCCAAACACAAAAGGTTTAATTTTCAATTATAATGGAACAAAGGGTCACATAAGCAAAACTATTATTTATGAAATCCCCAAATAAGTGGAATTAAAAATTCCTTTATTTTAAATAGTTTATATGACTGAAATTATTGTAGAAAAACAAAGCTAATATGGATTCCCATATCACTTCTTGCTAAAACTACTGGACCCAAGAGAATATGGGTACCAAAAGAAACCATTTTATAAATTCCTTTATAGGAAGAAGGTAATAGAATCAGAAAAGAAATATAGTACATGGATAGTGGTTTCTCCTAGAATATGAGTGGAAACTCATAGAACTTTAAAACCTTAACTCAAAAGGATAGTGGATTAGTCACCTTTGGTGACAATGACAAAGGAAAAATAATTGCTGTTGGAACTGTTAGAGATCCAGAAGTTTTCTCAATAAATAAATTACTTTATGTAAAAGGATTGAAACATAACCTGATAAGTATTTCTAAACTTTGTGATGATGGTTAATTTTTTTATTTTTATAACAACTAATGTTCAGTTTTTAAAGATAAATTGCTCAAATTTAGAGCACCCGAAACTAACAATGTTTATACACTAGACTTAAATTCCTTGTCTGAACAAAAAGTATGTTGCTTAAATGCTAAAATAAATAAATCTTGGATCTTTCATTAAAGACTTAGATATTAAAATATTTATTCTTTACATAAGTTTTCTAAGAAATAATTAGTTTCTGATTTACATAGTCTTAAATTTGATGTTGATAGATTATGTGATGCATGTCAACTTTGTAAACAATACAACTCCTCCTTCAAATTAATTAACAAAATTTATACATCTAAAACATTAGAACTTATCCATATGGATCTTTTTGGAACTTCAAGAGTATAAAGTTTGGATGGTAAATTATATGTATATATTTTAGTTGATGACTATTCTAGATTTACTTGGATATATTTTATAAAATATAAAAATTAATCTTTAACAATATTTGAATGTTTTTGCAAAGATATTCAAAATGAAAAATATTATAAATGAATGTCATTAAGAAGTGATCATGGTGGAAAATTTTAGAATCAACAATTCAATTCCTTTTTCTCAAATTTAGGTATTAAACACGCCTTCTCGACCCTAAGAACACCCCAACAGAATGTAATTGTTGAAAGAAAAAATAGAACTATTTAAGAAATGGTTAGAACTATGCTAAATGAATATAGTCTTATTAACTATTTATGGATAGAATCTATAATCACGGCCTGCTATATAATTAAAATAGTATTAATAAGAAAAACTTCCAAAAAGACACCCTATGAACTTTGGAATAATAGGATACAAAAAGTGAAATTTTTTAATGTTTTTGGATGAAAGGTGTATACACTGAACACCGAGGACAATATTGATAAATGTTTTCCCAAATCTGATGAAGGTATTTTATTATGATATTCTACTACTTCCAAATCTTATAGAGTTTTTAATAAAAAAAATAGAATTTTTTATTAATCAATTCATGTGAAATTTGATGGTTCTAACCATTATGGTAGAAGGAAATATCAAATTGATGAATCTGACTCTAATGATAACATGAGATGTGGAACCTAAAAAATGATTTTGAAAATGATATAAACAAATTTTAGTCCAGTTTAGAGGAACATGACTCTGATGAACCTAATAGTTTTTTTCCTATAAAATCAAGTACCCTAAACAATCACCATTTATAAACTATTATAAGAGGCCTAGACATAGGAATAAAAACTAAAAGAAATATAGGAAATCTAGTTCAGTTTTCTACCTTTATATCCCAATTATAACCTAAGTCAATAGAAGAAGACCTATTTGATGAATGTTGGATGATAGAAATGCAAGAATAACGAAACCAATTAAAAATAAATGATGTTTGAAATTAGATAGAAGACAATAGAACTGTCATGTTATTATAAATAAATGGGTATTTCGAAACAAACAAGATGATTAAGGGATAAAAACTAGAAATAAGTAAGACTAGTTTCCAAAGAATATAATTAGAAAGAAGTTAATGATTATAATGAGACCTTGTCCCCTATAGCAATATTAGAAACCATTACGATCCTTTTAGACAATGTATCTCATATTAATTTTAAATTATTTATGATTGATATTAAGTATACCTTGTTAATGGTTATTTAATTGTGGATGTTTATGTGGATAAACCTATTAGATTTGAAAATTCTCAAAACCCATATTTTTTTTAAACTTACTAATGCTCTTGTTGGCCTTAAACAAGCACCTAGAACTTGGTATGAATGATTAAGTTCTTTTCTTATGAAAAATGATTTTACTGTTGGTATGGTAGATCTAACACTTTTCAATAAAAGTATAATTTATAATTTTATATTGGTTCAATTTTATTTGTATCTTTTAATTTTTTGATCAACCAATAACAATATTTGTCATGAATTTTCAAATTTAATCCAAAAAACAATTTGAAATGCATATAATGGGAGAACTAAATTTATTTTTCAGACTTCAAATCTATCAAAAAGTTATTGGAAGTATTTTGAATCAAATAAAGTACATTACTGATTTAATAAAGAAATTTGTACATGAAAATAACAGGACATATACAACTCCTATGTGTACTAATATAAAAGTTGATTTGGTTGAAACTGAAAATCTAGTGGACAAAAAGTTATATAGATGTAAGATTGGTAGTTTATTATATCTTATTGCTACAAGACCAGATATTATGTACTCAGTTTGTATTTTTGAATGATTTCAATAAAATCCTAAGGAATCTCATCTTACAGTGGTCAAAATAATTTTTAGAAATTTAAAAGAAAAAGACTTTAAATACCTTCTTTATCCAAAAACTTCTGATTCTAATTTAGTTTCATATTCAGATTCTGATTTTGGAAGATGTAGATTAGTTAGAAAAAGAACCTCAAAAACCTATCACTTTTTAGGAAAATATTTAGTTTCATGGTCTAGTAAGAAACAACCCTCAATTGCTTTGTCAATAGGTGAGGTAGAATATGTATCTACAGGTAGTTTTTGTGCACAAGTTTTGTGGATAAAAAACACTCTTATGGAATTTCCACTAAATTTTAATAAAAACCCAATTTTAGGTTATAATACTAGTGCTATAAATATATCGACAGATCCTATAAGTCATTATATAACTAATCATGTTGATATTAGACATCATTTTACAAGATATCGTGTTCTTAAAAAGAATATATTTTTAGAATTTATAAGTTTTGAATTTCAATTAGCTGATATTTTTACTAAACCACTTACCACTACAAGTTTTGATTTTATTAAGGGGGGATCAGTTTTATTTAATTTTAAATAATTTTTTTTATTTGTAATTTTTCTTAATTTAAAATAAATATTATTTAATTTTAATCAAAATTTTATTTGATCACATATTTTTCACTATTTAAAATAATTTTGTTTTCAATAAGTTACACTTTTATTTTTATTATGTAATAAATTTTAAATACGCTGCTTATAGTTTAATTTATTTTAAATTTTGTAATGATTATTATGTACATAATGAAACGAGAATTAAGGCTCTGTCAGAGCCCGTTTCAAATTCCAAACCCTCTCATTTTCTGAAAAACCTTTTGAAATACCAAAAACCTTCACCTCTTTTGTCTAGCCTTGCTCGTACCTTTGAAACCCTTGAACTTCAAACCTAGAGAGTTTTTTGACAGAAATGGAAATTACAAAGAGAATCTAGGAAGGTGAAACTAGTGATTCTACGAGTCAGCGCTCTACTGGTCAGAAATTTTATCAAGGTAAGGAAATCAATTTTGAGTTGTTATACCATACGCATATGATGCTAAAGCAAGCCCTAGATTTTCAAAATCTCAAAAACACTTTTGGTGAAGATTAAACTAAATTCCTATATGAGGTATAGTTGATAATTTTATATAAATATATTTTTTTTAGTTTGGGAGATACATAGGATTTAATAATCTACAAAATAGGGGATATAGATTTCTCGATCTCTTCTGTTGAAATAGCAAGGATCTTGAACTGCCCTCACAGTGGAGTTTTTCATTTTGATCTGAATTAAAGTGGGGAGATAAACAATAAATTTGAGGATATCATGTCATTTTTATTTGGATCTACTAAAATTAGAACAATAATAAAAAAGAATTTAGAACCGGATCATAAAATCATGGTTAAGATTATTGAAATTGGGATTTATCTAAGAATGTCATATATGAAAACAATTATTTTTCCTTATATGTGTATAATGTTTTTATTCTTAAGTGAAATCAAGATGAATTTTCTATGATATCGAATTATATATCTAAATTACTGTTATCAACCGGAGGATCTAATGAATTTTTATCCTTATGGGATATTTGTCTCAAAATTGTTGTTCAAGAAGGATATGGTAAGATTGGTTGATGTGAAATTGAAATGTCAAAATAGAAATGTGATTAAATTTGGAACTCTGAGGAAACTCGGATTTTTCTCGAGTGTTGTTAAATGAAAAATCATGCTGGTTGGGGCTGATGAGGATCAACCATCTGCTCAGGGGGAGCTACCAAAATAATCTAAAGAAGGTATGGGAAAATAATGAAAAGGTTATGTGTCAAAGACTACAAGGAGACATATATTTTTAATTGAATATGTCCATATTGATGAATAAAGTCAAGGAGGACTTCACACTAGGAATAGAGAAGCTCAAACTAGTGGAGAATCTACTCCTGCGAAAATTTTTATGATAGGAGATATTTTAAGTTATAAGTTTGTGAGAGAACCTATTCAAGAAGAAACACATGAGGAAGATGCATCTCAGGAAGAAGTGGAAGTTTTCCCTCATGATGAGGAAGAGACAATAACTTAGGAGGTACCTCAAATTGAAAAATCACATGAAATTGAACAATCTATTGATCAGATCACTACTACTTAGTTTCAAGAAGAACCAGTGCAATAAAATACTATTCAAGAAAAAAAAATTGAAAATTTATATAGATGTTTTGAATGAAAATTTTTCTGTTCAGGATTCAGTTAAGGACTATGGAGAGAAGTCAGTTAAAAAACTAGAAGTGCAGGATGAACAAGAGAGATTAGATTTTCAATATTTACCTCTCATCTTGGTATATCCAGTTTTGAATCAGGAAGAGGGTGCTTCTGATTCTATGTTTGATCATGTTGAAGAGATTATCGGAAAATTTAATTGAACTCAAGTAGAGAATTCTTCTTTAAGAAGAGAATTATAAAATGAGAAAAAATATTTCAAAATATGAAATATAGTTATGTTTCAAAGAAATAAGATGATTTTTTAAGAAACACTAGTTGGAAGAAGTTTCAATATTAAAATCTGTAGTTGTGTTGAAATCATATTAGGCAGAACTGAAAAGTTTTATGGAGAAACAGTTTGCAACTCTCAGAGGAATTCAAGTTAGTAAATAAGGTACTTCACCTAATTTGATCAAGGGATTCCAATCCATTAAAAATATAATGAGAAACATGAATGATAGGTTTTCGGATTTACAATGTAATACTGCTCTTTTTTAAGTACTTATGGATAATTTAAATCATCCTATTGAGAAGATCACCTCAAGTGAACTAGGTATTCAAGAATTACTAAAAAGATTCACTGAGAAGCTCAATTAGTTTATTGAGAAGGAAGATATATATCAGGATTTTTTCAAAGTGAACCTCATTTAAGATCTCCATTTAACTCAGGAATGATGGGATCTGATAATTCAGCTGGGAGATGGTATTATGAAGAGATTAAGGTTACAGTTTGCAAAGATGAATGATTTTGTTCTGAATTACTAATATACCCTTTTTCAAACCATTATCCCAACAACCTTCATTATTGTTCATTAATGTACTTGAATATTTTTTTCAATTAAATTTCATATTTATCATATTTGATGGGTTTTTACTTTGTTTATGTCTATGTTAGACTACCTAAAAAATCCATATTCTTTATTGATAAACAGATCATCATAACATTTTCTTAAAAGGTTAGTGCTACATTAAATGTGTTATATTCCTTATTCAATAATTATTTTGATTTCACAAAATGGTGGAGAAATTTGGATAAACACAACATTCTTTAAAATAAGAAAAACCTTGTTTCTAAATAGACTTTTGGGGGAGAAATTTTCAAATAGGGAACCTTTGGAGAGAAATTCGGATAAACTAGTGTTATATATTTTGAAAGAGGTATTTGGATGTAAAAATTAAATATTATTTTTATCATTGAAAAATTCTAGATTACATGTAAATAAATTTATGGTTTTTGTGATCATAAAAAAGGGGGATATTGTTGACCATGTATTGTTTCAACAATACTCTATATTTTTATGATAATTTTGATGCTCACAAATACCATTATTTTTATTTATAATTATTTTACTTTGAGTATATTATAAGAAATTAATATTCTTTTTATTCCCTATTTTGGAATAATATAAAAGAATATGATTCGTGTGAAATATTTGTCATATCTATTTGGAAAGCTATTCAGCATGTTCTGGAAACACTATTCATATTGTACGTCAGAGAGCATAGCATAAGGATTATCTTCTATGTTTTTTATGGGAGTTCAGAAAAGTATGGTTAATCAACCATAAGTTGATATAAAAGTATGGTAAAAGAACCATACATTTGGAAGGAACCTTACATTTTTTTATATGAGAAAAGTATTGATGAATAACCCTACGTAAGTATGAAACCTTATGTTTTCTTCAAAAATGTATGGATCATCAACCCTATTTTTGTAATAAACCGTACATATTATCAAAAAGTATGGATCATATACCATATGTTATGAAGAAAAGAAAAGTATGGATCATATACCATACATTTTAAAGTCTATGAAAAAAGTATGGATCATCAACCTTACATTTTTAATCAACCTTATGTTTGGAAACCGACCTTTGACTACTTCAAGAATCAGATATTTAAATTTGTGAATTTATCATACAATGGTCTTTTTCGGAATACCAGGTTGTTTTTAATCTCAATTAAAATAATGATTTTAAAGTGCATTTTTTTGGATTTAAATCTATTTATATGACATTCAGATTGTTGATTTAATAGGAGGATTTTTTGCCGATTATTAAAAGAAGTTATCATTTCTCTTTTTCAAATAATTCAACATCGTGATCTATCAATTGATCTTTGTGAATATGAAATTTATGAATTAAGTGCGTGTTCTTATTATATATATACTTTTTTATCTGAATTTGAAAAGGAAATAAAAGAAAAAATATATCTCTTGAATTCATGGTGATTACATGATTCAAATCTAGAGATATTCGGGTTTCACAAAAACATAGATACGTTAAATCTTTTAAAATATGATTTACATATATACTGTTACAAAAACAATCAGATTATATTTTATATTAGAAAGATAAACATTGAAGATTTACATGTTCTACATTGAAGATCAATTTTATGTATACTAATGATAGGTTGCTGATTTCATTTCAAGATCAAATTGAAATTAAATCGATTCAGAACTACTCTTACCTAAAGAACATCCTTTCTGAAGACGATGATCCATCTAATGTTAGTTACATACTACTAAAACTATGAAGAACAACTAGAAAGTATTTTAAAAAAAATAATCTTTTATTTTGAGTACTGGCTTCTCATTCTAAGCTGTTTTGAACGGTTCTGTGTTTAGAACCACAAGGCTCTGGTTTAGTCTTATGTAATAAAGGTGTCAACTACCTGCACTTAGTTGTGGTTGGTATTGGGAAATGAGGACTGGCTAGTGAGAATCACCAAGATCGTGGAGAATAGCGTTGGTGTAGTGGACTAGGGGATCTTTGTTACCTGAACCACTATAAATCTTTGTGTCCTGATATCTATTTATTTTTGCAGCATAAACAATCTGATTAAGATTAAAGGACAGAACTGATTTTCATCATGAATCCTCAAAGATGTTTTTTAATGACACAATTCACCCCCCCCCCCCTCTTTTTTATATTTCGTATAAAATGATCCAACGCCAACATGTGTCTTAAAATGTCCCTGGATAACCAAAAAGATCGTACTATTTGCATCCTAGTGGAAAAGAACAAAGGATCAAATATTCAGTCGCCTAAATTGGACACCCAGTGAAGAATCTACATTTCACCTAGTTGTGCACAGATAGTGCCACGTGGGCCCATTTCACAAAACCGAAATGATATATACAGATCATATCATTGAAATCATCAAGAAAAATGTACATGATTGACTATTCATTTGTCCAAAAGGGACACCTGGTATGAAAGTCACATTTCACCCCAACATGTCTGAACCGAGCTTCATAGGTCCAGCACCTCAATTTCTATTTGAACACCCCATATTGGTTTTGTAACATCCACCTAAAATTTAGGGTCACGAGGCCACTGACTATTTGTCAATTGGACATTGTATGTAGGAGTTATGTTTGATACATGATTCTTTAATAATTATTATAATATTATTATTATACTTTGTCATTTCATGCAACCAATCCATGAACCCAAATCATTAAATTCCCAAACTGGCCTCAAAAGGACCATCTTGAAAGTAGGATCATGTCGCAGTTGATGGCATGGAAAACAGACGCTCATTTTAGGATTTATGGAGGTTTGAAGTCACTTCCCGAAGACCACCTCAGTCTGGCCGGGTCCCAACCTGATCTACTAAGCTCCAACCCAGCCCTCTCCCAACCTGCTTCATCTATATTTGGACGTTGTGTGCCCTGAACCACCCAGACACCCACACAAACTCTCACAGTCACATCTGCCTCATGGCCTACCAACACCTGTCGTGCGCCTATACCGACCACCACACACCAGTGGGCCCTTTTGCAGACCACCAGGACTCCTCCAGTGCTCGAAAACTAGAAAAAAACCAGATCTAGAAGTCATGTGTCTCAATCCACACATACTCATATTTTTATTAAAGATTCATTAATATTTCAACATATTGAAATGAAGTCAGAAACATCTGCAGACCGTCACACCTCCTCCAGCACCAAAAACATGAACTGGTTCTAGATCTGTAATACTTGTAGCATGATCTATCCAGACCCATGTGTTTCTTGATGTTTGGTTATTGTTTCAACATGTCGAAAAGTTTATCAACAAATTACACAAAGAATGGATAAAGAACACAAATAATGTGGGATCCAAAAATATATTGACCGATGGAAGTGTTAGTATGGACATCGATAATACATTCCAAAGCTGTGAAAATGATAAAGAAACAATTTTGGCAACTCAGAACATCAATAGGGGATACAGAATATGAAAGAAGAATCCTACCTGGATTTTTGGATCTGTTGTTGTTGTCGCACTCTGATCTTCTCGATTCATCAGCTTCATCGCAATCCACCAAATATCTGACATTCATTTTCCAACAGAATGAGAGGAGGAGGGTTTCCAATAGTCATGGGAGAAATAAACCAGACCCTAGCTCAAAACTATAGTCTTTATTTATAGATTTTAGAATGTATCCCACCAATGGTCACAAAATATGAACTTCACACTCCCTATCACCTGATGTCATACCTAGGGTAAACACCACAAAACAAATTCAACTATTCTCTTGGATTTCCAATCAGAGTCCCCATTCAGAAGTTATTCGAATTACTATCAAAATAAAATAAAATTATTTACAGTAATGTCCTCGATAACTTTTTCTACAGAAGTCTAGCACAGATAAAAGTTATGTCCCACCTAGTGTAAACTCCAGGACCCAGACTTAACCATGACCTCATATTTTTTACCCAAACAAATATTTGATATATATCTTGTTTTCTTCATGTGCATAGTATAAAATATACTTAATATTTTTATTAAATTAATTCTGGATACACTGGGTCACCAAATTTCACATCTTCTTAGAGCCTATCTCAAAAATATATATATAGAAATTTTTCAAAGTCTTACAAGTTAAAAACTGGGTCTCTACACCCCACCCCATAATCACTTTATAAAGAGTTATCTAGTCACCACAATTTAATATGACCAAGTAACAAACCATTCAAAATTTACCCTCATATGTCATATATCATTTGGGGGTAAGCGTTCACCTCATATTTTATCATAAAACATAAATTTTATGTCGGTTGGAAACATTCCTAAACATAGCATTCACTTCCCAGGTTAGAAACTCAAGCGCATAACCTAATCTCATCACTGCATTCATACAAAGCAACATTTCTGTTAACCCCTTGTTCTAATACTCAACATGTTTAATAAAAGACCAAGCACCCTCTATTCCCCCCCCCCATAAGACAATTCAAGGTCCAAATGCACCATGTGGGTTTCGTTGTCTCTTTTTCATTCTTTAGGTCCATGACCCCTTGCTCAATGAAAAAATATCCATCAACATTATATAAGTGTCTATATTTTTTGGAACCCTTTATCATTTCACATATTTCAAAGAGGTATCCATATTTTTCATTCATTTTTATATGGTTTTGAAGGTTTATATTGATTTTAGGTAATTCTATTATTTTTTAGTTTAAATTTAATTTTCAAATTTGGAATAAGTGTGATATATAAAAAATGATGATAAATCATTTTCATGGTTAAAAAAATATGCATCTATTATGAATATTATATTAGTATCATTTCATATTGGTCTAAAACGTTGCACATTTATTTTCAAAATCATACACTGAGGAATAAATTTAGGTATCAGAAATATTTTTTATGAATTGAGTTTTTCAAGTAAATAAATTTACAAATATTAAATATATTATGTATATATATATATTTATATATTCATATTATGTTATTAATATTAATTTGTTATATATTATATTTTTATATATTTATTGACCAATTTTAAAAGGGGAACAATAGGATAAATGCATGAGTTGGAAGTGTTTGAAGTTAAATTATTTGGATATTTAATAAGAAATGTGGATAGTTATTTCAATTAAATGAAATTAAGTGAAAATTAAAATGGAGACTTTTCTTTTCTATTAGAATAGCAAAAATTTTAATGTCGCAACAGAGGTGTGCGGCACACAAATCACACTAAAACCAGAACAAAAATGAATAATGCATAATTTTAACGTTGTTTGGCTTGAATCCTACATCCACGGGAGAAACGGGACCAATTTTACTGTTCTCTCCATCTCGTTGAAGGATTACAACACACACAACAGATTCACAAAATACACCATACACTACATGTTATTGATTCAAATTTTAAAGAGGAACAATCCCAAGTTGGTATGGGGTGGTTCATCAACCCCATGAACCTTCTCTAACTGACGGCTACTATCCACCATTTCATCGACCCACCAAAGGTGAAGACTTCAATTTCTGTCAGCAGAAAACTTCATATGAAGTAGTTTCCAATAATATGTTTTCCACCGCTTGATCTCTCCCAAATCTTGGAGTGGCCCCACAAATCTCCCCCTCACAACCAATTTGGGGTAAAAACCAGACCTTCGGTCTCCTTTCAGTAGTTGAAAACTTCATCAGAAAATAGAACATACTTCTTCACACCAAATGACATGTCACATCCACCATCTTCACTCGATCTCGGGATGAATAAAATCCCCATAAAATGATACAATCCTTGACATTATTTCCCAGTAATAATCATTGCATCCCTACATGATACTTCCAACACTCTACCTGCTATGGAAATCATGAACCCTTTTTCATTGAGTCTACTTAATGATACGCAGTTCCATCTCATCCCCGGAACAAATTTCACGTCACCCAGTTTTCGAAATCCTCTATGGGGTGTCTCTAAAATCACCATCATGACTCCTCAAACCTCACATGTAGACCCATCACCAAGTCTTACCAAATCTTGCACCTATTGAGAAGTAAAAATCCACATCCCGTCATACATATGTGTACCAAGCTCCCTGAATACAAACCTAATCTCTATTCCTTTGTATTTTTAGCCTACTCTTTCTTAATTTTTAAAAATTGACATTCCCACTTAATGTGGCCATATCTTTTGCAGTAATGACACTGCACTTCTTCCCATTCAATTCTACCATCTAAGTGTGAGCTTCCCATTTTCCGGAAGATTTCATCATCGGTTGATAATTCAGTAATATTCACATCCTTCTCTTCATCTTTATCATTCCTATAAATCTATCATTTGTTCTCTCCATAGTCACTTTCATAGTGACCCTTTTTATTGCACCAGAAACACGTGATTTCCCTAGAATCATGTCCCCTTGATTTTGTCTGGCATTCTTTGCCTCTTGACTTCGGATATTGGCTCATCTCACATTGATCATCTTTCATCACCATGATTTTCTCAACTGACTGCATCCTGGTTATTTGGAATGCCTTAAAATCCTGAATTGATGCCATCACCTCATCCAGGTTTAATGTTTCCTTCCCCACGAGAAATGTAGTCACAATTCCATCGAATGAACTCGGCAATGATGACAAAAGAAAAAGTACATTGTCTTCCTCTTCAACCTTCACATCGATCCCCAATAACAGTGTCGGTAATTTTTTTGAATTTTTTGGTATGATCAAAAAAATTTGTTCCCTTTTCCATGCACAACTCATATAATTTCTTATTCAGGAATAATTTTTTGGTGAGTGACTTCATCATATACCACTACTTCAAATTCATAGAGATATCCATTGGTGAGGTCTCTTCCAACACTGATTACATTACCTCATTCGCCTGACACAATAGAATTGTGTAGATGACCCACATATGAAGCTATTTCCACTCATCATTACTAGTTATCTCAGTCATTTCTCCGATAAATGGTCTAATCATTCCTTGGTACACCAAAATATCTTTTATCATGCTTTTCCAAAAGCCAAAATTGTTTCCACCATCAAACTTCTCGATATCGGATTTTGGTAGTGCTTAGCTACTGGCCATCATCGACGTCGCACCCCTCCAAAACCACTTTATGGAATTATAATTTAGAAAATCTAACAAAATAGATGTATATGTAATGGTTAAAATAGTGGTAATCAACTTTTGAATCGTCAAAATCGGACACTGATTGGCTGAGATATCGCCAAAACAAATTCAACGGTCCAGATTGCATGTTGAGGTGGAAATGAGGTGGCACTAACATGGAACACCAGAGTATCTGCTAGAATATCTCTAGAATTCTCATTGGTGGTGTGAATAGAACTATATTCCCCAGTAAGGGGTCATAGTTCACCTGTGTTTTTCATGGATATGGTCTCAGAAATTCTCTCCAACCAATTTCAATTTTCTATTCACCAGAAAACTTGTCGACACCTCAATGTTTTGAAGTCCCTCACTCTGACTCCCTCATATACCACATGTAAGGGAACAACAAAGGTGTGTGGCACCAAAAATGACACAAATAAATTAACAAAAATGAAGAACGCAGAATTTAAATGTGGTTTGTATTGAATCTTGCATCCACAGGAGAAACAGGACTAATTTAATTACTCTCTCCATCTCATCTGAGAATTACAACACAGACCATAGATTCATAGATTACAACATACACTACATGGGATTAATTCCTGTTTTAAATATGAAAATAAACAAGTTGGTATGGGGGGTTCATAAACCCCGTGAACGTCCTCTCACCGATGGCTACTATCCACCATGTCGGATACCCACCAAAGGAGAAGACTTCAACTTCTGTCGGTATAAAACATCATATGTAGTGGTTGCTGGCAATCTATTTTCCACCACTTGACTTCTCCCAAATCTGATAGTGGACCCCACCAAAATACGGGTTCTATTGATTGGAATCATATCATATAAAATAAGGAAAGAGATAGGAAATAATGTTTAAGAATGAAAATCGAGCAGAAATTCATTCCCTCTCCCTGAATATTCAAAACATGTCTAAGACATTTCTCTTATATAGACAAATGTAGTGGATTTAAAAAAAAATTAAACCATTCACATCCATTTATTTTCTGGAGCATGGAATATCTATAAGAATCTCTAAGTTTTGAAGGTATTGTCGAACCATCGACCTTCATGTCGGGTCCTATGAATGTCAATTTTATTCGTTGTAGGGTTTGCCAATTCAAATAGAGGATTCATTCTCTCTTTTATGTTTATGTGCTAGTGCAGATTAATTATTCTAAAATCTATTTGGATAAATAAATAATATTAACTATAAGATTATAATAACTTGGAAATGAATCATAAGAAATAAAAAGTAACATTTCATATCACTACTACAAACCCCCCTTTCAACAGGGCTAGAAAAATTCTTTATCAGATCTCACCACCACAGATCACACGTTAACTAGCTCTGAGTTTTATCAGCATTAAACATAAATTGTTGATAAAATTTTTACTTTTATCAGGGCTACCTAAAAGCTTTAATAAATGTATCTTTATTAGAATTCTTTTAACATTGATAATGGTGGATCTTTATTAATACTATTATTAATGATGATGAAAACATCTAATAAAAAATATTATTAATATATATAAAATTCCCAAAATTATATAAAAAAATTATATATATGTATGTGTATTTATATGCGCACATGTACGTGAGATAATCATAAATACATATCGTGTTTTACGTGTATGCATGACATGTACCTAAATTGTAAATTATAAGATTATAAATATATATAAAATTTAAAAAAAGTATATATAAAATTATATATATATATATATATAATTATAAAATTATAATAAATACATTTAAATAATATATATATTTATTATACATATACATATATATATTTATACAATAATAAATATATACATAATTATATAAATATATATAATTACATAAATATGTTTATAATTATATACAAATATTTATAAATATATTTATTTATAATTATAATTATAAATAAATAATTATTTATTTTAATAAGTATAAAATTAAAATTAATATATTTAAATAATAAAAATATTTATTATATTTATAATTATATTTAATTATATATATAAATATACATATTTATATACAAATATATATAGTTATGTAAATATATTTATATTTATATAAATATATATATAAAAATATATTTATTTACAATCAAAATTATAAATATATATATATATATAATTATAATAAGTATATTTAAAAAATAAATATATTTATTATATTTATAATTATATATACTTATATATATATATATATAGAAAATGATGCGAACAATAGGTTATTATCCCACTACCCAGAACAATTTATTTATAAAAAGTAAAGAAAGAACAAAGGAATGAAAAACAAGCACAAACACACGTGCCACCAAAACAAAAATGACAAATTATGTCATCCTCTTTCTACACTGTAAATGCATAACAAACAAAAAAATTAACGTATGCCATGACCACTAGGATGACATCCCCTCCTCCTTTCAGGGGTAACCTAAGAGCCACCCTGATTGTCCAAATTGACCCCATGCTCTTGAGGTGGAGGCTCCTTGTCCACCACTTCATGCTTTTCACCATCACCCAGATAACCCCACTACTAGAAAAAAAACTATACCAAATGTTTTGAATCTTAGGTGTAGGCCCCATAATTGTTGGAATATCATGTATTAATGGTTCTATGAATAGTGGGGATTATAACTATCGGTATAGGGGTATACCAACAATTTTCATTAAAACCGTTGGCACAGCTCACTGTCAAATTTTAATACGCACAATATACATCGAACTGTGGGTATACATCTATACTAATGGTTCCTAAAACCTTGTGTATAGAGGTCTATCTTGTAAGAACACAGTTTTGAGCCTATAAGACCTTGTTTTTTTTCTTGATGTTATTCTAGAGCAGGGCGTTCAGACGGCGTGTGATTCTGAGCCTCGATGTGGCCGGAATTAAATTTTTAGTGTGTTCGACACCCTCCATTGCACGAGATGGTTCGAGGTACGCTTTGTGTTTACTCCACACTTACATCAGTACTAGTAGACACAGGCTCCAGCCATTCCTTTATATAACTACTACTAGTACCGGATTTTTTGCTTCCATTAGAGATGTTTACACCTGCACTAAGCCTCAAGGTTCCTACGAGAAGTGCCTCATTAGTGACCTTTATCTGCAGGCAGTGAAAACATTTGTTTGGAGGATGGAGTTTCACATGGGACCTGCTCATCATCACAATGAAACCTTACGACGTCATACTGGGCATGGATTGGCTTTCTATGGTTCACCCTCAGATTGACTGTTGTCACAGACGAGTCAAAGGTGTGTTTTCTGATAGGACGAGGTTCACCATCCTTGGTGAATGAGACCTTGTGGCAGAGAAGATGGGTACTTTGAGCAGGTGGCCCTGACCTTTTTTGCACTAGCTGGCGAGCATGGATCTTGGACAAGCAGACACTACAGACGTCGGGATACCAACTGTTTTATAGGACTACATGGAGTTCTTTCTCGAGGATGTTCCGGGACTACCTCCAAGGAAAGATATGGAGTTATGCATTGACTTGTAGCTGGGGACTACTCCGATATCTTGTGAAACATATCGGATGGCCCCCACAGAGCTTTGTGAGCTACGACTTCTGCTGGACGACCTTTGTGAGAAGGTATTCATCAGGCCCAGTGTGTCCCCCTGGGCAGCCCTAGTTTTTTTTGTGAGAAAGGCAAATGGGATTATACGGCTTTGTGTGGATTATCGTCTCCTAAATTAGGGCACAATAAAGAATAATTACCCTTTTCCGAGGATCGACGACCTCTTCAACCAGCTGTGAGGTGCGAAGTGGTTCTCAAAGTTTGATCTTCTATTCGGCTACCACCAGTTGCGGGTTCATGAGGCTGATATTTTGAAGTTGGCATTTCATTGTCATTATGAGAATTATGAGTTTCTAGTGACACCCTTTGGCGTGAAAAATTCCCCCTCCATTTTCATGGCTTTGATGAACTAGATCTTCCAGCCATACTTGGACTGGTTTGTGGTTGTCTTTATTGGCGACATACTAATTTACTCGGTGACAGAGGAGGAACATGCGGAGCATTTGAGGATGGTCCTAGACTTACTTCGACAGCACCAGCTATACAAGAAGCTCTCTATGTGCCAGTTCTAGATTCACGAGGTTCAAATTTTTGGGAATGTCATTACAGAACATGGATTGGTTGTGAATCTTGCAAAGATAGAGGCAATGCTTTCATGGGATCCACCCAATAATGTGTCTAAGGTGTGTAGTTTCCATGATTTGGCAGGGTACTACAGGAGGTTCTTGAAGCACTTCTTTAGGATTGCTACCCCAATGACCACATTGACAGCAAAGGGATGACCGTTTACCTGGATGGATCAGTGCCAGAAGGCCTTCGAGGAGTTGAGATAGAGGCTGACTAGTGCTCCAGTGTTGAGGCTGCCAGAGGAGGGTGTTGAGTTCATCGTATATTTCAATGCTTCAGGATCTGGGCTTAGTTACGTGCTGATGCAGCAACGCGCAGTGATTGCATATGGGTCAATGCAGTTGAGGCCCCATGAGTATAATAATGCGACTTACGATTTGGAGCTGGCAGTAGTGGTCTTTGCCTTGAGTTTATGGAGACACTACCATTTAGGTGAGTGTTTTGTGGTCTAATCAGAACTTCATAGCCTCAAGTATACCTTCACTCAAAGGTATTTGAATCTGAGGTAGTGGCGCTGGATGTAGTTTCATTAGGACTATGATTTTGAGATAGTATACACTCCAGCAAAGGGAAACGTAGTAGCAGATGCTCTCAGTAGGAATTCCCAGGCTCGATTAGTGTGGGAAGCTTCAGAGTAGTCATCTTCCCTATGACTAACCTTGGTGGAGCAGGAGGGCACAACTTTTCTATAGTCGGTGGTGTTGCCACTTTGCTCCTTGTGCGTGTGAGAGAGTCGCAGCTGGGGGATGTCAGCAGCGAGGTACTGTGTGATCAGATATCCACAGGCGACGCACCTAGTGGGTATTCTAAAGGAGGGAATCATGATATCGTATTCCATGGGTGAGTTGTAGTACCAGTGGATATGCGGGAGGAGGTGATGTGGGAGTTCCAAACATCTCCCTTGGCTGTACATCCCGGTGTGGGGAAGATGTACAGAGACCTTCAGCGGCAGTTTTCATGGTCTGGCATGAAGCGGAGCATAGCTGAGTTCACTTCTCGGTGTCTTACCTATCAGTAGGTGGAGGCAGAGCACCAGGTTCTCGCAGGGTTGTTGCAGCCCCTTGATATCCCGTAGTGGAAGTGAGATGGAATATCTATGGACTTCGTCACAGGGCTCCCACGCACAGCGAAGGGCCACGACTCCATTTGGGTGATAGTGGACTGACTCATGAAGATGGCACACATTCTTGCTATCCTGGAGCAGAGCTCGGTGGAGAGTCTGGGGTAGTTATATGTTTGGGAGATCCTCTGCCTTCATGAAGTACTCTCAATGATTCTCTCTGACTGTAACGTGTTGTTTATGTCGCGATTAGGGTGATGCCTGCATGAGGCATTCAGGACTCAGTTGCGGATGACTATAGCTTTTCACCCCCATACTGACAGGCAGACCAAGCGCACTATCCAGGTATTGGAGGATATTCTCAAGGCGTGCCTGTTAGACTTTGGCTAGAGATGGGAGGATCATCTTCCCTTGGTGGAGTTTGCGTATAACAATAGATACCACTCTACTATTGGCATGGGACCTTTGGAGGCCCTCTACGGTAGACCATGCAGGTCACCGATGTGTTGGAAGGAGGTTGGGGAGACCTCTCTCGTCGTCCCAGAGTTGGTGCAGAAGACGACGGAGAAGGTGTAGGTCATTCATGAGCAGATTAGGATGGCTCAGAGTAGACAGAAGTCCTATGCAGACCGACGTCGTAGGCCTTTGAAGTTTGAGTAGGAAGATCATGTCTTTTTTAGAGTCTCCCCACAGCGTGGAACACGGAGGTTCGGTCAGGGAGGCAAGTTGTGCCCGCGGTTCATTGGGCCCTTTGAGATCATGTGCAGTGTTAGTGAGGTCACCTACCCTCTTTCTCTACCCCCACAGTTGTAGAGAGTGCACGAAGTCTTCTATGTGTCACAGCTGAGGAAATACGTGCACAACCCCACATACGTTATCGACTGGGGAGAGCTGGACAATGAGGATGGAGACACCTTTGCAAATCACCTGGTGGCGATTGAGGACCGATAGGAGCGGACTCTACGCGGACGGTCCATTCCTCTAGTTCATGTGGTGTGGCAGCGTGAGAGGGTGCAGGAGAGAACCTAGGAGTGAGAGAGCCAGATGCGGGCTCAGTATCCCGATTTTTTTTTTGTAGTTTTGTTTTTTGGGGATGAAAAATTTTGAGGAGGGAATGATGTAAGTACTCGGTTTTGAGACTATAAGACTTTTTTTCTTGATGTTATTCTAGAGCCGGCCATTCAGACGGTGTGTGATTTCGAGCCCCGATGTGGCTGGAATTAAATTTTAAGTGCGTTCACACTGGACACAAAAAATAAATAGAATAACTCGTAAAATATTTCTCATATGGGAAAACTAAGGTCACTATTGAGTCTGGAATGTGTCGTTTACCCTAGTAAGGGTTTTACTTTCTTGGGCACGGGCTTTCTTTGAAAAACGTCACCAGGGGCGTTTTCGTAAGTTAGCGGCATCGGACGCGGACTTTAAAAAATTTTAATGGAGGCTCAGATTAAAATTCTGAGACCACCGTTGTGCTCAGAATGTGGGTTTTACCTTAGGGGTGGCTTAATCTCGACCCCGTTGAGAGTCCGGGTACGGGCCTACTGGTGGATGTTTTAAAAATTAATTAAAACTTAATTAATTTTTTTCTATTTCAACATAACCACCTCCAAGCTTCTCCTTCCTTGTTCATCCCTAGTGAAAGTCCTCCCAATGAAGTAGGATTATCTCCTCTCCTCTCCTCCATCTTTCCAAGGTGGCGCGGTGCTCTGGTGGACCCTTCGTGAAGCCACGGGCTACGCCCAAAGAGGTAGGTGGTTTCCTTTTCAATTTCTATTCCCTGTATCTTCTTCAAATTAATTATCTTGCATCTAATTTCTATAAAACTCTCCATTGATTCCCATATACAATTAGGGATCGTTCTAAGATTTCCAACGCATGTTTTTTTTTAAAAAAATCCGAGTCCTGAGGTGACTGTAGTGATCCAACGAAGTCAGAGGGTGTTTTGGTGTTTTTCGACGAAGTTTCAGGCCTTTTCAAGGTTTTCTGCCGGTTCCATGGTGGTCCAGCTGAATTCTAGCGTTCCGAGACGGTGGCAGCAAGAGGTGCGGTCTCCAGAACGGCGGAAGTAGGTAGCACGTGCTCCAGGCTTCAATCGGCAGGCGGCACAGGCTCTAGGTGGCGGCTCCAGGCGGCGGGCGAGCTCACCGGGGCGTGACGGAGCGGGTGGACCAGGGTCACGGCGCGTGGCCCCGCAGGGGAACCAAGACCCGCATCCAGCAGGTCTTCACATGGGACGATCGTACATGAAGGTCGGTCTGAGGGTGGACCTTGGGTCCACGACCAGCCCACATGGTTGAGCCGCGGGACAGCGCTGCGACCTGGGCCGGCCCAGACCGGGCGGACCAGGTGGGTCCAGCCCAAGGGGTTCACCCCCTCCGACTTCAGAAACCCATAAATTTTGCTACAGGTGTCCGTTTTTTAATCCATCTACAAAATTTGATTAATAGCATCGAGACAAATATTTTGAGATGGTATCGGGGTTTTTAATTCCCGAAACGGGGGGCCTTAGTGGCACGACACGCCTTTAAGCGGTTTGATGTTTTTACCATGGGTTCTTGTTTTGGATGGCACAGAAACATCTCAAATTCGATTTGAGTGTCGACCACAGCTTTGCGACCCTGGAAACAGGGCAAAGTTTTCCAGTATGGTTTCAGGCGTTGAAGTCAGAGTTGATATGTGGGCCCTATGGGATGTCTTTTAAGTGACGTGCATCATTTTGTGATGTTTTTGTATGGTGTCTATTTGAGGCAGATGAATAGTCAATTTGATGTGTTTTTCCAAGGCCATCACAGTAGCGCAGTCCACCCAACCTCTTTCGGGACCGATAGTGGGCCCCGTGAGGCATTGTGCGGGCCTAAAGTAGTGGCGATCAACTTTTCCGACGGGGGTCTGTTCTACGCGAATGAGTAGTCTATCTCGTGTGGTTTTCCAAAAGGATTGTAGTGTTGTGATCTTTTGGGGCGTGCGGGGCCTCCTTCGAGATTTTATTAGATGTGGAAAAATGAAAGGACGTTGGTCGGAGGTTTCTTTGACGCACCCGGACCCAACGCACGATCGCGATGTTAGCGAAACACAGTGATGGGGCGAGCAACGTGGAGTTATCAGAACAGTTCTGGGTTTACCCTCAGGGTGGTCCAGGTAGTGGGTTACCAATTGATTTTAGGGTTTACCCTTCAGTAGGGTTGGGCAGTTGGTTACCCGTCACACTAGCAGGGTTTACCCTCCAACAGAGACTGGGCAGTGGGTGACCCATTCATTTAGTAGGGTTTACCCTCCAGTGGGGTTGGGAAGTGGGTTACCTGAGACTTATTAGGGTTTACCCTACAACGGGGCTGGGTAGTAGGTTACCCCTTGAAATCTAAGGGTTTACCCTCCAGATAGGTTGGGTAGTGGGTTACCCGATGACTTCTTTTAGACTGAGACCTTTTGACAAAGCTTGTCATTAACTTTCATTCTCTATGACTACTAGAGTGGGATCTTTGGATGTACGGATCAAAAATGTGATAGTTTTGATGCGACCTTTGGACATAAAAGGAGGAGGGGCTCATTTCCCACCGAGACGCATCCTTGAGACACGACCTAAAAGTCTTGCGGGCGAGTCAGTGATGCCCGAAGAAGATAGTATTGAGGTGAGGTAATTGAGCCCCTTTGACTTGTACCTCCTTGGATGACGTGCGGGACATTTTTGTTCAGTGTTAGATATCCCTATAACTATTGGAGACTTTTCCTAGGCTGATCTTGGAGAGGGAGATCTCATTTCTCCCTCGTTCGGGTTCCTTATTGAGCATATATATATGTGCACCTTACATTTTGGGATCAGTTACCCTCCTTCTAGGTAGGGCAAAGACACGTGGGGTATGCCACATGCTTTCTGTTTCTAGCTCCTCTTGGACGGATGGGTCTACATCCTTCCTTTTGTTGGGTTGAGTTGTACTCCCTTTACTGTGTTTTTTCACTGTCTTTGTTCAGTATACTTCTCACTTATTTAGTGTCTCCTTTGTTTCTCCCTTGAGCTTTCAGGGCTTCCTACTAAGTATCTTTATATTCACCCCTGCTTGGGATTTTCTCGCACCTTGTGGGTCCTTGCAGACGATATATAGGTCGATCATGACTACGGAGGAGTGTATAGGTCACAGTAGTTACAGTAGTGTGCTGCTGTCGTGCTAGAGTATTCAAGTGGGAGTCTATCCAGTCATTTTCTTTTGTTTACCTGTTTCCAGTTTGTGTCACCTTTATGGAAGGGTGTGTGTTTTTTCCTTTTTACTTATCAGTTTACTTGTGAGTGCTTTCGGAACATTACTTACTCTATTTAGTGGTTGATGCATGACTGTGGTTGGGGTATAGTTTTTTGTCTTTTGGTTTTCCTTTTTTCTCTATATTACTGCATCGAGTGGGTTGTGTGTTCATGTGTACAGGTACTTAGGCAAAGGCCTCCCCAAAATTGTTATGCCTTCGGTGCTGGTTGTCAGCCTCTAGCCTATGGAGGCGTGGTTGAGGTAGTTGCGGCTCGGGACCGGTAGGGCCGGGTCATGACATGTCTAAAATTGATGTGTACCCATGGTTCAGTGAATCGTAGGTATATAATCCTATCCTTAATTGACAACAACAACACTGTTTACCACCTATCAAAGAACCTTTAAATAATTTACAAACCATGGTACACATTTAATGGAGTACAATTAATATATTTTTTTTATTTAACCATCAAGTTATCAATAGTTTTCAAACCATTTAAAATACTATAAAATTCATATACAATCTTCATCATCAATCCATTTTAGTCATTAAACAACATCCATGCATCACTCTATAATGTTAACTAAAAAATGGAGGACACCGGTTTCTCACTCATCGGCACTAGTGCCATCATAATCATCACCAGCATCTTCACCTAGAGCACCAACATCATCATTATCTTCATCATCACCACCACCACCACCATTATAATCACCTATAATATGGCTAAGGCCCTCATTGATATCACTCAGTGCATCATATATAGAATTAATTATTTCCATACATGAATAAAAAATATTAGTAGCCTCTTATGGAAGCGATGGGAATATAACTAACATAAAATTTAGGGACTATTTGGTGACCAGTTTACCTCTTTCTCCCTTCAATATCACTATTATTTTGGCCTCAACTACATCTGCGTGATCATTTGGTGGCTCAATGGTGTGAGAGGTTTGAGTGGTGCCAAAGGACGGACAATACCTAGTGGGGATGTTCTTTTTCCCAGGTCAACTTCAGACTATCCTTCGGTGCTCCTCACCTACTACTTGTCCCAAATGATAATTTGACCTAATGTTATCATCTTCTTTCTCATTGAGGTCATCCAAGGAACACTATTGAAAATATAAAATAGATATTTAATTATGAATAATGTATAAAAATTTTATATATCAATAAAAGGCATACAATCTTTTCTTATTTCAGTGCATTTACAACACTTCCATCCTTTCCCTACTACTCAAGAAAAATAATTTTTCTTGAGGGACACAACCTTCAATGACCAAAGTTGTTTTCTACAAATGACATTGATTATTATAATAGTACATTGTTGAATAATATGATATTCATAAACAAAACTAAAATAAATTTTATTTTGGAGACATGTGAGATTAACTATATACTCACATCAAGTTAATACTTTCCCACATTAGATTTAACTATAATGGTGAGTCACTATATGGTATTAACTTCAATTCTCACATTAGATTAAGATGTAAGGGAAGTAATCAACACATGATTAAGTGAAATTAAAACTCAAATGGGAAGTTATGTTAGATTAAAAATATCATGAGAAACTCATTTTAAAGTAACAAGTTTAAGATATAAATTAGTTCAACACAACCTAAAATGAAGTGAAATTTTAGCCATTGAAGAAATACATAAAATTAATAAGAATATAAATACACATTTAATTTTAAATTTAATATTAGTGTCATAACAAAATCAATACATATTAATTTTCATTCTAAACATTGGTATGATATAGATTCCTATTGTATGTTCATTTTAGTGCAATTCTATTTGTGTTACTCTATTTGGTTATTTGGTCACTAGGTTATTTTGGTCATTTGATTCATTTTTTGGTTAGGGTACTTTCTAATTTGGTCATTTTTTCATTTGTTCGATCAATTTGAGTAGTTTTCATACTCATTTTTTTGGACATTTGATTTATTTTGGGTGAGGGTGTTTCATTCATTAATGATTTATGCCATTTAGTTCATTTTTGGGTCAGATATATTGGAATATTTGGAAATTTGATCATTTTTCTAGATCATTTGGTTCATTTTAAGTTTGGTAAATTTGGTGGATTTGGGTTAGGCCATTTGCTTCATTTTTGGGTTTAGTCATTTTTGAGTTATATAATTTGATTTATTCTAGGAAATGTTAGATTGTTCACTTTAGTTTAAGTCATTTTGGGTTCATTCATCTAGTTTTTCATTAGTTTATTTCATATTTTAGTTTGTTTATTTGGTTTATTTTTGGTTAAGTTGTTTGGTTCATTTCAGTTTTATGTAATTTTTAGTTATTTCAATTGGTCATTTGTTAATTCTTTGTTAGAACAATTGGTTTACTTAGTTTTAGGTTATTTGGTTTATTCTAGGTTGTGTAATTTTTTCATTTGGGTTAGGTATTTTTAGGTTAGGATATTTTTTTCATTTTTGGGTTATCTCTTTTTTATGTTACGTTATGTGGTTTATTATTGGGTTATGTATTTTTTGGGTTACATTATTTGGTTCATTTTGGTTGTTTGATCATTAGTTTGTTTTGTATTAGGTCATTTTATAAATTGTTCATTACTTTGGTTGGGTTAATTAGTTTATTTTAGGCTAGGTTATTTATTTTAATTTATATTATGTTTTTAGTTCATTTTTTGTTAGGGAAATTTCATCATCGGGGGTTATGTCAATTGGTTAATTTTAGGTAAGTTTATTTGGTTTATAATGTATTTTTTAATTGAGAAATTCTGAAATGTAACCCTTGAGGAATGATACATTCATAAAATCATGTTTTCAAAAATATAAGGATTATATTGACATATCATTGAGGATTAAAATTAAAATCCCGAATGATGGTATTTCTAGATTTCAATGGAACTTTTAGCATGTTTGGAGGAGTAATGTTTTTACAGCTTAGAGGGAGAATAAGGACTTCATTCAAGCTATAAATTCTAGATTTATGGGGGATTTATAGCCATATGTTAAAGGTATTCATGAGAAGAAAACATAAATTTCAGCATAAAAATCTAACTAAATGGGGACTCTCTAGACTTCTTTATTAATGTGGCATTTCTATAATTTAGCCTTAATAATATGTAAGTTCATTTTAATTAGTACTATTTTAAGACTGTTTTGTTGATGTTTAAATCATCTTTATGAATATTTATGTTTTTTTTAATTTTTTAAAATCCATATAAAAAAAATTACAACTTTAGGTTGATTTTATTCAATTCAATTAAGTTTAGGTTTATTTGAATGGACTATAGGAAATTACATGTAAGAATATTTTATAGTTTACATGAAAACTATTTATTAACATCAATTTATAGTCTAAAAATGAAAATAAATAAATCAATTTGAATATAATGGACCTTAAAGAGTAGAGTTGAGATAAGATGAATGATAAAATAACACGTATGGGTGGTCTAATAATGTCATTAGTGGAAAAAATAATTTACAAAAGTGTTGGATGCCCAGTCTATGCCCAACTTATTATTGATAACATCTCATTAAAAAAATATTCTAATTTTAAAAAATCTAGGAAAAAAACTCCATAGAATAAAAAATATTTGTAGGTCATTGGTTGAACTATTTTAAAGAACATGATTGTTGGGATTATTATTCAATAGTTGTTGAAATCTAGAATATTCTATTTCAGTTAACCCTTAATATGAAAAATCTTGAAGCCTATCTAATAGGGATACCCACCCCCTCCTAATTTTACATTATCAAATAAAACATTTATACTAACAATATAAATATTTATATTATTTCTATTCATATTAAAGTAACCAACATCTGTCATGGTCAGGCATTATAGTGCGATCTAAATTGTGAAAATACATCATAGAATCCTTATTCTTTTTTTACAACACATCCTAAAAACAAAAAATCTATTCAAATAATAAGAATTAAATTTTTAATGAAAACCAATAAAGATTAATAATACCTTAATCTCATTACAATTCCAATATTTGATCTTTCCTTGATATTATGTTATTCTACAGTCAGTGAATATTGGTACACCCTCTAAATCCAAACCAAATCTACTCTTAGAACGAAAATATAAATCATGTGTATATAATCATCACAACTCCCAAAGATTCATTAAATGTGTGACCTTAGCAATGTCACCATCTAGAAAGTTAAACCAATGATGTAATAAATATGTCAATGTACATAAATATAAAAATAATATAGATATCAATTTAAAAAAATTATTACCCATATCTCTCCCTAAGATTTCTCAATAATTTCATTACCAATATGCCTCTATGAGACTGGTTTCACCGAAATGAGATTATTGTACTCGGCTAAAATTTCCATAATCCTTCTACACTACCTCACATTTTTACCTATCATTTTATTATCTTCATTTTAATATACCATTATCTATGTTTGATGATTCCAGAATTTATGCATACGAGTGCTCCCATGTTTCCTATTAGAAGATCCCATTGAATAAGGAAAAAGGAAAAAGAAGAAGAATTAATTCATATAATAATAGGAAAAAATGATTTGACATAATTTGAAACACTTACAAAAAACCTAATACATTCTACTAATTAGGCTATGATGGATCCATGTGTTTCCCTTGATTAGTAGCCTCTGAAGGATGTGCCTTCTCTAATGCATGAACTAGGTCATATGCATGAACTCGAGTGGAAGATGAAGGAGAAGAATCATTGGATTCTATATGGATAGTAGGAAATTGAGGTGGCATATACATGGTAGTATAAGGATATAAGGGTTGGGGATACACCCAAGGATATGGATATCGTACAGGTGGGAACATCCCTAGAGGTGGAGTAGACATGGTATGATAAGTATAGGATAAAGAATATGATAAAAAAGAAGTGGGTGGGAATATAACGAAAGGATCAAGTGGAGGATAAAAAAGTGTGGCATATGGGATATCCACTGGTGATTCAGGGTGTGAACGGGTACGGCTAGTGCTCTGTGTAACTCTATGATCACCCTCGCTTGGGCCCATACTAGTAGTTTGAGGAGAAGTCGTCTTTGGCTATGATGAATGTCCCAAGTTTTTTGGATAAAGTAGAAGAACATGATAGTAAATTTAATGCATAAGTTAAATATTACAATTATTATACTCACTAAGAAAACTAGAGGATGAAACCCTAGCTCCTACATTCATCAATCATTTTCAAATAATATATTCCTTTGAATTTATTTAATATATTTCATAATATGAATAAACGAGAAATTTATATTTTATAGAAATGGTTTTTAAAAATTATGCACACAACTTAGAAGGTAAGTAAGTCTAAAAAATTAACATAACATGTTTAATAAAATATAATTTAAAAAAAGTTATACCTTTTCTAAAAACACGTTTTAAACTCAGTTTTCTGAATTGAAATATATCTAATTAAATGAAATGAAAAAACAATACTAAAAAAACCTATCACTCCAAATTATAATTAAATTAAATTAATTACTATAGTACAAACCTGAAAAGCCCACATCATGTTAATTTGAATGAACTGTGAACATGTATGGTTTCTTCTATATATTTTCTACCACTACTTTAGGTTCAAAATATATTCTCAGAATGGGAAATTTGGATTCATCAAATTAAATATCTTGGTCAAAACCAATGGGGGCATCAATTTCTTCAATTTTTCCACAAAATAATGTAAAATATGCCTTGAAATAATTTAAATAATGAAATTATAATCAGGAATTTGATGAAATTTCACATAAAATGTCACGCCCCTACCCAAGAAGCCCTGGAGTCAGTGCGTTAATAAACATGCTGTGTATTTTTTTTAATACAAGAAAATATGATGAATTACACATCAAGTTCCATATAGAGGATATTTGTAGTTTAGGTTGAAGAAAACTATATACAAGTATTAAAATCATTCAATAATGAACAGAAAAGACTCCAAAAATTATCCACCAAATAGTGTAACTCAAATATACTAAACCTGTAAAAATAAATTGAAAAAGTAGGGTGAGAAAAAGAATGCCCAGTAAGGTGTTTTTAAAATAAATATAATATTTCAAGAAAACCCTATTAAAATACCTTTTTAAAATAATCATAAAAAAATTCTAAGAAGAAAACGGTGATACATGATTCTTAATGTTTATAGCATTTCAAGGTTACTAGTGCTCATTTTAGGGAGAAGTAAAATTACTATGAATAAAACACACTGCATATTTATACATAATTCATGGTGTGTAGCATATAAATCAAGAGTTAATAAAACTATACCTAGTGTGACATGAAAAGGTGCATTTATAGAATTTACACAAAAAAGTAATACATGATCAGAGTTTCAAATAAAATGATAGTACTAATTTCTTTATTTTATAACTGAAAATCATAAAATGGAAGATAAATTTCTGGCATTTGTATTAAAAAGAAGATGACTGCTGGATAAACATTATTCCCTGTGCATTTACTTATTTTGATACTCATAAGATAGGATTTTAACCAAGTATATTCTAAAAGTTTAATAACCACTTGGATGGTCATATACTAACACATAATTAGGGAATGTATAATTCCAGACTGTGTCAAGGCCTCATGCCATGACCTAATTTGTCTCATGAGAACTACTAATGCATCTTGGGGATTTCATTAACTGGTCCCAAACCTATTATATACTAAATCCAATACATTCCTCATATATCTAGAAATTTCATATATTTAAAGTGTCTTATACAACTTTGAATATTTAATTTAATATCTCATATATTCAAGGTGTCTCATACCACTTTGAATATTCCATTTCTCATTTCATAGAATTCAAAATGTCCCATCTCACTTTGAATAATTTAGTTCTTAATTCAAAATTGTTCACATTATTTAAATTTCTTTTATTAGAAATTGCATATATAAATTGAATTAGGCATTAATTGTCAATACTAACTATTGTATGGTTATAAAAAATTAAGCAATGACATGTGTGGATTGAAAGACATCCTATATCACTTGTGATGATAAATAATGCACATAAGATAAATTATTATTTAGGCTTGTTCACATAAAATGATAACCCAAAATTTTAAAACCCTTATTTAATGAAAATAATCATTTTATATCCCAAAATGATTAATTTGGAATTTAAGATAGATATCATTTATATTTAAAACATATGCAAATAAATGGGCATGCTAAACAAAACTAAACTGAAAGAATTTATAGTGGTAGGTTTTTTTTGAATTAAAGTGAAATAGGTTATAGGGAAAACAATTGTTTTGTGTGAAGTATTCATTCATAAGAATATAATTAAAAATGTTTCACTACATGTGCTATGGAATTTATATATATTCATGTATAATCAAAATACTATTCCAACCTTCTAAAAAAAGAAATGCATGCATTTTTGAGACTGTGGTTCTCTTACATAAACATGTCTGTTTAAAAATTATTTACAACCATGTATTCACAAAGTGTATACATGGGATTTTCACAACCCAAAAAGGTTTAATAAATCCTTATAAATATTGTACATCTCAAAAAATAATTTAATCACCAAAAATGGGTTTTGTGAAAACTAATTTCAGGTTATGATAAAATATAATAAGTATATACATATAATCATATATATATGTTTATATAATCCAATTAAAAAGAAAAAATATATAATACTTACATGATTTACATATATTTAAAGAAAATATTTTCAGCATTCAAAAATCACATAACAGCACTGGCTTGTTTCATAACTAAACATATGTATATACATATATCCATATATTGAAAAAATTTATAAGTGGGTTTTATATTACAAAAGGAAAACTAAAAAATAACACATACTATTTCCATACATTTTTAAAAAAACTTGATTTAAACAATGATAAACAAAACATAGAAGACTTAAAAACTAGATCGAAAGGGGACTTAGATATACTATATGATTATATATATATATATATACAATTTGTATATATATAGGTTTTTCACAAAGAAGAAAAGGTATATTAAACCATTACATGTCTTAAAGACAAGGTGGAGTCGAGTATGGGTCACTAGAGGCTTGAGAGGGAGAAAACTTCGAGGGGTTATGGGTGCAAAGAGTGTTATATATAAACTGTTTATATTTTCATATAACTCACAGATCAACAAACTATGATAAAAAAATACTCAATAGAAGTCTTTAAAAGGATCAGACAACCATTCTAATCACGAAAGGTTGTGTGGGTTGGTCTCTTTGATAAAGTATATAATTGTATATTTATAAAATGGAAACATAGGTTGGATCCACAGGGATGAGAGTTTTAAAACTAAACTAAGTTTTGGATCTTTGTAAAATGAGAAGGAATATTTTTTGGATAGAGATAGGAAGTGTCATAGGTTGAAGAAGAAAATAATGGAAGATAAGGTGATGCAGACGGGTGTGGCGCGATGCGGCAAGAAGAAGAAGACATAAGGAAGGGAATGTGGAAAAGATCGAACAATATAGATCGACTGAGATTTGATTGAATGACTACGGTGGAAGGCGGGGTTCTAAATTATATGGATGTATGAGATCTCATGTTGTGATATTGAAAATCCATGTAAAACATGGTTAATGAGCCGTGGAGGAGGATCGAAGTCGTGACCGGTCTGGACGGCTAAGATCTTGCACGACGATATCCAGCGGTTGAGATTCCATCACGTAGAAAAATCCATATGCCACATCGAAACAGAGGGTTTTCATGTCCTCCCTTAAATATGTTGATGCCTCATCACTTGGAAAATTAGGTCCTTTCACCTTCCACAGTACTGCCCCACACCTGTTCACTTCAGGTGCACTCTGCACCCACCCCTACTGTTGTGTAACCCTGCATGAAGGCACGCTCTGGTTCCTTCACACCTCTGTGGGTGCCCATAACCACATGGATAGCCTGGATAGCTGGCTAGGGAGCTAAGGTTTGGTCATACCCCTGGTGCATGCTACCTCCCCTAGCTGGCTGGTTGTGGCTGACTGACCCAAGGTCATATATTTTTTTATAAGAAGTAAAACACCATAAAATGAAAATTAAACAGAAAACACCATTATAATATACCACTATAATATCATATTATACAATTATAATATACCATTATACCATTATAATATTATGATATAATAGAATTCAACATTAAATAGTTATGAAATACTTCTTTAATAAAATTAAAACACTTATTAGAAGGATAATGACTTCATACTGATAATATACACCTTCTATGATCATAACATTAAAACATTTAATGATAATTTGAAATACTTACTTATGTTTTGAAACCATACTATGTTTCTTAATAAAATGAATATGCTTTTTTTAATATAAAACCATTATACTTAAAATTTTTCAAACGTGTCAAAAAACATGAAATGCTTAAAGAAATTGTATAGGATTTATAAAAATGAAAAACTATACAATATATCTTAAATTTTTCACTTAAATTACTTTGGTTTAAGAAGATACTAATGGTCACATCATTTTAAACTCCAACGGCCATAAAATTAAATAAAGGTCATATGTATTTCTAATGGTTAGTAACACTCTTATAAATACTTTTTTAGGGTATTTAATTTTTAAAATAATTTGGCTTATAAAGATGGTTCTCTACATTCCTATGATTTTTAGTACGTGTGTCATTATTCTAGAAATTTTATTCTTTACTATGGTCGGTCTAAGGGATGAGGGATATCTTCTTGGAATCATTATGAGGCTAGGATATCTCCCAGTGGAAATTCTCAGATTTTCCATTAGTTTCCTTGGATAACTATGGTCTTTGGGCCTTGTTGTAATGTAAATGTTTCAGTGTTTAATTGAATAAAACATGTCTTATTTTTATTTTCAAATTATTGTTTGGATAGAATGAAAATTAAATGAAGTAAAACCATTAAATATTATTATTACACGTGAAATAGGTTCGAGGTGTCACATTATCCCCCTTCAAATAATTGCATCCTCACAATTCATTCATGTTCTAAAGCTTTCTCGCACTAACATCTGACATTAACTTAGAGGTCCCTTAACCAGGTCTACCACTGGTGGAGACATTCCTTGTATGTTCTTCTAGTTATGATTATCCCCAAAGCATTCTTAAACTCCTCATTTTTTTCCCAGATACACCTCTCACATCTAGAGTTAAACTCATGTGGACAAAAGTAGGATCTTGAGAGGGTGGCATGGGAGGTGTAGAGTTTGAAGATATCAAAATAAACATGGTTCTAATATACCAATCAGATGACTTGTTTTTCTAAAATCCTGATGTTATAAAGCCTCCCAAACATGTTGAAACTCGTGACATGTAACAAAAAGGATTCATGGGGGTCTCCCACCTCTGAAGCTTCCCAGAACTTCTCTAGGGCTAGATAACCCTCAGATAGGGTGAAACTCAAGAATAGGCCTTCGTAGTACCTTCCTTTGTGTGCATAAAAATAAAGTTGTTCTTGCATCTTGAGGTAGAAAACATGACTCGGTCTTTGATAAAGCTGAAGGATATTTTGGTTGTTAGACACTTGATAAAGGTGTTTACAAGTTAGACGTAGGTTCACAAATGGATAGTATGTCTCTAAACATGACTCAACAATTATGTGTTCTATTAATTCAGTGGGGAGAGGCAAAAGACTTGTTTCATCCGTAATATGAAAATTTTAACAACAAATTCTACTTAATTAGGCATATCAATATTAAAACAAAGATTTTATTCTGAAAATATTTGTTAAAGTACAAGATCATAATAATATAAAATTATTAATTTAAGGTAAAGTTCATGAAACATGGGGTGCTATATATTCATTCATTCCATAAAAAACTCATAGACACAAACTTCCCAACGTCCACTATGATTTCCCTTCACGATTACCTCTCATGTCGATGATTTACCCATTTCTCAATTAAATGGATCCCAAAAACGGTTCCAAACTCTTCAATCTCTTTAGTCCAAATGCAGCACGAGCAACTTGGATATATCGCATATGGACAGCTAAATATTCATGAGAGAAAGGCATGAAGTGTATGAATCTGAGTGACATCATCATGAACTTGATGCCTATAAAAAATTAGAAGACTCGTCCTCAAGGATTATGAAGTCCCTAACCTGACCATAAAGACCGTAAGTCCAGATTTGATAAAGATACACCACTCGGAGGTCACCCTCTTGTGCAGCCTCTTAGATTTACTCTAGGTATTTAAAATTCTCAGCTAGGGTAAAGGATTTAAACAGACCCTCAAATTACTTTCCATTAAGTGCATAAAATTATATTTGATCATGCATCATAAAGATATAGTCAAATCCTGATCCTTGGTGGAGTTGAATTACATGAGGAGATTTCGATACACTGTATGACATATGAATGTTTTCAAAAGTCTCAAAGACTTCTAAACCTGACTTGGAAACTATAGTCTCTAGTATTTTGGTTGGAAGAGACAAAAGACCTGATTCGTCTACCATCTGAAAGTTTTAAGAAAGAATTCTACTTTTTAAGATAAAATTAAATATTTATTATTGTTATAATTTTTTAGAGTTCTCAAAACTGACCTCTAATACCAACTGCCACGCCCCATCCAAGGAATCCCTAGAGCCGGTGCATTAATAAACATAGTGTGTAATTTTTTTACACAAGAAAATCTGAAGAATTACACATCATGTTTCATATAGAGGATATTTGCGTTTTAGGTTCTGGAAAATAAGATGAAAGTATTACAATCTTTCAATTATGAATAGAAAAGACTCCATAAAGCATCCACCACATAGTGTAACTCAAATCACATATACCATTAAAAATAAATTGAAAATGTTGGGTGAGAACAAGAATTCCCTATAAGGGGGTTTTAGAATAAATATAATATTTCATGTAAACCCATTTAAAAAACATCCCTTTTAAAATAATCAGAAAACATTTTCTTAGAAGAAAATTGTGATGCATGCTTCTCAACATTAACAGTTTTTCAAGGTTACCAATGCACATTTTATGGAGATTTAAATGGAATAAAAATGAAAAACAGTGTGTATTTATACATAACGCATGGTGTACAACATATAAATCTAGAGTTAATTAAACTATACTAAGTGTGACATGAAAATGTACAGTAATAGAATTTACACATAAATGAAATAAATGATTAAAGATGTGCATAAAATGATAATATTAATTTCGTTCCTTACTAACTGTAAATCATCAAATGAAAGATAAATTTCTATAATTTGTATTAAATAGAAGATGGGTGCTGAGAAAAAATTATGCAATGTGCATTTACTTCTTCTGATACTCATAAGTAAGGATCCTAACCAAGTACGTTCTACTATCTGAATAATCACTTGGTTGGTCATATACTAACACATAGTGAGGGAATGTATAATTACAGACCATGTTAAGGCCTCATTCCATGACATAATTTGTCTCATGAGAACTTTTGATGCATCTTGGGGCTTTCACTAAACAGTCCCCAACCCGTAGATCTTGCATTAACCAGTCCCCAACCCATAGGGGTTTCATTAATAGGTCCCCAACCCTTTATATACTAATTCCAATACACTCCTCATATGTCCAGTATGGTCATATATTTGAAGTGTTTCATACCACTTTGAATATTTAATTTCTTATCTCATATATTTATGGTGTCTCATACCACTTTGAATATTTAATTTCTCAATTCATATTATTCAAAATGTATCATACCACTTTGAATAATTTAGTTCGTAATCCAAAAATGTTAAGAATAGTTAAATTTCATCCTCTAGAAATTACATATATAGAGTGAATAATACACCCATTGTCAATACTAACAATTGTATGGTTCTAAAAAATTAATCAATGAAATGTGTGGATAGGAAGACATATTATATCACATGTGATGATAACTAATGCACATAAGATAAATGATTATTCATGATTTCCCACATAAAATTATAACCCTTAAATTTTAAAATCTTTATTTCATGAAAATAAATATTTTATATCCTAAAATTCATAATTTTGAATTTTAGATAGCTATCATTTATATTTAAAACATATGCTGATAAATGGGAATGTCAGACAAAACTAAACATAAAGAATTTAGAGTGGTAGGTTCTTTTTGAATTAAATTGATATAGGTTTGATGGACAACAACTGTTTCATGTGAAGCATTCATGAATAAGAATATAATTAAATATATTTCTCTACATATAATTAGGCATTTATATGTATTCATGCATAATAAAAACACTATTCCAACCTTCTAAAAATAGGAAAGCCTGCATTTGTGTGATTTTGGTTATCTTACATATAATGTGGGTTTAAAAATTATATACAACCATGTAATCACAAAGTGTATACATGGGATTCTCACAACCAATAAAAGGTTTAATAAATTCTTATAAATATTGTACATCTCAAAACATAATTTAATCACCAAAAATCAATTTTATGAAAACTAATTTTGGGTTATAATAAAAACCTATATGTATATACATATTACTCTATATATATGTTTATATAATCTAATTAAAAATAACAAAAATATATTCCTTACTTGTTTTACATGTATATAAAGAAAATATTTTCAGCATTTGAAAATCACATAACAGCACTGTCTTGTTTCATAAATAAACATATATATATATATATACATATATCCATATACACAAAAAATTTATATATGGGTTTTATATAACAATACCAAAACTGAAAAATAACACATATTATTGTCATATGTTTTTAAAAAACATGATTTAAACAATGATGAACAACACTTAGAAGATTGAAAAACTAGTTTGAAAGGGGAATTATATAAACTATATGATTATATATATATAACTATATTTAAAAAGTGTAAATATATAGGTTTTCCAAAAAGAAGATAAGGTATACTAAACCCTTACTTGGCTTAAAGACTAGGTGGAGTCGAGCAGAGGTCAATGGAGGCTTGAGAGGAAGAAAAGCCCGAGGGGTTATGGGTGAAAATGAGTGTTATATATAATATATATATATATATAAACTCTATATATTTTAATATAACTCACGAATAAACAAACTATGATAAAGAAAGACTCAAGAGAAGTCTTCAACAGGAGCAGACAACATTTCTAATCATGAATGGCTGAGTGGGTCGGTCGCTTTGTTAAAGTATATAATTGTATATTTATAAAAAGGAAACATATGCTGGATCTATGAGGATGGGTCTTTTAAAACTAAACTGAGTGTCGTATCTGTGTAAAATGAGAAGGAAGATGTTGTGGAAAGAGGTAGAAAGTGTCACAGGTTGAAGGACAAAATAATGGAAGAGAATGTGGTGTGGACTGGTGTGGTGCGATGTGGAAGGAAGAAAACGACATGAGGAAGGGAATGTGGAAAATATCGGATGGTCTAGATCGATCAAGACTTGATCGGACAGTCTAGATCGATTGATACTTTGTCAGATGGCTACGGTGGAAGGTAGGGTTTTATAATAGATAGATGCCTGAGATATCGTGTGGCGAGATCAGATGGTCAAGGAAAACATAGTTGATGAGATGTGGAGAAGGAGGTTCAAAGTTGAGGCCGGTTAGGATAGAAAAGATCTTTCATGTCGAGATCCAGCAGCTGAGATTGCATCCTGTGGAAAAATCAACATCCCACATCGAAACAGAGGGGTTTCGTGGACTCCCGTAAATATCTTGGTGCCTCGGCACTTAGACAATTAGGTCCTTTACCCCTCCTTGGTATCGCCCCATACTGTTTCGCTTAAGGTGAACTTTTCACCCACCCCTAACATTGTGCCACCCTACGCGAAGGTGTTCTCTATTTCCTTCATGCCCCTGTGGGAACCTATACTCGCACGACTAGCCTAGCTAGCTGGTAGAGGAGCTAAGGCTTGGTTGCACCCCTTGTGTGTGCTGCCTCCCCCAACCGTCTGGATGTGGCTGGCTGGCCCAAGGCCATATTTTTTTTATAAGAATTTAAACACCATAAAAAAATAAACAAAAAACACCATTATAATAGACCACTATAAGATCATATTATACCATTATAATATACCATTATACCCTTATAATATTATGATATAATATACTTTAAAGTCCAATAGTTATGAAATACTTCATTAATAAATTGAAAACACTTATTAAAAGGATAATGACTTCATAATTATAATATACACCTTCTATGATCATAACTATAAAACATTTAATGATTATTTTAAATAAAAATTTATGTTTTGAAACCACACAATTTTTTTTAATAAAATGAATATGGTTTTTTTAAGTTAAAAACAGGATACTTAAAATATTTAAAACTTGTCAAAACACTTTAAATTCTTAATGAAATTGTATATGATTTATAAAAATTAAAAACTATACAATATATCTTAAATTTTCTCTTAAATTATTTTGGTTTAATAAAATACTAACAGTCACTTCATTTTAAACTCCAATGGACATAAAAGGAAATAGCAGTCATGTGTATTTCCAACAATTAAGAAGACCCTTATAAATACATGTTTAGGGTATTTCATTTTTAAAATAGTATTGGTTATAAAGATGGTTCTCAACATTCCTATGATTCATAGTACTTCTTCTATTCTTCTAGAAATTTTCTTCTTAACTATGGTCAGTTAAAAGGATGAGGGCTACCTGCTTGGACTCATTGTGGTGCTAGGAGGTCTTTCAGTGGCGCTTCTCATATTTTTGATTAGTTTCTTTGTCTAGATATGACCTTTTGGACTTGTTGTAATGTAATAATTTCAGTGTTTAATTCAATAAAACATGTCTTCTTTTTATATTGGAATATTTTTTTGGATAGCATAAAAATTAAACGATGTAAACCCATAAAATATTATTATTACACAAGAAATAGGTTCGGGGTGTCACATAAAACACTTTTTTTCATTGATGCCAAAATCTACGGTTCATCAGAAGCGATAAAGTGAGTCATGTCAATAACTATGAATCCACAGTCATTAATAAATGTACCATGTAACTTCATTGAATTAAAGAATTTATATTTTATCATAGTGACTCAACATTGAGGGTAGTAATCAAATAATAATATTTTGGCAACAAGTCCATAATAAGACACATTTTCATATCGAGACCTACTATCTGATGCATTGGTAAAATTATTTGTCATTGTTGTTAACATAATTCCATTATAACGTGTTCTCATATTCACTACTCGATCAATTGTAAAAAATTAATTTTAATTAATTATTAATTATTTTCTTTAATGAACCAATTATTTAGGACCAAAATCCAACTCTGTTAATTCTTGAGAGATGGATTCAACAGTTAAACTCAATAACTAAAATTTATATATTAATAATACAATTAAATTTATATATATATATATTATAAGTTAATTAAAGTATTTTTCATACCATTTATTTCAACCAATAAGGAAACTCTTTTATATGCAATTCCTCTCTCCTTAATGGAGAAGATCGATGAATTCTAGCATCCTGACCCCAGATAGCCCCGAGCCAGTGTCTGCTACTAATTACACTGGCATTATTTCATGGAATCAAATATTAAAGGAATGAGAGTTTAGTAGTCTTAGTAACCCAAATACATAAATCAGTCTTTTATTACAAATGAATACACTAATTATAACATATTATTTTATTCTTTCTAAATATATAGATCTGAGGATAACTCTAATCCATCAAGTAAATTCCTATATATCTTTCATTGTACGCTTCTTGGATTCCTAGGAAAATAAACATATTACGGGTGATCTCAAATTCACAATAAGGAAAAAATATAGCGTAAGCAATAATGAATCTATGAGAATAATAATTATGACATGGTGAATAACAGAACTCATAGGCCATATAATCAATAACTCGATAAAGAAGTTCATAAACAATATGGAAAGGTAATAACTAGAAATTCATGGCATCCAAATAACTAGATAAGATAAAATAAATATGTAAGGGTAAGAAACTAAAATGCATTCCAAATAAATAGCTAAAAATAAAATGTATTTATAGATATGTTAATGAAAAATCTCCTGGATAAATAATAACTAAAACTAATATGATAGAAATATTTGATTATTGGATTCCATTTTTCTGAGATACATGGTACCTTTACCTTCAAGACCTTTCACAATACAATTTACAACATATTGGTTAAAAACCAATCTAATCTGGATAGCCCAATTATTTTCCCCCTTAGACTATCGATGCATCAAGGGGTTATCTATAACCAGGGCCCATTGTTTTTTCACCGGTCCAAAATATTCTTTATAAATAATAATCCAAATAAAAAACATGCCTTATCAAATAACCTTATTGAATAAATAATATGGAATTATCAATATTTCCCACAAATAATCAAATAACTATCAAAGTTGAAACCATATGTAAAATTCTATATGTTTTAGGAAATAGTAATATCCATGATAGATGATATGGATGATTATGGGAAATTCAATAATCACAGGGGATTGAATATTTCAAGGTGATTTAAAAAATGAATCAAGTATGTGGATATAAATTCTAACCTTGACCAAATAAATCAAAAAATATCCAATGGAAGGATAAATATGGTATCATTACAACATACCCAGAGTGGATTAAAAAAATGGTTGTTTTCAATAATGTATTGAAATATTATAAAAACATCTTTAAAAAAAATTCTTGAGGAAAATATCCTTTTGTTAAAAAAATATATTTTGAAAAATATTTTCTTTGAGAATCACTTTTGAAAATATTTTATTTTAAAAATAATCTTTTAAACATTAAAAGGAATCTTCAAAGAAATGACGGTAGGTAAATCACTACCAGTTGTATGAGGTAAATAGAACATTCCTTCTGCATGTAAAAAGGTTAGAACAATGCCTTGTTCAGAAATTGAAAATAATATTCCACTGAAATAATTGGTAAAAGAAGAAAAGGATAAATATTTCTTCACCAAATCTTTTTATAAACAATTTTGAACATTTTTTAATAAAAAATGGTTTTTAGAGAAAACATGATCTCTGACTAAAGAGGGAAAAGAAGTCAGGTTTTCTTGAAAGATATTTTAAAACATTTTGAGTACCAAAGAGTGGAAAAGTGGTACTAATACTTGAATAAGGTCATGAATTACCATAGGAGAGGAAAATGAAAGGGTTTATTTAACAATGGTAATATAATTTCCTTAAATCGAAACACAATTGAATGGTCATTAAAGTTATTATTAAGGAAAATGATCTTTAAACATTCCAAAGTGTCCCATACCACTTTGAATCATTTTAAATCATAAACCTTATGAAATAAAAATATTAAATGACTGATTAAAATAACATTAATATAAAATAATTAATGATATAATATAAAAAATGAAGCACAATATACACCACACAAAAGATGTAAGTAGTGAACATGACATTTATCTCATGGATTTAAAAAGTGAGATGACAATCCCTTACCTTGAGTTTCCTTTCAGGTGAACATCTTTTAACCTAATGTATAATAAAATTTTGTTAATTTTATACTTTATTGAGAACCTTTTTCATGTTTATCATTAATTTTATTTCACTTATTACTATATTGAATACAACTACTTAAACAATTAATTTTAAATCGAGTGTTCTGACCAAATTCAGTTTATGTCTCAAAAATGACTTTGGTAGGTCAATTATGGTCAAAGGGGTCATTATATGACATCTCCATAATAATAATAATGAAATAATTATCAAATTTATACATAAATTATAGTTTTAAAATCAATTAATAAATTTTTTTATGAAAAATGAATTAATATTATGATCATGGAGACAGTAGGTCATACGTACGCATGAGTAACGTTCCCATTTTTCAATGATCACTATGGAAAGAAGGTAAGTAACACCATATCTCATGATCCAAATAGTGTATACCATGAACTAGCCACTCGATCAGGTCTGTGACATGTCCCTAAGGGAGTTTCGGATCCCCCTAGGCCTGTAACTAGTCTCGTGCGTCAAATATTTTTAGTCGGAGTAGAGTACTCAAGAGGGGGGTGAATTGAGTGTATATAAAAAACTGTTAAAAAGTATAATTTGAGATTCCCTAAATATTTAAAATTAAATTTCCTAGTTAGATAGTATTTAATTTATAAGATCTTGACTGTTTGATTAATTTCTCCAAATAGTGATTAGTTCTCAGTTATGTCAATTTTATAATTAATAAAACTTTTGAAACTAACCTAATAAGTAAATATTTTTCTAAAAACTTTCTAAGACTAACTATCAGAGTTCAATTCAGTTTTATGAAATATGTGATAAAATTGAGTAAAACTAAAAGGAAAAAACACAATGGAAATAAAACAAGAGGTTCACTCTCCAGAAGAGACTTAATCCTCTCCACTTGGTGATCACCTATCACAAAGTAGTTTAAATTAATAAATAGTTTGATCCACACCCTGGATCAGGGTTCACAATAGCACACAGGTTGTCCAGGTCACAAGACCTCTATTGGTTCTTCGTAGGTACAAACTACCATGTCACACAAGGACCTCTTCCACACTTATTTATGGGAGTAATAGGTGTAGTAAGGTATGATTGGAAGGATATCATGTATCATTCAGTTTGATATAGGAGACAATGTGTGCTTAACATATAGATACACACATAGCTCAAAAGTATGTAAAAATTCACACAATAGAAAAAAAATATTAGAAAGGATTTAGAAGGATCTATGTGTCTTGAGATGTGGTTTTTGACTCTTCAGATGTAACTTAGATGATGTCTGAGTCTTCTTCTAGAAGTTGACAAATAAAAATAGTTTTGTATTCTATCTTCTAGGTACAAGTATGGTTCTATAGGTATATTCTTATCTTTATTTGATAGAATGAAGATGTCTGTTAATTTTATGTTCAGCTCCGTTGAGATAGACTTGTGTGTTCTTCTTTTCTTCCTGAATTTACAGTGGTTGCATGAGAGTTACAGATGTTCTTTAGTACATATCTCTCTCGCAGGCATGCACCGCACCTCACTTATATATATCTTCTCTCTTTAAAAATTCTCCTTATTTTTGAGGGCTGACAAAGATAATATTCCTTCCACATGCATAGGTACATCGTACCATGTATTGTCCGCTAAAAGTCCTACAAAATTTTATAAAAATTTTAGTATCATGAAATGACACAAATATGAACATTAGAAATAAAATTAATAAATGAATGTTTAAACAATATGTCAGTAGGTGGTGCATTGGTGGCTCATTTAAATGGTGATTCTTTCCTTCAGTCGATGAGATAGTTTATATATTGGTGACTCATATCAACGGTGAGTCCTTCCTTCTGTCGGTGAGACAATTGATCTATCGGTGACTCATATCAATAGTGAGTCCTTAAAATGGTGATTCCTTACAATGGGGAGTCCTTCCAATAGTGATTCCTTCCAACGGTGAGTCCTTCCAATGGTGAGTTCTTCCAATGGTGAGTTTTTTCAATGGTGAGTCATTTGTCTATTAGTGAGTCATATGGACCGGTGAATCATCTGTCTGTTGGTGATTAATTTTCATCGGCGAGTCATCTGTTTTTTGGTGTCAGTGATTCATACTTAGATAAATTTAGATTTTTTTTCTTTCTCACAGTTCAAAAAAGTCAGAGAGTGTTAATACCCATAAACACACATAGTTAATCTGTTATAATATTGTTTAGACTTAAACACAGATAAATAGTTATATGATTGGAATGATATTATATTCAATATAATGCTTTGACATAATTTATGATATGTCATGAGGTAAGATATATGTTAATATATGACAAGATTTGTGATAATTAAAAGCATTATTGTAAGAGATAGTGGCCAAAAATATCTATGGGAAAACAATCTTCCCCTTTTGATGATAAAAAATCATATCATTATTAAATTCTAATAGAAAATTATTAAAGAAGAATAGGCTCAAAAAAATAATTACTTCATTCATAATGACTTATTAATTATTTCATGCATAATTACGTCATTCATAATGCCTTAGTAATGTTCTTCCCCTTTTTGGATTAGCAAAAACTGGAAGGTGAAGAAACTAAAAACAGAAAAGTAGAAATAGTGAAACGTTATTCATAATTAAATTAGACTGAATTATCAGAAGTTCAAGCACACATCCCTATCAAAAAGAATCACTCCAAACTACTTGGTAGGTTCGAAGGGGTTGCTTATCAGAAGGATGAATGGATGGTCCAGCTGAAGGGTGAGGATGATAAGTAGGAGGGTATGAATGGATTTCCCTAGAAGGTAGAGGAAATCCTTCAGGAACTGTAGAAGATTGGGAAGTTATTTGATGGAAATAAGATGAGTCTAAAAAAGATCTATAATGATGGGTCAGATCTAAGATAGATCCTGAGAAACTGACATTTGAGCATGATTGGGCATTGAACCAGCAGGGCCAAGTGGTGCAACATTAGGCACCAAGATGGCTTCACTTTATACATGGGGATATGGTTTTAATAGCTTGATGAACTCTTCAATGATTTCACCACCAAATTTCATTGCCTTTTCAAAATCATCTTTGTTTTCTATGAAATTTTCAAATAAGGGAGTGAATTCTATATCTTCTGAATCTGATCCTTAAAACCTTTATCTCTGGAGGAAGAGTAATATTGGTGGCCAAATACTTAAATAGACTATCCATTTGATGCTTGGTATTGAGTTTTGAGAAAAACTCATTAATCCCCTTGGTCATATTTTCATGAGACTATGAAGAAATTATTTTATAATACTTCACATGGTCATGCACCTTATATGAATTGTCCTCAACCATGGAAACACTGGTAATTAAGGATTTAAAATCTTCTTTCAAAACTGAACTGACAGTAGAAAGATCCACAGATTTTGAATTCTGAACTAGTGGAGAAGAGGTTGAAGCAAGAGCATAAAAGTAAACCTCCTTAACATCTTTTCCCATTTTGGAAAAACCAATAACTTTAAAATGAGAAATTAGATCTTTAATCCCTTTCCTAAAACACTCCATTGTATTCCTATACTCAGAGGTTAAATCATTGATGTCATTGGTTAACTTCTTCATCACATTCCCAAGCTTGGTGTTGTTTGGCACAATGGTTTTAGAAGTTGTAATAAAATTTGGAATAAATTCTTTTATCACCATCTGTGAGACTGAACAGGCATCATCTTGATATGCACTAGTTGAGGTGGGGGTATAACTAAAAGTTCCAATTTTCCTCACACATTCAATCACAGACTAGATATATTTCAAGTTTTCATTTAGATTTGTGTTCCCTCTCCTGGATTCATTAACCTCATAACTCATTTGAGATTGTACTGAGTGTCTTACTGAGGAACAAATGTCCTTCCTCCATGAATTTTATTTAATTTTCATTCTCTTATAGATGTCAGAACATAAGAAGATTCAACTACATTCATTAACTACTACATCATCAACATCACTTACATAGCCTTTCTCCTTTATCATTACTGAAATAATTCTAGAGTAGAATATATAATTTTACTTACAGCTGAGTTTTATCATCTCATTTATGTGAACCATCAGATATCTACACTGATTAAATTTAACTCCTTTCTATAGAAAATACACCAAGTATACATCGTGATACTTGAAAGAAGAAATGTCCCATTTCTTGGGACAAATATGGTTCTAAATAAACTTAAATAAAATTCTACACTCACCGTTTAACTCTGATTCAATGGGTCTCCTATGTTCCACATTTCTAGTTAGCTCTTTCAGAGCTATCTCATAGCAAAATAATTCACTTTCGATTGGAGAAGTACCTTGATAATCATCAAATATTCCCTCATGAGGAACTTTAATACATTCATCAAAATTTTTGAAGATAAAGAGATTCTATTATTTTTTACTATTGACTTGACCCAGAAAACATCACGTCCTTCCAACAAAAGTTCCACATTCATGTAAAATTAATGCACCATCTTCAGGTAGAAGACTCTGTCATTGGTTGAAAACCAATCAAGTCATCCTTAATCTTGCAGCACCTTTAACTAAAAAATACTTTCTCTCTAAGATCCATTCCACTAGTACTTCTTTCTCTGAGGTTACAACATGGTTTTCTAGACAAATGTTTATAGGATATGAATATATGCTTGATTCACCATTATATTTCTTAGAAGCATGAGACTTTCCAGCTTCAAGATATCACTTTGCATGTTCCATTCTAATCATTTTATTCTGGAGGTTAGAAGGTGAAAGATCAGGGGTAAAGAGAGAGAGGTGGAAGAGAGAGTGTAGAGGCAATGGAGTAGAGTGGATCGATTCAAATTTATATCAATTAGGGATTTTGAAATTATGAAATCGTGAAATCATGAACCGAGTTCAACAAAATTAATGAAAGAATATCATTTTAAGAAAAAACGTATAGAAATAGTGAGTCATCATTGTCGGCATGACATATTTTGCATAATATTGACGATGTCGGCATGACAAGGCATCTGTGTCGGCATGAAAACAGTGTTCGTGTTGTCATGACAACTGTATCAGAATGACATAGTATCAGTGTCGGCATTAAAATAGTGTCTTCATGACATAGTGTTGTTGTTGGCATGACAATGGTGTCAGCATGACATAGAGTCAGTGTTGGCATGACAACAGTGTCAGTGTCATCATGACAACTGTGTCTATGTCGGATTAAAATTGTGTCGGTGTCGGCATGACAACTTCACTTAACAAGATCAAAGTAATAGCAACACAGGGTCTTTCTAATTGATCATTCCTAGCTCATGTCTGATGTAATTCATTATTTTATAGTTCTATGGCTTATTGAATATGTCATAAATCTTATATTCAGAGTTAACAAACTCTAAAGTGATATCACCCTTTTGATAGTGATCTCTCAAAAGTGAAGTCTTACATAAATATATTTTGTTTTACAATGAGAAACAGGATTCATAGAAATGTGAATGGCACTTGTATTGTCACAATTTATAGGTACATGTCTAAATTGATATCCATATTCTACAAGAGTGTGTTTCATCTTCAAAATCTGAGTACAATAGCTACAAGCATATATGTATTCAGTTTCAATAGTAGATAATGCAACAATAAATTTTTTCTTACTACAGCATGAAACCAAAGACTTTCCCAAAAAGTTTCTTGTCCCAAAGGTTCTCTTTCTATCTAACTTGCATCTACCAAAATCAAAATCAAAATATCTCACTGTATCAAATGATTTATCCTTTAGGTTAAAACGAACCTAAATTTATAGTATGTTTAAGATATTTGAAAATTATTTTAACAGTATTTCAGTGATATTCTTTGGGATTAGCTTCAAAACAAGCACACATACACACACTAAACACTATATCTAGCCTACTAGTAGTAAAGTTGAGAAAAAATCCAATCATTCTTCTATAAGTGGTTTGATCAGTAGATTTACCATCTTTATCAAGATCCAACTTACATGTAGTACCCATTGGAGTGTCACTACTTTTAATTCTATAAAAACCAAATCTTTTTAAAAGATATTTTGTGTATTTTCTTTGATTTAAAATGATACCTTCTTTATTTTGAAAAATATGAAATCCAAGAAAGAATTTTAGTTCACCCATGAAACTCATTTCAAATTCAATTTTCATAAATTTATAAAAATAATTTCATAAATAATTTCATGAATATCTAAAAAAATTATCATCTACATAAATTTGAACAACTAAAACATCTTTATAAATTCATTTTATAAATACAGCAGGATACACAGTTCCTTTTGTAAAAACCTTTTGGAATGATAAAAGTACTTAGTCTATCATACCAAGATCTTGGAGCTTGTTTTAACCCATATAAAGCATTAGATAATTTGAAAACATGATTTTAAAAACGAGACTTTGTAAAACCATGGGTTGTTCAACAAAAACATCCTCAACTATATAACCATTTTCAAATGCACTTTTAACATCAATTTAATAAAGTTTGAAATTAAGACGGGCAGCATAAGCAAGCAGGATTCTGATGGCCTCATGTCCAAAAATAGGTGAAAAGTTTTATTCATAGTCAATGCCTTCTTTTTTACTATAACCTTGTGCAACCAATCTAGCTTTATTTTTAACAATATTACCATATTCATCTATTTTTTCCCTAAACACCCACATAGTGTATATTTTCAAGTTGTCTTTGGGTCTATCAAAAAGTTTCAAAACCTTATTTCTTTCAAATTGATTAAATTCTTCTTTCATAGACATCACCCAAAAATACATATTTAATTGCATCATTGATGTTTTTAGTTTCATGTTGTGACAAGAAATCTTGATGCTCAACCTGATTTCTAAGAAAATTTCTAGTTTTTGTCCCTTTATCTAAGTCACCAACAATAACATCTAAAGGATGGTTCTTGAGGGTTCTAGTTGGTCTAGAAAAGGAGGGGATAGTAACTTCAGGTTCCTCTAAAAGTTTGGGTTCATCATTTCCAGATTCAGAAGAATTTCCAGAACTATTTCATTTAACATATTTCTTGACAAGAGTATTAAATGATTTTTCAGTTATGTCCATGTTTGACATATCATCTTCAAGATTCTATAGAGAGGTCTTAGGTTCATGTGGATCTATTTCATCAAATTTGACATGTACATATTCTTCTACACATTTGGTTCTTTTATTAAAGACTCTATATGATTTACTAGAGGTTGAGTAACCTAAGAAGATTCCTTAATCTGTCTTGGATGAAAATTTTTCAAGACGGTCCTTTGTATTAACGATATAAACTTAGCAACCCAAAACATTGAAGTAACTAACTTTGGGTTGTCTATTTTTCCACAACTCATAAATATTCTTCTTAAGGATATTCCTTATTAAGACTTATTAATTATGTTGCAAGTTGTATTCATAGACTTATACCAAAAGTAAATAGGTAAATCATATTCGTTAATATTTTTTTGGTATATCTCCTATAAGGTTATATTTCTTCCTTCCACAACTCCATTTTGTTGTGGTGTCCTAGGGGAAGAGAAATTGTGGCTATAGCCACTGTGTGAGAAAAAGTATTCAATGTCCTAATTTTAAATCTCATTCCATGATCACTTCTTATATATTTTATTCTAAGTCCATTAATATTTTATTCGGTTTTAGCATACTTTGTGAAGTATGTACGTGCTTCACTTTTTTGAGCTATGAAATTAGTCCAATTATACATACAACAGTCATCTCTAAGAACATGGACATAGTGCTTCCAATTTAAAGTAGAAACTCGAGAGGGTCCAAACAAGTCAATTTGAACAAACTCAAAAGGTTGAGAAGTTTAATGTAGGAACCTGGATCTTCGTTTGAGGTATGTTTTTCTTTTTTCTGGAGTTTTTGGGAAAAATAAATTTTCTAGAAATTTTTTAAGTAAACACCGTGTAATTTCTGAGTACACTTCGTGTACTCTTTTCCTGCTCGAATCCATGTGCTTGCTATTCCCGGGCCACATACACGGTGTGTAGGGGTGATGTGGAGGCCGATTTTGGCAGAGTACGGAAGGACCTAGTACACGCCGTGTACTCTAAAAGTACACGTCGTGTACATTCTTTTTTATTTCATTAATCGAACTGGGGTCACGACTAATGCTCATAAACGTCTTCCTCTCCACCTTTTTCCATCCAGAGCATCTGAGGAGGCTGATTCTTCTCTGAGCCACCAATCTGTCACCGGTTGTCCAAATCGAACTCCGTCGATTGCAGAAGAATCGCACCGGTGAGTTCCTGGTTCTTCTTTGGTCGCATTTCCAGATTATTCCTCTCATATGGGTTATCTGAGGTTGAACGTTTTAGACGTTTTTTCAGATCTACTCGGTTCTAGGCCGATTCACGGTCCGAGGTTCAAGTATATCGATTTTCACGGATCAAGGTAGGTGGTTTGTCGCCCTATGTTGAAGTTCTTTGAGTTTTGGTTGCAAAAGTGTCAGATAACCATGTATCGGGTATCCCAGTTTTAGGATTTTGATCCTATTGTGTGTTTTCCCTAGTTTCTTGTTAGCTTATGATAAATTGTTGGTAATATATTCTTGGTTTCATGTTTGAGGATCAACCCACGGGTGTTTCTCCCTCTGTTTGGTTTTTTATCGCCATTTGGCACCGTTTTCCTTTGAGGTAAACCCTATTACAATTTTTAGTTTACTTGTTATCACTGATTTCATGATTTTCTTACTGTTTAAATGCTTTTTATGCATGGCAGCTATTAGCCATGTAGTTGTTGAACTTACTTAGGGTTGTTGACATTCGATTACGCACGACTGGACTACTTAGGGCTGTGAGAACCCGGTGCGGGAGATCAAAGTGGGAATAGATGATTAAGTGCTTCCCTAGAGGGTATGTTGGTTTTAGTTTCATATGCAGGACCTACGGGAATAGGACATTGTGCTTCCCAAGAGTGTTCTTAGTTTACCCATGCATCGAGACCACATGGGGAATTAGATGTAAGTGCTTCCTCATAGAGTCTGTAGCTATCATTGCAAGACCATTGGGAAATTGATGTGAGAGTTTCCCAGAGTTTCTATGCCTTGTTTGATTACTGGACTATAGGGGTCTGCTATTTTGAGCCACCCAGAGGGTCAGTGTGAATTTTTTTGGTTGGTTGTGACGAGCCCACCAAGCCAACGAACAAGCTTGGGTTTTGTACTGCTTGTGTTTAGGTAGTCTTTTGAGATACATGTTGTGATACTTGCTTTACCATGGAATAGAGAACTTTCTAGTTTTCCTTGGTTGATTAATTGAATGAATTTGAATGGTAATCGGTAGGATTATTTACTAGTGTACTCCTAGTTCATTACTGTATTTATTTTCATTTATGTTTGCTATATTACTCACTGACATTAGGGAACAAATATCGTGGTGGTTGCCTACTAGGATTAGTCTCACACACTGTTTGGGTCCTTCTTTATGGCCCAAACAGATTATATGGTTGTAGGTGTAGATAGGTATTGTGGTCCTTCTACCTCAGGTACTTGATTTCTGGTTGGAGCTGGAGAGCATGAGACCGGGCTTTAGCTCGTGATGTTGCTAGTGCTGCTATTTACATTTAGTACTTTAGTTTTATTTGTATTTCAGCATGTTGATTTGTTTACTACTTTCCATAGATACATGTACTGTACTTCATCATTAATATATCATACTTTGCTTCTACTTTTAGTTTAGTTATTTTATGATGTTTGCTGCTTCCACTATTGATTATGTATATTCTTCCGTTGTATACTTACTAAATGAGGGCATAGTTTCCCCACAGACTCACCAAGGCCCTCACTACTAGTCGACAGCCTCTGCTGTTTGGGGAAACATTCTTGAAGTCATGTGGCGAACCGGGTATGGGGTATGAGTTATGTGGCTCTGGATTCGGGTCATTAACAAGTGGTATCGAAGGAGTTTTCTTCTTTTCTATTTCATTAATATTTTGTGACAATAGATAGGGATAGGAAGAAATGGGTAGTTAGTACTTAACAGTGCCCGGGAGTAATTAACCTATGTAGAGGGGAAAGCTATATTACCTCATAATTGCAATTTTCAGTTTTCGCAAGTGTTACAGTTTATTATATTTCACCATTGGGTGATGCACATGTTTTGCGTTGTTGCAGTTTGTATGATTGTGGTTCTATTTTGTTGCAACCCGATGAGATGCGGGTGCGCCATCACATGAATCATATAGGCACTGGGTAGAAAATCACATGCCATGCATTTTACCATGCCATCTATGGTGCATTATAATTTCATGCTGTTGTGATAGATCTCGTGATAAATTATGCATGTTGTTGTGATAGTTGTTATGACGGACATACTTGTTATGCTGTTTTACTTGATATATTCATTGTTATGATGCCAATATTTGATTTGCGAGGAGTATGGGCCCCCACGGATCGGAATTTGGCACATAGTTGTCTGTTTTTCAGTGTTTCTGGAATTCGATGTAGTTTCTGAGATATTGCCAAGAAAAACCCAGAATACATGGTGTGTACTTTATTACTACACGCCATGTAGTTTTTAAACTATGTTACTAACTATGTGAATAGATACATGGGATGGTGGAGAGTCTTCGAAGATACGTCGTGTACCATAAGTACACACCGTGTAGTAGTCAACTGTGTACCCGTCCGTATCACTAACAACACGGGTCGGGGAAATTCGTGTAGTACACGTCGTGTGTTATAAGAACACGTCGTGGAGTTTTATTATGGGTACTCGACCGTGTCACTAACAACATAGGTCGGTGTTATCTATCCTTATACACGTTGTGTTTGTTCGGAACACGCCGTGTAGGGGTCATCCATGTAGCCGGCCGTGTAACCGCTACACGGGTAGCCGAAACCTGTCTAGTACACACTGTGTCTTTAGTGAACATGCCGTGTAGTTTAGAATTAGGAGGACCGTGTAGGTTATCCATGTAAAGAGACTCAGGCATGGGAGTGGAGTTCAAGTACATGCCGTGTTTTGGGACAACACGTCGTGTAGTCTGGGATGTTACATGACCAATGGTGGCAGAAGTACACACCCTTGTAAGTGGCTTTAACAAACACACTGTGTAGTTTAAATACACGCCATGTAGTCTTGTTTTGCAAACTTAAGTGTTTCTCTCTCCTGTTCTAGTTTTGTACTCTTGTGTTTTCTGTCCTTGTTAATCCTAAATATGAGGTGTGCTTTTTTCCTTTCAGGTCCATGGCACCAAGACGTCCTCTCGTTGCAGGCCAAGAACCAGGCAGTCACTGTACGCCTGATACGGAAGACCAGGGACTACCAGTAGTTTTTCCGATCATTCCGAACATGGAACCTACAGTGATTCCAGACACAGGTTCCAACACTCAGTTCAGAGAGGGTTTCATGAGATTCATGTAGACCTTCCAGGGAGCTCAGCATCCTGAATCATCTATGGAAGAGCTGACGCGAGTCTTCTAGCAGCAGCATCCTCCCACCTTCATAGGGGATGGTGGACCTTAGGATGTAGAGTGATGGATACAAACCATGCTTTCCATCTTCGAGCATTTGGAGACACCCCAAGAAAGAAGGGTGAAGTTCGTGACTTACATGCTGCATGATTCTACCATGAGGTGGTGGGATGTGGTCTCGCAGGAAGGGCACCAACAGACTATGGCTTGGGATGAGTTCCAGCATACGTTCTATGACTACTTCTATCTAGAGACTCTGAGGGCCAACAAAGCTAGAGATTCCATGAATCTGCAGCAGGGTACTCTTTCGGTTTTGGAGTATTCCTCATGTTTCACTGAGTTACAGCGTTTCACTCCCATTCTGGGAAATGACGTGCTGTTTTTGGCAAGGAAGTTTGCGAAAGGCCTAAAACCAGAGATCATTTCATAGGTGAACATCTTCCAGTTGACTATTATTACCATAATAGTCAACCAGGCGCTGATCACCGAACGGAATCTGAGGCAGACTGGAGCTATTGACCAGGGCGGTTTCGCATCCAAGACAGATTCATTGCATACTGACAGTAGGAAACGCCACTGAGAGTCTACTCGAGGTGAATCGAGGAAGTGAGGTAATTTTTAGGAAGACGGGATCTTCCTTCTGGAAACCAGGTGGCGTGATATCAGTGTGGAGAGAGCGGTCATAAGAAGCCTTAGTGCTCGAGAGATCCAATGGAGTGCCGATCTTGCGGCAAGATGGGTCATCTTCATCGTTTTTGCAGGGTTCTTCTTCCAGTAGCCACTGAAGGAGGATTGGTTTCTACTCCTCGTACAGGAGCAGGATTACCAGTTCCGCAGTAGACTGGGGGCTAGAGTTATTCAGGTTGTTCCGACCAGGGTAGATGTCGTGGAATCGGTGGTTAGGCTCAGGGAGGATCAACTCAGGGATATCAGGCTGCTACACAGGGTCGCGGTACTGTACAGATGTTTGCAGTTGAGTAGATCCATCGGGGGCAGGATCTTGGACCTTCCACAGTTCGATGTATGATCTTACTAGCCTCAGTTTTATCTTCTGCACTTATCAATACTAGGTCTTCTCACATCTTTATTTTTGTGCACACTGTGGAGAGACTTAGACTTATTGTCCTTACTTCTGAGGATACGTTTTCACTAGACACTCCTTTGGGACATAGAACTACTAGTGTGAATCAGTGCAAGGAGTTCCCCCATGAGGTTGGTGGGTGTAACTTCTTGTGGGATATTTATGTCCTTGAAATGATGGGTTATGATGTCATTCTCATAATGGACAGGCTAGTTCCTTTTCATGCCTTTGTCGATTATTATCACTTTAGGGTGAGTTTCACGTCACTAGAGGGTGGGTCCTTTCTTCACAAGGGCGAATGGGATGTCCAGGAAAGCAGAGCTGGACCAGAGCATCATGGGTTGGGTAGTGTTACAGCCCAGATTTCTAGTTTATAATTGGATTATCAGGGAACTTCTCAGATGTACTTCCCTCTGGAAGTTGACCGTTTTCGGTATGTCATTCCAGAAGACATTTTAGGGTTGCCTCTGGAGCGTGAGGTAGACTTCTCTATTGATCTTTTTCCAAGAGCAGCACTGGTATCCATACCTCCTTATAGGATGGCTATGCCTGAGTTGCAAGAACTCAAGAAGCAGTTGGAGGAGTTGTAGGAGAATTGTTTTATCCAACCTAGTACTCCCCCTTGGGGTTCACCTATGTTGTTTGCGAAGAAGGCAGATGGTACCTTACGGATTTGTCTGGACTATCAGAAGCTGAACCAGTTTACGATCAAGAACCAATATCCATTTCCAAGGATTGATGATCTTTTTTATCAGCTTCGAGGAGCCATGGTATTCTCAAAGATCGACTTGACATCCGTCTATCATCATTTGCTGTTCAGACCATATGATATACCTCTCACATCTTTCCAAAGTAGGTATGGTCTCTATGTGTATCTGTTTATGTCGTTCGGTCTCACGAACATGCTAGTAGTTTTCATGGCATTTATGAACAGAGTTTTCCATCCTCACTTGGATTCTTTCATCGTTTTCTTTGTTGAATATATCTTGGTGTACTCTCACACTCGACATGACCATGCTACCCATCTTGATATCGTATTGAGTACACTGAGAGAGCCTCAGTTATATGTTATGCTCTCAAAGTTCAACTTCTGGATGGATGAGATTCACTTCTTGGGCCATGTCATCTCAGAGACAGAAGTATCAGTAGACACAGAGAAGGTGAGAGCAGTAGTTACCTGGGAGTAGCCAAAGAATTTATTTGAGGTACATAGTTCTTGGGACTAGATGGTTGCTAAAGGTGGTTTATACAGGACTTCTCACAATTAGTAGCGCCATTGACGGGCTTGACTAAGAAGGGTTTGAAGTACGTTTGGTCAAAAACTTGTGACTCAGCCTTCCAGGAGTAGAAGGGGAGATTGAATTCAGCACCGATTCTAGTTCTGCCAGAGTCGAGCAAGAGTTATAAAGTTTTCTATGATTCATCTGGAATCAGGCTTGTAGCAGTGCTTATGCAGAAAGATCGTGTTGTTACGTACAGATCTCGGCAGTTGAGGCCAGATGATAAGAACTATCCTACGCACGACCTGTAGTTGGTTGCAGTTGTTCATGCCTTGCGTTGTTGTAGACAATATCTCATGGGAGATCATTTTTTCATATATACTGACCACAAGAGCCTCAAGTATATCTTCACGCAGCGTGACTTGAATCTGAGACAGCGGAGGTGGGTCAAGTACCTACAGTCTTTCGACTTTGAGCTTGCTTATACGCTTGGGAAAGGAAATGTTGTGGCTGACGCACTGAGCAGGAGGACTTAGTAACAGGCAGTTCAGGAGGCTATTAGTGAGTGGAAACTAATGTATATGTTCTCTGAGATGAATTTAGAGGTGCATGACAGACAGGGGCAGACAATTCTTTCTTCTATAGTTTATACTTCTACTCTTTTAGATCGAGTTCGAATGAGGAAGCTATCAGACCCAGAAGGCCCAGTCCTACGTGAGGGTGTTTCAGATGGAGACCCTACTCTGGGATGGACAGTGGGCGATGATGTGGTGATATGTTTTCATGTCCGCGTATGGGTTTCAGCGGACATACATGAGGAGCTGATGCGGGAGTTTCATGCTTCAGCTTGGGTAGTTCATCCTGGTGTCACCATGATGTACCAAGACTTACACCGTCAGTATTGGTTGCCAAGTATGAAGAAGGATGTGGCAAGTTATGTAATGCAACGTTCCACCTGTCAGCATGTGAAGCCAGAGCATTAGCGACCAGCAGGGATTTTACAGCAGTTACCCATTCCTGAGTGGAAATGGAATGATGTCGTGATGGACTTTGTGACAGGGTTATCAAGATTTCCTCGGGGAAATGCTATGATTTGGGTTGTATTGGACAGGCTCACGAAGGTTGCACACTTCTTGTCGATCAAGGAGACCTTCAGTGTTGACGAGCTGGGATGGTTGTACATCCGTGAGATTGAACGTCTGTATGGAGTTCCAAACTCCATCATTTCAGACAGGGATGCGCATTTTACTTCTCACTTCTGGTAGGGGTTATATAAGGCTTTGGGTATACATGTACTTTTGAGTACAACATACCATCCCCAGACTGATGACCAGTCTGAGTGTACAATCTAGGTGCTTGAGGATATACTCTGAGCCTTCATTCTAGACTTTAGCGGTACTTGGGAGAAGCATATCCCTCTAGTGGAGTTCACCTACAACAACATTTTTCAGGCGACTATTCAGATGGTACCTTACGAGGCTTTGTATAGTAGGCTATGTCGATCACCTTTATACTGGATAGAGGAAGGAGAGGCAGAATTTTTGGGACCTCATCTCGTTCAGGATACCATGGAGCAGGTCGAGTTGATTCAGAAGAGGATGGATACTACACAATCTCGGCATAAATCTTATGCTAATCAGCGGAGATGACCTCTGGAGTTCAAGGTCGGAGATCAGGTTTTTCGTGCACGTTACCCCAATGTTGGGACATAAGAGGATTAGGAGGCAGTGAAATCTTTCCCCGAGATACCTCGGGCCATTTGAGGTTCTAGATAGAGTCGGGTTGGTTGCTTACTGGTTGCAGTTACCATAGAGTACCAGGCCATGCACAACATCTTTCATGTTTCTCAGTTTCAACAATATTTCTCAGACCAGTCTCATGTTTTTCAACCAGAGGAGGTTGAGCTAGAGTAGGATGCAACTTTAGAGGAGAATCCTATCAGTATTTTTGATCGTAGTGAAAATTTACTTCATGGCTGGTATGTTCCTCTAGTATGGGTGTTATGGAAGCGCGACCGTATACAGGATGACACATGGGAGAGGGAGGCTAATATGCGATCACAGTGGCCAGAGTTGTTAGAGGTTTCTTCTTCTACTCCTTGTTGGGGAAATTCGGGGACAGATTTCTTTAAGGGGGAAGTTTCTAAGAACCCAGATCTTCATTTTAAGTATTTTTTTCTATTTTCTGGAGTTTTTGGGAAAAATAAAGTTTCTGGAAGTTTTTTAAGTACACAGAATGTACTTTCTGAGTACACGCCGTGTACTCTTTTCCCGCTCGAAGTCGTGTGCAGGTTGTGCCTGGGCCACACACACAGTGTGTAGGGGTGACGTGGAGGCAGATTTTGGCGAATTATGAAAGGAACTAGTACATGTTGTGTATTCTAAAAGTACATGTTGTGTACTTTATTTTTTTTTTCATTAATCGGATCGGGTTCGTGCCTAATGCTCATAAATGTCTTCTTATCCACCTAATTCTATCCAGAGCATCTAAGGAGGACGATTCTTCTCTGAGCCACCGATACGTCACCGGTTGTCCAAATAGAACTTCGTCAATTGCAGAAGAATCGCAGCGGTGAGTTCTTCGTTCTTCTTTGGCCTCGTTTCCTAATTCTTCCTCTCATATGGGTTATCTAAGGTTGAACGTTTTAGATGTTTTTGAAGATATACTCTGTTCTAGGATGATTCACGGGCCAAGGTTCAATTATATCGGTCTTCGCAGATCAAGGTAGGTAGTTTGTTTCCCTACGATGAAGTTCTTTGAGTTTTGGTTGCAAAATTGTCGGATACCCATGTATCGGGTATCCCGGGTTTAGGATTTTGATCCTATTGTTTGTTTTACCTAGTTTCTTGTTATATTATGTTTAATTGTTGCTAATATATGCTTGGTTTCATGTTTTAGGATCACCCCACAGGTGTTTCTCCCTCTGGTTGGTTGTTTATCGCCGTTTGGCACCGTTTTCCTGTGAGGCAAACCCTATTGCAATTGTAAGTTTACTTGTTATCACGGATTGCATGATTTGACTACTGTTTAAATGCTTTTGCTGCATGGTAGCTACTAGAAAAGTAGTTTTTAAACTTACTTAGGGCTGCTGACAGTCGATTACGCACGACTGGACTGCTCAGGGCTGTGAGAACCTAGTGCGGGAGATCAAAGAGCGAATAGATGATTAAGTGCTTCCCTAGAGGGTCGGTTGGTTTTAGTTTCATACACAGGACCTATTGGAATATGACTTTGTGCTTCCCAAGAGTGTTCTTAGTTTACCCACGCATCAAGACCATATGAAGAATTAGACATAAGTTCTTCCTCAGAGAGTCTGTAGCTAACATTGTAAGACCATAGGGGAATTGATGTGAGAGCTTACCAGAGTGTTTGTGCCTTGTTTGATTACTGGACTATAGGGGTCTGCTGGTTTGTGCCACCTGTAAGGTCAGTTTTAATTTTTTTTGTTGGTTGTGACGAGCCCACCAAGCCAAAGAACAATCTTGGGTATTGTACTGCTTGTGTTTAGGTAGACTTTTGAGATACCTGTTGTGATACTTTCTTTACCTTACAATAGAGAAATTTCTAGTTTTCCTTAGTCGTTTAATTGATTGAATGTGAATGGTAATTGGTAGGATTATTTACTGGTGTACTCCTAGTTCATTACTATATTTATTTTCCTTTACATTTTCTATAATACTCACTGATAGTAGGGCACAAATCTCATGGTGGTTGCCTACGGGGATTAGTCTCACACCATGATTGGGTCCTGCTTTTCGGCCCAAACAGATTATATGGTTGCAGGTGTAGATAGGGATTGTGGTCCTTCAACCTCAGGTACTTGATTGCTGGTTGGAGCTGGAGAGCATGGGACTGGTCTTTAGCTCATGATGCTGCTGGTGCTGCTATTTGTGATTAGTACATTGGTTTCAGTTGTATTTCAGCATGTTGATTTTTTTACTGCTTTCCATAGATACATGTACCGTACTGCATCATTATTATAAATGACTTTGCTTCAATTTTAAATCAGTTTTTTTATGATGTTTGTTGCTTCCTCTATTGTTTATTTTTATTCTTCCACTGTATACTTACCAAATGAAGGCATAGTTTCCCCACAGACTCACCAAGGCCCTCGCTGCTAGTCGGAAGCCTCTGGCGTTTGGGAAAACGCGCTTGAGGTCATGTGGTAAACCGGGTACGGGGTACCAGTTATGTGTCTCTGGATATAGTTCATTACATTGAAACCTATTTCTTTGATTTCAATGATATCTTTGTGTTGTTTTCCTTTTTGACAAGGATTATAGACTTTGTAATTTGGAAACTCATGTTTGGTTAGATCCTTGACTAGTCATTTTCTAGTAAGATTTCTAAGAGGGTGTACATTACAGTGTCCTAATCTCATATTCCAAATCCAATAATTCTTATAAAATCCACTTATACAAGAAATGTTTTGAGAAACTAAAGAATCTAATTTAAAAATATATATATTTTCATTTCTAAAAGAAGAAAATACTAATTTATTTTTAGAGTTAGAAACATTGGACGCATCATTTTCAAATTTTAAAAGAAATCCATCATCAAATAATTGGGAAATACTAACTAGATTATATTTCTATCCATAAACAAAATGTACTTTTGAAATTAAAACTGAGTTAGAGTTACAAATCTATCCTAATACAATAATGTTTTCTTTAGAATTGTCACCAATGGTGACATAATCCCCATCAATCATGATTAGGTTCTTGAAGATTGAATAATCTTCTATCATGTGTCTTGAACATCCACTATCCAAGTACCACTGACTCTTGCAGGAGATCTTCAAATAGATTTCCTAAAGAATAATAAAAAAACAGATTTTGGTACCCATACTTGTTTGGGTCTAGTTACATTAGTAATCAATGCTTTAGGTACCTGAATTTTCCTTATGGGATTCCTATAATAATTTTATAACATTTTTTAAAAATAGTCTCTATTTTGTCCATAAAAAATAGAGGTAGTAAAAGACTTTTTTGAACTGGAACACAAATAATAATTTTTATTTTTAGGTAGAAAAACATATTTTCCATATTTATTTACAAAATGTATTTTATATAGGTTTTCTTGTCCATGCTAATATCCAATACTAGAAGTGCACTTAGGAGCTATATTTTTAACAAGCATTTGAGTAATAGTATTTTTCCCATTGGTGGACCTTTAAAAATCTTTCTTCAATTTCTCATTAGACATTTTCTATTCATTGTTTTCTTTGAGTAGTTGAAGATTATTTTCCTTTCCAATAATAAGTTTGGACTTAATAGTTATAGTAAGATAATGTCGTTTCTCTAAAGATGTATATTTATTTTTATTTCATTGCATGTCTCTTCCAACATGTTACAGTATTCAAATAATTTTTCACTATTCATATTTTTCATAATAACTTTCATTTTTAGAATAATAACAATTGTGTGTAGGAGAATCTAAGTTTACCTCATATGTTTTTGTGTTAAAACACATATTTTATGTGTCATCGTTCTCATGATGAGATGATGTTGATTCACTAGAGTTGTCCTCAGAGGAACTCCAGGTGTCCTTCATCACTTTCTTATACTTCTTGTTTGTGTTTTTATACTTCTTTTTGTATTTTAATTTTGGACAGTCATCTTTCACATTACATCTCTTATTACATTCATAGGATACAATATCCTATGTTTTTTCATGTCTTTTCAAGTCCTTTTTTCAGTTTCATTTGTTATCATATCTTCCATTAAAATTTGGCTTCCATAAGAACATCTTCTTTCTATAGAATTTTTTGAATCTTCTGGTCAGCTGATCCATCTCTTTATCACTATATGATGTGGATTCATCATTACTAGATCTTTCAACAGAGGCTATAACCTTCCCTTTTTCCTTGTTCTTAGAGGTAGTTGTCTTGAAGGCAATATATTTTCTCTTAGGTTCATCCTTTTATTCTTTGTTGACTTTAAACTCTTCCTCATACATCATCAATTTTACAATGAGCTTTTTGATATTTGGTTTTTTAATGTCATGTGATTCTCTAATTGAGACAGAAGTTCCTCTCTATCTATTAGGTAATCATATGAGAATCCTCATAATTTTTTATTTGGCAGTAACATCTCTTCCGAAAGAGATCATAGTGTCCACAATTTCATTAAACCAAAGATACATGTCAGAAATAGGATCATCGAGATTTATCTTAAAATTGAAATATTTAATAGTATATGTGTTAAGTCTCGTTTCCTTAACACTATAAGTCCCTTCAGGTGAAACAGACAATGTATCCAAATTTCATGGGTTGTTTTACACGTATAAATTCTATTAAATTATTCATCTCCAAAATAATAGTATAAGGCATTCATAGATTTAAAATTTTTGTTATAATAAGTCTTATTTGTATCATCCCAAGTAATCCTAGTAGTCATAGGAATATTATATTCATCTATAATTGAAGACCAAATTTCAAAAACCATACTTTCAAAGTGCATTTTCATTTTAATTTTCTACTATTAACAATCTGTTCCCTTAATGAATGGGGGTATATTAGTAGCAGCACCTTCCATACTATTATCTGTAATAATATTTTAGAACAATATTTTAAAGAGATACAAAATTTAGTATTAACAGAAATTTTAATATATTAGAAATAAAACTAAAATCATATTAGAAAATGTTTCAAAAAGATTTGAAAACTGGAAAATCAGAAAACCTCTAATACCAAATATTGGTTGGAGTAGAGTACTCAATAGGGGTTGAATTTAGTATCTATAAAAAAAATTATTGAAAATTATTATTTGAGATTCCCCAAATATTTAAAATTAAAATTCCCAGTTAGACAGTAGTGAATTTATAAGAGCTTGACTGTTCGATTAATTTCTCAAAAGAGTGATTAGTTCTCAGTTATATCAATTTGATAGTTAATAAAACTTTTTAAACTAACCTAATATGTCAATAATGTTATAAACACTTGATAACATTAACTATTAGAGTTCAATTTATTTTTATGAAATTTTTCATGAAATAGAGTAAAACTAAAAGGTAAAAACTCAGTGGAAATAAAACAAGAGATTCAGTCTCAAGAAGATACTTAATCCTCTCCACTCGGTGATCACCTTCCACCAAGAAGTTTAAATTAATAAATAGTTTGATCCACACCATGTATGGGGGTTCAAAACGGCACACAGGTTGTCCAAGTTACAAGACCTCTACCACTGTTCTTCGTGGGTACAAACTACGAGGTCACACAAGGAACTCTTCTACACTAATCCTTCGGAGTAACAGGTGTATAAAGGTATGATTGGAAGGATATCTTTTATCATTTAGTTTTATATATGAGATAGTTTTTTCCTTACAGATAGATACACACACTACTCAAAAGTATGTAAAAATGAACACTATAGAGCAAACAAACCTGAGAAAGGATTTAGAGGGATTTGTGTGTCTTGAGATGCAGCTCTTCACTCTTCATATGTAGATGAGAAGAAGTTTGAGTCTTTTATGGAAGTTGACACAAAAACAGTGTGTCATATTCTTGCTTCTAGGTACAAGTATGATTCTGAAGGTATATTCCTCTCCTTCTTTGATACGATGAAGATGTTTTTTAATTCGATGTTCAGCTCAGCTGAGATTACCTTGTGTATTATTCTTTTTCTCTTTAGTTTACTATGGTTTCATAAGAGTTGAATATTTTCTTCAATATATATCTCTCTCTCACTGTCATGCACCACACCTCACTTCTTTCTATCTTCTCTCTTAAAAAATGATTCTTATTGTTGAGGGCCGACAAAGAGCATACTGTTTTCATGTGCATAGGTCCATCGTACTTCATACTATCCACTAAAAGTCTTATATAAGATTATAAAATATGTCAATATAATTAAATGAAAAAAATATGATTTTTATATATAATATTAATAAATTCATATTTAAACCATCTGTCAGTAAGGGGTGCATTGGTGACTCATTTAAACAATGAATCCATCGTTCAGTCAGTGAGATAATTGATCTATCGATGACTCATATCAATGGTGAGTACTTCCTTCAGTTGGTGAGACATTTGGTCTATCAGTTACACATATAAATGGTGAGTCCTTTAAACGGTGATTACATCCAATGGCGAGTCTTTCCAATAGTGATTCATCTATCTGTCGGTGAGTTATATGCATCGGTGAGTCATCTGTCTACCGGTGAATCATATGCATCGGTGAGTCATCTGTCTATCGGTGTCAGTGACTCATACTAAGATAATTTTAGATGTTTTGTCTGTCTTGATGTTTAGAAAATTCAGAGAGTGTTAATAACCATAAACACACATAGATAATCATTTATAAGCTTGTTTAGACTTAAACACACATTAATAGTTATAAGATTGAAATTATCAAATATTCAAGATAATTCTTTGGCATAATTTTGGATCTTTTATGAGGTAAGATATATGTTAATATATGACATGATTTGTGATAATTAGAACCATTATAGTTATAGATAGTGGCCAATAGATATAAATCAAGTGGAATGATTTCACCCAACAAAAACTATGATCAAATAAACAAATTAATCAAAATGAGCATGTAACAACAACCCACAACTGAACATAAATAAATAAATAGTTGATCTGGATACAATATACAACAAAAAAGACTAAAGAATAAAACAATAAAATGAAACTAATAACAAACTAACACTAGACCAAGATACCACGATCTCCATGTGACATCTTGGTCACATCCAACCATAAGACCAATCCCGCTCCAACCATGACCACCTGAGTCGAGAAACCTAAACAAATGTTGTACTTTCAAAATAGCTCAGGTCTACCGACACCGAGTGGTATAGGTAGGGTGTAAGCTAACAACTCAGTAGGAAATCACCACCAAGTCCAAGTATTTTTTTTCCCAAAATAGTCTATTAACACTAGTTTGAAATACATATATAAAAATAGATTTTTTACATTTTCTTAAATAACCAAAACATTACTATTTTAAATTTCAACACCCACCACCATCCATTTTTCAAGAAAACTACCATTTTATAAAAATACAAACCAAAAAATAATAATATTAACAATATTAAAAGGAGAAACATTAAATAGGAAAATAGTTTCAAATAATTCCACTTTAAATAACGTGGACATACTTTTAAAATTACCAACCCAACCTACCGTATACTGATATGAGGTGCAATATAATCACTGAGCACTAGTCATGGGAACATCCCCAGGAACTAGTAGTTGGGATCCACTTACCTCATATCTTGGTGAAAGTAACCATAATGAATATCTGTTCTCAGGAAAATGATCAACTAGAAATAGAATCATCCATAACCTAGTGGTACACAATATTATCATCATCATAATTTAGTTAGTGTTTTCATTATCAAACTTGGTATGTGAAACAGGGAAAAACCACTCTGGATCACAAGAATTATAGTATGTGTCTACCCACCATGATACCTGGGTTTCCCTTTAGTTCTCAAAAAAGTTCCACATCACATGATACCACTTACACAGTTCATCAACCAAACCAAGAATCACATTTCATTAACCACCACTTGCACATCACAAACCCATTCTTGAAAACTTATTCACATCAAAACATTTACAAATCACATAAAAATCCATGAGGAACACCCCCTCAATGATAATTTTCTAAACAAGATTTTCCACATTTTAGAAAAAAACAAAACTCTAAAAACATGCCAAATGGGAATTTATGTTTACACGCCCAAATATATTTTCCAAAACAATTCCAAATCATTTCTAAAACCATCTTCAATTGTGAAACTCCAAATAGCCCCTCAAGTTAAAAATTTTCCATAACACACACACCAAAATCCAAATAGGCATAAACCCCTTGTGATTGAATTTTAAACCATATTTACAAACCGCTTTAAGGATCCAACATTTTCTAGAAAACAAGAACCATTTAGGAAACCAATATTTCAAGGAACTCGGTTTAATGCACCATCTTAATTTGAGGGCACAACCATGTGTCAACCTCATGCACCCATTAAATTTATAACATCAAATGGTACACCAAATATCCAAGAGGACAACCAAAAACCTTCCCCACAAAGCTCACAATTTTCTTCAAAACCACATCCAACGATCCATACAATTTAGGGAATGTAAAACAAGCCCCTTAAAATCATTTTTAAAACATTTTAACACATTTAACAAGAAAAAACATTACAAAACCATACACACCAAAACATTTTCATAAATAAAAAATAACCATCACACCATAATCAAGGGTAAACATTTTTAAAAAACCCTCAATTTAACTTTAAAAGAACAAAAAAAACTTTAAAAAATAACCCTAGGTGCTATATACCTAGGCATTTCAGACAAATACCATTGAAAACCTATTTTTTGTAAATTATACCAACATGAAATCACCATTATAATCATGACATAGATATATTATAGTTGTTAAAGGCATTTCAAAATTAAATGAAAACACACAAGTTCCCATGGAGTGTTCTAGAAATGAAAAAGTTGGAAACACCTACCTAAACCATGTGCGGAGGGGGGAAAATACAATGAGAGGAAGAGTAGAGCCTTACAGATAATCCAGACACCCTATCCAAAAAATAATGATCCCAAATTATCCAACCCTAGACCTAGGTTTCAGCCAAACAAGAACCCATCCAAAGGAGAGAAAATAAATGAGAGGGGGAAGAGTATAAGAGGAATGTGGAAGATTTGATGAAGAACCACTGACCTTGGGTAAGAAATCACCGAAAAAAAAGACAAAAAATGGGGAATGAAGTGGGAGGCACCACTAGTCAATTTCTAACTTGTAGGGATTCATATTGGAGGTTAAATCATCCAAAACGGATCTATAGGTCAAAATTTATTAATCCTGTAATTGGTTGCACGGTTTTGCTACATGGTTTTGAAAATCGTCTTCAAACCAAGCGAGGAGTACTAGAAAACTTCTAGAACATTGTGGGGTTAAATTGTACGGTTTGGTAAAACCATTCTCAAACCGTGCAACCCCAAAAATTGGACAAAACCCTCAAATTACACCCCAAACACTAGGTAAGTTCACCCTATGATCCATGAATGTTTTAAATACGAATTAGTGATATTGTGGGTCTCAAAAACTCCCCGACATGTCAATTTCTCCCAATACCTTTCACTATAACCATGATTTTGGTTAAAATAAAACAAATACCAACAAAACACAAGGACTTTCTTTTTACACTCCATGCAAACATCAAACGAAGTATCCAATATCGATAAATAATTAAAAACAAATGAAAACTGTGGTGGTGGTGTGACAATTCTCCAAAACACAAACACTTTCTATCCCCAAAAAGTCACCCAGGTGTAGGTTAACCAAAAAATGAATACATTCCCAATCAAAGCCAAGAGAAACAATAAACTCTATGGTGACTATTCACTCCACATGTCATACCTGACCGATCAATCTAAAACCACATTACAAGAATGAGGGGAGAACATGAGGGGGTTCTCCCCACCAAAAAGACTCGGCTAATATGAACAACATTAAATCCCTAAACAACACCCTCACCACAACTAGTAACAATGGATTTTAATTTTTTAAAGTTTCTAGGCATCTCACTTGGTTTTTCTAAACTATTTACCAAATCGTGCACCAACCGTGCATGAGCTATTAGAAATAAGTGGCACCCCTCATGACTTGGCCGCATGGTTTCAAAATTGTGCACCAACTGTGTCGACGCCTCTTTCTTAAAATAACACCAAGCATCCCGGTTACCCATGAATGGTGCACTTTCTCCTCTAACCAATACAAACTATGTACAATATAAAAAATCACCTGAAAATTATAAATTTTGAAAATTTTAACTGGGACTCGACCTGAACTTCTTTGTACATGCTGGATATGATTAAAATCAAAACAGGGAACCTCCCACATAAACCAAACCCACAACACATCAAATTTACAAAGCTAAAGAATCTATAAATGAGAACTGCTAAAAGATAAAACTGAGACCAACCTACACAAAAGAAAGACACACTCAAAAGGGGAACAAAAAATTCAAAATGCTGCATTCAAATAGCCTCAACCACTTGGGTTACAAAAGAACAAGTCCATCATAACATTAAAATGAAATGATGAACATACAATAATAAAAAATCATGAACAAATAAACTTTAAATATCTCTTCCCCAACACTCAAGGAAAAAACCGAAATAAGATTTCAATCTCCCTTAGAAACCTCTAACTGTATGCGAGAATTTCCCCAATACCTGTGCCTGGGGCTCTGATTGCTAAAGAATCTCCTACCTCATAGTCAGGCATGAGCATCCCCCAGTCACAACTCCATTTGGAGGGACGTAACAAGACAAAAACCAACATCCATTGGTCCAAAAGTGGACCCTCAAACAAAACCAAGACAATATAGACTTTAACCACCATAGGAGATCTCGACAACCCAAATACATGCTTCGCTTCCCCCAAACCACTTCACTTACTCTAATGTATCTCTATCATTTTGAAGGACATGAGACAACTGAGAATAATCAATAATTGGGCAGGACTCATTGAAAATTTTGGGGACCTTTCTAGGAAGTATATTCCAAAAAACAAAAATAATGCCAATTAAAGACCAACATCAATTTGAAGAACATTCAGAAGGAACATATCAAGCACAAACAAAAGTATCACAAACTAAACATATGCAATTTCAACAAAAAATCTTCTTTCCAAAAACCACCATTTTTTAAAATTAAAAACTTCTTTCTCCCACGGACACTTTCCAAATACCGAAACCCACTTTTCACAAAACAAATCCACATTCTAAAACAAAAACCAATTTCTAGAATTATTTTTCTTTCACTTTCAAATTCACTTTGGAAAAACAAGGCCATGCCATTGATTTCAATCACCCACCAATGGTATCCTATGAACCATCACAAATATTCCCACCTATATCTACATAAATCATCATCACACAAATTCAAACCAACACTATCTATACAAAATCTCACAGAAGTTAACTTTCATAAGGAGTACTAAGGGTCACACATTTCTTTACCTCATCAAAGCCCAAGCATTTACCAAAATTCAATCCAAATCACTTTTCATTTAAACACATTATACCAATATAAAAAACACTTGAAAGAAATAATTTTTCATTTTCATAAACCAGTTTCATTTTAAAAGATTACTCACAACAACCAAGACTGAAATGAAACCTGACTCAAGCCAAACCACCGGAATGAGGAACTAGTGTCTATTCCTAACATGAAGACATGGTAGTGGTCCATGCCCTAAGTAATACATAATACTAATAGAACCTTGAATAGCGTACATGGACTCCAAATGGGTCACTACTCTATGGGATCTCACAATGTGACATTGGTTCACCTCCGTTGTCATCCCCCAATCCAAAAAAAGACAATAGAATTAAATCTTTAAATGCCCCTGGTAACTCAAAGTTCAGAGCAAGCAATGGTTCATGACACCCTTACCATACCTACCTCCCAAGTCATGAAAACCCTAATATCCAACTACCAGGAACACAAATTAACAAGTTCATGATATGATACCATTTTTTCATGAACCAGCTATGGTCAACCATGAACCGAGCACCTGACCTGGTTCACGACATGTCTCAAAGGGTGTTCCCGATCCCCACGGGCTGGCAACTAGTGTCGGGCATTAGATATAAATCAAGTGGGAATTATTTCATCCCAATAACCAGAATCAAATAAATAAACTAATCAAAATGAACAAGAAGAAACAACCCATAGCAGAATATAGATAAATAAATAGCTAATTCAGATATAATATGCAACTAAACAGAATAAATAATAAAACAACAAAAAAGAAACATAGAACAAACTAAAACTGGACCCAGCTACCACTTTCTCCATGTGACATGTTGGTCACCTGCAACCACAAGACCAAAACCATTAAAACCATGAGCTCTAGAGCAAGGAAACCTGAACAAATGATGAACCTCCAAAATTGCTCGCATCTACCAACACTGAGTGGTATGGTTAGGCTGTGAGATAACATCTTAGTAGGAAATAACCAAAGATTCCAAGTGTTTCCTTTCCCAAAATATTCCATTAACACGAGTTTGAAAATCAATTATAAAAATAGATTCTTCACATTTTATTGAACAACCACGACTTTACTGTTTTAAAGGCCAACACACACCACCATCCATTTTTCAATGAAATAACTATTTTATACAAAAAATCCAAACCAAAAAAATAGTAACAATTTTCAAAGGAACAACTTTAAATGGAAAAATTTTCAAGGAATTCCACATTAAATAAAAAAGAACATACTTTTAAAACTACCAACCCAACCTACCGTATGATGAGAGGAGGTGCAATATAATCATTGAACAATAGTCATGGGAACACCCCTAGGAACTAGTAGTTGTGAGCCATAGTTAACTCATATCTCGGTGAAAGTAACCATAATGAATATCCATTATTTTTCTCATGATCCACTAGTAGAAGAATTATCCATAACATAGTGGTCCCAAACATCGTCATCATTATAGTTTAGTTAGTGTTTTCACTGTCAAACATTATATATAAAATAGGTATGAAACCACTCTGGATCATGTCATGACCCATCCTTCGGGGCCCGTATCGTGACTACCCCAAACCCTCATTCCATAGGCCAGAGGCTGGCGACTAGCAACAAAAGCGTAATTCCCTAAAACTGGGAAGGCATTGCCTTTATAAATCATAAACACACACAAAAAGAGTACAAGAGGAAGAAAAAACTAAGTAAAAGTTGTATAATAGGTGTACTAAATGTAATGGGGGCCAGAAAAAAATCCCAATTGTAAAGTACAAATACAACTGAAAGCACATACAACTAAAAATGGACAAACAGCCATTGGGTGAAAACAGCTGCTGGATCGTCCTCTGGGGTTCCTACCTAAAGGGTAGGTAAAGATGGCCTATACAGCACTCCACATCTATCAGACTCCACCGTGTATGGATACGTCGTAAGATCCTCCTCCAGGTATTGTCCAATCCTGGCGCTCTCTGCCACCATCAGCACTGTCCGACGTCTACATGCAACACAACGAGGTGCAAGCATATCACGTGCAGGGGTGAGTATAACGATATGTAGTAGGGACCCCAAGACCCTCAAGGTCTCACAAAATCCAACATGGATAAACTAAAAATTATGAAATAAATGGATAACTATTACTTAGGTATATGTCCATACATATAGCTAAGTTATCAAGTAACCCATCTCAATCATGAGGAAAACACAAAGGGCATTGACTCAGCTCAAACCAGGATTTTCATTTTCAAAACAATGGTTATTGGAGAAATCCTCCTATGTCGAGTACAGTGGGTCTGTTATGACACCAAGGAGGTTCTCACTGACTTTGGACTACTGAGGTACTCCTCTTGTCGAGTATCATGGGTATGCTGCAAACTACCAGGCGCTTCGTCCGATGTGGATCTGTCGTCAAATATCGGGTGCTCCCCCTAATAGCCTGTAGAGGTACTCATCCAGTCGAGTACCGCAAGTCTACTTCCAAATACCAGGTGCTCCTCCGCCATGGGTCTGCCTCCAAATACCAGGCGCTCCCCACTGGGATAGTCGAATCACTCTTAGTCAAATTGTTCAAGAAGTCTTGAGGTCTGCCAGCTACTAGGTCTCTGCACTCTGTATGCTCTTCTCCTGGAGGATTAGCTCCATGAGCTACTGTTCATTTCTCCAAGTGTCACTAAGTCTCTTGTAGAAGTATCTCAAAGGACCTCCACATCAAAGGGTTTTTAACACAATAGACGATGCATCAATCGGACGCCCGGTCTGTGAGTTATTGGCATTTCTATCCCAGAGGCCCTGTTGGTTATTAGGTTCAAACCAACCCGACCATACTCCAATTTTGTCCAAAACTCAATTGGGATATGCAAAATTAATCTTCCCTTTCCAAGCTTTTTTCACCATAGATGGTTCGTCGATCAGACACCCGTAGCCCGAGTTATGGGCGATTAGGTGTAATCGGGTCTGACAAGTTCGGGTCCGGTTCGACCCAGTTGGACCGACCCGACATGAACTGACCTGACCTGGGTCTAGAATGGGGTCTGACCCGGTCTGTAGAACTGACCTGACCCAATGGGAAGGCCCGTCCAAAGGGCATCCCGGCCCGAAAGCGGCCCTGCCCGGTTGGCTGGCCGCATGGTCTGGTCCGGCTGGGCGTGTGGCCCGGCCTGGCTGTCCATGTGGCATGGACTGGCTGGCCTTGTGGTGCTGGCCCCTATAACCACAGGACCCAAAGGGTCCCACCTGTGTAGCACGTACTGGCGGCTGGATCATCCGGCCACCCTCCCCTGTCCACCGCGGCATTAGGTCATGGAACTTCTTCGGTGCAGCGTGAAGGCGCCACACCCATGCTCTCCTGCCGTGGCTCGCCCTGGCCGCTGTCCTGCACCACCGACGCGGTGCGACGACACTGCTCCCCTACGTCGTGAACCTCCTTGGCTGCGACCTCCTGCAGCCCTCAATGCAGCACGACAGCGCCACGTGCCTCTTCCATGGCCCGTCGTGGCCACAGCTATCCTCTGCATAGCGAGGTCGTGCCACACCCTCTTGGAAACCCAGCGGCCTTTGCACTGCCGATTTCCATCATGGTTGTCCCGTCACTGGCTGTCGTTGTTCTCTAGGGTTTGTTTCTCCATTGTCGACAAACAAGTTCAACCAAAGGGGTAAGGTCGTCCATGTTGGTGCAGTCTGAATCCCCCCATCTTATGTTGATAAAATTCGGCATAACGAATACCGAAATATTAACACTGTAGAACATAAACAGAACAACTCAAATCCCCATACCTTTCTTGACGATTATTCGTTGACAAAATCATGAGAAAGGGAGGCATCATATCATTGACATCGGGATCGAAGAAGCTGAGGATGGTGTCGGCATTCTTCATGGGTGACGCTTCCCTTTCTTGCCCCGTTCGAAGAAGGAAGAAGATGGTGTTCATCGATCTTCAGTGGAAGGAGCATTATTTGCATTTTTCATTGAGAGGATGAAGTTCTCTCTCAAGTCTCACCCAAAAGAATTTCCAACCAAATGAAATAATAGCTTTGTCTATTATTTAATCGTTGGATTGAATTCAAAAGAATTCAAAAGTTGAATTAATTAAACGAGGGGTTGAATTAATTCTAAGTGGGTTGGAACATTTAATGTAATTGGGGAAGGTGTAGAGTTTAGCCCACATAAATGGGGGGGTTAGAGGTGTTCCAAAATTCATGGGGAGTTAGAAGGGTTAAGAAGCTCGTGTGGTCCCCATGCTAAATATCCTCCAATGGGAGGTTATGTGCAGGTGGGCCTCACCTCCATAACCTCTCATGGGAGGTTATGGTGTGGTGGAACCCCCCACTAACCTCATATTGGAGCTTATAACCACCATGAAAAAAAATTAGCTATCACCTTATTTTTATTTAACTTTATTAAAGAACTCCAAAAACTATCATCCAATCACGTTAACATGCAACTGCGGTGAAAGTCTTCTTAATCGAAAACTAGCGCTACGAGTTCAACGGTGCCCTCAGATTTCAAGTCTGAGCACCAGTTCAAAAGTTATGAAATCCTGCTTGCATGTTTACAGAACATACCCGAGCAAAACATTAGAAATTGATTCTAGGCACACCGGACCTCAGAATCAAGTGCCATCAGAAACTACGGACTCGTAAAATTCCCAGGTATTTATGAAAAAAAATTCCACAGAAATTTAGGGTCTTTAGATTCTCCCCAACTCAGTGATTTACATCCCTGTAAGCTACAACTCACACTAAGGGAACATATGGGGGTACTGAGCGTGTATCTAAGCCTCCCGATCCCAAGTGCTCTCCTGGATGTTCCCGTGCTTCTAGTGAATGTGCACCAAAGGTATCGACCGTCCATGTAGGACCCACTCCTGTCGATCCTCAATCTAAGCCTCCCGCTCCCGTGCTTCCAGTGAATGTGAACCAGAGGTATCTCCTGGATGATCTGCACCTTCTTCGTGGTAGCTCATACCATCTCTGGGCCCACTAGTGCGGACTCCTCTGGGTCTGTCTAGCACAGTGGCAATCTGCCAGGTCGGTCATACAAGGCCTCAAAAGGTGTCATACCGATGGGGGAGTGATAGCTGTTGTTGTAGGAAAACTCCACCAAAGGAAAGTGATCCTTCCATCTACGACTGAACATGAGGACACATGAACGTAGCATTTACTCCGGGGTATGGATTGTCCTCTCGGTCTGACCATTCGTTTAAGGATGGAAGGTGGTGCTCAAGTGAAGTTGTGTCCCAAAAGCTTCCTGCAACCCCTTATTTAGCCAGGAAGTAAATCATGTGTCACGGTCAGAGATAGTAGAATATGTTACTTCATGTAATCTCACAATCTTCTGCATGTAGAGGCCTCCCAATCTCTCTACTAATCCTTACTCTCTGACCGGTAGGAAGTGGGCCGACTTGGGGAGTCGGTCAACATTTTCCCAAATCGAGTTGTGACTCCTAGATGTACGTGGAAGACCCGTCAAAAAGTTCATGGATATCCCATCACACTTCCACTCTAGGACCTCTAAGGGATGAACCAATCCTACTGGTGCCTAGTTCTCTGCCTTCACTTGCTGACAAGTGAGGCATCGTGAGACAAACTCCGCTACTGCTTTCTTCATACCTGGCCATCAGTGTTGTTGTCGGAGGTCCTGATACATCTTCGCCACTCTTGGATGTACCGCTAGAGGGGAAGTGTGTAACTCCATCAACACTTCCTCCAGAAGTGCAACTGGTACCAGGGTACGCCCTTTAAAGAGGATGATGTGCTCCCCACCTTCAAAAAATCCATCTAGTGCCTGCCCCATGGATATCTAAGCACGTCACATCTCATAGTCAGCATCCCCATGTTGCGCCTCCCTGACTCGCTAAGGAAGTGGGGGTGTGACTGTAAGAGACTAAAGATTGGCTGCTCCATCCCTATCCACAAAGGATATCTGTAAGGCAGCTAGCTGTTCGGTCACCTCTCCTAGCAGTTGAATGCCATATCTCTTACTGAGAGAATCCAAAACAACATTCCTTTTCCCATGAGTACAGACTATCTCGAAGTCATAGTCCTGGAGGAACTCAAGTCAATGTCATTGTCTCAAGTTCAGGTCCTTTTGAGAGAAAATATACCTGAGACTCTTGTGATCAGAATACATGGTAAAACGTTCGACCATCATGTAGTGTTTCCACATCTTCAAGGTGAAGACTATTGCAGCTACTCCAGGTCATGGTTAGCGTAGTTCTTCTCATGCTTTCTCAACTACCTAGAACCATATGCAATCACTACTCGCTTCTACATTAGGACACACCCGAATCTAGTCCCTGATGCATCGCAGTAGACTACATACCATATGCCTTCCAATGGATGCCTCAAGATGGGGGCACTAGTTATCCTCTTCCTCATCTCCTAAATGTTCTGTTGGCATCTCTCTGACCACGTGAAGGGTTTCCCCTTCTTCTTCATGGCTGAAAGTTGTGTTGTGACTCTGGAGAATTCTGGAACAAACCTCTGATAGTAGCCATACAAACCCAGAAAACTATGTACCTCTGTCACACTCTTGGGCAGATCCCACACAAGTACTGACTCGATATTTATTGGATCAAATGCAACTCCAACCTCTGAGATGACGTGTCCCAAAAAGTGAACCTCTCGAATCTAAAACTAGCACTTCAAGAGCTTACCATAAATCTGGTGCTCTTAGAGTGTGTCTAGTACAACCTGGAAAAGGTAGGAAAGTTCCATCTCAGTAGTCGAGTAGATCAGTATGTTGTCGATGAAGACTATGACAACGAAATCGAGGTATGGATGTAAGATCTTATTCATGAGACTCATGAACATTGACAGAGTAATGGTTACGCCGAAGGGCATAACCAAGAAATCATAGTGGCCGTAACAACACCTGAAGGTCGTCTTCTTCACATCCTCATCACGAACTCTAAGCTGGTGATAGCCTAATTTAAGGTCTATCTTCAAGAACCATCGGGCTCCCTTGAGCTGACCAATGAGTTCATCAATCCTCAGGAGTGGGTACTTATTCTTCACAGTCACCTGGTTCAGGCAACGATAGTTGACATAGTGCCTCAAGCTCCCATTCACCTTCTTGGCAAACAGAATCGGGGCTGCCTAGGGACAAACACTGGGCCGGATGAATCCCTTTCTCTGAAAGTCCTCTAGCTATACCCACAGCTCACGAAGCTCTGTGGGATCCATCCGATATGCTGGAGTAGATATCAGTGTCATCCCGGGGTACAGGTCAATGTAGAAGTCCACCTCTCTGTGAGGAGGTAGTCCTGGAACATCATCAGGGAAAACATCCGTGTACTGGTCCACCACTATAGGGTTTGTCGGACTCTCCACATCAACTGCTCCGAGGGTAAGTAAATACAACTGGTGAGTGATCATCTGCACACTCCTCCGAGTAAGTTTTTCATTTGCTGCAAATGTTCCCTTCTCACCAACGAAGGTGAACCTGGTCCCATCCGTCCAGAAAAACCGCACTTTTCGCCTAATATAGTCGATCTGAGCATGGACTGTAGATAACCAGTCCATACCCAAGATGATGTTGTAAGTACTAGACGCCTCTACTAGGAGATCCCAGCTGAATCTCTTTCCTCCTAGAGTAAGATCACACTGCCGACACCAGTGCATAATTGTTGAATCAGATCTCGTATGAGTCTCTAGCCGCAAGGATCTAACCAACGTCTCCTTTGGAATCTCTGAGCTCCGAATAAAGGAAGTGGCAATGAAAGAGTGATTGGCACCCGTCTCTATAAGAACTGCAGCTAAGGTGGAATAGACACAGATCGTACCTCGAACCATCTCTGGAGTGTCATGATCGTAGGACTCACACTACAAATAAAATGGCTTATACCAATAGAAATTTATTGACAGATAATATATCTTTTGGTAAAAATGAGCATTTCCAATAGATATTATGTTTTATTGGTATTAATTTTTATTACCAACACTTACTTTTACCAATATATATATCTATTGGTATTGGTTTTTTAATGCCAACATATTATTTACCAATAGTTTAATCTATTTCGTTAACATACTAATACCAACGTTTTTTACTAAAACATGAATCTATTATTAATAAAAACTATTACAAACAAATATTTTTCGTTAATACAAAATGTTACAATAAACCATACAGTATCAAAAATAGATTTTTTTTCAATAATACATTAAGAAAAACATAATGTGTATATATATATATATATATATTATTTTTATGACCAAAGTAATTTTTTTGTTGGGGTTTTATTAAAAACATATTATAATAGATTTTATTTTTCTAATATTTTGAAATATTATGTGATTTTATATTTTTCAATATTGTTTATTCAATTTTCTATAACTATTAATTGTTTTAATATTTTTCAATATTATTGATTTAATAAATATTAAAATAATTTTTATTAAAAAACACAACCCTAATCCCCTGATCCTCATGTCTTCCTTGCACCACTACCCCGCCTCGCCTCCCGCCGCCGACCCGCCTCACCTCCTAGTGCCCTGCCTCCCGCCGCCCCGCCTCCCCTACCGCCTCTCCACCTTGCCTCCCAGTGCCCCACCTCCCGCCTCCATGTCTCGCCTACTGCCTCTCCACCTTGCCTCTCATCAACATTGTATCCCCCAATCCTCATCTCTTCCTTGAGCCTCCATTATCCCCACTTATTTTTTGTCTGCTGCCTCTGCATCTGTGATCTCTTTATGCACTCAAAAACCAGGTTCATCACTGTTCTCCCCAATAAAGGGTCTCTTACCCAGGGATTTAAACTTCTTGCTTGGTTCTCTCATTTCTCTCATTTGGTGATGTGTTCTTATTTATGACTATGATGATGTGTAGGGTCGGTCTTGTGTTGTGATTTTAGTGTTGTTTAGGTTTCTATTTGTAATTTATTTTTAGGGTTTATTCCTCATCATTTCAGATCAACCCTTGGCAGGATTTGATCTTCCCTTTCTCTATTTCCCTTCAGGGTATATCGGTTTATGCTTCAACCAGCTTTGACCCCCCTATAATTAAGGGTCGATTCAGGTGTCATCTTTGGCGGTCCAGTTAGGTTTTGAAGATGGATCATTGAGCCCAGGGCAGTGTTGGTCTGTCTATCTTCATTCAATGGGCATATGATGATTATGAATGCTCATTCTCCCTACCGGCGAAGGGTGGTCAGGTCTTTTCTATCCATTTTTTTGTGTTATGTATTAGGAGGGTGGATGTGATGATGTTCTTGTTGGTTGTAAGTTCTTTTTTTTGGTCTCAAATGGTTGTATAACGAGCTAATTCAGAGAGGTCAGATCCCACTTTTGGGTTATTTTTTTATGGTTCACATGTTTTTTGAGTAAAAAAGAATACACTAAAAAATGAATATGGAAGTGATTCAATAATGGATTTGTATTCTCTGGCATGTCAGTTCATGGTGAGGAACATGTGTTTAGCATTCTATTGATGTAAAAGATGGTGGATCTCCTATAGTTGTCATAGAAAATGGGAATCTTAATAGTGATTCGTATTTTTATGTTTTATACTTTTTTATTTCATTCTAATTTCATTTTTGGTTTCCATGGTTTTATTCATGTTCATTCCTTTATTTTTGGTTATGTTATGATTTATCAATCTTGTTAAATATGGCACATTGTGGTGAAGCATTGGGGCTGATGACATCTTGTTCTCTATAGATGTCTGATGAGAAGATCGGGATGGTAACACCATTGTTCTCTAGTTATATTTTATTTTTTAGTTATTTTTTGTGGGATATTTTTATTTAATTTGTGAGTGTGCTTTTAGGAATTATGGTTTGTGTGCACAGTTCATCGGTGGTTGTCATTGAAGTGGTGTAGATTCTATAGTAGAGTTAGTTTGATATCCTTCTGATGACTAGTATGTAATAATGATATAGGATGTCTTGTATTATTTTCTTCATGGGGTTTTTTGATGATCCTGTCATAATGTTATGGTTTCCTAGAATTGGAAACATTAAGGATCTTATTCACTGTACTTTCCTGGTAATCACTGCATTATTCAAGCCTAGCATATAATTGTTATTTTCCATCTATTTTTAACATTTTTTGCATTGCAAGAATCCCATGTATTTTTTTCCTTCTGATTATAATAATCCCTTATCTTGTGTTCATTCATGTCAGCAATGACACCCATACTTACACCCGTACGCCCGTCTTTTCCAATCCATGCATTTTCACTTTTTTAATTCTTTACTTATAGGGCATTCATAGTCCGAATCACATTATCACCAGATCTTTGTGCTAGGGATCTGGGTAATTCCTCAAAAGAAATAGAATCTTCTTTGTAGGGCCCATTCTCAATGCCTTCACTATGCGATCTCTTCTACTTCAAAGAGGAATACATGATAATTGTAGTAACACTTTCACTAGGTATCAACTTTGGATTCTTGATAATGTTTATTATTAGGGTATAAAAACATGAAAATTCATGTAATTTTTAATTATAAAATCATTTATAAAAACCCATTAGAACGGTGAAAGATTTTATCTCTGAATGCTCCATGATGAAAGAAAAAACAAGTCACTTATCTACTTGACCTAAAAAATACCAGCTTTTTTCTCACATAGGATTCATGATGTACACTGGGTATATTTTGAAAATCATTTCCACAAGACTTCAGTAACTTTTTGTATTCTTTTCTAAATCATATGACGGCACTCACTAAAAAGTTTCTTAATTAATGACATGCCAAATCACTCAACCCTCTCTCTTTTATAGCAAAATCAGGTTTGAAAATTTCGATCTGTATGTCAAGATTCTAAATGTACTTTTAATTTTTCATACACCCCAAGCATCTTCTCTCATGAACTCAACATTTGTTTGGTTTTACAAATTCTCGTAATGTAGATGAAAATCAAGAAGAAATATGCAGGGGTTCACAACCCTTTTATCATTTTTTTCATGAGTAACAAAGTCTTTTCTCGTTTTTTTTATGAGGGTAACAAAGTCATTGTTGAACATTATAGCTTTAATAACCTTTAAATCATCGAATTGGAATCTATAACTTTTCAACCATTATATACATAATGTCAATCTCTTGGAATCCTTGATGAAGGTCCATTCCAACTATTGTCATAGCCTCGAGTGCTAAATCTGATATGAGATCAGTGAATTGGTTAGTAAATTTTGTTCCAATGAAGCTCTTCCCCAATCCAAGCATTACAGCATGATCATTCAAATTGACATGCATCATAAAAATAGAATGTTTTATTAAAAAACTTTTCAATGTGCTTAGTAATGATAATAATACAGGAATGATTTTTATTATTACATTTGTTGTTACTTACAGATTTGTCTACATCTTGTGGAAAAAAATAAATTTGTCGAAGTTGTTGACATGGACATGTAGTATTTTTTTGATTCCTTGATAATGTGTATCATGAAGATCCGGATGGGGTTACTTCATTCGTAGTTGGTCATAGAATGTGGGGATTAGTGAGGACCAAATTTTGTTGGTAATATATTGATTCCTCATTATTGTTTTAGTGTTCTCACTAACATATTAATTCCCCTCACCTATTTATAGTTCCTCGGTTTGAAATATGGATTCTGTTTTAGTGTTATCACTAACAATATATTGATACCTTGTTCATTCATGAAATCTATGCCTCGTCTGGGTGTGAAATATGTTGGAACCAGGGCCTTCAAAGCATTATTTGGCGTATGGTTTGTGTTTGTTGTCAATCCTCAGTGGAAGTTCAGGATGTGTACCAACAAAGAGATCATATCGTTCAACCAGAAAACAGTAGTGAAGGTGGCGTTGTTTCCCAGTGTTTGCCAAATTTTTGGGCTTGAAAATCGGCCAATAAAGTAAAGTGTTTTTGGAAAAGGTACTTGTGCGCCGAGATCTTGGAGGATAAAAGACTTGTGCGCTATATGTTTTTGAGGATCAGAACATCAAAATTTGGCTATGGAAAGAAGGTCGCGCAAGTGTTGTTTGGGTCGCGCAAGTGAGTTGCGCGACAGAGGTTACTAGAGACAAGACTTGCGCGCCGCTGAGGGGCTTGCGTGCCTCCGCGCAGGGGGTCCAGTTTGCCTATAAATACTGGACCACCCCTCCTAATTTCCTACGGAGTTTGAGACTTAGAGATTTTTCGATCTCTCGTCGTGCAGGTGGTTGAGCCGCGCAGGTGCTAGTTTGGTCGCACAAGTAGAGCTTGCACGCCGGTTGTCTGCTGAGCGCCCAAGGCGGTTTGGAAGAGAAAGGAAGTGAACCGCTCAAGTTTGTTGTCTGGGAAGGAAGCATCGCGCAGGTGCATTGGTGACACTTGCGCGCCAGTCTGGACTTGCGCGTTGTATTGGGACTTGCGCGTCTGGCTTGGAGAAGTGCGCCAGTTTCTGCTGAAGCTCGTCAGCCTGTTTGGAGATGCACGAAAGCCAGGAGACTACCCGATACATTCGAGGAAAAGTGATATTCTGCTTCTGGTGAGAATCGGACTTCAATAGAGCATCTACATACAACAAGGGATGCATTCTTATGCAAATGATGAAGAGACCTTCACGTCTATAAACTGAGTGAGACTTCACCAACAATAGTGAGCTAGGGGGAGTCAACGGGAGTGACCCGAGGGATGCAGTGGGCTATCCCTGAACCTTTGTAAAGGCAGTGAGCCTGGGACAGAGTAACTGTACATGAACTTTTGTAATCTACTGCTAGTGAAGCATAGTGTATTTTGGTACGACCGACAACCTGTCAGCGTATGCTCTTTGGACGTAGCCCTTAGTGGTGAACCAAGTAAAAAGGGCTGTGTCTTCTCTGTGTATGTGAATGTTTGCTTTCTGATCATAATCATCATGCAGGTTCAAAAAGTTCCTACCAACGTGGGAACAAGATCCATCACATTAAAAGAAAAAGTGGTCACCCTGATTCACCCCTCCCCTCTCAGGGTGTCCCGGGGTCCTTCAAAATATAAGTAGAATCTAGCTGTATTTCATGGTTTGTGTGAAATATAGAATCTATGTACTATTTGTGAAATCTGGAATTGTCATTACAGGGAGTGCGTCAGCATTGAAGTCCAGGACCACATGGTCTGGCCTATAGTGTAACACTACCAGCTTCATAAGGGGAGGTATGAAGCCATGAAGAAGAGGTTGGATGTCCTTCCCATAGGATGATACTTGCTGAACATATACCTGTATAGTTTATTAGATGGATGAATTAGTACTGAAAAAAATTATTCAACTAGCAGGTAATGGGAGAAGCAGCCCATGAAAAATATGGTATATTTACCTCTCTTTCTTCTAATTAATCAATTACCCTTCTATAGAGAACCATTAGAAAGATAAAATGTGCACTAGTTAAATTCGATGAGAGTAATTATAAATTATACTTCAATTATTGGGTAGAGGGAATATTTACTTACCTTTGCATATTTTTATTTGTTATAAATAAAATGCAAATTTATATTTATGCAATCTACCCCCTCACATATTTTTTATCTGGGTTTCTTAGTGTTCCACTTTGCAACACAGTCTGGCTTCTGCTTAGATTTCACTCATGGCCTATGTGTGAAATCATGAATCTAGAATCTATTTTAGAGTTCTCATTTCTTTCTCTTTGGAATCTGGTATCTATTTTAGTTTTCTCATCATCATTATTGATATGGAATTGGAATAATATAGTGATTTATAGTAGAGTGGGCATTCAAATTCAAGTTCTAGTTGAAGGGATTATCTAGGTTCAAGTACTAATGAGTGTCATGATCCATCATTGTAAGTCCTGTTGTCTTTTCCTTGATTCTCAGGTTCTTTTTTGGAATTATAGTTGCAAGGTGTACAGGTACTTTTCATTTTATTTGAGGGTGGGTAGCACATGTAGCTTGTAGAATCTGACCAGTAATCTACTTCCTCAACCCATGAAATATTAGTTTTTTTATTTTCCTTCATTATTTTATGGATGTGTCTTTGGATCATGGTTTGATATTCTAATGTGTTGTTCCTGTTGTTAATTTATTCATAGTTTTGAAGTAGTCACATTTATGTGCACATTCCTTTAAAAATCATTAATTTGTTTATTTTTATCTTTGATCAATATGGTTGAAGGAATTAACATGGAAATTAGATGATAAATCAGTAGGATAGAATAAAACTAAGTAAGTAAAATATCCTTGATAATAATAGGATTCAGGAGAAAAAAGTAGCAGATGAGGAAGAAAGTCACCCTGGGGGTAAAAGAGGGTTTTAATTATATTCAGAATAGAGGGGAATCAAATTTATTTACCTATAATCTAGGTGGAATCCTTTAGTATCATCCCATGAAACATTTTCTACAATTTGATTGATGGTGACCTATGTATGTTGTGCTCTTGAGGTTTTTATTTGGAGTCCCATGACATGTTCCTTGAGTTTTTCACTATTTTTTTTGTTCACAATTGAGTATATTTGTACTATAACTTTACCAATGTAGTTGTCACTACTCATTCCCCTCTTTTTACCCCACCCTCAAAATGATACCCAATCAGAAATCCAATATGGCCTTCCATTGGTTTGTTTTTTTTGTCAAATTATTTTAAATTGTTTATTATTTTTTCCTCTGTTTTCTTGAATATTCTGTATTTTTTTCTTGAACCATATTTTTTCTCGATATTTAGTATATTTTACTACCTCTAGATTCTTGTCCCCCTGTTTTCCTCTTCTACTTTTTTGTTTCCTTCTTTTTCCCTACTCCAAATTTTTCTTCTTGTATTTTATTTTATTCTAGTATTTTGGCCTTTTTACTTGTATTTCTTGTCAGATTTTTGGTTTCATTTTATGTTACGCTTAATTTTTTAATGATTTCATTATTAGATAATAAGCTATATTTGAATGTTTATTTTCATGTTGTTTAGGTACTCTCTTTGTTGAAAGTCAAAAGGAAGTTCAACTCAATTATAGGAAGTTCAACACCACTATTTATTCCTTATTGTGCAGGTACTACCTTTATCCTTATGGTGTAATCTATTTCCATCATATGTATTTGTGCCTCCCTAAAATTCATATGAGGTCTTTGTTCATATTTTTGTTCACCTGTTTGTGCATAGGCTGGTCCTACTATGGACGGGGCTGGGGCTGGAGCAGGCATAAACTAGAGCCAGCATAGATCGGTAGGAGCTGGAGCTGGAGGTGGCATAGAATGGACCAAATTAGATACCTTTTCAATAATATTCCATTCCATTTTATTCAGTAAAATCCTTTCTTCTTAGGTATTGTAATGTTGTATGTGAACTAATATTTGAGTTCAATTGTTTTACTGAATTTTTCTATTCTTTGTCTTACAATCGTTAGCACATATCATGAGTGAGGATTTGTTTGTTTGTTTTTTACTTTTAGTTTTGAATGGGTTTGGAGTACATCGATCCTAGACCTATTAATTTTTAATCTATGTTTGATTTATTCATGTGCAGTTTATGACTGTTGTATTGATGCATCTACAAAGCATTGCTTCCAAATATATTGGACAACATGAACTCCCCCTCCTACTTTAAATAATTTTGGACTTATATAGAATCTGATATCTACACGAGGATGCTATCTTGTAAGCCCACTAATTCTGAATTAAATAAGTGGATGACCCTATGTTAGTCCTTTCCTAACAGAATCCCCTCCTGCCTTAAATAATTTTTTCTTCCAAATATGTTGGACCACATTAAATCCCCCTCCTTGTTTAAATCAGTTTGGATTTATATAGAACTAATATCTACACGAGGCTGCTATCTTGTAAGTCCACTAATTCTCAATTGAATAAGAGGACGACTATAAGTTAGACCTTTCCTAACAAACTCTTATCTTAACATTTGGTGGTTTTAGGCCATCTATTCTTGATTTGTGGGTTCGGTTTTTTCTGTTTGTGTTCCGCTTGTCTCCTATCATGCTGCAGTGATCTGAATTGCATGGTTTGAATTTTTGTTTCATGGTTTATGTTTCAATTTCATGATCTTGCAGGTGGTGGATCTGTCACAGGGGTTACAGTCCATTTTTGGGGTTGATCTGGCCTATGGATAGCTCATGCCTAGAACTTTCCTCTGATTTTGTTAATTTTTATTACACCACATGTTTTTCCATTGGTTTAATTCTCCGTTTTCCAGATTTTCTTCTAGAGGATGTGTGCAGAAGTGATATTCTAGTCTCAACTTGTTGAAGGCAGACTATTTTTCTATGCTGGGTAAGGGATCCTTGGTAGCAGTCTTTGTCAAACGGGTGGCCCTGTTCTACTACTGGCTTGCACCGGTTTTGGTCTGCCGCATCCTCAGGGTTACCGCTGCTTGCGATGCTGCAAGAAACATGGATTTTTCCATTCCAACATGTGTTGTGTTGGGTTATTTGGTTGTTGATTTGGTCTATTACTGGGGGAGATGTTATGGTGATGGAGCTGTTGTGACAGTTTATTGACAGTTCTTTTGTGTGGGGTTGTTTCATGTGATTTTGTAATCATGGAGTTGTTTGAACATGATTTTGTAATCATAGATTTTTTCTTTTTTATGTCATGTTTTTAAATGATGTTTGAACATGTTTTTTCAAATAATCTATCAGTTTGTTTGAGTTTCATATAAGTTAATTTTATTATTATTATATAATAAATATATTACATATAATTAGATTAATATATATAATATAATATTTTAATGACAAATAATATTATAGATGAAAATATAAATGTTGATAATAATATTACCAACAGAAAAATTTTTGTTGCTAAAAATTTTAACCAACATATATATTATCTGTGGGTGTTATGATGATTACAACAGAACTGTTTTATCTGTCGCAATAACATTTAGTGACAGAGTTTTTACTGAAAGTTTAGTGATAGGGACATATATGTTGGTAAAACATTTTACAAATAGAAAATGTTCTTTTACCAACAGATATGTCCCTGTTGGAAAATGTTGAATATTTTGTAGTGTCAGATGTCTGAAGCTGTGCTCTACCATGTCCACCCGCTCCCTATGGTGGGGGTGGACCTCCTGTTGGTGGTGGTGGTAGCACCTCGTAATGTCGTCCACTACCAGCTGCACGACCAGCTCCACTGCCACGTCCGCCTGTGCCCGGCAGATCACCTCGATCGAACCTCTGCCTCTGCCTGTGAGGTCCCTCAACTGTCTGCTGATCATCAAAGAGGCGGGTTGGAAAGTCATGATCCATGTGACCATGGTCACCGTAGGATTAACACAATCCTCTTCTAGCATGACTGGATTTGTCTCCACTCTGGGTGCCCCGCACAACCGATCCTGAGTCGTGTGGTTGACCACCTATAGGTCTGGTCCTCTTGGACCTCTGTATCATATGTCTACTGCCAGCTATAGAAGACTCTGCTGCAAGTCAACTAGTGGTGGGTTTCATTGCTGGAGACTGCTCAGCAAGGAAACTCCCCACTATGAGGGCCCGCTCTATCACCCCTGTCTGTGTCGGGATGCTAGGGGAGATAATTGAAGCTATGATCTCTTTCCAGAGTCCCTTTTCAAAGGTTTGGGCCCTGAAGAATGGGTATCATACCATATCAGTGGATTATCACGAGAGGTCGGTAAACCGCTCTGAGTACTGAGCTACACTCATTCTTCCCTACTACAGATGTAGTATCTCCTGTATCTGCACCGCTCGAAGGGTGGCTGGTACAAACTCCACCCAGAACAGGCCCTCGAAGTTCTCCCATAGATGTGTTGCCTCGTCATGCATCTGGAGCATCAGGATCCTCCATCTGCCTGATGCTTCCTGAAGGAGGATGGCAACAAGGATCACCATGAAGTAGGCTAATGTCCCTACTAATCTGAAGACTCTCACCACAGCCTCAAGCCAATACTCAGCTGCCTGCGGGTTTGTTTCTCCCTTGAACCTAGGTGGCCTCTGGTGCTGGAACTCGTGCAGCACGCTCAAGTGGCGTGAAATCTCTGCTTTTGGGGCTGGTGGCATCGGTGGCCCAATGGAAAGTAGTACCGTTGGGGATTCCGCTGGTGCCTCGACTGGAAGAGGGCCCTATACTGCTTCCTCATCACTCGGTGGGATGTCAGTATGTACAACTCTTAGGACTCTAACTGGTCGTTCGTTGGGAGGCATCCTGAAAGAAACAGATGCGACACGGTCAAACGATTATACATGGTGAGCTGACCTGGTTTGAGATGACTTAAATAAAACTTTTCAAAACACACATGCAATCATTGTTTTCGTGTCCGAAGTCGGAAATCAGTAGTCAGGGTCCTGGTGTTTGGATACGTCAGTCGCCGCACCAACATTGGACTCCCTGAACTGAAAACCACACTCAATACCCTTAACTCTATTGCTTCACGAAAAAGAAATATCAGAGTCCTATGTTATATGGTAGTAACGACTCCTCTAATACCAATTTGTCACAACTCGTCCCCTGGAGCCCGTATCGTCACTATCCCAAGCCCACCTTCCATAGGTCAGAGGCTGGCGACTAGCACCAAAGGCGTAATTCCCTAAAACTGGGAAGGCATTGCCTTTATAAATCGTAAACACACACAAACAGAGTACAAGCGGATGAAAAAACTAAGTAAAAGATGTATAAAAAGTGTACTAAAAGTAATGGGGCCTAGAATACAATCCCAACTGTAATGTACAAATACAACTTAAAGCAAGTACAACTAAAAAGGGACAAACAACTGATGGGAGAAATTAGCTTCTGGATCGTCCTTTGGGGTTTATACATGAAGGGTAGGTATATATGGCCTCCAAAACACTCCACGTCTGTTAGACTCCACCGTGTACTGATACATCATAAGGTCCTCCTCCAGGTACCGTCCAGTCTTGGCGCTCTCGGCCTCTGTCAGTGTTGTCTGTCATCTGCATCCAACACAATGAGGTGCGGGCATATCCTGTGCATGGGTGAGCATAACAATACTCAGTAGGGATCCCGAGGCCCTCAAGGTCTCACAAAATCCAACAATAATAAACCACAAAGTATGAAATCAATGGATAACCATTACTTAGGTATATTCCCATACAGATACCTAAGTTATCAAGTAACCCATCTCAATCATGAGGAAAACACAAAGGGCATTGACTTAGCTCAAACCAAGATTTTCATTATCAAAAACATGGCTGCTAGAGAACTCCTCCTCTTTCGAGTATAGTGGGTATGTCACGACACCGAGGCTCTTCCTACTATCCTTGGACTACTGAGGTACTCCTCCTATCAAGTACCATGGGTCTACTTCCAACTACCAGGCACTCCGTCCGCTATGGGTCTACTACCAAATACCTGGAACTCCCCCTAATATCCTGCACATGTACTCCTCCTTTCGAGTACCATGGGTCTTCCACCAAATACCAAGCGCTCCTCCACCATGGGTCTGCCTCCAACTACCAGGCGCTCCCCACTGGGCTAGTCGAATCACTTCGAGTCGAATAGGTCAAGAAGTCGTCAGGTCTGTCAGCTACTAGGTCTCTGCACTCTGTACGCTCGCCTCTGGGAGAATCTACTCCATGAGCTACTGTTAAATACTCCAAGTGTCATTAATTCTCACACGGAACTATCTCAATGGACCGCCATGTCAAAGGGGTCTCAACGCAACAGACGGCGCGTCAATCGAACGCTCGGTCTGTGAGTTATTGGCATTTCCGTCCTAGGGGACCGGTTGGTTTTTAGGTTCAAAACAACCTTACCATTCTCCAACTATGTCCAAAACTCAAGTGGGATATTCCAATGTGATCTTCTCGTTCCAAGCTTTTTGTCACTGTAGACGGTTCACTGATCAAACACCCGTAGCCCTAGTTATGGGCGATTAGGTGTAATCGAGTTTGACAGGTTCGGGTCCGGGCCGACCCAGTTGGACCAACCCGACCTGATCCAACCCGAGTCTGGATAGGGGTCCAACCCAGTCCGTGGTTCTGACCTGACCCGAAGGGGTGGCATGGCCCAAAGGAGGCATGGACCGAAAGTGGCCCGGTCGGTTGGCTGGCCGCGTGGCCCGACCCGGTGGGCCATGTGGCCCAGCCCGGCTGTCCGTGTGGTCAGACCCAGCTAGCTAGCCACGTAGCCCGGCTGGCCATGCGGTTTGGCCCGACTAGCCACACCGTGGGGGGGGGGGGTGCCTCACCCCCCCTTTGTTCGTAATAGCTGGTGCATGGTGTCAACCCCTGTAACTGCAGGACCTGAAGTGTCCTGCCCATGTAGCACGCACCGGCGGCCGGCCACCCTCCCCTGTCCACCAAGGCCTTAGGCCGTGGGTCTTCTCCGGTGCGGCGTGATGGTGCCATGCCCCTGCTCTCCTGCCACGGAAGACCCTATTCATGGTCCTAGACAACTGGCGTCAAGTGGGAGGGTCGCGCGCCTCTGTCGTGGCCCATCGTGGCCACTTCTCTCCTCCACGCAGCGAGGCGGTGTCGTGCCCTCTTGGTGACCCGGCGGCCTGCCTGTCGTCGTCCGCCATTATTCACCGTGGTCCTTTCCTCCATCATCAACAAACAAGATCAACCAAAGGGGGAAGTTCGGCCGTGTTGGTGCGGTCCGAACCCTCCCCCCCCCCCATGTTAGGTTGATAACATTCGGCATAATGAATACCAAAATATTAACGACGTAGAAAGGAAACAGAACAAATCAAATCCCCCTACCGTGCTTGAAGATTGTTCATTGACTAAGTCACGGGAAAAGGAGGAATTGTTTCATTGATGTTGGGAAAGAATAAGTTGAGGATGGAATCGTCGATCTTTGTGGGTGACGGTTCCCTTTCTTGCCCCGATCGAAGAAGGAAGAATATGGTGTTCATCAATCTTCGGTGGAAGGAGCATTCTTCGTGTTCTTCGTTGAGAGGATGAATTTCTCTCTCAAGTCACACCCAAAATAATTGCCAACCAAATGAAATAATATGTTTTTTTATTAATTAATTATTAGCATTAATTCAAAATAATTCAAAAGTTGAATTAATTAAACGAGGGGTTCAATTAATTCTAAGTGGGTTGGCACATTTAATGTAATGGGGGAAGGTGGAGAGTTTAACCCACATAAATGGGGGGTTAGAGGTGTTCCAAAATTAATGGGGATTTAGAAGGGTTTAGAAGCTCGTGTGGTCCCCATGCTAAATATCCTCCCAATGGAGGTTATGTGCGGGTGGGCCCCACCTCCATAACCTCTCATGGGAGGTTATGGTGTGGTGGCCCCCACCACTAACCTTCTCTTGGAGATTATAACCACCATGAAAAAAATAATCTATCACCTTATTTTTATTTAACTTTATTAAAGAACCCCCAAAACTACTATCCTATCACGTTAAAAAGAAACTACGGTGAAAGTCTTCTTAAGCGAGAACCAGCACTGTGAGTTCAATGGTGCCCTCAGATTTAAATTTTGGGCACCGGTTCAAAATTTATAAAAACCTGCTCACACGTTTACTGAACATACATGAGAAAAACTTCACAAATTGATTATGGGCACATCAGGCCGCAGAATCAAGCATCGTCAGAAACTGCGGACTCGTAAAATTCCCATGTATTTAGGAGAAAAAAATCCACCGAAATTTTGGGTCTTTACAAATCAGAAGAATTCTAGTACATGTACTCCCACGTTGATGCAAGGGTTTCCCTTTTGTGCTAAAAAAATCTCCACATCACAAGATACCACTTACACAATTCATCAACCAAACCAAACATCACATTTCATTAACCACCACTTGCACATCAAAAACCCATTCTTGAAAACATATTCACATAGAAACATTTAAAAATCACTTATAAATCCATGAGAACACAACTTCCTTGAGAATTTGATAAACAATACCTTCCAAATTTTAGGAAAAACATGCAACTCTAAAAACATTCCAAACAGGCCTTTATGTTTACACACCAAAATTTATTTTCCAAAAAAAATTCAAATCATTTCTAAAATCATCTTCAATTTTGAAATTCCAAATGTCCCATAAAGGCATGCATTTTCCAAAACAAACACACCAAAATCCAAACATACATACCCCCCCCCCCCGTGATATTCAGTTTTAAACCATATTTAGAAACCGCGAGAAGGATCCAACCTTATTTAGAAAACAAGAACCATTTAGGAAACCAATATTTTAAGGAACTCGGTTTAATACACAATCTTCATTTGAGGGAACAACCATGTGTGCACCTAAGGGCACCCATGGATTTTCCAACATCCAATGGTACACCAAAAATCCAAGAGGACACCCAAAAACCTTTCCCACAAAACCCACAATTTTCATTAAAACCACATCCAATCATCCACACTATTTAGGGAACATAAAACAATCCCCTTATAACCATGAAACCATTTTTAACACATTTAAAAAGATAAAACATTGCCAAACCATAAACAAAAAATCTAGTTCACAAACAATAAATAACCATAACACCATAATCCAGGCTAAAAATTTCATAAAAACACCCAATTTAACTTTAAAAGAACAATGACTCTTTAAACAATAACCCTAGGTTCTATAAACCTAGTAATTTCACACATATACCTTTGAAACCCTATTTTTTGTAAGTTATACCAACATAAAATCACCATTCACATCAATCCATATAAATATTACATCTGTTAAAGATATTTAAAAATTAAATGAAAACATAAAAGTTCTCGGGGAGTGTTCTGGAAAAGAAAAGGTTGGAAACGCCTATCTAAACCATGTGAAAACGGGATAAAACCTCCAAGGAGAGGAAGAATCCATCCTTACAGAAAATCTGCACACCCTAACCATAAGATAATGACCCAAAATCATTTATCCCTAACCCTAGGGTTCGTCCAAACAAGAACCAAGACAAAAGAGAGCAAATAAATGAGAAAGGGGGAAGAGGATAAGAGGAATGTGGAAGATTTGATGAAGAACCACTGACATTTGGTAAAACATTGCCCACAAAATGACCCAAAACTATGGATAATGAAGGTATATATTCTTCTGGTCGATTCCAAACTATTTTGGATTCATTTTGGAGGTGGAATTACCCAAAACATATCTCTAATTTAGAAGTTATTAAGCCCATAAGTGGAAGCATGTTTTTGCAACACGGTTTTGTAAGCTGTGCGCAAACCGTGCTAGGGATACTCAAAAAATTATGCAACCTTGATGGGTTAGGTTTCACAGTTTGGGAAAATAGTGCTCAAATCTTGTGACCCCATAAATTGGCCAAATCCCTAAAGTTACACCCCAAACACTATGGTAGTTCACCGAATGATCCATCAATGTTTTAAACTCAAAGTAATGACACCGTGGGTGTCCGAAACTCCCCAACACGTCACTTTCTCCAAATACCATTCACTGTAACCATGATTTATTTTATTATAAAACAAATACAACCAAAACACAAGTACTTTTTTTGGAAAATCAACCTAAACATCAACTAATGAATCCAATACTAATAAATAAATAAAAACAAATGAAAATCTTGGTTGGGGTGTGACACCATATCTTTATAGAATGATAATTATATCATAAATACCATGTTATTTAATCATATATAATTATATATATCATTATTGTGATTTAAAAGGAATCACATCATGTCTAGGAGGTGGCAGTCTACTCTTCCATGAATGATATTATCACTTTTGAAGTGTGTGAAAGGTTAATAAAGAAAATGAGATATATGTATATATATGTATATATATAGTATATTTCTAGAACTTTAATTATGTAATAAATGTTTTTTTTGAGTTTTTTATGTCACAAATTTTTAATTAAAATCATACTTTATATGTTCCATGTATAGTGTAAATGAATCACATCACTTTGAGGGGGTGGTAGTTCACACTTCCTCAAACGATGTTATCGTATTAACGTAAAGTGGAATGTATTAATGGAATATGTAATAAAAAGATTATATAAATATAAAAAATAATAAATATCATATATATATATATAATATATAATATATATACATAGTTTCTATCACAATGGCCACCATGAGAGTTGGAAAAGGAAAAATGAACAAGCATCATTTTGTGAGGTTGTAGTTCACTATACACAGAAATTGTATGTTCGTTAAACATTAGATAGAAATGTTTGTAATTTTATCAAGAAACATTATCATAACAACAAAATAGTATATCTACGATAATGTTTTTGTTATAAAATCATGGAATAAGAATATTTTAGGGGTCCTAAAATGAAAATAAAACTAAAAAAACTTAAGAAAGTTTGTTACCTCTTAATTAGGTACCTCTTTTTAGTTTGACCCAAAAGATTCATTGTGTTACTTTATTCCCAAGTTAAAGATTCTATGATTAAGGGAGGTATTTTTAGGATCTATTTGAAAAGATTATAGTCTTGAAAAAGTGTTTTGAGATGTGTGAGGATGTGGGAGGAGGGGAGGTCCTTTTATAGTGTAGGAGGAGTGACACTCTTGTAATATTTTGACAAGGGAATTCCATGAACGTTTATCATGTTTAAAGTGGCTCCAATAATAGAACTAATTATATCCAATTTAGTGTAGAGTCTTATTATTTCTATAAAGTAACTCTTTTCCATGTTTATAGGTCGTTTTGGGCATCAAGTTTAAGGTTTAGTTTTTTATTAATATTAATTTTACCTTAATTATTTTAATTAATTTTAATTAATTTTACTTCTCATTTTGTAAAAAAAACAAATTTGGTTTTATTATACAATATAAATTATTCTTATTAAAAATATGGAATCCATTTGGACACATTTCAATCATATAAGTGTCATAAATTGTTTTAGATTCAATCTCGTAGGTGGGATGACAATGGAGGGTTTTAAAGTAAAAAAGTTTGAAATTTTTCTATGTATTTATAATAAATTTCAAATTGAAATTGATTCAAAATACATAAATTGTATTAATTTATAAAAATAGTATCTAATTAATATTTAAAACCAATTAAAAATATGATTTAATATTATAAATAAATTACATGAAAAATCAGTTTTGAACTAAAATTCAGTATTTTTAAATATTTATGAAAAAATCATATGTTTCCAAAAAAAATATAACAAATTAATGATAAACTTATTTTTATGTATCTATTTCAAATATTTACTTTATTTTGACATATTAAATAAATAAAAGTGTCAAAATTAATATTTAGAATGGGTTCTCCATTAAAAAGTGGTAAAGTTGCCTTTATAAAAATATAGGTTTTTATGTGTGAAATAGGGTTTGTTCTTATCATATGAAAATCAAACCTAATGGACAAATATAAAAAATAGGTTATTGAATATATAAAATATATATTTCATTAAAATTATTAATTAATTTTAAATAATTTTGTTTATTAAGACAAAACTCCTTTGGAAGCATATAAATAATAATACTTCTTTTTATATCTGATTGGTTCTTATTTTTGTTTCTCATTAATTGGTAACCCAAGAATTCATTTTAAATTTATATAAACCATATTTTTTCATAAGATAGATAATAGTATTCATAACTTCTAACATAACGTCTAGGTTATATCATATTATATTAAATAATAATATTTTCATAATATATCATTATTTAGTGAAACTCAATCTTGTGTATAACACAAGCTATTGAGAAAGGATTATCTTGTCTATAACATAATATATCAAGGAAGGTCACTCTTTCATATAATATAAGCTATTGAGAAAGGTCTCTCTTTCATGTAATTCAATCTAACTTAGTGATTCATGCATTGAATTATATAGAATCTATATTAAATAGTAAAGATATTATAAAGTATCTAGATATGATATTACCATACATGCTTGGTTTCATGTTTTATACACTCTATCGAATACAAGGTTCTTACTTTATATTTTTGGGGCATCACATTCTCCTCACATTATTTAAATTGTGTCCTCTCATTTTAATTTTGATCATGGTGATATATTGTTTGATACTTCCTATGATTGAAATCCCACATTGTGAAAAGGGTACATAAGTCATATTTTATAAAAGATAAAATGGAAAGTACAAATTTCACATGGACTACCATGTAACTAAGTCTCTAATTAGGATAACATCATGGGAAATTAGAGATACGTACTTGGAAGAAAATCAGAAATATTTTTAGGGAGTTATTGAGGTCATCAATCACAAACAATCGTTCAATCAATAGAATGTTGGGGGTATAAAATCAACAAATATGTAAAGATTTAGAATAACATTGGTTCAAAAAAATTTAAGGTTTTAGGGAAACATTTTATTTCTAAGTTATTTTCTTAATGTTGGGTAATTATTTTACTACCTAATAATACAAGGAAATATTTTTACTTGATAGGTTTCTATTTAATATGAATAATCTTAACTTTTGGTTGTGATTTGATCAAATACTAATTCATTCCTTTACTCCCAGAAATTAATTAACAATAGTGAATTTTTTTATTCCCTAAGCACTAAAACAAACTTTTAAAGGATTGTGAGTCCCATAAAAGGAGTGATAAGTTTTAATATTTTTATTTAACTATCTTCCAAAGCTAATATGGTTAACAGATTAATCTATAATCCTCAAAATTGATATTTCTAGTTCATCATTAACATTTATTAATCATATTTTCAACTAAAAACAATGAAAAATTAATCAGGACATTGCATAGGTCAATGGTTGGCGTGAAACCCTTATCATCCTTTGGTTATGGGTTCATGACCTGTGGCCTTACCAGATTGGAATGGTTGTCACCTGGCTTATAGGTTTTCATTTTCTAAAACCAAGATAATATAATTTCCAAAATAAATATGATTGATATCCTTGAAATAAGTTTAATAAAAAAATATCTTTTTAACAAAGGTTTTAAATACAACAGTAACACATAAATACTTCATCCAATTATTTCCACAAAGATCCTTCCATAGTCTAGAGTTTATCCTCTATTAGAGGAAATTGATTCAGGTAATGTCTAGGCTCTCTACACTTATGAAAATAAACAATAAATTCTTTCTTAGGATGAGCTTTACTTCCTATCATTATACTCTTGAATTTTCCTCAGAAATCCTTTTCTTTATTTCCTTATTTCCCACACAAAAATAATTTCTTTGTTCCATTGAGACACTTTCCTAGGATCCTCCTTCCACACATCTCACATGTCATATATCTAGACTAATTTTATTTATGATCTCCATCACTCTAGTTCTTATCAGCCATTATGCTCTTCTTCTTTGGTGTGTTCGGGAGTTGGTAATTCCATATATTGTTAATCATATTTTGGAAAAACTGAATTGGCATAAATATGATATCCATCAATCCTGTCAACACATCATTTGGTTTATCATTTTCACCACATTTCCTTCATGTTAAATTTTATCTTGAATCCTTTGTGTTCCATCCATTGACTAAAACTAGAAATTATAGTGTGAGAAACAATAGTCATAGTGAGAAAAGAGTGTAATTATCTATAAGATATCTAAATCATGAAATATTATTTTTAAATATAAAAAACCTTAGATTTAACCAAGAATATTCATTTTCATTATCTATTAAAATCCTTAATAATGGTTTGTAAATAAAGTGTGAATTATCTTAAGAATATCCCTTGGGAGTGTCAAACTAGGTGCGCAGTAAGTCCCATTGTCTTTTACCAGGTTACCCTGAGTTTGGCTCCGAACACCTTATTGGAGTTATTACTCCAAGGAAAATTCTTTGCAGAACCATGTCATCCTTTAGTATTAATATAAGGATTTATTTATATAAATACCCACATAATCTCTAACTTAACAATATTCTAGGATGTTATTTTATACTTATCCTCAATTTCTACCTTAGGGTTAAGTTTTATAATCTATGTTGTCCTAAATCTTGTTCCCAATGTTACTACTAAACTTCCTCTAATACCAACTGTAGTTCCCCAACCCTAGATATCCTTAAGCTAGTTTATTCTACTAATAACATTAGCATGATTAAAAGGAATAAAATATCTAAGGAATGAGAGTTTAGTAGTCCTGGTAAAGCAAATAGATAAATGATTCTTGTATTACAAATGAATACACTAATTACAACCTATATTGTTTTCTTATTTTAAAATAAATAGCTTCGAGGATAACTCTAATATATCTAGTAAATATCTTCATATCCTTTGTAGTACTCTTATTGGATTCCCCAGGAAATAAACATAATAAAGGTTAGCTAAAAATCTAAGTAAGGGAAAAATATAGAGGAAGAAAAAATGAATATATGAGAACAATAATTATGACATGGTGAATAAATGAACTCACATGCCCTATAATCAATAAATTGAGAGGTAAGTGCATAAAAATACGGAACGTTGATAACTAGAAAAACATTCCATACAAATAACTAGATAAGGAAAAATAAATATGGAAAGGTAATAAATTGAAACACATACCATCTAAATAACTAAAAATGAAATGTATCCAGAGAGATTTCAATGAAAAATCTCATGGATGAATAATAATTGAAACTAATATGATGGAAATACTAGATTATTAGACACCATGTTTCCTAGGTACATGGAGTATTTACAGTAAAGACCATTCATAGGATGGTTTACTACATATTAGGTAAAACCCCAACTAATGTAGTTATCCAAAAGACTCATCCCATGAGACTACCAATGTATCAAGGGGCTATCTATAATTAGGACCCACCCATGTTGTACTAGTCCAAAACATTCCCCACAATAAATAATCTAAATAAATAACATGCCTTATAAAATAATTGTATTGAATAAAAAATGTGTAATTATTAATATTTCCCCCAAATAATCAAATAACTTTCAAAGTATAAACCATATGTAAAATGTTTTATAGTCTAGGAAGTAGTAATATCCATGATAGATGATATATATAACTAGGGTAAATAAAATGATCATAGGATAATTGAATATTTCAAGGTAATTTCAAAAATTAATCAAGGATGTGAATATAAACACTCTCCTTAACCAAATCGATCAAAAATAATCCATGGTAAGGATAAGGATGGTATATATACAATATACCACAAGTTAAGTAAAATAAATGGTTTTTTCCTTTATTAATGGAAATTGTAATGTCCCGGACCTCTCCAGACCATTAATTTTTGAAAATATAGCGTTAGAGATGTTCTGGGAGGTTAAGGTGACTTGGGGTGTGTTTGGGTGGACTTTTAAGGGAAACTAAAGGGTTATAGCTTTCACACGGGAGGCGCACGGTTTGTCTAAACCGTGCAGCCAAACTGTGCAAGGTTGGTGTTGGAGGTAGTGGCTAACGCACGGTTAGTGCACAGTTTTCCTAACCATGCAGCCTAACTATGCGAGGAGTGTTTGAAGAGGTAGTAGAGACCACACAGTTAGCGCACAGTTTATCTAATCGTGTGAGCAAACCGTGCAGGCACTTAAATCTAGATCTTAAAATTGTGGACCTCAATCGTTTTGCCTCTAACTTGCTTGTTTAAGCCCCTAAGCGGCCATAACTTGGGATTACCCTTCCTCGAAGGTAGGAGAACTTATCCCAAGCGTTTTTTAGGTGATCTGAAGTCTTCTCTTGGCAAATCGAAGCCCGTTTCCTGAGGTATGTGATCATTCTTGTTTGGTTTCATAGATCTAATTTGATCTACTCCTCCTCTTATCTCGGTTTCTTAGATCTACGACCGTTATGGGTATATCTAAGTGTGTGGATGTCAAATATGATTAGCTTTGGTCTGGATCTTTCTAGGAGGAGAGATCTAATGTGGGGTTTTGGAGAGTCGACCTGGGTTTCTTGAGCGTTCTTCGACCGTTGTGGTTTTTCTCAAAAACCATTGAGGTAGGGGATTTTTTGCTTCTCTTTATTTTACGTGAAACTATATTGTTAGCATACTTAATCCCACTTGATGACAATGGAATTGACATAATAAATATTTTGAACAGGATAAAGAAATTGTATCGATAGTATGTTATTGCCTCTTGTTTTGCCAGATGGTGTGATATCTATGTTTGGTTTGCTTAGCTATTGTCCTTGATGGAAATCAGTAAAGAACGTAAATCGGGACAAATTTTTATTTGTTTGGATAAAGATAAAGTGCAATTTGAACGAATCTATTTCTTGTTGTAATTTTATGTTAATAAAATTTGCATAGTAAGCATGTATAATCATTTAGGATAGCTTACTGGTTAGGTTCCAGATTTTAGAACCAACAGATTATAAATCTGTTAATTCAATATGGTTAAAAGATTTATTTTTTTGATAATTTATTGAAGGGTTATGAGTTACCCTTTTGATTGTAAAAAGGTCCAAGAGCCCAATTGATTTTATGTTCTCTTTCCTGCTGCTTGTGTTGTGATGTGATCCTGGATGGTTGTTGTGATATGTGGGGGCATAGAGGCCTTTTGGTTGTGGGAGCGGATGACGCCTAGAGTGGTGAGATGCATCGGTTTATGCATGTGGGTGTCGGGGAGGACATCAGGGATGATAGAATGGGTTGAATGTGATTGTTGGATGCTTGTGGTTGTTGTGGTTGTTTGTCTGCTTTAAATTTACCCACTGCTCAAGGTACCTAGTCTTGCTTACCCTTCTTTCAAAAGAGGCGAAGATGTGTGGGGTATGCCTTGTTCTTTCTGTGTTTAGCTTCTCTAGGAATGATGGGTCTATGCTCTTGCTTTAGGTGGCAAAGACACGATGGGTAGTACATCTACTCACCGGGTTGAGCCCCTTGTGTTAGTAGCATAGAGTGATTTTCTAGAATTCCTAGGAATAGGGGAAAGTGTTTCTGTAATAAATTTTTGATTAAATGGCGTTAACCCATGGGTTTGTTGTTCGCTGAAACATAATGATGAGATTATAATTTTAAAGGGACAATGGACTTTAGGAGTGATGCTAATGAAACTTAATGTGGATTTATTCCTGGTTAATTAATGTTTAAAGAATTAATTAAAGTGCAGTGGAATTGATAAAAGGGGAATGAAGTAATCTAATAAAGCTATTTAAATGGTTGTATGCTTATAGGATACCTAGTCTTAGAAGTGGCAGCTCGGAGTCCGAGAGATGTTAGGTGTAGTTGTGTCTGAGTCTAGTTTATGCCCATAGTGTGGTTGTCAGTTATAATATATTTTTTTTATTTTTTTGTGTTTCTATATTCTACTCCACCCTTTCAGTAAGGGCAACTAACACCCCAGGGATTCTGAGCCTTGGGGTGGGGGTGTTTTCCCCAACATGCCGATGGGACGATGAATGGATGACTACCCCCTTTGGCACCTCTCTCTTCTCTTGGTAGATACTTGTGCCATTAGGCACATCGGTTAGTTTTCCCCATATATGTGTGTAGAGGGATATAATGTCTTGTGGTTATTCACACACATATATTCTGGATATAGTATCCTATGGACTACTATAGGTGTAATGTGTATAGGCTATGATGGGTTGAGGATCCTTACTTAGTGTATGGGCTGTAATGGCTTGAGGTATAATACCCGATATATGATACACGTTATGTGAGATGTGGTGGCTCCCGGAAACTACCTGGTTACTTTTGGTTGTGAGGATGGTGTGGTGCTTCTCCCAGGTGTCTGAAGGTAAGAATTTGTGGTGAACGAGGTGCATATTGTGGTTTTTAGCCTAGGTGTATGTGGGCAAGCCTTTTTGGAGAGAGATGCTTAGGACGTGCGACGTTAGGGAAAAGCGGAAAACCAGTGGGGAAGTAGTAGCAGGGTACCCTTGATATTATTAATTATATTCTATATTGTTGTATTCATTACTTGGTTAGAGTATCCATGGTGTGGTTGGGAACATAGTATACCTATTTAGGTGACATGTTAGTTTCACTTTTTGTTCACTATGCTTTAGCATGCTCTCTTTACTTTTGCACGAGAGGATTTGGGGAGGATCCTACTGAGTATACTGTTATACTCACACTATGTATATATAAACTGTTTTTCTGCTCACTTGGATCAGGATGGAGATCAAGCTGGTTTCTACTAGTTTGTGGTTGCAGGAGCTGTTTGGGCTGGTGGTTGCTGTTGTTTTTACTTTTTTTTGGAACTTGCAGTTTTCCCCTTTTTATTGTAGTACTTTTTCATGACATTCCATTTGTACACTTGGGTTTATTTTATATTTCTAGTTCTGATTTGGAGTTTATTAGTGTCTATATTATCTCTATCTTCCCCATGTGTTCTCTTTTAGGGTAATGCCTCCCATTTGTGTGTTATTATACCCTCAGTGCTAGATGCCAACCCGGGGCCTACTAGAGGTAGGACTCGGAGGTCATTATCTCCCTTCTCACATTATCTGCCTAGGAGGGGTACACTTTGTGGGGAGGGGGTCATGACAGAGTGGTATCATAGGGAGGTTGAGGGATAGGATGGATCTTGGAGTTAGGCACAGTTGAGTTTGCATGATTTGGTAGGGAAACAGTGTCATTCATGTTTTCCAAGTGAGGTAAACCCTGGAGACCGGCTGATACATAGGTGTTTAGGCCCCCCTATGATCTATGTATGGACCTTTAAGTTTACAATGGCTACTAAACAAGGTGATACTAGTTTCAGGTTAGAGAAATAGGAAAGGGTCATGCATCATTCTTCTTTTTTCCTGTGTTTGAATGGGTAGACCTTGGGATAGGTTAACCAAAAATGAATAAAAGAAAACAATTAATTAATTAATTTTGAGTCTTCCATATTTCATGTTTAGGAGCTCTAAAGGTTTTTTATTTTACAGGTATGGATCCAGGTCAACTTCCTTGTCAGGTTTGCGCAAAAAATGTCTAGCAGGTTGTTCCAGTAGATCGCAGTAGGGTAGTGATTGATGAGGACTACACTTAGAGGAAGACACTCCAAGAGCTTCAGTGACAGAGTCTACAGAAGTACGAGGGCTCCGTTTCAGATGGAGTCATGGAAGTTTGGTTGGAGGAGGTCGAGATAGACTTCAGTTCGATCCGTGCTCGGATGGAGCACTAGGTGTCCTTAGCTGTGACGATGCTACGTGGAGTAGTGAGGAAGTGGTGGTTCTTGTTCCTCAAGGATCATGAGGAATCAATGATCTCATGGTAGGAGTTCCGAGACAAGTTTAGAGTCTAGTTCCTTTCTTCGACTGCGAAGGCGTCCAGTCGCCAAGAGCTTCTTACCCTTCAACATGGGAGCTCCACTGTTTGAGAGTTTGGAATCCATTTCAAGAACCATTTACAATATGCTTCGGACCTGTTGCTAGATGAGGAGGCCAGGTCGAGGCATTTTTAGGAGGCTTTGCATCCAGAGATACAGCGCCAGGTCAACCCATTTATGTTGAAGACATATCTTGAGGTGATGGAGAGGGAAGATGTTGTTGAGAGTACCTTGGCCAGGACCGGATCATCATGAGAGGGGGATCGTCATGATCCCTCATGAAGCAAGGTTGTGGTCAGGGGTTCCCAATTTTAGTGCAGAAGAGTTTTTATTCAGCCGGGGGTAGTTCCATGCACTTAAAATATCATTTCTCCATAGGAAAAAACTCCCAGGCCTATTCCAAGGGATTAGGAGCTTGTTTTTCTTGTGTTGGTCATGGCCATCGACATTGGGAGTTCCCAAACGTTCAGAGTGGTCATCGTGCATTGGGAACTACGCTCCAGGTTCCTCCGTTGAGGCAGTTCCAGCCAAGGCAGTAGCAGCCAGTTGCACAAGCTTTAGATCAGCAGAGGGTATATGGGGTAGGAAGTGGACAGCCACATGATGCTCCCCATCCTCAGAGAGCAGAGTGCGACCGTGGTGGTGGTCTTCATCAGGGTTAGAGAGGTCGTGGAGGTGGTCGTGGTCAGCTTCATGCTCTAGCGTTGCCAGCACCAGATGAGCCAGATGTTGTTCGAGGTACCCTCTACTTGTTTTCTACCTTGGTGTATGCCTTGTTTGATTCAGGAGTGACACACTCCTTCATATCACCTAACCTTGTCCATGATTTGGGACTTGAGGTAGAGAGGCTTCCAGTGCCCGGGCCGTTGACAACGCCAGTTGGTGGTCGAGCTAACTTGTTTGAAATATATAGAGACTGTGAGCTAGTGTTGGGGAAACACCGCTCTTGGGAAGATTTCCTATATTTACTAATACAACCATATGATGTCATCCTTGGCATGGATTGGTTGTATTCGGTGCAGGCTATCATGGAATTCTTCAGGAAGAAGGTTGTTTTCTTTAGTGCAGATGGAGAACAAGTGGTGTTTGTTGGTGAGCGAGATCCTCGGATAGGTCATAGGCGCATTCCATCCTTATCATAAATGATGGCCAAGATGATGCTGAGTTCGTCAGTGGTTAAACAGTTAGTGTTTCCTCAGGTCGTAGAGGAGTACCCTGATGTCTTTCCAGAAGAGGTTGTAGTCTTACCCCCTCGACGAGAGATCGAGTTCGGGATTGAGCTATAGTCAGGAGCATATTCTATTTCACTTTCTCCATATAGTATGTCCCCTTCAGAGTTACGAGAGCTACATATACAGCTTAATGGTCTGTTATAATGCGGTTTTGTTTGGCCAAGTGTGTCACTATGGGGTGCACTAGTTTTGTTTGTAATGAAGGTCGACGACAGTTTGCGATTGTGTGTCGATTATCATCGCTTAAAAAAGTGACAATAAATAATTTTTTTCCTCTTCCATGGATTGATGACTTATTATATCAACTAAAGGGTGAAAGTTGGTTCTCAAAGATCGAATTGCGGTTTGGATATCATCAGATGCATGTGAAGGGTGAGGATATTCTAAAGATTGCCTTCCTTTGTCGTCATGAAAATTATGAGTTCATTTTAATGTTGTTTGGCATGATGAATGCTCCATCTGTGTTCATGGGATTGATGAATTCTATGTTCTGTGAGTTCCTTGACATGTTCTTGGTAGTTTTCATTGACAAAATCATTGTGTACTCCAAATCATAAGAGGAGCATGCACAACATCTACAAGCCATTTTGGTAGTTCTTTGTCAACATCAGCTATTTGGGAAGTTGTCAAAGTGTGAGTTTTGGACTCAAGAATTCCATTTCTTAGGGAATGTTGTGTCCCAATAAGGAATTTTTGTGGATCCATCGAAGATAGAAGCATTTTTGTCTTGGGCATCCCCCAAGATAGTTTCTGAGGTGCGAAGTTTCCATGGTCTTGCAGGCTACTAAAGGAGGTTCGTAGCCAATTTCTCACAATTTGTAACTCCAATGATAGCTTTGACCAGGAAGGATCAGTCATTCATATGGACTGATCAGTGTCAGGAAGATTTCAATTATCTAAATGATAAGTTAGTAAGTTCTCTAGTCCTTTCTCTTCCAGCTGAGGGAGTCCAGTTTGAGGTTTTCTGCGATGCATCACATCTGGGGTTAGGTTGTGTTCTCATGTAGCAGAGTTCAGTTATTTGTTATGGGTCTCGACAGTTATTCCACCATGAACGCAACTATGCCACCCATGATCTTGAGTTGGTATCCATGGTGTTTTCTTTGATGTTTTGGAGACATTACCTCATCGGTGAGTGCTTTTTGGTTTTCACCGATCATAAGATTTTGAGGTATGTTTTCTCCCAGTGTGACTTGAACTAATGACAGCATTAGTGGATGGAGTTCTTATTGGAATACGACTTAAAAATATAGTATACACCTAGAAAAGGGAATGTTGTAGCTGATGTGATGAGCCGAATGTCGCGTAGTGATGCTGTGCATGAATCCGGTGATTCCGGGAGAGTAATGGATGAACTATTAGCATTACATCTTGATATGGGAGAAGTTAGGGGTAGTGGATATCTTTTTTAGATGACGGTACAATCATCCCTAATGCAGAAGGCAGAAGAGTCCTAGTTGGGAGATCTAGAGGTGGAAGTCTAGAGAGACAGTATTGTTTGTGGTGAGGCCCCTGATGGTTGGTCAGAGGATGAACAACACAGAGTGCTGTATCATGGGTGGATTTTTGTTCCTTTGATGATGCATGATATGGTCCTCAGAGATTTCCATAGTTCACCTTTATCAGTACATCCTGGCATGACAAAGAAGTACCAATCCTTGAGGAGTAAGTTTTGGTGACCTGGGATGAAGCGTGCGGTTGTGGAGTTTGTGTCTCGATGTTTAGTCTGCCAGAAGGTGAAGGCCTAAAATCGTGTTCCAGGTGGTCTTATTCAGCCATTAGAGATTCCTCAATGGAAGTAGGAGGACATCTCAATGGACTTCATTACTAGTTTATCTCGAGATCTGGGTGGAAATGATGTTATTTGGGTGGTAGTGGATGGATTAACAAAATCATCCCACTTTATAGAAATCATGGAGTCAAGATCAGTGTTAGTTTTTTTCGAGGAAGTATCTAGAGGTGGTGGTGAGACTTCATGGATTCCCTAGGATGATCATTTCTGATCGAGATCCTCTTTTTACCTCTAGGGTGTGGAGAGGCCTCCAACATGCTTTTGGTTCTCAACTATGCCTTATCACTTATTTTCATCCTCAAACAGATGGTCAGACAGAGAAAACCATCCAGACTCTTGAAGACATGTTACGCTCTTGTGTTCTTGATTTTAGAGACTCATAGATAAGGAACTTACCCTTGGTGGAGTTCTCTTACAATAATAGTTTTCACTCCACCATCGCCATGGCTCCGTTTGAATCCTTGTATGGTCGGCCTTTCTGTTCTCTATTATACTGGACTCGGTCGGAGAGTCAGAAATTCTCAGACCAGAACTAGTACAGAATACAACAGAGATGGTTCAGGTGATTCGTGAGAGGATGAAGATAGATCAAGATCATCAAAAATCATATGTTGATCAAATAAGGAGACCCTTATATTTTAATGTTAGGGATCATGTGTTTCTAAAGGTGACTCCCCGTCATGGGCAGCGAAGGTTTGGGCGTGGAAGTAATCCATCTCCCCGGTTTGTTGGGACTTTAGAGGTGTTAGCTCATGTTGGAGCTATGGCGTATCGAGTAGAACTTCCCCCTCAGATGAGTCGGATACATGATGTTTTCCATGTTTCACAGCTTCATCGTTATCTTCATGACGACTCTCACATCATCGATTGGGGAGAGATCGATGTTCATGATGATGAAAAAATTGAGGAGCGACCTGAGGAGATCCAAGACCACAAGGATAAGGTCTTGCGCAGGCGTTCTATTCCTTTAGATCATGTCTTGTGGCGGCACGGTGGCTTGGAGGAGAGTACCTGGGAACGTGAGCCACAGATGCGTGCTCAGTACCCAGAGTTGTTTGATGTTTAACTATTTTCATGTATCGTTGTAGCTGATGTGGTTATGAAACTTTAATGTTTATGAGATGGCCCCCTTTTTTTCTTTTGTGGCTTTCTCTCTTTTGAGAGGTATCTCTAGGGGTGGTTGTTCAGACCCTATTTTGTTTTCACTTTAGGTGGGTTTTGGATTCTTGAGGAAGAGAATGTTTTGAGAGGTATCTGATGTAATATCCCAGACCTCTCCAGTCCATTATATTGTTAAAATGTGGTGATAGATGTGTTCTATGAGTTTATGGTCACTTGGGGTGTGTTTGGGTGGAATTTTAAGGGAAACTAAAGGGCTATAGCTTTCGCATGGGAGGTGCATGGTTTTTCTAAACCGTGCATCAAAACCGTGCGAGGTTGGTGTTGGAGGCAGTGGGTAATGCACGGTTATTGCACGATTTGTCTAACCTTGTGGCCTAACCATGCGAGGAGTGTTTGACGAGGCAGTAGTGACCACACGGTTAGCACACGGTTTATCTAACCGTGCGAGCAAACCATGTGGGCACTTAAATCTAGATCCTAAAATTATGTATCTCAACCGTTTTGCCTCTAACTTGCACATTTAAGCCCCTAAGCAGCCATAACTTGGGATTACCCTTCCTTGAAGGTAGGAAAACTTCTCCCAAGTGTTTTGGAGGTGATCTGAAGGCTTCTCTTGGTGAATCAAAGCTGGTTTCTTGAGGTATGTGATTGTTCTTTTATGGTTTCTTAGATCCACTTAGATCTACTCCTCCTCTTTTCTTGGTTACTTAGATCTATGCCTATTATGGGTAGATATAAGTGTGTGGATGTCAAATATGATGATTTTTGGTCTTGATCTTTCAAGGAGGAGAGATCAAATTGGGGTTCTGGAGAATTGACCCGGGTTTCATGAGCGTCCTTTGATCGTTGTGGTTTTCGTCCAAAACCTTTTAGGTAAGGGATTCATTGCTTCTTTTATTTTACTTGCAACTATATTGTTATCATGTTTAGTCCCACTGGATGATAATGGAATTTAAAAAATAAATATTTTGAACCGGATAAAGAAATTGTATCGATCGTATTTTATTGACTCTTGTTTTTCCAGAAAGTGTGATATCTATGCTTGCTTTTCTTAGATTTTTTCCTTGATGGAAATGGGTAAAGAATTTAAATCAGGACTAATTGATATTTGTTTGGCTAAAGATAAAGAGGAATGTGAATGAATCTGGTTCTTGTTGTAATTTGATGTTAATAAAATTGGAATAGTAAGCATGTTTAATCATTTGTGATAGCTTACTGGTTAGGTTCCCAATTTTGGAACCAATGGATTATAAATCTGTTAATTCAAGATGGTTTAAAGATTTGATTGTTTGATAATTCTTTGAGGGGTTCTGAGTTACCCTCTTGATTGTAAAAACGACCAAGATCCCAATTGATGTGATGTTTTATTTCCTGTTGCTTGTGCTGTGATGTGATCCTTGATGGTTGTTGTGATATCTAGGGTCATAGAGGACTTTTGGTTGTGGCAGCGGATGACGCCTAGAGTGGAGAGATGCATCAGTTTATGCATGTGGGTGTTATGGAGGACACCAGGGTTGATGGGATGGGTTGGATGGGATTATTGGATGCTTTTTGTTTCTGTGGAATTTTGTCTATTTTACTTTTCCCCACTGATCAAGGTAGTTGTTTTTTCTTACCAATATTCCGAAAGAGGCGATGAAGCACGGGGTATGTCACGTGATTTCTGTGTTTAGCTTCTCCAGAAATGATGGGTCTACTCTCTTGCTTTAGGCAGCAAAGACTAGATTGGTAGTACATCTACTCACCATGTTGAGCCCCTTATGTTAGTATCATAGAGTGCTTTTCTAGAATGCCTGGAAATATGGGAAAGTTTTTCTGTAATAAATGTTTTATTAAATGGTGTTAACCCATGGGGTTGGTGTTATCAGAAACATAATGATTATATTATAAATTAAAAGGGACAATGGAATTTGGGTGTGAGGCTAATGAAATTCAATGTGGATTTGTTCATGGTTAATTAATGTTTAAAGAATTAATTAACATGCAGTGGAATTGATAAAAATGTAATGAAGTAATTTAATGAAGCTCTTTAAATGGTTGTGTTCTTATAGTATACATAGTCTTAGAAGTGGCAGCCCAAAGTCTGAGATACGTTAGCTGCAGTTGTGTCAGAGACTAGGTTATTCCCATAGTGTGGTTGTGAGTTATAATGTATTTTTTTTTTTGTATTTTTTTTGGGTTTCTATACGCTACTCTACCATTTCAGTAAGGTCAACTGAAACCCCGGGGATTCTGAGACTTGGGGGGTGTATTAACCAACATTCCAGTGGGAGGATGAATGGCTGACTACCCCCTTTGGCCCCGCTCTCTTATCTTGGAGGATACTTGTGCCATTAGGCACAACGGTTAGTTTTCCCCATATATGTGTGTAGAGGGTTGTAATGCCTTGTGTTTATTCACACACATATATTCTAGATATAGTATCCTATGTACTACTATAGGTGTAACGTGTAAAGGTTGTGATGGCTTGAGGATCCTTACTTGGTGTATGGTCTGTAATGGCTTGAGGTATAATACCTGACATATGATGCACGTTATGAGAGCTATGGTGTCTCTTAGAAACCACCTTATTACTTTTGTTTGTGAGGATGGTTGGTTCTTCGCTTAGGTGTCTACGAGCAAGCCTTTGTGGTGCATAAGGTGCAGATTTTGGTGCTTCACCCAGGTGTCTGCGGTCAAGACTTTTTGGAGAGAGATGCTTAGGACTTGCGACATTGAGGAAAAGCAGCAAACCAATGGGGAAGCAGTAGCGGGGTACCTAGGATATTCTTTATTATATTCTATATTTTTATATGTGTTACTTGGTGAGAGTTTCCATGGTGAGGTTGGGAACTTAATATACCTGTTTATGTGATGAGTTAGTTTCAGTTGTTGTTCACTGTGCTTTTGCATGATCTCTTTACTTTTGTACGAGATGATTTAGGGAGGATCCTACTGAGTATATTGTTATACTCACCCTACGTATATATAAACTGTTTTTCAGGTCACTTGGAGAAGGTTGGAGATCAAGATGGTTTCTACTAGTTTGTGCTTGCAGAAGCTATTCGAGCTTGTGGTTGCTACTATTTTTACTTTTTTTGGGTACTTGTAGATTTTTCCCTTTTTGTTGTAGTAATTTTTCATGAAATTTCATTTTTTCCCTTGGGTTTCCTTTACATTTCTAGTTCTAAGTTGAAGTTTATTGGTGTCTATTTTATCTCTCTCTTCCGCATGTGTTCTCTTAAAGGGTAATGCCTCCCATTTGTGTGTTATTATACCCTCACTGCTAGTCACCAACCTGGGGCCGACTAGAGGTGGGACTGGGGGGTCATTATCTCCCTTATCACATTGTCGGCCTAGGAGGGGTACACTATTTGGGGAGGGGGTCGTTGTAGAAATATTATAAAAATATAGTTTTTATTTTTTTTGAGGAAAATGTCATTTTGTTTTGAAAAACCATTCGAAAAATATTTTATTTCAAAATAACTTTCGAAAATATATTATTTAAAAATTAACCATTCAAACATGAAAAGTGAGATTCAATTAAATAGTAGTAGGTAAATCTCTACAAGTTGTATGATGTAAAAAACATTCCTTTTGCACGGTAAAAGGTTAGAAAAATCCTTGTTTATAAAGTGAAAATAATATTCCATTGAAAACATTGGTAAAAGAAAAAAATGGAAAAAATATCTATACCAAATATTTTTAGAAACAATTTTGAAAACATTTTAATAAAACATGTTTTTTATAAGAAAACATGTTCTCTGACTAAAGAGGTAAATGAAGTCGAGTTTTCATGAAAGTATTTTTAAAATATTTTGAGTACCAAAGAATGAAAAAAGTGGTACTAATGCATAAAAAGGTAATGAATTACTAAAGGAGAGGATAATTAATGGGTTTATCTAACAATGTTAATAAAATTTTATCTAATGGAAATACCATTGAAAAATAATTAATGTTATTATTGAGGAAAATAATCCTTAAACATTCCAAAGTGTCCCATACCACATTAAATCATTTTAGATCATAAACCTCATGAAAGAATAATATTAAATGAAAGTTTAAAATACCACTATGATAAAAGGATTAATGATATAATATAAAAAAATGGGAATTATGTATACCACACAAAAGATTTAAGTGGTGAACATGACATTAATCTCACAGATGTAAAAAGTGAGATGAGAATCCCTTACCTTGAGTTTCCTTTTAGGTGAATGTCCTTAACCTCATGTATAATAAACTTATATTAATTTTATACTTTATAGAGAACCTTTTTCATTTTTATCATTAATTTTATTTCACTTATTACTATTTTTTATACAACTACGTAAATAATTAATTTTACGTCGCATGTTTTAACCAAATTCAGTTTATGTAACAAAAATGACTTTGGTTGGTCAACTATGGTCAAATGGTCATCAAATAAAATCTAAAAAATAATAATAATAAAATAATTATCATATTATTTACATAAATTATAATTTTAAAATCAATTATTAATTATATTTATGAAAAATGAATCAGCATTATGAACATAGAGATGGTAGGTCATACATATGCATGAGTGGTGTTCCAATTTTTCAATGATTGTTATGGAAAAAAGGTAAATAACACCAAATATTTATAGAATAATAATTATATCATTAATAAGATGTTATTTAATTATATATACTTGTATATATCATTCTTTTGATGTAAAAAATCACATCGTGTCGAGAAGGCGGTAGTCCACACGTCCACAAATGATGTTATCACTTTTTAAGTGTGTGAAAGGGTAATAAAGAAAATGATATATATAAATATATATAGTACCTTTATATAAAGGTAATTATGTAATTAATATAATATAGAGTTTTTTATGTCACATATTTTTAATTAAACCCATCATATATTCGTTCCATGTATAATGTGAATGAATAACATTTCTTTGAGGGGACGGTAGTCCACACTTCCTCAAACGATGTTTTCGTATTAACATAAAATGGAATTTATTTATGTTATGTGTAATAAAAGGATTAAATAGATATAAATAAATAATAAATATATATTTCATCATAATGGACACCATGAGAGGTGGTAAAGGAAAAATGAACAATTATCATTTCGTGAGGTAGTAGTTCACCGAACACAGAAATAGTATGTTTGTTAACCATTGGATGGATGTGTGTGTAATTGTATGTATAACACTTAAAATAAAAAATATTATTATATATATGATTCTTTTGTAGTTATACAAGTATAGAATAATAATATTTTAGGGGTTTGATAATCGAAATTAAACTAAAAAGCCTAAGAAAGTTTGTTTCCTCTTAATCATATAACTCCTTTTGGTTTGAACCAAAATCTTCATTGGGTTTTTTTCTATAAAAATAAGGCATATAGGATTAATTTAGGTTTGATTGAGAGATATTTGGGAAGATATTGGTCAACACAAAGTGTCTTTATAGGTGTGATTATGTGGGAGGAGGGGAGGTCCTTTTATTGTGGAGGAGTGACACTCTTGTAATATTTTGGAAAGGGTATTCCATGCATGATTTTCATGTTTAAATTAGATCCAATAATAGACAAAATTATATAAAATGGATTATAGGGTCTAAATATGGACATTAAATTTCTCTTGAACATGTTTATAAGACTTTTTGGGCCTTGAATTTAAGGTTTAGTCTTTTATTAAGCTTAATTTTGCTTTAATAATTGTAATCAATTTTAATTACTTTCACTAATCATTTTGGTAAAAAAAGTTGTTATTATTATTCATTATAAATTATTATTATTTAAAATATGGAATAAATTTTTCTAAAATACTATCATATAAGTTTCATGAATAGTTTTAAATTTAATTCCGGAGGCAGGACGATAATGCAGGGTTTTAAAGTAAAAATGTCTGAATGTTTCCTATGTATTTATAATTCTTTTCAAAGTGAAATTGATTCCAATGACATAAATTGTATTAATGAATAAAAATAATATCTAGATAAACTTCAAAATCAATTAAAAATATAATTTAACCTTATAAATAAATTTTATGAAAAATTAGTTTTTAACTAAAATTCAATTCTTTTAATTCTTCATTAAAAATGATTTGTTTTCAAAAAATACCAAAAATTCACCCCCAACTTAATTTTTATGTATAAGTTCTAAATATGAAGTTTAGTTTTTCATATTAAATCAATAAAAGCATACAATTTATATTTAAAATGGGTTATCAATTAAAAGGAGTTAATTTTCCTTTATCGAAATATATATTTTAATGTGTGAAATATGGTTTGTTATTATCATATTCATATCAAACCTAATGTATAAATATTAAAAATATTTGATTGAATATATAACATATATATTTTATTAAAATCATTAAATAATTTTAATTAATTATTTTTATTAAGTCAAAACTCTTCTCGAAGGATAATAATAATAGCAATACTTATTTTTATATCCATTGGTTCTTTTTTTCAATTCTCGTTATTTGGTAACCCAAGAATTAATTTTATACTTATAGAAACCATAAATTTTTATAAGTTAGTTTATTCTATTCTTAATCACTAACAAAACATCTTGGTTTTATCATATCATATTAAATAATAATATTTTAATAATATATCATTGTTTGGTGAAACTTGGTCTTTTATATCACACTAGCTATCGAGGAAGGTCTCTCTTGCGTGTAACATCAGCTATCGAGGAATTTTTCTCTTGCATGTAACACAAAATATCAAGTAAGGTCTCTCTTTCATGTAACTCAAGCTAAATTGGTGTTTCATGCATTGAAATATATATAATCTAATTTAAATAGTAAAAATATTATAAAGTATCTAGATATTATATTTCCTTACGCATATAGTGTCGTCTGTTATACACGTTGTCAAATACAAGGTTCTTACATCATATTTTTTGGGAATCACATGAACTATACTTAATTTTTTTTTATTTTTTCTAAATAAAATTATAATAAAAGTTTAATTTATATGTGAAATGAAATAATATGAAATAACATATAAATATTCAAATTACTTACTTGATATAGTTATCGAATAAACAAAAGTTAAACAATACTATGAAATGTTTAATGTCCCACTCTTCAAGGATCAATGAATCCAATGTATATGGATTATGAATTCCTCATATTTTAGGACGATTTGGAAACAATGGATCAATTTACTCATACATGACATCTTTATTTCTCATTTGTCAGTTATGTCTTGTTCTCATATCATACAAATACATTGAAAAAAACCTATATATTCTTGAGAAAGATAACCTCTCACAATGTAACCTTTAGGATGATTCTTATTTTAGATAGAATATTTCATTGTGTACATATTTTTTCAGTAAGATGAATCCACCAAAGAGAAATGGGTCCCCTAAGAAGTATTTTGGTTGGAAGATGAACCATTAAATGCATCATGCAATTGAAAAATGATGGAGGAATCCAACTCACAAAAATTGAATAGAACCTAATGATGAAAGTTTATCAAGAAAGACTTATATAACCATTTATCACATTGGTATCTATAAAAATAACACATTAGAATCACCTATACCCTTAAATTATTGGATAGTTTATTCCAGATTACTATGGGAATCAATTCATAAAGAACGATGTGATAATCATGAGTTTTTATGTATTTTTGTTTCAACTAACTTCTATTGAATCATTTATATATATTGATAGAAAACCCATAAGGAACCTTTATATTTTCCAATACTTCAAGAAATTGATTTCCCTCTAATGGCTTCATCACAAAAGAAGCACAAGGAACTTTCCATTTGTTTTTACCATTACACACAAGATTGAGTTCTTGTTGAATAACCCAATCCAATAAGTCCTGGTGAGATTTTAAGTCATCTTTGTTCTTTCCCTTTATATTTAGAATAATAAAAATAAAAATTTCACATATATTTTCTCAATATGAATTACATCCAAATAATGATGTAAAAAATTGGTAGACCAATATTAAAATTCAAAAAAGATGTTTATTTTCTAATTGTTACTAGATTCAATGTAAATTTGTTTCCTATTTATATATTTCATATAAAATTTCCCTAATGAAAAACTAAAATCTATCAAGTCATTAATTACATTAGTTCATAAAATAAATTGAGGTGGTTATTCAATGTCAACAATATTATCAAACCTCTGGCGATTCTTTCTATATTGATGATCCATTGGCAACAGTTGTTAGTGCACTGTGAAACTAAAACTATGATCATATTTAAGAATTCTCAATCATGTATTCTTCATAAAAATAAGACATGATATTTTTACCTTCATGCTCCATCCAAAAATCATATCATAATAAGGGGAATCATTTATATTCCATAGAACGGAAACAAACATCTGAAATATATTTTTTGAGGAAGAAACAAATGTGCGCAAACCCATGTCCCAAAAATGATTAAAATATCTTATTATAGGTTTCAAGTATAAAAATATATAATTTCTGAAATCATGAGGTCTATATATTAGTACACTCAAGAAAGTGAATGGTTTTTTCATACACATCAACATAGGAAGATTATAAATGTCAATAAAAATGGGCCATGTGCAGTGAGAAGAAATGATTATCCACTGAAAGAGGATAATATTCATTGTTAATATATATAATTTTCAGGTGATTAATTATTAATAGACACCATTTTCAGTTCATTTTAAAATTGGAACATTATTGCACATTATGATTGTAATTTCTTCTTAAAATGCACTATTACATGGTACATTTTTGAACACCAACTAAACTATCCAATAACCTTTATTTTATTCAGGTCTCCCATGACATGGGAAACATTCTATCATTCTATAGATATTGAAGAATCAATTGGGATATGAACAAAGTGGGTCTTAAATAAAGAACATTCTAGGTGAATTGAACAGAATAGTATCCCAATAAAATGTATATATCATCCAACATCCATTCCTCATTAAGAAAAACTTTTAAATGGATATAGATAACTTCATTAGTAACATTTCATAAAACAATTACTAGAGCTAATGATGAGTTTTGAAGGGAGTTCCAAATGGACTAAGTTGAAGATGAAATTATGGTCCAGTTTCTATGACCTACAAAAAGATCCCCCAATTTCAATAATATATTTAAAACAAAAAATCCATTTGGGATAAGATGTAATATGATTCTCGGGGAAATATAGATATTCATTTTTTTATTCTATGTCTCACCCAAATTCATCCATCTAGAAGGATGTTTTTCCTTTTCTGTTTAGTGGACACAAGCTGCCTCAAATTTTTTTCAAGGGTGGAAAATTCTTATCTACATTAACTTTACATCCACCTAGGACCACCACCATTAGTTGGGGTGACTTGAAATGTTTTTGGATAAAAAAAGTGTTCCAAAAATTTTATTTAAGGTAGAAGTGTTGAGGGAGTTAAATAAATATTTATGTTTTTTTTCATTGTAATTTTATGTTTCTTCTTTGTCTTTGTAATGTTCATTTTTCAATTTAAGTTATTCAAATCACATTAGTCTGTTAGAAAAACCTATTTTTATTCTCATTTTATATTATTATAATTAAAAATTTGATAAAATTTCATCAATGTGTGATTTTATTCATACATTGAAGAGAAAAATCTTTCACAGCATGGTTGATTGTTCATTATTTTATTATTTTTTACTTCATCAATTCTACCCTCAAGAGACTAATTCCTACAACTATTGAGATAAATACATCAATGGAAGGATAAAACTCTTATAGGTTGATCCAATGGAGTAGAAATGGTTTTTATTGGATGTTATTTCTCTTTTTATTAATGTTTAATCACTTTTTAAATTGAAATTTTTTTTGATGATCTTAATTCTTCTTCGCCCCTGTAGGATTTTAAGGCCTCACACTTTAAGTCCTAATAAGAACCTTTAACTTTGAGTGATCATAAAAATGATCCTCTAGGTTTATAGGTGAATAGAATTTTATTTGGGATATTATTAAACTAATAAGTGATAAAGGGGTTTTGATCTATTTAAATTAATCACTATTGAGTCAATGAAATTGAAATCGTTAAAAAGGAATTTCATCCAATACATCCCATGTAATGACTTAGGATTAACCATTTCTAATAAATTTAATCCACTTAGGTATCATAGTATTTTTTGTAACCCACGTTAATAAAACCCTAAATTTTCCCACTTCATAGAAAAAACAAATCCATAGAATGTACATTTTTGTAGGTTTATTCTTAGGTCTCCCAAGATTTGAAAACACAAAGTACACAACAAAAGACAACTTCCACCATAAAAACTTGGATAAATTTGGGAGAGACTAAGTAAGAATATGACCAAATAGATTGAAATCGTCATAGGATATACCCAACCTAAAATTACACACCTAAACTGTAAAATCAGTATGTTTCATATCAGATTCCCTCCATGATAATCCATCTTAAGAATTAACAAAAAAAATAATTATAATTAATTTTCTCAGTATCATTAAATTGCATATTTTTTTATATTTATGCAGACAAGAAAACATTTTGAAGCCTTGGAATCAATATAAAGTTCCACATGACTTTATATGGAACATGAGATGGTGTAACATCTTTATTTTACTTCCATAGAGATGTACCACATTATTTATAGTAATTAAGTTCCATTGTTTTCTCCCAAAATAAACTAAAATCTTTCATACTCGCATGAAATTTATTATTTGAAATTCCAAGATACATAATTAACTTCCATGCCTTACAGTTATTTGAGGGGATATCTACACCACCAGGATGTAATTACTTCAAATAGGTAAGAATATAATTAATGTAAGTATTAGAAATTACATACATTGGTTTTCCATGATATAAAAACATTAAAAATTAAAACCTTTTCATTTTTTTACATTCTTGATATATAAAAGTTTTGGCATCATCCATTAATTTTCCAGTCTCTAAACATTACCATCTTCATTATTTTACTCATGTGTATTAATATGATTGTATTTTTTACACTTAAATACTATATATCTCATAATGATACAAAAATATAAACTGATCAAATATAAAATTATCCATACCACTTTCTTATTTTTATTCATGAACAATATAAGATTGTCTCATATCTCCATTATGATATCGAACATAACATTTTTTTTAAAATCCAACTTTTATTATGTGGTATCTAACTTATTCCCAAATTTAACATGTTCTTACAACACAAATATAACATGGAAATTGTATAAAACCTCTATATGAAGCATTGTTTAATGAAAAATATCAAAAAATATCAAAATTATTTTGAAACTCTGTTGAAATCTAATCAGTATGATACATCTAGCTTCTATATATTCTATTATAGGGAAAAATGATATATTACAATCAACAATATAAACCATAATTAAAAAATATATTATAACCAATTCTAATATGAAGTTAATAAAATCATAGTAGTAGAGAGAAAAACAAAGAATAATAGAAACATCATATGCTATAAGTAATTCTTACAAATAATAAACCAAAATGGGTATCCTTGACAATTAAGAATTCACTATCATAGGTGGATAAACTGAATAACTTTGAGACACTACAAAGTGTTACCCAAGGTTTTAATTATGATTACTCAATCAAAAAGGTCGAAATAAAGGAAAACCCATAATTACACGAAAACATATTCTAACTTTCCAAATGATCGCAAAACTTTATACATCCCAAAATATATTCCAAAGATCAAAACTAAAATCAAAGGAGAAAAATGATCGATATAAAGAATATGGGAGTGGAAAAAATACATCAGAATATCTACTAATTCAAAATTAAGATCTTGAAGATGGTAGGTACATTTTCATCTTTGGATAATTTAATCTACAATTTATTTTTTTAGATATTCCAACCAACCACAAAAATGACTGGTCTTTTGAAATTTTAAACAATGTGGATTTGAAAGCCCAAACAGCCACATTAGAATCACACTAATGTTTTCATTCATTCTTCCTGAGCGACAACTAAAAGATATGTCTACCAATATTTAGGTAGTCGTATATTATTCCCTTCACTAAAAAGGTAAAAATTATTATCCCTTAAAGAGATAGAGCTTCCACCCTTCATGGATTGTGACCATCCCACATAGATTCATTAATTCCTTTTGGGATCAATTAGTTTATAAGTTAAAAGCACAAACCATAAATCACTAAATATCTAATAAATTATTATATTATCATGAAATAACAAAGATTATCCCAAAAATAAAAGGATATATAATACTCAATTCCATGATTAAAACACAAAACTAACTTTAGAAATAAAAAACTACTTTAAAAATAAAAGAATACATATTTATGATAATTTAAGAAAATTATATAAGAATAGAAAAAGGTATGATACATATAATTCTTAGTTTCATGTACTAGTGATTGTAAAATCATAATGAATTATTCTTATTTTCAATGGAATTATTTCTAAGTCAACCCCTATCTGATTGATTACTCTCACTCTCTAATAAATTCCCCTTTTTAATGGTCATATAATTTGGTCCATTAGTGAAAATGGTAATGAAAATCCATTTTTAAATAAAGCTCATATCATACCCAATGGTTATAGTAAAAGTGTTATTCTAGTAACTATATTATAGAATACCCCCAAAAAAACACAATGATAAAGTAATTAAAAATTAGGTTGAGAGGGAAGGAAGATAATTGAATGTGAAACCCAACATGAATTAAATAAAAATCCATATAAACACAAATACAAACCCCATTTAATCACTTTTTAGGTAGAAATAAAGATCACCCTCTCAAGATATATATGATGGTATGATGAAAAAATGTAATAAAATATATATAATCTATGATATTAGAAAATTTAAGTCTCTCTAAGGAAGAAACCCCACTCTCGACCCATTATGGTCCTTCTCTCCCTTCACATCTAACCAAAACCCAACATTTATATGCAACAATTCTTCTTGGGAATGAATTATCCTTCCCAAAATAACTCTTCAAATTTGAACATGGATATAAAAGTCAATAGATATGAAATTCATTCAATAAATTCATAGATATTGTGTTTTTATTTTCATGTTGACTCGATCTTTGGGACACAAACATAAACCATGGCATCACCTTTTCATGGCCTTACATGCTTCATGATGCATATATTTACTTCATGTAATGAAAAAAAACTCATAAAGTATATAATTTAAAAACATTATCAAAAATTCACTAAATCTATATTTAGCCAGTATAAGAACATGAATGTACATGATGAAATAGATAAAATTAAAACCCTTACTCAAAAGAAGATAAAAGGGATTCAAAACTCACTAATATGATGTTAAAGATGATTTGAATCAAAAAATTCCAAAATAATTGGAGAATGTTGGAGGATAAGGGATTTAATCGCTCACTTGGGTGATGGAAATTAGGGTAGGGATTGGGGGTGAATAGGAGGGGAGGTTGGGAGCTCTAGGGATTTATGAAAAGGCTATACCAATAGTTTTTAAAAAACCATTGGTATATCCTAACCTATAAAAATGGTTCAAACCATTGGTATAACATTATATACACCAACACTTTGAATAAAATTTTGGTATATACTGGATCCAGGAACTCTATACCAATGATTCATATAAACAAGTGGTATATAGGCATCGGCATAGCGCTATATTTTAGTAGTATCCTGAGGTGCAGTTGTAACACCCCAAGATTTTCTAAAAATAAATTTAAATTTATGAAACTTTGTTTTGATTAGATATTTATAACTAGCCAGTAAACATAATTTTTCCACTTCTATGTATTGAATTTCAATAAACGGTCATCTAAAATTGTGATCAGTAGGTTTTTATGAGTCTCAAAGAACCAGGTTATTTTTTTGGTGAATAGTAACATACCCTTATGAATAGTAATGTGAATATTAATATGACCCTTATGAATAGAAAATCATATTATTATTTTATTTTCTTCATGGTATAAGATAATGAGATAACGATTAATTTTTCAAGGTATTAAAAAAAGAGTTATACATTTAAAACTGTTATTTTTGAATAAAATATGATTTTATTTGAAAAATAAATTAATAATTTTTAGAAAATTATTTTCAAAAAATGTAGTTCATTTTTCAATTATACATATTAAGAAAAGGTTAGGGTGAATTTTTGGAAATTTTCCGATATTCTATAATTTTTTATGAATAGTAAAATATGATAGAATAATATAAAAGATAAATACTTGATTTACTACATCATAAGTTATCAAAGGATGATGTAAGGCCAATTGGTTCAAAATAACATGCCATTATTAATATTGAGACTATTCATAGTCTTGAGAAAAAATATTACAGTAATGATTAAAATAATGTAAAATACCTCATCTCCTCCACTATAAATACCACCCTCATTCCCCTCTTCCTCCCACAACTCTCAAGCCTTGAGCCTTACCTAATTTATACCGAATACTCCTCCAAAGGCTATTATCCACTTCCTATAGATGATGTTCTCACCAAAAGGCCCAAACCAAATTCCTTAAAGAGGATCTCAAGGAGAAGATATCTAAAGGTAAACACCCTCTTTTGTTTTCTTTCTTTTCGTTTCATTTTATTATCTATTATTCTTATTTTTTAAAATACCCTTATGAAAGAGGAATTAATTATCTAGTATCATAAATATTCTTTATTTAATCATGTTTTTGGAAGACATCCCATTATACTTCTTCTCCTCTCCCACTTATTCAAGAAATTAAAACACCGTCTTTGATGTGTTGATTTACCGACATCATGGACGATGTGATTTCAATTTCTTTTACTTTCTTCAAGACTAGTCATGAAACCATATTTATGGATGAACCAGATTATAATTTATACATTATATCTTATATGATATTCTGGAATAAAGTTTTAGACATGTTATTAATTTATTAAACAAATGAGTTCATTACGATCGAAGAATCACCAAAATCACCTAAAAAAATATCAATAATGTTTTTACTTATTAATCATCCTCATGTTAGAATTAAAAATGATAAATGGTATAATTTAAGATTATAGAAATATTTACATACAATACCTTTACAATTCTATATTTTCACTTCCAATCAACAAGAATATACATCATGAACCGATCGTGGAAATCATGCAAAGAACGCACACAAAACAATACAAGGAACAAAATACTAAAACTTAAAGGGTGAAATGATGTAATTAAATGATCATATAAGGTATTACAAGGATTTATATTTTTCTGTAAGATATTAATAACACTCTTATAACCATTATACAGGAGGTTTAAACAAATTTTAAATAAGACAAACATGAGGTAAGGGAATTCTTAACCCAATTTCCATTCTTTGGGTTAACCTTTAACTTCAATATTTATGTGGTATTTAAATTATTTGTGTGATTAATTCTGTTTATATTATGTTTAATAATATGTATTTATAGTTTATATACATATTCCATCCAATATATTAATTCCATGTTCAATTATATGATATTTCTAAGGGGGTTTTCTTTTAAAATCTTCTCAATATTCTATTTTACAAAATTCAAAAGCAATGTTTTTATGAAATTATTCATGTTGTATGATTATGTTATGTTTATTGGTAATTTTTTATAAAAAAAAAGTTTTAGACTTATATCTCCCTCCAATTCATTGGGTATGTGTAATTTGTATTTCTACTGAATGGTTACTCCAAGTGTAACTGTGATGGTTACACAAATTGTAAGTTAGCTGTGAGGGTTACAAATTATAAGGTAGCCGAGATGGTTACAAGATTATGTAAGTAATGCCACAAGATACCTTTATGGTTCAATTTATTTTCTATATGTTTCTTTGAAATCTCAGGGAAATACCTTGTTTTACAAAGTAAATATATATGGGTCGCAACTATGTCTTTTGAAAAAGATTTCATACGTTACATGTATTCATGGAATAATGTGTTTTTTCCTTCTTTTTATATCACTTACTGAGATATTTGTGCTCATCCCAAGTTTTTAGTTAATTTTCAAAGTTTATAAGAATTTTTAAGACAAATAATAAATCCAGGTTAAATTATTGAAAAATTTTCAAAGAAATAATTTTTTATTTGAAAAGATTAATATTTTGGAAGAAATGAGTACAATTTTATGATGTACACTTTTTATTATTGTGTAATGTCATGAATGTGTTATTTCCATTTTCCCTAAAGCTATAAACATTAAAATGTCTTCAATGTTAAAGTAATGTATTTATTTACTAAATTTAAGATTATATAATGTAATAAGGTTGGGTCCCTATAGTTGGTATCAGAGGATGGTTTAGTTAACTTTAGGGATTAGGGTGATGTTAATTGAATACCATAAATTATTTTTTACTTTATGGTTAATTTTAAATGTTATAGAATTTAAATATTACCATATTTCTTGGACTAATATTTGTTTTTTTATAATGGATTTCCATGGAATAAATAGGGAAGCTGAAGAGGAGAGGCACCGACAGAACGACATCCTTCCAAATATGAAACTCAGAATGGTAGGTATTGGAATCGAGTAGTTTGTGATAGTAATTGTTTAAATAAAACAAGAAATAAATAGTGGTGGCATCCATTCAAGAGAATAACCAGTGGTACCGCAATAGAACATGACAATAGTGTAACATTTTATGAGACAAAACCCTCTTGATTTTAATGGATCTTCTAACGCAATAGTGGATGAAGGATGGATTAAAGCCCTTGAAAAGATAATTGATGTTATGGGATGTTTAGATAATCAAAATTTAAGTCTTTCCATTAATCATTTTGAAGGTGAATATGATCAGTGGTGGTCAATGGTAAAGAATATCATGGATAGAGAGAATATTAATTCCTTAGATAGGGATGAATTTAAAAGTCTTTTCCTTGTAAAATATTTTCCTAAGGTGGTGCGACATAGGATGGAGAAGAAATTCCTTGAGTTTATGAAAAAGGAGGAAGATTCAGTGGATATGTATGAAGAAAACTACACCCGACTGGTGAGGTATGCTACAAATCTTATTCTAGATCTTGATAGAAAAATCAACCACTTTTACTTAGGACTGAAGCAAAGGTATCAAAGGGAATTGGCTTCCCTTGAATTCAAAAGTTATGTGCAAATTTTCTATCCTGCTGTGAGGGTAGAGATGGAGTTTACAGATGATCACATGCATTTTTACAACAAGTAGAAGAAGAGGTGTAGATGTAAACTAATGGGTAAGAGTCAACCAAAGAAATTTGATGGTAAGAAAATCCAGTTTTTAGTTTGTGAAAATTCTGGGAAAAGAACCTTGGTGAATTCCTTACCAAAACTATGAAGTGTTTTCGATGTGGTAAGTTTGGACATATGTCTTGAGATTATAATTAAAATGATCCTAATAATAAACTTAATAAGAAAGATGTAAAGTGTTTTAAATGTGGTGAGATGGGTCATTAAGCAAATTCATTCCCAAAGAGAGACCGGAATGATGAAAAGAAGCCATAATACAAGTAAAAAGGGTATAGTGAGATCCTATACGACTATGTCAGAAAACATCGGGCCATTCAATGAAGTTGTATCAAGTAATTTTATTGTTTCCTCAAATTTCTCTAAAGTTCTGTTTGATACAGGGTCTACACATTCCTTTATTTTTGAGGAATTTTCTGGTAAATAGAAAATATCACCTCAATAAATGAGACTGAAACTTATTGTTAAAACACCAAGGAGGAATATTATAATAAATATGAATTTTAAGAATATTTCTATTGTGGTATATGGAAAGAAATTATATGAAAACCTTGTTTTTCCCTTATTAAAGTTTGATGTCATTCTGGGAATGTATTGGCTTTATTTTTATCATGTTAATATTGACTAATGTTCTAAAGAAGTTTTTTTAGAAAGATTTTTAGTTTGTATACAAGAATGAATCCATACGATTGATAACATATTTGAAAGCTGAGAAACTATTGAAATATAGAAACGAAATTCATCTTTCTAATATTGTTGAAAACAAGGGAACTGTTTAGATTAATGTTATATTAGTGGTAAATGAATACATTGATATTTTTACTAATGAGTTACCTCATGTTATTCCTGATCGGGAAGTCAAATTCACAAATGACTTAGTTCTTGATTCTCAAACAATTTCAAAACCCCAATAAAGAGTGTATTATATGGAACTTGTTGAATTTAGAAATCAATTTCAGGATATTCTTGATTAAGGATTCTTTTTTCCAAGAACTTCACCATGGGGTTCCCCATTTTTTTAGAAACAAATATGGTTCCATGATACATTTCATAGATTATAGAACCTTGAATAAAATCACTTTTAAAAACAAGTTACCTTTACCTTATATCGATGAATTTTTTATCAAGCTCTTGGGAGTTCGGTACGTTTCCAAGATTGACTTGAGATCCAGAAACCATCAGCTGAAGGTGAAGGAGGATGACATCCTAAAAATAGCTTTTCATACTAGATATGGGCATTATGAATTTTTTGTTATGCCATTTGGGTTAACTAATGATCCTTATATATTCATGAATATTATTAATAGAATATTTCATGAGTTCTTAGATATGTTTGTGGTTGTGTTTATTGATGAAATTATGGTATTTTATAAGAGTAAAGTGGAGCATGAAAAACATCTAAGGGTTGGTTTGAAAATCTAAAAAAATAGTATGGAAAATTAAGCAAGTGTAATTTTTGGTTACCATATATTTATTTTCTTGGGAACATTATAAATAAGGATGGAATAATAATTGATCCTAATAAAACAAAATTCTTTAATGATTGGATAAGACCTATAAATCTTATAGAGATTCATAGTTTTATTATATTAGCGAGTTATTAGAGACAGTTTGTTAAAAACTTTGCATGGTTATTTATCCCTCTAACTAAGTTAATGAGAAAATGGATTAAATTTATTTGGATAGAAGAATGTGATGTTTGTTTTTAGGAACTGAAAAAGAGATTGGTGAATGCTCCAGTTTTGGCCTTACCTTCCCGAAATAGTGATTTTTTAATCTACATTGATTCTTCTTTGAAGGGAATTGGATGTGTTTTGATGCAGAATGATCATGTAATTTCTTATAATTCAATAGAAATAAAACCTCAGGAGTTAAATTATCCCACACATGACATGGAATTGGAAGCTATGGTTTTTTATTTGAAAATTTGGAGGAATCACTTATACAGATCCAAATGTCAACTATATACTGGCCATAAAATTCTGAAGTATATATTCACTTAGAAGGAATTAAACAAGAGACAGAGAAGATGTCTTGAATAGATAAAGGCCTATGATTGCATGATCAATTATCATCTGGTAAAATCAAACAAAGTGGAGGATGCCTTGAGTCAAAAACATCATGCATCATAAACCATTTTATGTTTGGAACATGATCCCTTGGTTTAAGATTTGATGAATTTTGGATTAAAAGTTTTTGGTGCAAGAAATACCTCTATTTTGTTTCAGGTTTCAATGTAGTCATCATTATCCGACAGAATTAAGCAAGCACAGAAGGAAGAACATGGGCTATAAAAAAAGGTAGAATTGGTTAAAATGGGTAAGTTTCCAGAATTTAACATTGATAAAGATTGTGTTTTAATATTTGGAAAAAGTTTGTGTGTGCTTTGTGATTCCCAGATGAAGAAATATCTGTTGTATGAAGCTTATAGTTCTCCATTTCTAGTTCATCCTGGAAGTACTAATATGTACAAAGACATTTGGGAGTATTATTGGTGGGATGGAATGAAAGTGTATATTTCAGAATTTTTTATGAAATGTTTGACTTGTCAATAGGTTAGAGCAGAGCGGCAGTTACTAAAGGGGATGACTCAGTCGTTTCCAGTGCCAGATTCAAAACGGGAGAATGTATCCATGGACTTTTTTTTTGGGACTACCAAAGGCTACTTAAGGTAAAAATGTGATTTGGGTTATTTTTGATTGGATAAAAAAATCATCCCTTCTTCATTCTATTCGAGATACAATTTCTTTGGATCATCTTTCGTGACTTTACCTCAAAGAGATTGTGAGGTTACATGGAGTTCCACTTTCAATTTTATTTGAACAGGATCTCAGGTTCACTTCTATCTTTTGGAAGGGCCTTTAGAAGTCGTTGGGAATAGAATTAAATTTTAGTATAGATTTTCATCCTCAATCAGATGGGAAGTTAGAATGAATGATTAATACTTTAGAGTATATGCTTCGATCTTGTTCAATGGACTTTTACAGAATTTGGGATCAATATCATTCTTTATTTGAGTTTTCTTATAATAAAAGTTTTCATTACAGTATACAGATGGCACCTTTTGAGGAATTGTATGGGAAGTGGTGTAAAACACTAGATTTTTGGGATGAATTTTGGGAAAGTTCATTGATGGGACCATAATTAAAAGAGGAAGTGTCTAGGAAAGTGAAGATGATTCATCATCACATGAGAAAAGATGAGAGCAGGCATAAAAGTTATGTAGATAACAGAAGGAAAGACTTCTCATTCAACGTAGGTGAACATGTTTTCCATAAAATCTCTATTAGGAAAAGTGTGATGCATTTTGGTAAGAATGTAAAGATAAGTCTTCGGTTCATTAGTCCTTTTGAAATCCTGAAAAAAGTTGGACTAGTTTCATACCGAGTAGCTTTGCCTTTGAGTTTGTCTCAGGTACAGAATTTTTTTCATGTTTCCAATGTATGTTCCAGATTCAACTCATGTCTTGAGCCCAGAAGTATTTCAGCTATAATAGAACCTTTCTTATGAAGAGAAACCAGTTCAGATTCTTGATCGAAGTGAACAGGTATTGTAGAATAAGGTAATCCACCAGGTAAAGGTTTTGTGGAGAAACCACATGGTTGAAGAAGTAGCATGGGAGTCTGAAAATGCTATGAGGGAAAGGTACACTCACTTGTTTAATAAGTAAATAAAATTGTGAGGACACATTTTCGAGAAGGTGGAGATAATGTAACACCCCAAAGTTTTCTAAAAATTAATTGAAATTCATGAAACTTTGTTTCATGTAGATATTTATAACTAGCCTTTGAACTTAATTTTTCTACTTCAATGTTTCGAATTTCAAGAAATGGTCATCTATAATTGTGATCAGTAAGTTATTTTGAGTCTGAATGAACCGAATTGTCTTTTGGAAAATAGTAACATACCCTTATGAATAGTAATATGACTAGTAATATGACCATTATGAATAGTAAATCATATTATTATTTTATTCTCTTAAAGATATAAGATAATTATTTGTCAATTAATTTTTTAGGGTGTTAAAAAATAGTTATAGATTTAAAATTATTTTTTTAATAAATTATTATTTTATTTAAAAATTAAATTAATAATATTTAGAAAAAAATTCAAAAAATGGAGTTCATTTTTGAATTCTTCACATTGAGAAATTTTTAGGGTGTTTTTTTGGGAATTTTCTAAAATTCTAGAATTTTTATGAATAGTAAAATATGATAAAATATGATAAATGCTAAAAACTTGATTTATTGCATAATAGTTGATGAAAGGTTGATGTAAGACCACTTGGTTCTAAATCAAATTCCATTATTACTATTTGGGTTCACGTGAATTATGACTATTAATAGTCTTTAGAAAAATATTATAATAATGATTAAAATAATGTAAAATACCTCCTCTCCTCCACTATAAATACCACCCTCATTCTCCCCTTCCTCCCACACCTTTCAAGCTTTGAGACTTACCTATTTTATGCCCAATAATCCTCCCAAGGATCTTCCCTTCATCCTAGAACTACTGGTCTCACCAAAAGGCCGAAATCAAAGTCCTTAAGGAGGATCTCAAGGAGAAGAGATCAAGAGGTAAACATCCTCTTCTGTTTTCTTTCTTTTCTTTTATTTTTCTTTTTTATTCTTTTCTTTCCTCAAATCCACTTATCCAAGAGGCATGAATGATATAATATCTTAAATATTCTATATTACATCATTTTTTTCGAAGACTCACCAATATACTTCTTCTCCTCTCCTACTTATTCAAGAAATTAAAAAACCATCTGCCATGTGTCGATTTACTGACATTGTGGACGATGTGATTTAAATTTATTTTAATTTCATCAAGACTAGTAATGAAAGAATTTTTATTATTGAACCATATTAAGATTTATGTATTATATCTTATATAAGGTTCTGGAATATTTTTTTACAAATGTTATTAATTTTATAAACAAATGAGTTCATTTTGATCGAAGAATTACCAAAATGACCTAAAAAAAATCAATAATGTTTTAACTTATGAATCTTCCTCATTTCAGAATTCAAAATGATAAATGGTATAATTTATGATTCTAGAAATATTTAAATACCATACCATTCCAATTCTGGAGTTTCACTTCTAATCGACAAGAATATCTGTCATGAACTGATCATGGAAATCATGTAAAAAATGCATCCAAAACAATGTAAGGAACAAAATACTAACAATTAAAGGGTGTAATAATGTAATGAAATGATCATATAAGGTATTATATATATTTATATGTTTCAAAAATATATTAATAACACTCTTTTTACCATTATAAAAGAGTTTTAAATGATTTTTAAGTAAGACAACCCCAAGGTAAGGGAATTCTTTACCCAATTTCCATTCTTTAGGTTAACCTTATACTACATTATTTATGTTGTATTAAAAAAATTGTGATGAATTTTTTTTATATTATGTTTAATAATTCTTATTTATAGTCTATATATGTCTTCCATCCATTAAATTAATTTTCCCTTCAATTATATGATACTTCTAAGGGGATTTTCTTTTAAAATCCTCTTTTAATATTCTGTTTTACAAAATTCAAAAGCATTGTTTTTATGAAATTATTCATACTGTATGATTATGTTCCTGTTCATGGGAATTGTTTATGAAGAATGGTGGGACCTATACCTCCCTCCAATGCATTTATTATGTGTAATTTGAAGGTCGGCCGTATGGTTACTCCAAGTGTAACTGCAATTGTTACACAAATTGTAAGGTAGTCATGAGGGTTACAAATTATAAGGTAGTTGAGAGGGTTACAAGATTATGTAAGTAATGCCCCAATATGCCTTTATGATTCTATTTATGTTCTAAATGTTTTTTTAAATCTCATGGAAATCCCATGTTTCATAAAGTAAGTATATATGGGTGACAAATAAGTCTTTTGAAAATGATTTCATACATTACTAGTATTCATGGACTAATGTGTTCTTTACTTCTTTTCATATACCTTCCTGAAATTTTTGTTCTCATCCCAAGTTTTTAGATGATTTTCACAGGTTATAAGTATTTATAAGACAAATAAGGAATCCAACTTAAATGATTTAAGAATTTCCAAAGAAAACTTGTTTTATTTGAAATGTTTTATATTTTGGAAGGAATGAGTACAATTTTTATAATATCCACTCTGTATTATTGTGTAATTTCATGAATTTATTATTTCCCTTTTCTCTAAATCTTTAAACTTGAAAATATACTCAATGATAAATGAATTTATTTCTTGACTAAATTCAACATTATGTAATGTAATAAGGTCGCGTCCTTATAGAAAGCTCATTTTCCATCACCTTCTATCCATCATCAGCATACTACCTCACCTCACCTCCCTATAATAGGGATGAATGATCATGTCAACCTATAATATTCTGCCCAGTTACCTCATTACTTGAGTGTTCCCCTTGGTTACCACCATGAGAATTTCTAAATTCCTTAAGGAAGAACTCCCTATTGTTGGACCTATTTAAAATGTCAGTTAGACTGTGTGACCTTAACTTTGATTGAAGATGAATGTCATTGGCAATGGATTTAGGCTCATTTGAAAAAAAATCTTTCAATATGATATTTCCAAGAAATTTATTCCCTCTATTTTTTTGATTCCCCAAAGAGACCTTTATAAGAATCATGTAAAAAAATGAATCCTTTTTCTATATTCCTAACACTGTGAAGGATCCCATAATGGAAAATAGTCTTTTTTTCCCTAGATTCTCCAATCGTCATAAAATTTTCCTTCGGATAATATTCCCCAACAAGCTTATCATCACTTCCCAGAGACAGAGAATCATTCATATCCTCTTGAGTAAGGCAATCTGCTGCCATTTGATCTATCCCCTCATTCTATTGATTTTTTTGTCCACTCACAACACATTGGTCATTGTCAACCAAATGTCCATCCATATAATCAACAAGTGGATCTATATTGTTAAATATAGATTGCTTCTTTGATGAGTCCATACAGCTAGAAGAGTCATGAACCACATCTTCTTCAAGAGCCTGGGAATCACTAATCAAAGTCTAGAACTTTCAATTCTCAATCGAGTGACTGATTTTCTTGTAATTGGAGCAGCAAACATTCTTTCCACAATTTGATTCATAATGCCAAATGTTACAACATTTTTTAAAAAGTGTAGGCTTCCTTTAAAATTCAAAAGATATTCCCAAAATTTTCTAAACATGAATATGTGTAATAGATTCAAATAATGGTGAACATGGATCAATCTCGACAATCACTCTGGAAAAATACCCATATTGAGAAATCTCATACTCCTATTTGAATTTAATTTTCACCCCAGAAGCAGAAGAAATTTCCCAATGTAGCTGAGGATGCCAAAAATAACCAAGGGAGCTTAGGAATGTGTATTCAAACTAGATTAATATAATTATTCACCAAATATAGATTGAAAAATGGATCCCAATCTTGAATTAAAAAAATATCAGGTTTTAGGGAGACAAATTCTAATCTCCATGGTCGGGGTTTGAGTTCCTCCTAGGGAAAAATAATATACAAGTAGTCTTTCCCAATAGCGGTCATCCTCTACCTTCTAAAGCCCCAAATATGCAGGATCCTACTCTGTAACTCCACAAATTTCCATGGATTATCCTTCCCTTGAACCATCACGCTAGCTATGATCAAATGATTGCATTCATCGACTTGCTCTGTAATTATGCAAATATTTATTTACATATTTATTTATAATTATAATTATATATATATCAATATAATATTTATATATTACAATAAGTATATATATATATAGGTAAATATAATATATAAATATAATGTATATAAATTTTAATAAAAAATGTTTCTTACTTTCATAATTTTATATATATAAATTTATCAAATTTATATTAGTCAAAATGTTTAATAGTATAATTATATACATTAATTATTAAATATGTCTATAATTAAAATAAATATTTTATTATTTTATTTTATTTAAATAATTATATAATCTATAAATTAATATATATTTTTAGACATATATTTATTTTGATGTTAAATAATTTAAAATATATGTACATATATAACTACATGTATGGATGTGTGTGTGTGTGTGTTTGTGTGCATGTATATGTGTGTGTGTAGATGTGTATGTGTACATATGTATGTATGTAATTCATGTAAATGTTATGAATTCACTTTGTAATATATATTTTAAATTTATTTAATTTTATTTATTCATTTATTATTATATATTCATTAATATTGTTAAAAATATATTTAATAATTTTTTAATATTTATTTATACATATATTTTCAACGAGCCTATACCCAAGTGGAAATAACTCCTACTTGGCATCCAGGAGGTCCGGAGATCAAGCCATGTTGGGTATAGGTACTATTCAGAACTATACAGATGGTGATGTAGATGATGACGTAGATAGGAGGCGACACAGGCATGATGTGGGGATAGTGACATAGACAAGATGATGCAGACATGATGCTACACTGGGATTTCAGGCCATGTAATGAGCTTTCTGTCCACTGGGCCTACGGGCCATGTTGTGGGAGGAAATGGACTGCATCTTCGGTATGTGTGTGGTATGTGTGTATTTGAATGTAATTTTACCCACAAACACCTAATATATTTATATATATATATTATACATGTAATATTTTCAATATGTTTGTAATCTATATGAATAATATTTTTTTTGTTTATTAAGTTTTAAATTTTAAAATATGTTTCGAATTTAAATAATTAATCAATTTAAATGACTTTCTTAATAATTTTGTAAGTAAAATATTTAATTATAAAATTAAAAATTTTTATATCTTTTTTTAAAGTATTTATAAAATAATAAATAAATATTTATTTATTTAAATAATTATAAAATTATAAGGAATATATTTAAATAATAAATATATTTATTATATTCATAATTATATATTAAGAAATATATATTTATATTAATATATCTATAATTATATACAAATATTTATAAATATATTTATTAAATAAATACGTATTTAAATAATTATAAAATTATAACAAATATATTTAAATAATAAATATATTTATTATATGTATAACTATATATTTGTAATTACATATAAATACTCTTTAAATATATTTATTTATAATTATAAATATAAATAAATATATATTTATTTAAATAATTATAAAAGTATAATAAATATATTTAAATAATTAATATATTTGGTATATTTATAATTATATACAAGTATTTTTAAATATATCTATTTATAATTATAATTTTATAAATATATATATATATATTAATAAATTAATAAGTAAATAAATATAATTATATAATTATATTTAATTATATAGATATATATATTTGTAATTATATATAAATATTTATAAATATATTTATTTATAATTATAGTTATAGATTTTATTCATATATTAACATAGTGGGTGGCTTCTTCGACAATAGGGCTTGCTTCTTTAGGTGATTGCAGGTTCCTCGATGGCCTCTAAGGTTCAATTATGTTGGATTCTTTGATAATGGATAGAGGCTTCCTCACTAAAGCATGATTTTATGGCCACAGATTCAACACTCCAAGGAAGGAGGGGTGGAAGAAGGATCCTCGTTGTGGATTTGTTCTGGACGCATCATCCCTTGAACACCAATCCTTTCATCAGATCAAGGGTCTGGGATGAGGAGTCCATTAATAAAGAGGAAATATTTCTCATGTGAGGGATTATAAGGATGAGATTTCAGAATGCTTGGAACTCAGTAAGCACTCAATCATTTTCCGTCTTTTCTTGCCGAGAGGTTCATTGCCTTGGAGGGTTTGGGATTTAATCGAGCATCTCTCTTGTATCTAGGGGTTTTCATATCGGAAATGTGTCTCAAAGGGATGAGTATTGTTCAACCTTATTTTCCATTCTAATGTGATGAAGATAAGGTCTTGGGGTTTTAGTATTATCTCCTTCAAGCTAGTATTTCTTCACATTAGTGAATGGGACTTCAAATTCAATTTGATGGAGGCTTCTAATTCCTCGATGCAATTGTGGGTGAAAGGGTTCAGACTAAATTGGATACTATAACATCATAAAATTTTTCATTATATTTCCATGTCCATTAACATAATTATTTTTATGGACAATAAAACAAACTAGCAATGTATGGACATTATGCTCTCTTCTTTGTTTAATTTTATTTATGTAATCCTTTAGTCAATAAAGTGTTACTATCAACTAGAAATTATGAGTTTGATTTTTTATTTAATATGAGAGAACCCCTCAGTTTTTCTGGGAATGTAAGGGTATAGGGCATGATAAGATGAAATTTAAGAGAGACGTTGTACACTCTTTCTTCTCTGTTTGGGGACATGGTGAGAATATGTGTTTTCAAAGAGATGTGAATTCATATATTGTTAAGTATCCTAATACAAAGGAGGTTAGGTTTGTGGCTTATGAGGTGTAGGGCTCTCAGCTGGGTAATTGGAAATCTCCCTATGCCTTAGATCAACCTACTGGAACTCTAGGCACTGCTTATGCCCCTACTGGGGATGGTAACATACATTTATTATGGGTATATACCTCTATCATACCCTACTTCTGTAGAGATAGTGGCCTCTTCCTATGGAATATATTTGACATCACAAAAACATTTTTTGGAACTTATAAATCATTTTGTTCAAATGGTGAACAATTGCATGATTTCATTAAAAAGATGTGGGATGATATAGCTGTTGAGGAATATTCATCAACAGATGTTGGATCCTTGGATGATGTGGTTCCGGATAAAGTGGTATCACTTATTGTGAATGAGGATTCCCCCAAGGATGTTCTAAGTTTGATTCCTCTACCAAGGGATGACATAAAACGAAATGTTGAATCAGATGAGACATTAATGGAAGACCAATCCTTTGATGAGGATACTATCAATAGGTATCTAACCAACATATAATGTAGGAGAAACTGATTGTGACAAGGGGTCGTAAATGTAACAAAATATTATTGGATGAATAGGGCTTCAAATTGGTCATCCCTTGGAAATCCAAATCTTATAAGTCTCCTCAGACTGTGTAAGTTCCACCAGCTCTGACCCAAATGCAGGATGGCCTTCCTAGTATCAAGCCTTTATAGGTTTCCCCTGTATGGATTGAGTATCCAAGTGCTGATGAGAATTTACAGTGGTCTTATCTTCCCCACTTTACTAACTTAATGAAAGTTGTTTATTCCTATTTTGGAAAAGCCTCATATGAGTATTGTGACATTTCATGGGAACGAAACTCTAGAATCATACCTTTATAGAATCATGAAGGTGAAAAGCCTACTAAATTACTTAACAATGAAGTGGAGAAATGATTTTTTTTACAACTTGAAGTCCTTTATTCTTTGATAGAGGTGGATGTATTCAGTTGTAATGACTATTTAACAGTTCATAAGTTATTTTCAATTAACATTTGATGATGGACTCTGATCTAATCCAAATATGGTCTTTCAAGATCTATCAAAGAAGTTTAGGATTTTCTCCACATTGGGGGACTTATAAGAATCATCATTGAATGAAGAGAATGAGGCTCCAAAAAGGGTCAAGACATGGTGGAGAGGTCGACATCCAAAGGTCATAGGAAGATATCCCAGGAATTTGGGATCTAGAGGGAAGGGATTGACTCTCTAAAGGATTATATCTTATGATGTGGGGATTTTAAACTTTTTTTGATCCATCTCTTTCTTTGTACATTTTCTTTTTAGTAATTAATTTGGGGTCATGGGTTTGGTTTCCAAATACATGACTGATATATCTTCATAGTATAATTATAAATATATAAATATATTTATTTAAATTTTTATAAAATTATAATTAATATATTTAAATAATAAATATACTTATTATATTTATAATTTTATAGATATACAAAAAAGGTCTAGCCATAAGCTAAAGCTCATGACCATTTATTAAAATTAAAATAAAAAGAAAAAAGAAAAAAGAAAAGAAGGATTGGTTAAAACATAGAGAAAATCACTCATCATAAAAAGAAAAAACCTATTAAAAGTAATAATAATCATGATTTGATTCATGAACAAAATCTCCAACATCATCGACAGACTCCCACTCTGACTGTGAGTTTTTTTGATTGATGAGCGCAATATACTTCTCCTCAATTTTCACTTGATTCGGGGTGATATGAGTTCTAGAAGACATACCACACCCTTACACTACAACCCAGTCCTCCTGGACACATCATTGACCATGATTGTTTGGATGACGACCCTATTTCCAAGTCTTAGCATATTTTCGAGCCTTGTTTTTCTCATCCCTCCCCAACTCATAAATGCCCTCCCAGATAATTTTCATTGACATTAGTAATATACATGTCCATATAGGGGACATAGACTTCTTTACACCTATAATAAATAGGAACCACTTACACCAAATCAAGCACATAAAATGTATTTGAGGTGTTAACTGACACCCAACCCATTATCACAAGAGAGGAAGTGTTACTAACAACAATATTCTTAGAAGGATTAGGCGACAAACTATATTCAACCATCCTGTGAAAGGTAATCAAACCTTGATCTTGGAGAAGTTCTTTATACAATGTAGTTTAGATAAGATACTCACAGAATTCATTAATATTATCATCTTGCTTGTTATCCTATTCACCTTCAGGACGTGCAAGCACATCAGGCTACATTGTTGGAACCTACATAGTAATTTCAACTGATGATTTCTTCCTAAGGGAGGAAAAGTAATACTTCACAACATTAACATTCAATTTACCCATCTCCAAACTAGCAGACCCTTCCAGCTAAGAGCCCTCCTACTATGCACATATGAGAGAACTACGTACAGTCACTCCTACATGATCATCGGTCGACTTTTGAGCAGATGCCTTAGGCTGATCCTTCTTATTTCAATTACTTTAAACATGTCCATGACCTAAATATAATGATCAAGAAGTATATATTCTACAATTAATAGATTCATTCCTAGTAATTTTACATATTGATCAGAATTTTGGTACATTATAATGTTTAATTTTAAGCTCAATCTCATCAGATTTAGTGGAGAGATAAATTTTATCAAACATTATAGTACCTATATAAACCAAAACAAGAAATCTGGTATAGTGACCAAAGAGACCATGATCAGTTTCATTATCATGTTCGATAGGCACAGCAATGGAAAGCACAACATTATTCAAGATCTTTCGGTTCCCTAATATCCAGTTGAGACCAAAGTATTTGGCCCACAATTTTACATATGAGTTACATACCTACAATAGATTGAATCCTTTCTCCCATTCACAAATATTCAAGATTCTAGGCTTGAGGGAAATGGATCCAAATCCCCATGTTTGAAATTTCAAATTTTAGTACCCATGGTTTTTGGTATGTGACCCTTAATTGATACTTTTTTTTATAAAGTGTATGGGTGATATATGGGAGATTTGGGAGAACATTGGAAGTGTTTTTGGGGCTAAGTAAAGTTTGCACGGGCAGCGCATGTTTTGCCTAACTATGCGGCCAAACGGTGCACAATGGTTCTCTTGAGGTTGTATCTCCAGCATGAGAGGAGCACAATTTGGGAGACCATTCAAGGGGAAGTTGTTTGGGAAGTGTCTACCTCATGGTTAGTGCATGGTTTTCCTAACCGTGTGGTCAAACTGTGCGTGGAGTTAGAATGAGATCCTAAAAATAGGATCTCACTTGTTTTGGCCATAACTCCCTCATTGTCCCCCTTATTGGCCCGAATTTGTGATTACTCTCCATTAAATGTAGGATAACCTCTTACAAGTATTTTGGAGTCGATCTAAAGGATTCTTTTGGTGAATCAAAGCCAGATTCTTGAGGTATGTGATCGTTCTTCACCATTCTTAATTGGCTTCCTAGATCTACTTCTCCTCTTCTCTTGGTTTCTTATATATAAACCCATTATAGGTAAATCAAGATTGGTGGATTCCAAATATGATGATATTTGGTCTTGATATTCCTAGTATAAGAGATCTAAGGTAGTTTCATGGAGAATCAACCCAGTTATCTTGTGTGTTCTTAATTCGTTTTGTTTTTCTTCAAAACCATTGAGGGATGTGGATTCACTCTTGACTCCTCTCAATATAATTGATTGTAATTATTTTAAATTTAATTTTTTTGTGGAATTTATTGTGAATTGGATTATTTAACACTTTATTGAAACCTTCTTGAGTGATGGTTTGTGAAATCTGAAAAAATTGGGTGTTTGAGTGAAGTGCTTTTGTATTTGGTTTTAAAATATGGATTTTAGAAAGGGGATATTTCTGTATTGTTGGCACTTGGATTGAATTGGATTTTTTCAATAAAAGGGAAGGTTTTATTAAAATTAAATGTTTCTTTTAAATTGATTGTGCTTTGGTTTTCAATAAAAGTTCAGTTTTATTGAAGTGGTTTATTTAGGTAATGGAAATATTTGGGCATAAATAGTGTTGATGTGAGTTCATGCTTAATATGCCCTTAATAAGAGATGAGTACCTTTGGTGTACATGGGAAATGACCCTGGATTGGGGGAATGTGTAATTAGGATGCAAGGTAATTGGATGAGAGACTGCTAATGAGTATGGAACTGTCAAACAAAGCATTCATGTGTGGGTGTGTTGTGAACTATGGAATGGGGATGCCAAATGATAATAAGAATTGGTTTTAAGCTTCGATTAGTTATTTTTATAAAAAAATAACTTGATGTAAATTGGTTTCATTTTGTTTTGTTTTCACTTGTATGTAAACGGTTTTTGGAACTTGTTTATTATTCGTTATAATCTATTTTGAGAGATTTTTTTCAATGAACTGTTTTATGTAAATGTTTTTAACTCTTCTATCGTAGTGGCATGAGTAGGGAAGTAATTGGAGAAAACCTCCTGAGTTTTATACTCACCCCTACTTTGGAACTTTGGTGCTTTTTTAGATTCTACCATCCGGGATAGGGGTAAAGGTAATGTTTCCCACATTTTTAGCACTACCTCAAGATACTTCGGTTTTTCGGTGATTTTGGATCTTAGAGATTATAGAACATGAAGTCTTGTAGTATCTTGATATTCTTTAGTTGCATATCCTCTATGTGCTTTGATAACGGTTTGGACTTCCATTGTTGCACATTTTGATGTGGTTTTGAGATACATGAAGTTGTTCAGTGGTCTTTCTTTTGTTAATGCATCATTTAGTGAATGGTTTGGTTATGTATTGATGGTTTATTGTTTTTTTCATAAGGTGTAAATCAACCCCCACATTTTTTTGAAACCATTCATAATTTATTTCCAGCCCTTGGAATCTTGGGGATGTCGCTTAAGGCCAGTAAGGACTCGTTTTACTCTCTAGTCAATGATAATTTGAGGGTCATTACAAATGGTATCAGTATGGTCCTTCCTTTGTGGTAAAAATGGTATTGTCTTGTTTGGTCAATTTTCTAACTAGTATTCATCAATGTTCTTGTTCTTGTAGTTGGAATTATTTCTTGTCTATTCCTTGGGTTGGAATCATCGACAGGAGTATGATTGTCAGAACTTGAAATGTATATCATAAAAGGACGTAGCTAACCCATTTATGTTGAACTTAAAGTTACCATGGAGTTAGGTAAATAAGTATTTGGAGACACTTCTAGGATATTGAAATCTCATTGCCATGGGTTTATCCAATGATATGGTAATGACAACCATTATTGTGGAATGAATTCCCACTAATATTAAATACATCATTTTTTGTAATGATTCATGTTTTGTAAAAATTTCAGATTTTTTAAAAAGGTATGAAACAATTTTCAAATGAAATACTTTGAAAAATAATGGTTAATATATTTTGAAAACTTTTTTATTTTCAAAAATCAAGATGAATGTTTTCAAAAATTATTGAAAATGGAAAAAGGTTGTTTTTATAAAGGAATTTTGTGATAGTTTATGTGATAAAATTTGAAATTCTAATCCATCAGTTTCTAGAGAGTGATATTGACGGAGTTTGTTGTTGGTTTAGAAAATGACACCTAGTAGGCGTCATCGAAGCCTACTGGAGGAAGCTGGGGAGAATGTGGTTTCACCAGAACCATAGGTGAGACAAGAGCTAGTTCATAGAATTTTCCAAGATTTTCAAGCTATGGATATGGGGAACCGAAGGAATGATCCAAGGCATGTGATCATACCATCTAGGTCATGAAGAATAATCCACATAACTTCTGGGGTGATTCCAAACCCTAGAAGGAGGAGGTGTGTCTTAGTAGGATGAATCATATCTTTGAGTTCCTCATCACACTGATGGAGCTAAAGGTCAATATGGCGATTTATATGCTCAAGGATATTGTATGCTAGTGGTGGGATTTAGCAGTGCATGATAAATTGAATGAAGGCCTTACATGGGAAGATTTTGAGGGATTTTTCAACAAACAATTCTATCCTCACACGTTCAAGATCTAGAAAATGATGGACTTATTCAGTTTGAAACAAGAGAGTCTCTATGTCATAGAGTATGTAGCTAAATTCATGAATTTAGGGCACTTTTCACCAAATGTTCTAGAAAGTGCGTCCTTGAAGGCACACATCTTCGAATTGGGGATACAGTAGGAGATTTGATCGAATATTGCGGTGCTTTGTATTATGTATTATACAGAGATAGTGAATAGAGCGACTGTGGATAAATGTGATATCTCAGGATCTAAGGTTGGAGGTATGATGATACCTATAGGGAATGGTGGGAACTCCACTGTTGCGAGCAAGTGGAAAAGGGACACCAATTTCAAAGGTTGAAGTGAAAACCACAATCAAATGGCTAGATCAGTGAATCTTCCTCCAAGACACAAGAAAAAACAGGTTTTTTTCAATATGGAACACTTGACCACATAAAGAGAGAGTGTGTGGAACAACCTAAATCATGTCATAACTGAAACCAGATAGTGAATATTCATCCCAATTATTGTAGTTCTCCCATGATAGGTTCTCAAGACACTTCTCAACAGTCGCAAGCATCGTATGATTCTATAGGGAAAGGACAGAAGAATCAATCTCATCCATAGAGCATTGATATCCATGGTGATTCTAGAAATACCATGACTCCTCAACTAGGTAAATCTCAGAAAGGAAAAAAGAAGAATAGTTAAATGATGAAGTAATTATATGGAGCTGAGTAGGTGATTGTTGATGATTAGGTTGGACCATCAATGGTGAGAGGTATGATTCTTTGTAATTCTACCCTTGTTCATGTTCCCTTAAATACTGGTGTATCACATTCTATCATTTCTTATAATGTTTTTGATTTTCTATGTTCAAATATGGAAATGATGCCTTCTGTTTTAAAACTACAAACTCATCTTAGTGAAAAAGAATGCCAAGCCTTTGTGTGTAGAGCTTGTGTTGTAACTGTTGATGGAGTTGAGCTGAAATTGAATGTTTTAATATTGGACATGGTTGTCTATGACGTAATCCTAGGTATTTATTGGTTTCCAACGTTTAAGGCTCACATTGAAAGTTGTAGGATAACAGATAGATTCATGACTAAGGATGGAATCGAGCATCTCTTTTAAAGGGGAGAGGATGGAAAAGAAGGGTGAAAAGATCTTTTTGGCACTAATGGTGGGAACGGTCTCTTACCAGTTGGTAGTTTTGTCATTGTAGTTAATGGAAGAGATCGAGGAAAATAATTTTCCAGTAGTTTTGCATCATTATCCAGATGTATTTCTTGAGAACTTCTTAGGGTTACCACCAATAAGGGAATTGGATTTTATGATTGATATACTTCTAGGGATCAGTCTTATTTCCCATATGTCTTATTGGATGGTACCAACAGAGTTAAGGGAATTGAAAGTTTAGTTGGGGGAGTTGGAAAGTATGGGTTTCATTCATCCAAGTATATCTTCATGGGCAGCACTGGTCTTGTTCATTAAAAAAAGTGGATGGAACTCTTTGTCTATGTGATGATTATCGTAAGATATACTAAGTTACAATAAAGAACAGATATACACTTACACACTTTGATGATTGGTTCGATCAATTACGGGGAGCTCAGTGGTTCTCCAAGATTTCCTTGTAAGTAGGATATCACGAAATGCGTATTTGGAATGAAAATATTCCAAAGACAACTTTCAAAAGTAGATAAAGACATTATGAATATATAGTCATGCCTTTCAGTCTAACTAACACACCAACGGTCTTCATGGATTTGATGAATCAGATATTTCAGAGATATCTGGATTCTTTAATTATGGTGTTTGTGGATGAAATCTTGGTGTATTCAAAGACAAGGGATGACCATGAGAAGCACCTAGAAACAATGTTAAAAATATTGAGACATCACCATTTGTATGCCAATTTATCAAAGTGTGATTTTTGGATGTAGGAAGTACACTTTCTTGGCCATTTCATTTAAAAAAGGCATTTCTGATGATCCTAAAAAGATAGAAGTTGTTATCTCATGGAAACCACATAAGAATTTATTTGAGATAGGAAGTTTTCTTGGTCTAGCTGGTTAGTACCAATGCTTTGTATTCAATTTTTCATGACTAGATTTTCCAATGACAGCTCTGACAAAGAAGAATTCTCTTTTCCAATGGATAGAGGAATTCCAGAATTCATTCCAGGAACTGAAAGTTCATCTTACATTGGAACTTATCTTGATTTTTCCAAAATCAGGACAGGGGTATGTTGTGTATTATGATGCTTGGAGATCAGTGTTGAGATATGTTCTCATGAAAAAAATAAAATGTGGTTTCTTATGGTTCAAGTCAGTTGAGGGTGCATGATAAGAATTACACAACACGGAATTTGGAGTTAGCTATAGTAGTCCATGCATTGAAAACATAGAGATACTATCTCTTTGGTGAGAAATTCACTGTGTTCATGGAACACAAAAGATTGAAACACATTTTCTCACAGTGATATTTGAATCTGAAGAAAAGGAGATGGATGGGGTATCTCCAGATGTTTGACTTTGACTTACTGTATACACCAAGAAAAGGGAATTCAGTGGTAGATGCAATGAGTATAAATTCATATGCCTAGTTAGCAAAACAAACTTCATATGAATGGTAGTGGATGTCAGTCCTAGCCGACATGCATGTGGAATGTGAAGAATGAGGTGATATTATGGTTTCCTTTTCATCTATTCTTATTTCTGATAGGGAAAATATTGACAAATAGGTACAAAAATATGATGCAGACTGTCTAGTTATGAGTTGAAAACTCAATGGTGGGGAGGCCATTGTGGGTTGGAAACTTGATGGGAGTTCAGTTTTGTGTTTTACAGATCATGTGGTTGTACATATGTCCTGTCAGGAACAACTCCTTCATGCATACCACCATTCAATATGGGATATACATCCAAGAACATATAATATGTATAAGGCATTTAAGGAACAATTTTGGTGGAGAGGCATAAATAGGAAAGTGGTCGAGTTCATTTATAAGTTCTTCACTTGTCAGAAAGTTAAGGAAGATCATCAAATACCAGTGGCTTTGTTGTAGTATTTATCTATCCCAGTGTGTAAATAGGATCAAATAGCGATGGATTTTGTTACTGGTATTCCAATAAAGGTCCCAAAACATGATGCCATTTGGGTGATAGTGGATTGTCATACCAAGTCAAACCATTTTATTCCAATTATTGACACTCATACGGTGGGAGATCTACCCAAAATTTATATCAATGAAGTGTTAAAGAGACCTGGCATACTAGTTTCAATTATCTTAGACCCAAATTCGAGGTTAATGCCACATATCTAGAAATATTTACATAAATCCCTTGACACTCAGTTGAATATGATCATGGTGTGTCATCCTTTGACCGATGGTAAATCCGAGTGGATGATACAAACATTGTAAGACATGTTGCAAGCTTGTGTAATAGATTTTGGTGGTACATGAGAAAATAATATACCTTGGTGTAGTTCTCATACAATTAAAACTGTCAGGCCTCAATATATATGGCTCTTTTTGAAACACTATATGGGAATCCTTTTCTTTCTCTACTATACTGGGTAGAAATATGTGAAACTTCACTATTTGGGCCAATCCTTGTCCAAGAAACAATGTAGAAGATTCAATTGATTATAAAGAGTATGGATATAGCTCAGAGTCATCAGAAATCATTTGCAGATCATCGTTGAAGACCATTGTCATTCGATGTGGGTGATCAATTCTTATTGTGGATATCTTCAAGGCTTGGACATCATTATTTCGAGAAGTAGGGAAAGATATGTAGAAGATACATTAGACCTTTTGGGATACAGGAATGGGTTAGGGAGGTGGAGTATCAGTTTTCATTACTACCATGGTTTAGTTTCGTGTATAATGGGTTCCATGTATCTCAGTTGAAAAATTATGAGTCTGATCCTAACCATGTGATCTGATGAGATCATGTTGACCTAAAGTTGGACATTTCATTGATACACATCCCGATACAGATTTTTGATTGGGAAGAGAAACTATTTCATAGAAAAAGAATCAGTTTGGTGCGGGTTTTATGGCAGCATGGTCAAATTCCAGAAGAGACTTGGGAATACGAGAAGGAGATGAAAGTGGAATGGCCAGAACTCTTTCAAATCGGTGAGGTTTTTCTACTTTCCAAGAACAAAAAGACCAAAGTTGAAGATAATGTATCACCCCATGTTTCTATTATATAACCCTTACTTTATTATTTTTAGTGTTATAAAGTGTAAGGATAATGGATAAAAGATTTGGGAGAACTCTGGAAGTGTTTTTTGGGCTAAGTAAAGCTTTCATGGGTGACACACAGTTTGCCTAACCATGTGGCCAAACTGTGTGCAATAGTCCTCTTTAGATAGTATCTCCAGAACATGTGGATCATGGTTTGGGAGACCATGCAAGGGGAAGTCGTACAGGCAGTGGATACCGCATGTTTAAAGCATAGTCTTCCAAGACATGTGGTCAAACCATTCACAGAGTTAGAAGGAGATCCTAAAAATAGGATCTCGCTCATTTTTTTCATAAGACCCTCGTTTTTCCCCTAAATGGTCCAAATTAAACATTTCTCTCCATTAAAGGTAGTAGAATATCTTCCAAGCATTTTGGAGTCGATCTGAAGGCTTCCCTTGGTGAATCGAAGCTAAATTGTTGAGGCATGTGATCGTTATTCACCGTTCTTGATTGGCTTCCTAGATACACTTAGATATACTTATCCTATTCAATTGGTTTGATATATCTACTCCTAATATGGGTAGATCTATGTTGGTTTATTCCAAATATGATGATATTTGGTCTTGATCTTTCTAGGAGAAAAGATCTAAGGTGGGTTCTTTGAGAATCGACCAAGTTTTCTTGTGCATTCTTTGTTCGTTGTGCCTTTTGTCAAAACCCTTGAGGTGGGTGGCTTCACTCTAGACTCCTGTTAATAAAATTAATTGGCATAATTTCAAATTGAATGTCTTGTGTTGAATTTATTGTGACTTTTATGATTTAACACTTGTTGTAAACCTTCTTGAGTTATGGTTTGTGAAATCTAGAAAAATTGGGTGTTTGAGTAAAGTGCTTTTGTTCTTGGTTTTAAAATATGGATTTTAAAAGGGTTTTTTTATTTTTGGCACATGAATTGGATTGGATGTTTTCAATAAAAGGGAAATTTTTATTGAAATGAAATGTTTCTTTGAAATTATTTGTGCTTTAGTTTTAAATAAAAGTTCAGTTTTATTGGAGTCTATTATTTTGGTAATCAAAATATGTTGCATAAATGGTTTTAGAGTGAGTTCATGCTTATTGGGCCCATAATGAGGGAATATTACCATTACGGTACAAGGGATATGACCCTAGATTTGGGGCATGTGTCATTGGGACATAAGGTAATTGGACGAGAGACTGCTCATGACTATGGATCTATCAAACGAAGCATGCATGTGTGGTTGTGTTGTGAACAATGGAATGGGGATGCCAAATGATAATAAGAATTGGTTTTAAGATTTGATTAGTTATTTTTATATAAAAATAACTTACTATAAATTGGTTTCATTTAGTTTTTTTTCACTTGGTTGTAAATGGTTTTTGGAACTTGTTTATAATTCGCTATAAGCTGTTTTGAGAGATTGTTTTGCATGAACTATTTTTTGTAAATGATGCTAAATATTCTATCCTAGTGTTTTGAGTAGGTAATTCATTGGGAAAAACTTTTGAGTTTTATACTCAACCCTACTTTGTAACTTTGGTGATTTTGTAGATTCTATCTTTCGGGTAAGGGTCAAAGGTAACGTTTCCCACGTTTATAGCACTACCTCATGATACTTGGGTTGTTTGGTGATTGTGGAACTTGGAGATTGTGGAGCATGGAGTCTTGTGATCTCTTGAGATTCTTTGGTTTCTCATCCTCTATATACTTTTATACTTGTTTTGTATTCCACTACTGCACATTTTGATGTGTTTTTGAGATACATGAAGTTGTTTAGTGGTCTTTCTTTTGTTCATGCACCATTTAGTGGATGGTTTGGATATGGGTTGATGGTTAATTGTTTTTTCCTTATGAGTTAAATAATCACGCTCTTTTATTTGAAATACTTTGGCATTTATTTCTAGACTTTGGTGTATTGGGGATGTTTCTTAAGGCCAGTGATGACTCGGTGTACTCTCAAGCCAATAAAAATTTATGGGTCAATACAAAAATCCTCTAAGGGAAAGAGAATGTGGAAGAACCCTCTTCCCAGTGAGATGCATCTCCAGTTTTTAAATCCTCATATTGATGATAATTTCATGAATAAACCATCAACATTACAAGGTTTTGAACCACTGGGAAAAATCAATCCTGTAATAATTGAATGATTTCCAAACATCAAGCGTTCAGAGACTTCTCCATCATCATATTTCATATGAGTGATCATCCCCTTCTGACGGATTTCCCTAAAAACATAATCTTTATAGATTGAAAAAGTATTCTTTTCCAGAATCTCCAAAATTGGGCCAATTGACTTGATATCATTCCAAGTGGATTTAAAATCTTTAGATCTGAGACTTCCATACTGATGGGAGTTGAAACAACCCCGACTGAGTGAGTATTTAGAAAGTGCCATCAACCCAAAAGTAGTTGGGTGGATTGACACTAATGACCTCAAAATTGGATTAAGTGTGATGCAACCTAGCAGCAACGTGAGGACCAATGACTTGGATCTAGAACACTAGTAGTGTCTCCAGAAGCACAAACCTATGGCGTGATCTGAACTCCAGGGGAAGCATTATTTGGAATAGACTAGAGGCACAGACCCACAATATAGACCAGAGGCGTGATTCTCCAGCAGCATAGAACAATAATATAATAGAGAACCAGTGGAAGTGTGAGTAACACGAGGAATAGTGGCATCACGAGAGCACTACTGAAACACCAGCGACAACAACAACTCCAAAGATGGAATGTATAAAACGCTTATCACCATCATAGGGTTAGAACTCTCGATTTATGAAACTCATGTAATTATAAATATAATTTTATAAATATATATTATTATATAAAAATATTTATATATACATAAAAAAATAATAAATATTTGTTTTTGTAATTATAATTATAAATATATATATATAATTATAATAAATATATTTATTATATACCATGAACGACGTGAGCCTTGGATTAAAAATCCATGGCCCTGGAAAATTTATTAAAAAGAAAGAGTTCATACAAAGACAAGAGAAAGGTGAAAACTATGAGTGATACAAATGTCACCACCATAATTTAAAGAAACACACATAATCATTTATTAGATCCACCACCCCTTCCATGTGAGCCACTCTGGCCCTTTGGATATGTGCCTCATCACTATTGTTTCTGAGCTTTCCAATATTTTCCTTTTCCATCCGAGTCTGATGGGTCATCCCTCTCACTTTGAGATTCATCACCTCGAACCCTATCCAAGATATCTTCCTACAAAAAAATTGTACATTTTTTAGAGGAACCATACATAGCATGTTCAATTTCATCACCCTAAGACATTGTCTCATTAAGACACATTTCCCCAAACAGTCCTTGAGAAAAATACAATATCTCTAAGAAAAGGCATCCCAATCTTAGAAGAGTCCACCTAAGATCCATATTGACAACCTACATATTCAGTAAAGAAGGAGAAGAAATACCTTCACTGCTTAAAGACTATGGATAGTCTTCCATGTTCCTCCTTATTTTTTTGACACCCTTCATCTCAAGACTCTTAAGGTAGAAAGAATCAAAGCATTAACAATTTATAGAATCAACCATTACAAAAAATCTAGGTGCAACAACACCCTACAAGTCCTTATTATTATCAATATATAGGCCAATAGACCCCATATATATCAAATCCTGAAGGCCCATTTATAAAAACTTTGTATCCTTGACATAACATTACATGGGAAGCACTTCACTGCTGCCTGTACAACCTTGTTTTTCAGCACCAACCCACAGCCTTGCCAACATCACTGGTGCAATCCTCCATGGTTGTCGTTGCCTGTGCAACCTGGATTGTCATTGTCACTTATGGTATCTTTTATTTGAATCCCTTATGGAGCCCAGCAATAATACTAGTAATTAATATAAGAATATTTATATATTATAATTAATTTTTGTTTATTTTATATATAAATTAGAATAAAATTAATATTATAGACATGTCTGTATTGAGTTCACCTATTATAATCATATATGTCCGTGTCCTTGGGTTCTTCAGATGCGCACACACACATATGTGAATAATGTTTATGTATAATACAACTAATATCGTATATTTTAATATATAATTAGAAATTATTAATATTTATATAAAAATATTAATTAAAACAATAATTTTTAGATAGTAGTAAATAATTGTAGTTTATTTTATATATAAATTACAGTAAAATAAATATTATATGCATTGTATATAATTAGATATACACATGTCTGTATTGAATTTATTTATCCCACACACACACATGTTATTGGGTTCTTTAGACACACACACATACCAATATGTGAATAAAGATGCTCATATATATAAATCAATAATTGAGAAATAAAACTTTAGATATTTAAAATGAACTTATATTGAAAATTTCAATAATTAATTTTTTAAAAATAATATATATTATTATAAAACATATATGATTAATTATTAATTATTATGTAATGTATAATTTAAATCTTTTTTAAGTATACATATAATTATTTATGAATATAATTATACGTTAATATAATTATTGATATACTTTAAAAAATATTTATTAATTTATTTTAAAAATAATATGCTTAATAATAATTATTAATTAATAATATCTTTTTATAAAATCAATACAGTTTTTACAATCTAAATTATAAATAATATATATATATATATATATAATATATATATATATTATAAATTCTAAATCTATATAAATTAAATAATTAAAATTATCCCTTTTAATTTTACAGTTTTATAATTTATAATATATTGTGAAAAATATTTATACATTTATATTTTTCATGTAAGTAAATATATGGATTATGTAAATGATTTTAATTAATATGTGAAATCACTTTTTTTAAACATTTTTTTTAATTTGAAAATTTTTATTAATATATTTGTATTAGTTTAATTTTTATCTAATTTTTTTGTCTTGAAATTATAATAACATCTTAAAATCAATGTGTGTGATCACTTGTGGTCCATTTCTCCCCCTCAAACAAATTTGTTTTTAAAGGCTATATTTTGATCACCTATATATTGGGTTCTAATTGGGGAATGGTCTCTCTTGGGACCGAATTAGTGAAATAGATGGTATATTGGGTTCATATAATATAGAAAAGATTAATTGTATCCCATGTTATTCAAATCATAACTATTAATAGACTAATTTATGTCTTTAAGATCATAACCATTAATAATCCTACCTTACACTAATATTTTAATCATAAGATACACTTTTTATATGTAATGGTATTTTTGCTTTATTTTTTTTGTTAAATATTAATATCACATAATAAAATAGGATGGATATGAATAAAAAATGGATGGATTCCAATCATATGAAAAAAGAGTATAAGGATGAGGTGAAACATTTCATCAAGTTTGCCAAAGATCATGCACATGAACATTCTCAAGTCCTTTATCTGTGTTCACACCATTGTTATTCAAGACTAATTAGTCCTAAGGTGTTGTATGAATAGTTGATTTGTTATAGAATAGATCAAAGTTATAAATGTTGGACTAAACATGGGAAAAACTAAATTTATTTAGTGAATGTTATAAGACTATATTTTATGGATAATATGATATAATTAAATGTGTGGACATTGATGAAGACTGTATCAAGGATGTTATTATAGGTGTGATCAACATTGAGGATCATATTGATGAAATGAAAATGATTATTGAAGATGAACTCCGTGATTGTCCAAAATTGATTGAGAAGTTAATTAGTTGTGAAAAGATTTCATTGTATGCTGGTTGTACTAAATATATAGCATTGTCATCCAAATTAATGATTTATAATTTACAAGTTGGAAGTAGTTAGATTGTCACCAATTTTACCTACTTACTGTATTGAAATATATGCTCCCATAAGATAATGATCTTTCGTGTTGAATATATGATGCTGAATGATTTCTACGTTCAATGGGTATGATCTATGAAATAATACATTTATGTAAAAATGATTGTATACTATTTTTCAAGGACCATAAATCAAATAAAAATGCCCACAAAGTGTCGTGTTTCTCAATACAAGAATGATGAATATTATCCTATTAAATTCTTATGGTACTTCCCAATCATTCCATGATTTATGTTCCAGTACAAAAGTGAGGAGACTGTAAGACAATTTATGTGGCATGAAGATAAAAGAAATAAGAATGGTAAACTTCTTCACTCGAAAGACTCTCCTTAGTGGAAGATAATTGATCATGAGTCTACTGAATTAGGAAACAAGCTGAGAAACCTTTTTTTGTGTTATCTATAGATGGAGTTAATCCTTTTAGTTTTCAATGTTGTACTTAGAGTACACAACCAGTTATGTTAGTAAATTATAACTTTCCACCATTGTTATGTATGAAATGAAAATAAATCATGTTATCTATACTTATGTCATGAAAAAAACCATGTAATGGTATTGATGTTTATTTGTCTCAATTGATTGAAGATTTGAAATTATTGTGGGATTCTGGTGTTACATTAGATGGTGTTTATAGAAATGAAGATTTTACAATCAGATCCATGTTGTATGGGAGGATAAATGAATTTCCTACTTATGGAAATTTTTTAAGATATAACATTAAAGGAACTCAATGGTGTACCATTTTTTAACATGGTACATAGATAATTAGGTTGAAACACTCATCAAAGGTTGTGTTTTTAGTACATTACATATTTCTACCCTGATGATATAAGTACCGATCTTGGATGACATCATTTTATGGGAGTGTAGAAGAAGGTACAACATTGTATCCAATAATAGGTGACCAACTATTTGGGAAATTAAAAGATATGGAAACTTATTTTGGTAAAACAAATTCAAAAAACCATATGAAAACTAACTGGAAAAATGGAACAATTTTTTTTAAATTACCATACTATAATTGTTTGTACATCAATAATTTTCTTGATGTCATGCATATGGAAAAAACATATCTAATAGTATCATTGGACTGATACTAAAGGAACCCATCCAAACAAAGGATGTAATTAAGGTTAGCTTTGATATTATTGGCATGGGAATAAATGAAGAGTTGGCTCCAGTGAAGGGTGAAAAATAAAATTTTATTCCTCTACGTTTTTTCACTATTTCCATATAGGAGAGATATCATTTTTTCAACTTCTTGAATGATGTAAAGTTTTCATAGGGGATTTCATCAAATTTCAAGAATATCATGTCAATGACTAATTTTAAGTAAAAGGGTATGAAATAAAATGATTTTCATGTTTTTATGAAAGATCTAATGACTATAGATTTATGTGTCATTTTTTTCCAATAATGACCATTATACATTAACTAATATCTGTTTATTTTTTAAATATATAAGTATCAAAGTTATAGACCTAAAAAATTTCTAACAATAGAAAAGGAAATTTCTATAAAATTATGTGAATTAAGGATATTTATCCTTTTATAATTCATTGATATTATGGTTCACTTGATGGTGCAGTTGTTAAGATAGATTCAAATATGTACCCATATACATTATAGATGGATCCACCCCACTAAACGTTATATGAATATTTTGAAAGGGTATTTGAAAAATTAAATTCATCCAGAAGGTTGTTTTGTGGAGCGATATGTTTTTAGATAAAGCCATTGAATTTTGTACCAACTACCTTTGTAGTGTGGAAATCATTCTACCAAAATCTCATCACACCAGGTGAGTTATGGGTGAAGAAATTTCCAAAATATATGATTTCATAATCATTATTATAGATTGGGAGTCGACCCACTTTTACATTTTTCATAAAATTTTAGACGTTCTCCTATATGTTGAAACCCACTATTAAATTATTAGGCAATTGAATATATTATGGTATGAAAGTTTGATATCAATTACCCATAATAAGTAGTTTATAGGGTGGTTTTGAGGCCATATTTTTAAGGAGTCAGCTGAAAATACAGATTAAATTTTAACACAACTTCGAGGGATAGTCATAAGAACAAGTGTGCTTATATTATCTTATAATTTTTATGTAATTAAGGGTCATACGTTCTATATAAATGAATATGATGAATTTAGTACCATTAAAAATAATGGAGTAACACTTATGGTTGAAATGATGCATGTATATGGTACTAACGATAGAAATCCAATTTATGTGAATCTATCATACTTTGGCATCAAACAAATATGGGAGTTGGATTATACCACATTCTAAGTGATAATATTTTACTAAAATTGGGTTGATAATAGTAATTATATTAAAATAGATGAATTTAGATTTTGGAAAGTGAATTTCAGTAAGAAAGGGTATAAAAGAGAACTTTTTATAATGGCATCATAGGTAATATAGGTATTTTATGTTCTAAATCCTACAAACTGAAAGTGGTCAATTATCGACCAAAACCACTGAAGTGTTAGATGTAAATTAAACTAAGGATGGCCCTTTAATTGGGACATCTCAATCATTTCATAGAGTTCCTAATTTATACGGGGTCTTGTTTGTCATAGGAAACCGTAATGAAGGTTTTTGGATACTTGATAGAGGATTCAAATACCTTAAACCTTTTAAAAAATAGACTTCAATAATTAGGTCATTGTTTTAATATATATTTTGATACCTCATATTATTAGTTGTTCACTATTGTATTTACATAATCTAAATTAAATTTTCAACCACTACTATAGATAATAAATTATGAAAATGCTGATGCTCCCAATCCTGAGGGACAATTGGTTTCTCAAAATAATGGTTCTCCCAATGTATAGGAACAATAAACTTTTTTACATGAAGTTTCTACCAATATATAGGAAAAATTTATTGATGATGTTAAAGATGATAAAATTTTAGATAGTGAACATTCTGTGTCCCAAAAAAATAGGAGGATCATATCATAATGGTGTTAGAAAAAATTATTAAAGAAGGAAACAAAGGCATCAAATTTGAGGTTGGATGGAATGCATGTAACCAACCTATTAACCCTAATAATTCTGTGTTCAATAGTTACATTTGGATCACCTCTAACATGCATGTGCCAATTGATGTTGATTTATGGAACAATTTTGTACCCATGCTCAAGACACCAATTTGCGAACATATTAAGGTATCATCATGATATAATTTCATTATATACAAAAAAATAATGAAATATTGACTTAATCTTAATTATTCCTTGCAGAGTGCATTCATAGTAGATGAATCCTGAATGAAATTTTTATTAATTCTTATTGGAAAGGATCACAGAGGCTTTTTTATAATTTTTATAAAGTTTCAACCCAAATACATTGAAGGAAAAAATTAACTTGTACCCACAACATATATATGCACACCTAAAATATCAACAAGCAGAGGATTCTTTTATTGGTATTAATGAAGAGAAATATTTTCAATTACATTGGGATTGGAAATAAATCGTTTGAAAATATGTGTTTTAATAACTTTGATAAAGAATTGTTAATTTATGAAACAACAAGTGAGTATGGAAAATAATAAAAAGACTTCAGAACCAATGTACCCCTACTATAGAGAAAGGATACGGTATACCTGGCTTGAAAATAAATTGGTATATATTTTAAATATACTGTAATAATTTTGTGGGATATGAAACAACTATATAATTGTGTTCCAATGTTTTTATTTAGATTAAGGAATTAAAATCCAAATCCACCTCTATCCCTTGTTATGTGATATGTAAGGAGGCATGTTAAAATTAATAATGGATCATAATCAATGAAAACAAATAGAAAGATGGGGAAATATGTGTAATTATGACATAATAAAATTTTCATTTTTTTTATATCTGTATTACATAATAATAATTACTAATTTTAAAATGTTTTTTATCCGACATAGACACAATAATCATCATCTGTCATTCCTAATGAACAATTATTTTCAGTGGCCTAGAAGATTCCAAAACAGTGTTGCCACATTGAAGGTGTGGGTTTTGGGGTGTCACCCCAAACATAGTTTTAGAAAAAATAATCATATGCATGCTGATAAGAAAATGGAAGATTTGTAGGCATAATTAGCTACTAAAAAGATAAACTTAATTTGTAGATAGATGTTTTAAAAAAATTTATTGGAAGGAATTAAAGAGAAGTAACAACACAAGAACAATCACTGCATGAAGACCCCCCCACCCCCATTAGATTTCAGGTGAGCTATTCCCCTAAAATATCTATCTTAAAAGAGATAATCAATATTTTCATAATTATTTCTATGAAATGTTAATTAGTCATACATTTATTCCTATCCTGTACTGATATTATATAGGGTGAAAATGATTTTAATTTATATCTATCTACACCAACCAATTTCATTTTGAAAGGGATACCATGTTCAAAATCCAAGGATATATTCTACATAATAGAAAACTTCCAATAGGTCATGTGAGAGTGGGGATTAACATATATCTTGAGTTGAGTACTGATCTACTTGTTCCACTTGATGATGAAAATTTCAATATGATCAAGAAACCTATTAGAACATTAATATCATGACCATTAGATCTTATAAATAAACATATTGATAAGGAGGTATTCATTTCTTATTTAATTTTCATGCAAAAACATTAATAATTAATGAAAAATGTTGTGTAACGATGAATGTTACTATATACAGAAGGAGGTTAGGGGGTAAAATGGAGGGTCAAATCAAAATGAGATAAAGGATCAACCAACCAATCAAAAAGATTTTCACAAAGTACAGTTACCCTGCCTGTCCAAATTATGCATTTACTAACACTAAAGGTTCATGTAGATACAACATTACAAAATGGTTCTATAATGGAAATTTATTGTAATAAATGTATATATGGAGTGTTCGTTACATAATGTATTGTTCTTTAGAATTTAAATTAAATCCTCACTCACGAATGGAAAGTAGTATCAATTTTAAATGTATACATGAGGTGGGTTTTTATGATTTCTCCATCAAATAGCTGGTATACTATGTTAATTATGATTGAATACTATCCATATTTTTTATAGGAATATCTATGAATACTATTTTAAGGGGATACCCTGTGTATAGAAATATAGACTCATTATTCCTCACATCACTTCTACACAAGAATAAAAATTTGAACCAAAGAAAATTGTAGTAATATAGGATAGACTAAAAAAAATGTTTGAAAGAAAATTATAGAGCATATCCTCTTCTTAATACCCATTATGTAGGGGTAAAACGCTATAATTTAATCATATCAAATATATTTTCATTCATTTCATTAGTTATTACTTTTTTTAGGTAGCATTGGTTACTCATTATAGTAAATTTAGATACTCCAAAGATCTATTTTCTGGATTTAATGCATGGATACCCAAAAAATGTCCACACATGGTGATGTTTATCATTTTTTAAAACACTACATTAAACATTTTACAATAAATCTTCAAGTTATAAATTTTATATTATGTGATAATGAAAATTAAATTATGATCGGGTGCTGTTTAAATATCATCAAAATCATGGCATGAGGACAGTCCATGAATACAAGGAGCCTAACTACTTCTACAAGTCGATAAGTATTAAGGTATATATAATTAAATTTCACTATCAAGACAAAAATAAAAACAAATTATTTAATTTTCTAAATGTTTCTACAATGTTAAAAATAAACCAATGGAAAAGATTATGGTTATTGTATTTGAAAATTTATGAAAATATCATATGTAATCAACAAACTAGCATCCTCGAAGATGTATTTTCAAAGTTAATTATAATTTAAATTAAAATATTTATTAATAATTTTTTATTTATATTTTCCAATACTAACAGGACTTTAAATAGTCCTCATATTCACAAGATGAAATATATTTTTTTAGAAATAAATGGGAAGCTTAACTAGTGTCAGAATGTGTAAAAAATCATGAAAAGGTGACTAAATATTACTTATTTAGTTTATTTTCCCATAATTTTATCTATTTTTTAGTTAATTTACTTATTATTTTTGTCAAATAATTTCGTAAAATGATACTTAAGTCATTTCTGAAATGTATGAAAAAAATAAAACCTCAATCTGATACACGGTGTGTCTAGTATGACTCAGAGTACATGTTTTCAATTTAAAATTGGCATTTTTGTTGAAAACACACATCACATTCTCAAAATCATGGGGAAAATTAACATTGTTTTGATACTTTAGAAAAATGATCCATAAGACATTTTGTACATGTAAGAATTAGTCCCACCTCAATCTGATACACGATGTGACTAGTATGAATCCAAGTGTCTGTCATTAGTCTAAAATTTATATTTTAGTTCAAAATATATGTCAATAACTAAAAAAAGAAAACATGCCTGAATTATCTTCACAATTTTGGAAAAAATTATAAGTTATTTGTGATGTGTGTGAATCAGTCTCACATCAAATCGACACACGATGTGACCGGTATGACTCAAAGTGCATGTCTTCAGTTTAAAAAGAAATTTTATTAAGAAAAGACAAGTGACATACTCAATGCTAATAAAACACATTTGAATTGTTTTTATACATTATAAAAAATATCCATATTTAATTTTTTATTTGTAGGAATAAATTGTACCTCAATCTGACTCATGGTGTGATCGGTATGACTCCAAGTGTGTCATTTTATTTAAAATTAACATTTTAGTAAAAAAGAAAAGTGACATACTTAAAATAGATAAAATGAATTAATATTGTTTTTATACTCTATAAAAATGATCCATAATTAATTTTTGACAAGTAGGAATTATCTAAACCTCAATATAACACCTTTTGTCCCTACTATGACTCAAAGTGTTTGCTATCAGTTTAAAATTGAAAATTTAGTTCAAAACATGTACCACACAAAAAAACGAATAAATTGTACTTATATTATCTGGATAATTTACTAAAATGATTCATAAGTCATTTTTTATGTGTATGAATCATTGTCAGATGAAACTGACACATGATTTGACTGCTATGACTCAAAGTGCTTATTTTTAGTTTAAAATGACATTTCAGAAGAAAAAAATACAAGTTACATACTCAAAACCAAGAAAATGAATTTATATAGTTTTGATACTTTAATAAAACAATCCATAAGTAATTTTTAATGTCTACGAATAATATGAACCTCAATCAGATGCCTGGTATGACTGATATCACTATAAGTGTATGTTTTCAGTTTAAAATAAACATTTTAGTTCAAAACACATGTCACATACTCAAAACCAAGAAAATGAATTTTTATTTCTTAGATACTTTAGTAAAATAATCTATAAGTCATTTTTGATGTTTAATAATTAAAATTTCCTCAATATGATACACAATGTGCTTGATATGACTTAAAGTGTTAGTCATCAGTTTAAAATTGGTGTTTTAGTTTAAAAAGTGTGTCACTTATTTAAAGACAATAAAACATGATTAGATTGTATTAATAAATTATGAAAATGATTCATAAGTCATTTTATATGTGAAGGAATCATTATCATGTCAAAATAACACATGATTTCACTAGTATGGGTCAAAGTGTGTGTTTTTAGTTTTAAATGGAATTTTAGTATAAAAACATGTGAAATAATCAAAAACCAAGAAAACAAAATCATGTTCTTTTGATACTTTAGTAAAATGATCCATATGTCATTTTTTATGTATAGGAATCAGTATAACCTCAATCTGATACACGGTGTGACTGATATGACTCCAAGTGTGTCTTTTTATTTTAAATCAAAATTTTAGTAAAAAGGACAAGTGACATACTCAAAACTAAGAAAATAAATTCAGATTGTTTTTATACATTTTTAAAATGATGCATAATTTATTTTTGATATGTATGAATTAGTCGCACCACAATATAATTAATTATGTGTTTGGTATGACTCAATGTGTGTATTTTTAGTTTAAAATTGACATTTTAGTTGAAAACAAACGTCACATAATCAAAATCGACAAAATGAATTTGGATTGTATTTATACTTTATAAATATGGTCCATAATACATTTTTGACATGTAGGAATCAACCTAAAATTAATCTGATACATGGTTTTTCTTGTATAACTGAAAGCATTTATTATCATTTTAAAATTGACAATTTAGTTCAAAACATGTTTTACTCACTGAAAACTAAGATAACACACTCAAATTGTCTTGATAATTGAGTAAAATGATTAATAAGTCATTTTTTGACATGTAGGAATCATTCTCATGTCAAACTGATAAACGATGTTATTGGTATGTCTCAAAGTGCATGTTTTTAGTTCAAAATGAAATTTTAGTAAAAAAAATAGATAACATACTCCAAAGTAATAAAATGCATTTGGATTGTTTTTATACTTTATGAAAATTATCAATATTTCATTTGTGACATGTATGAATCATCCAAACCTCAATCCAACACATGGTGTGATAGGTATGACTAAAAGTGTGTCTTTTTTATTTTAAATTGACATTCTAGTAAAAAAATAAAGTGATGCACTCAAAACTAATAAAACACTATATTATTTCATTGATAATTTAATAAAATGATTCATAAGTAATTTTTTATGTATATGAATCAGTTAGACCTCAATATGATGCACATTTTGTTCGTTATGAATCATAGTGTGTGTTTTTTGTTTAAAATTAAAATTTTAGTTGAAAACACATTTCATATACTCAAAACAAATAAAATTTATTAATATTGTTTCAATACTTAAGTAAAATTATCCATAAGTAATTTTTGATTTATAGTAATCATCCTCATAAAATATATAATATATAGTGTGTCCAATATAACTCAAATTGTATGTTATTAGTTTAAAATTGACATTTTAGTTCAGAAAGTGTGTCACTCACTGAAAACTGAGAAAACACACTCTTATTGTCTTGATAATTTAGGACAATGATTAATAAGTCATTTTTATGTGTAGGAATTATTCCCACATAAAAACAACACATAATGTGACCGGTATGACACAAAGTGTACGTTTTCAGTTTAAAAGGACATTTTAGAAAAAAAACAAGTGACAAAATAAAAACCAAGAAAACTCGTATATATTATTTTATAATTTTATAAAAATTATTCATAAGTCATTTTTGATGTGTAGGACTCATCCACACCTCAATCTGATGCACAGTGTGACCGGTATGACTCCAACTGTGTCTTTTTATTTAAAATTGATATTTTAGTAAAAAGATAGTTGACATACTCAAAAATTCTAAAACTCGTTAATATTGTTTTTATACATTAGGAAAACAGTCCATAAGTCATTTTTGATGTGTAGAAATCTATCACACCTCAATCTGATGCATGGTGTGTCTTGTGTGACTCAAAGTGCATGTTCTCTGTTTGAAATTGATATTTTAGTTGAAAACACATGTCACATACTCAAGACTGATAAAACACAATCAGATTATTTCACTACTCTAGGCATATAATTCATAAGTAATTTTTATGTGTGGGAATCAACCACACCATTATCTAACACATGGTGTTCCTGATATAACTCAAATCTTCTGTTATTAGTTTAAAATTTTCAATTTAGTTCAAAACTAGTTTCAATTTTCAAAAACAAATAAAATGTATTTATATTATTCTAATAATTTATAAAAATGATTTATGTATCATTTTTTATTTTTAGGAATCAGTCTCGTATCCAAACAATACATGATGTGACTCGTACGACTCAAAGTGTGTGTTTTCAGTTTAAAATGAAATTTTAGTAAAAACCACGACCGACATACTCAAAACTAAGTAAACACATTTGGATTATTTTGATACATTAGAAAAAGGATCCATAATTCATTTTTGATGTATATTAATCATCCAAACATGAATCTGATGCACAATGTGACTGATATGACTCCAAACATGTCTTTTTATTTAAAATAGGAATTTTAATAAAGAAGACAAGTGACCTGATCAAAACAAATCAAATGCATTCATATTGTTTTGGTAATTTTGAATTATGATCCATAAGAAATTTTTAAAATGTAAGAATCATCCGCACTATAATATTTTTAACAATGTGACTGGTATGATTGAAAGTGTCCATTATCAATCTAAAATGGACCTTTTAGTTCAAAACATGTGTCACTAATTTAAAAATAAGTAAAATCCCTCATATTGTCTTTATAATTTTAGAAAACTATTCATAAGTCATTTTTTATGTGTAGAAATAATTATAACCTCAAACCGACACACAATGTGACTGGTATGACTCAAAGTGCATGTTTCCAGTTTAAAATGACATATTAGTAAAAAACACTAGTGACATACTCAAAACTAAACAAACACATTCATATTGTTTTTATACATTATTAAAATGATCCGTAAGACATTTGTGACATATAAGAATCATATTCACCTCAATATTACACATAGTGTGACTTGTATGATACAAAAAAATGTTTGAAATGTCTATAATATAGTTTTTTTGTATTTGTGATGTAATTTTTATTTCAATTAAATTATTAATTTTCCTTATCCTATATTTGTTTCTAATGTATTTATTTGGGGCCTATATTTTGTGATGTATTATGATGTAATTTCAATAGCACACTACAGTAAAATGTCCTTTATCAGTTCATTTTTTAGAATTGATAAAGGACGCCCTTAATCAGTTGTTTTCTTTCACTGATAAAAGTGTCCCCCTTTAAAGGTGCTTAGATAAAAAATGTTTTTTAGTGATATTGATGTTTTTTTCTAGTGTTGTTAAAATCCTTTTCACTAGTAATGTCTAAAAATGGAAGTTGATCTAAGAACCTCTAAAAGGGGGTCATTTTTTCAGTGCTAAAAAAATATTGATAAAGGCCCATTTTATAGGTGCTAAAAAAAGTGTGGTTAAAGGGACCATTTATTATCACTAAAAAAATAATGTATAAAAGTACTCCTTTAATAAATCTTTTTTGTTAAGATGGTAAAATGGGGATTTATCAACACTAAAAAACCACTGTTAAAGGTCAAAAAATATTTGTTTTCTGTAAATAGATATTAGGAAGGGAGGACACCCCCACTTTATTAGCATTCAACACCCACCACCCACTTATATCAACCCTTTCATGACCCACGTTTTTCCTTTATTTCCACTAGAGTAATGCTCTCTCATTCCCACACCTTCACTACCGCCTACACTTGGATTCAAACCTGAGATCACCCTCACGCACATGTACCTTTACCACAAATTTATGTTTATTTGTTATCTAATTTATGATATATATATATATATAGTTATAGTTATATCTTTATCAATATATTTATTCATAAATTAATATATATTTATAAGATTATTTTTAAATACATTTATAAAATATATTTTTTTATGTTTGTGTGTTTATATATAAATACATAAATACAAAAAAACTTATATATAACATACATAAATATTATATATATATATATATATGTCTGTGTGTATTTATAAATATAATTATTGATAATTATATTTGTTTACATATATTATATATATATATTTATATACATATATTAGAATATATAGATAATATATATCAGTTTTTTAATATAGACACATACAAATAATTATTTATATATAAATATATATATATTATATAGGTATGTAAATATTCATACTTTTTTATTTCAAATGAAATTAATATTATTTTTATTTAGATATGGTTTATATATTTTGAAATATATTTTATATGTAAATATGTATAAATATTTATTTATAAAATTAAATTTTTACGTCTAAATATATACATATATGTATATATGTATATATATTTAATTATAAATAACAGTATATTATAAAAAATTACAATATTTGAACAACATAATATCCTTATGAGTGTAATACTTGAAGATAAATTGAGGCTCTACCAAAAAACGTTAAGAATACTTCCATAAATGAGGATTAAATTCCATCAAATGTTAAAAAATTGGGGTACCCCAACAAAAAAAATATTTTTTGGAGGCCTTTTAAGCCTTTTTGACCCAAAATAAATGAAGATTGGGATTCCTCCAGGTTACAACTATAGTAACCACTTCCCCAGAATCTTAGAGATGGTGCCTTTATACCATTAAATTGGCACAAGATATAAGGAATCCCATCCAGAAGGACCAAATGTTTTTGTAGTCTTGGTAAACTAGATACATACATGAGACTTGCATTACATTCAAGTACACAAATTATAACATAATTTTTTTTATTTTAAAAATATCATTATTCCCTCTAGAATATCCCTCTATAACACTCATAGTAAACTTCATGGAATCTCATAGAAAGGAAAAAAAATATGGCTAAGATCAAATTCTCAATAATGTTTGTGGACAACGGAAACATTCATGAATCAAAAATCATAATCAATATAGTAGGGTAATAACTGAACACACATTTCATAAAATAAATAAACTAAGAAGTAATTACATCTAGAGATAGTATCAATGTGAAAATATCATGGATAATAATAAATATGGATTTGTAAATAACTAAGAAAATATGTCATTTAATCAATAACATGACAATCATAATTGGATAGGGGTTAATCTATATGGCATGATAAATAAAAGAGAAAGTATGTCATTTAATAAATAAACTAAAAATGAAATGAATTTGCAGATAATGTTATAGTGAAAATATATTGGATAATAATAACTCTTAATGAAGGCAATGCATAATTATCAGATATCTTGTTTCCTAGGAACATTATACCTTTAATGTCAAGATTTATCCTCAAGAAAATTTAAAACATACTAGGTATAAACCCATTAGTTAAGGATAGAAAATCGATTCATCCAATGAGACTACTCATTCATAGATGGGATTACATTAACTGAACCCAAACCTATATATTTCATGTCCAAAGCATTAATGATATATCAAATAATCAATTTAACTCATAAAAAATGTGCCTTATCATCAAATATCTATATTGATTAAAGGATACAGATTTATTAATATTTTCCTAGTTAATCAAATAACCTTCAAAGTAAACACCATATATAAAAATGGTATATGGTTTAGGAAATAAATGTATCCATGATAAATAATTTTTACATTTAGATAAAATTTAGTATCTAAATGAAACTGAATAATTCAAGTAAAAGTTAATGACTATAAAAATAAACTAAGGAAGTGGATTTCAATACTTTGTTTGTTCAAAATAACCATAAACCATCTAGATGAATAATATGGATGGTATCAATATACAATCATTAGAGTAATAATAAAGTGTTTTTATCATTATTGAATAAAAATACCATAAAAATATTCTTAAAACCATTCTTATGGAAAATATCATTTTCATTTTGATTGTTTTTAAAAATCCTTTTATTTTAAAATCACTTTCCAAAACATTTTCTTTAAAAATATCCTCATAAACATGAAAAGGATGATTCAAAGAAATGATGTTCATTAAGGTAGGTAATTCCATACATGGCATAAAAGTAAAAATAAAATTCCTTTTTCACTATAAAAAGGTTAGAAAATTTCCTTGTAAATAAAATTAAAAGAAGATATTATATGTCAAATGGTTAGTATTTACATGATATAAAAGTGAATTATTTCATAATAACAAATAAGACTCAATAGAATGTAAATTAAGATAAAATAGCATTCCTTATGCTTAGTTTTTTGTTAAACGTGATTTAACCTAATGTATAGTGGTTTTAAACATGTTATTAACTTTTACCAAAACCATATTAATATTTATAATATCATTTATTATCTTTGTATAATATATTATCACCTGTTCATTAATGGTCTTCCATTATTTTCATTGTTTCGTGTGTTAATTTCCTTGTTTTCTCATGCATGTTTCATCATTAAAGATATGGTTCTTGTGCATATTATATAGTTATATCATCTCCATAATAATAATCATAAAATAATTATCTTATTTTTACATCAATTTTACTTTTAAAACTAGTCATGAATGATGGTTATGAAAAATGAAGTACGTTATGATCATGGAGACTGTATGCCATATGTATGCATGAGTAATGTATCCATTTTTCACCAATCATTATGGAAAGTAAGTAAGTAATAAAATACCTTAAAATAATGATCATTATATAATATATTCCATATTTTTTACTTATATATCTCATCCATGTGTTTTGGTTATAAAAAGAGTGTCACATCGCTCCATAAAGGCGGTAGTCTACACATACACGAATGATGTTATCATCTTTACATGAGTGAAAATGAAAGAAAGAAAATGATATATATTATATTTATATAATTATAAATATTTCATGAATATCATAAATATTTCATGTATATCACATATAATAATTAACTTTTTCTTTATCACCTTCAATGTGAAGTGTTAGTGAATGATCAGGGACATCGCTTCGCGAGTCAGTAGTTCATCATACACACAAGTGATGTTATCGTATCTCCTATGAAATGGAAGTTCAAAATTTATATATTATATAGTTACTAAATAGGTATAAATATGTTATAAATATCATATATATATTTTATATCCATTATCATACCCAACCTTGAGAGTTGGAAATAGAAAAAAATGATATTGGTTCGCGAGGCGGTTGTCCATTGTACACACGAACTATGGTTTCATAACTCATTTGATGCAAGTGGAGATGGTTTTAGGTAATTAAATTTTTAGAACTAAATCCTAGTATATTTAATATATTCAAGATATTATATCATCATGTTTTAATATAAATTTAATGAGGTGGATAAAGAAGTAAAATAAAGACGCTCATTCAAGAACATTACCTCTTCTTCAGGTATCCTACTCAGGTTGTACTAAAACATTCATATGTTGGATTTATAACAAAACTAAGGATTATAGTACTAGGGCATGTAATTTTGGAATTTATTGGGATAGGTATTGCCTGAACCAGTTTTTTTGAAGGTGTGAAGTGGAGAGGATAGGGGTTCCCTTTTATTAGTGGGGTGACTGGCACACTTGTGATTTTTTAAAAGAGTGAATTTTACCCATGTTTTTTTCATTTAACCTGATCCAAATAATGGTAAATTATATATAATAAAATTTATAATGTCTAAATATGTACATAAAATGGGTTAATATAAGTTTTGGGTCATTGTTACACCTTATACTCTAACATTAACCATTAATTAAACTCATTTTTACCTTAATCACTATACTTAATTTTAACCATTTTCACTAATCATTATGGATAAAAATTAATTTGAAATTATTATTATTCAAAATATGGAATTTATTTTTCTAAATTCAACTCACATAAGTGGAAGAATTTAATTTAAAATTAATCTCGTCGACATGGTGAGAAAGCAGGTTTTTAAAGTAAAAAATGTTAAAAAGTTTACAATGATTTTATATAAAAAATAAATATAAAAATGATTCCAATGAAATAAATTAGATTAATATATGTATAATTGAAATATTTTTAATTTTAAACCAATTAAAAAAATAATTTAACATTCAAAATTATTTAGATGAAATATTAGTTTTTAATTAAAATCCAATATTTTTCACTACTCATCTAAAAATGAAACTTCTCAGAAAAATATCAAAAATTCACCCTAAGATAATTTTGATATTACAATTTCATAAATGAAGATTATTTTTGCAAATAATTTTTCAAAAAGTGTAAGAAATTAATTTTAAATTATAAGAACCAAGCATGATTAAACCATCTTTTAGGAGAATGCAGTTTCTATGAAAACATTTACTTTTATTTTAAATGATTATTATTATTATAGATAATCAATAGATAACCAATAAATGTGTGTAAAATGTACATTTTAATATGTTATTTAATCCAATTCAAACCCTAAATTCAAATTCATGGTGAGAATGGTCATATTAAATAATAATATTAATAGTATATTGTTTTTTGGTAAAACTCATCCATGTGTGTAATGCAATTTATCGAAGAAAATTTTTATTGCATGTATCGCAAGATAAACTCATTTTTTCATAAATTTCAAGCTATATAATTTTTTGAATTTATTTAAAATATAAAATATATTATAAAGACTTAGGATTTTATATTCCATTCTATGCTTGGTGTTCTGTGTCACATACATAATTGAATAAAATGTTGTTCTTTTATAACTTCAGGGTGTTACATTAGCCCCACATTAAATAAATAGTGTCTTCATTATTTAAAATTGGTCTTGAAAATCATGTATTTAAAATTTGAAAATTATTTTTGTGAAAAAAACCCACATTCTAAATGATTTGATAAAACATCCCCTTAATATGAAAGAAATGTAAGTACAAAGTTCACAAGGAATAACAAATATCTATATTTTTAAGTAGGAGATAATTGGTGGAAAGTGAAGAAATAGACATTTAATAAAAGAATAAATATTTTTAGAGAGTGCTTGAGGTCATTTATCATAAAAAATTAAATGATCAATGGAAATTTGAGGGCCACAAAGCCATAAATTAGTGATTATTTAAAATATGATTAGCTCTACATAAATGAAGGTATTGGGATAATTTTTTTGTTTAAATATCATTTTTCTAATATTGAATAATAATTTTAATTCCTAATAATATTAGTAAATGTAACACCCCGAGATTTTATGAAAAATATTGTTTTTAATTTCATTAATATCTTTTGTTGTATGCTACACCAAAAGGAGCTTGCACAACACGGAACCCTGACTTGGCTTTCATTACCCGCAATCACGACCTTCCTCGATAGCATGTGTTGTACGCAATACTGGGTTTTACTAAACAACGATATATTATTAAAATATTATTAGAACTAGCAGTTATGAATAGTAATACCCACTTTTTGAAATTTTATAAATTTTCTCTTTCAAAATGGACATAATTTTTGGATTCAGAATATCGAAATTAGCCTATGGTGAATTTTTGGTATTTTTCTGAAAACTTTCAATTTTTGATGAATAGTGAAAACACTGGGTTACTATTCAAAAACCGAATTTTTATTTAAATAATTATTTATTTTATTTAAATTTATTTTCGGTGAAAATAGATACATAATACCTATATAAGTTCAATGTAATTCATTGGAGTCATTTTATAATAATTTTAGATATATAAAAATTTTATTGAACTTTTGACCGTCTTTTACCCACCTCCTAGGAGAATTTGAAAATTTACATAAAACTTAATTTTACCTCTTATGTGAATGGAATTTCAAAAATCCTAGAGACACGGTTGATTTTATTAAGTAAAATGTGGTTCAATGAGATGGAAATAATTTTTGGTCAATAGTAACTTTTTACTTTTTTTACCACGGTTAAAAGTAAATAGGGTAATTAAGGGTAAAAATGATTTTATTATTACCCTAACACATGTCCTAATTCTATTGGATAAGTGTAATTAGAACAAAAACAACCTTAGGAATAAAATATGATCATTTAGGCCCACTTGGATTGGATTAGGACATTTATTATTAATTTATTTAAAGAAGGGTTAAAATAGATAAAATCAAAGTTTAATAACTCAATAATTTTTAATATAGGGTTATACATAAGATAAATTCGACTATAAATATTCATTAGAAATATAAAAATATTTCCTACATAATTATATTTTATTTTTAATTTTTAGACATTAAATAATTTAGTTTATTTATGACACAATGATGATGCAGTAATTATCTTATTAATGAAATATTGACATAATTGATATTATAAATACCCAAATTAATGAAATTTGAGACTTTTTATGAATTACACTAATTTTATAGGTTAATATGACTTGTTAGAATTTGTTGTATTAACTTTTTTCTAAATAATCGTTCTGTTATGAGTTTCACAAAAATCATTTACCAAATAGTGTCAAAATTTACATAAAATAGTTTGTAAAACAAATATTATATTATTAATTTTTATTTTATTCCTAAAAATATAAGGTTCTTCCAAATGAATTAGATAAGGTTATATATATTAATAATAAACAACTTGGGGTTTGTTTGGCTTGTTATAGTATGTTTATTAATCTTATAGTGTAAGAAAACAAGAGGACACGGTAAAAGTTAAATTATCTAACTTAAAGTTAAATCTTAATGATAAGGTTAAAATAGATACCTAAACTTTTCTAAATTCTATTGTATGAGAGTATTTCGACCCACCCTCACCTTAGCTTATAAATAAATCAATTTGGAGCTATTAAAAACCGAATACGACTTTATAATAAAATAATAGTTTTTGTTTTTCCAAAGGTGCCCCTCTCCTCCCTTATAAATGGGAACCTCCTCCCTCTCTTCCTCACACCACTTTGAGCCTTAAAGATGGTCCAAACCCTTCCAAATTTTCTTCTCCACTTCCCTAGAAACATTCTAGAGGTCCTGTAATTCTTCAAAGTCTATTTTTAATTCCCTAAGAGGAGGTCTCAAAGAGGCGCTTCAAAGAAGTGGTAATGTCTGTTACCGATTCATTCAACTTTATTTCTTCTTCCACTTCTTCTTCTTTAGTTGTTTCATTATGAAGTAATAACATCGGTATCAATAATATACTTATATGTTATTATAATTATGAAAAAAATCCCATTTAACCTTCTATCCATCCTACAAAATATTAAATCACCGCGCATGCGTACGTACTGAATACTGTCTCCACGCCGTGGTGTAATCTGTTTTTCTAACACCACCTTACTTGGATGGGTATAATGGTGTAAAGAATAACTATACATAGTTATTATAACATCATAATGATTCTCATATATTTTTTCATCCACTCCAATTCAATTCAATAATTATGGAAATGATATCATCCCTCGTGCATATGTACGGACTACCGTCTCCACGACGCGATGAGATTCATTCTCCATGTTAACCATTAAAGAATGATTATAAACTATATATAAGAAATAATAATGAAATATATGAAATTATAAAGCTACTGGATTTATGTATATATATATTTATTTCATCTACTTAATTCCATTCAACTCAATAAGGAAACAAAAACAGCGTTCATGTGTACGTACAGCCTACCGTCTCCATGAACGGTGTATTTATTTCCATTTATAGATCTATTATATATATGTATATTATGAATATATATTATATATAAATCATGTTTAATATTCTGGAATTAATTAATCATGATATAATTAATCATATGAATAATTAAAAGTCAAATCATGGACCATAAATGAAACGATTTTACCCAAAACGCTACATTAACATGAATTTACAAAAGAACAGGTAATATAAAGTCATAAATGAACCATATATGATATCATAACAATGAAGATGATTATGTAGTAATTCAATGACATTATTTAAATCATTATACAGGAGGTTCGGATATGTACGAAGCATATCGGACCTAAGGTAAGGGATAATTATTCCAATCTCATTCTTATCTGAGATTGTTATTCTTAAGTATTTATTGGGGTTATGTTTATTATCCACGTCCATATGTTCTCAAAATATTTTCATAAAATTATTACTTTTCTTTCATGTATGTTTAAAGTCCTTTTTACCCATTTTTGACTTTTACTACATGGTATGTATGGAATATTTCTTTTACGAGGTACTTTTTGACTTTTCCAGTAAAAGTATGAGAAGAATGTTTTTTAACTTATACGGCACGAACAGATTTTTATGGTTTCATAACTCCTTATTTTCAAGAAGCTTACTCTACATGATGTCATTATTATTTTCAACAAAATCCTTTTATTTTAAAATTTCATGGCACTTTGTGAAGAGAAAATGATTTTGAAGAAGAAAGGATATTTTCCTCAAGAATTCATTTCAAGTGTTTTATCAAAACCATTTTTCCATCTAAGATGACATTATATCATATGTGTATGTTTCAAGTATAATGTCTTTATGATTTACATGTTTTCACTTTCATTATTTTGAAATGATATTCATTTCTTTTATATGGATTATGTGATGATGGGATGATGTTTATGAAAACCATTTTATTCGTTGGGTTATTATGAATGATGTATGTTTATTTTGTGGAAAAATTAAGAATGATTTCATTAAGAGATGGGTGGGACCTATATCTCCCTCCAATGCATTGGGTAAAGAGTTATATCTTATGATATAGACATGGATAGAACGGTAAGTTAATCTGGTCCAGTGTTACAGGACTGAAACGAGGACTGAACTAGATTCAGAAAGGGACTTTCACTACTGGAAATTTGGGCTATAGCCACGGTTCTAAACTGTGGCTATAGGCCCTCAAACCGTGGTTATAGGTAATAGCCACAGTTCCTCGAACCGTGGCTAAGTTTGTCATGGCTATAGGCCTAGAACTATAGCCATGGCTCCAAACCGTGGCGTTAAATCTATAGCCATGCTTTCAACCGTGGCTTTAGGTATACAGTCATGGTTCAAACCGTGGCTGTATACCTATAGCCACGGTTGAAACCCTGGCTATACTAAAGGTCGGACAGAATATATTTCCACGGTTTAAAACTGTGGCATTATATCTATAGCCACGGTTAAAAACCATGGCAATAAACCAATAGCCACGGTTTAGAAACGTGGCTATAGGGTGTCCAAATCCAAAAAAAATACCCCCTGTATAATGACCCGAAGCTTATCGTACATGGACATTACATTACTTTTGCGGAATACTTAGTACATAACAAAAACACACACACAAGGATCGTAATAGTTTAGTGTCTTTGGAAACTCGGAACGTAATCTTCTAAACGTGGTGAAAGATCTTCAATATCTCCCATAATGATCTTCCCTTTTTTTTTACCTAAAACCTTTCTTTATATCCTGGGGAAAGAAAAACAAAAAAAGGGTGAGCTCAAATGCTCAGTAAGGGTAAACAAAAGAAATATCAATCACATCATATACATAAGAACGTAGCTTTTGGAAATCTTGACCTGCAAAAGAGCTCATAATATCATAACATGGGATAAATCATAGAATTGAAAATGAGATCCCCATAATCATAACATAAAACTTGAAACTTTGTGGCATGCACACATAATCATGGAAAATCATTTCTTGTTAGTCATGACTCATTGCCAAGACTATCTTAGTGGACAAAGTCCCTTTCTGAACCGAGTTCACTCCTCATTTCAGTCCTGTATCACTGAACCGAAATAACCTTCCGTTCCAGCCATGTCTATCTCATGAGATATAAAATCATTACCCAATGCATTGGAGGGAGATATAGGTCCCACCCATCTTATAATGAATCCTTTCTTATGTGTGCCACATAATCGTAAAACATACATCATCACATAACACATGTAACAAAAATGGGATTCTTGAAACATCATGACATCATAAATCAATTCATATAAGATAAAGGAATTCATAAACATAATTCCATCACAACATAGTCAAATCAATGTAAAAATATGAATAGAAATAGAACCCTTTATTATCTTAGATGGAAAATAATTTTGATAAAACACTTGAATTGAATTCTTGAGGAAAATATCCTTTCTTCTTCAAAATCAATTTCTTTTCACAAAACATCATGCAATTTTAAAAGAAAGAGATTTTATCTAAAATAGTCATGAAATCTTTTAGAGGAAGCTTCATGAAAATAAGGCTTTATAAAACCGTAAAAATCCGTTCGTGCCGTATAAGTTAAAAAAAACCATTCTTCCCGTACTTTTGTCGGAAAAGTCAAAAAGTACCTCGTACGAAAAACGACAAAAGATTCCTTTCATATATTTTACTAAAAACTCACCGAAGGGTAAAATTGGATTTAAACAATTGTAGGTGGATGGAAATAATATTACATATTGAGGAAACATGGATGTGGATGATAAAATACACCCCAGTAAATGCCAAAGTAAAAACAATCTCGGATAAGAATGAGATTGTGATATTTCCCTTACCTTAGGTCCGACTTGCTTTGTAAGTGTCCGAACCTCCTGTATAATGATTTAAATCATGTTATTGACTTATTACAGAATCATATTCATTGTTATGATATCATATATGGTTCACTTATTATATTACCCGTTCTTTTGTAAATTCCATGTTAAAGAAGCGTTTTGGGTAAAATCGTTTCATTTATCGTAGGTGTTTTGACTTGTTGTTCTTGACATCATTATTACATATATCATGATTTACTTACTTCCAGAATATAAAATATGATTTATATATCATATATATTCAGTATATATATATATAATAGGTAGATAAATAAAATGAAAAACACCGTTCATGGAGACGGTAGTCCGTACGTACGCATGAACGCTGTTTTCCTTTCCTTATTGTCTTGAAATGGAAGTAAGTAGATGACATACATATGTATATATATACATAAATCCAGTAGCTTTATAATGTCATATATTTCATTATTATTTCTTATATATACATTATAATCATTCTTAAATGGTTAACATGGAGAATGAATCTCATCGCGTCGTGGAGACGGTATTCCGTACGTACGCACGAGCGATGATATCATTTCTATAAATATTGAATTGAATTGGAGTGGATTATACAATATATCAGAATAAATATGATGTTTTAATAACTATGTATAGTTATTCTTTACACCATTATACCCATCCATGTAAGGTGGTGGTGGAAAATAGATTACACCACGGCGTGGAGACGGTATTCCGTACGTACGCACGCGCGGTGATTTCTTTTTCCGTAGGATGGATAGATGGTGAAATAGGTTTGTTTCATACTTATAATAACATATCAGTATATGAATGATACTGATGTTATTACTTCATAATGAAACAACCTAAGAAGAAGAAGTGGAAGAAGAAATAAAGATGAAAGAATTGGTAACGGTAATTACCTCTTCTTTGAAGTGCCTCTTTGAGACCTCCTCTTAGGGCACTAAAATTGGTCTTGGAGGAAGACCAGAACCTCTAGGATGTTGCTAGGGAAGTGGAGAGGAGAAATTGGCAGGGTTTGGCCGAGCTTGAGTGCTCAAATTGGTGTGAGGAGGAGGGGGAGGAGGTGTCCTTTTATAGGGGAGGAGAGGGGCACCTTAGGAATACCTCAAAATATTATTTTATATTAAAGTCAAAATCGGTTTATAATGGTTCCAAAGGGTCTTATTTAGAAGCTAAAGTGGGGAAGGGTCGAAATCCTATCAACCAATAGGATTTATACAAGTTTAAGGTATTATTTTAACCTTATCAATTAGATTTAACTCTAAGTTAAATAATTTAACTTTTACCGTGTCTTTTTGTTTTCTTTCACTATATGGTTAATAAACTTACTATAACATGCCAAACGAACCCCAAATTGTATATTATTAATACATATATCCTTATCTAAGTCCTTTGGCCGAACATTAGATTTTTAGGAATAAAATAACAATTAATAATATAATATTTGATTTAAAAACTATTTTGTGTCAATTTTGACACTATTTGATATATGATTTTTGTGAAAGTCATAACAGAATTATATGTTCGAACCAAGTTGATTAAATCAACACTAATATATCATAGTAACCTAGAAAATTAGTGGAATTCATAAAAAGTCTCAAATTACATTTATTTTGGTGTTTATAACATCAATTATGTCAATATTTCATTAATAAGATAATTACTGCATCATCATTGTGTCATAAATAAATTAAATTATTTAATGTCTAAAAATTAAAAATAAAATACCCTTATGTATGAAATCTTTTTAGCTTTCCAATGAATATTTATAGTCGAATTTATCTTATGTATAACCCCATATTAAAAATGATTTACCTATTAAACATTGATTTTTACTATTTTAACCCTTCTTTAAATAAATTAATAATAAATGTCCAAATCTAATCCAAGTGGGCCTAAATGGTCATATTTTATTCCTAAGTTTGTTTTTGGTCGAATTACACTTGTCCAATAGAATTAGGACATGTGTTAGGGTAATATTAATATCATATTTACCCTTAGTTACCCTATTTACTATTAACCGTGGTAAAAAAGTAAAAAGTTACTATTCACCAAAAAATTATTTTCATCTCATTGAACCACATTTTAGTCCTTGATATTAACCGTGTCTCTCGGATTTTCGAAATTCCATTCACAGAAGCGGTAAAATTAAGTTTTATGCAAAATTCAGTTTTTAACCTACCACTTAGTAGTTTCACTATTCATCAAAAAATTGATGTTTTTCAGAACAATGCCAAAATTTCATCCCAAGCTATATTTCATATTCCGAATTCAAAAATGAAGTCTATTTTACCAAATTCATAACATAAAAGTTTCATTAATTAATTTTATAATTAAATCCCGCTGTTAAAACAAATAGCGTGTTTTTAAGAAACAATATCTATCAAAAGATTGACACTTGTTTATGTCTAGTTTAAATGTGAAATTACATCCAATGACCAACATTGTATTAAATTGTAAAAATATATTTTAAAACCACTTAAATTAATGATTTATCACTATTAATTATTTCGATTAAAAAAGTTGTTTTTAATTATAATTTAGTAATTTTCACTATTCATCAGAATATGAAAGTTATCCGAAAAGTACCAAAATTTCACCTTAGGCTAAATTCGATACTCCGAATCCAAAAATGAAGTCCATTTTGAGAGTTAAAATTTCTAAAATTTAAAAAGTGGTTATTACTATTCATAACGTCTAGTTTTAATAATATTTTAATAGCATATCATTGTTTCGTGAAACTCAGGATTACGTACCACACACGCTATCGAGGAAGGTTGCGATTGCGTGTAATGCAAGGCAAGTCAAGGATGCGTGTTGTGCAAGCTCCTTTTGGTGTAGCGTATAACACAAGACATTAGTAAAATAAAAGAATATTTTTTTTCATAAAATCTCGGGCTGTTACATTCTACCCCCCTTAAAATGAATTTCGCCCTCGAAATTCGTCGGGGTTATAAATGGTTTACTATTTGAAAGTTTCTTTAATAGAAACCCACATCGTAAAAGGGAATACCAAAACTTGGCTTTTAAAAACTAAAGTATGAAATGTAACGATTACCCAAATAAACTAATCACTGGGTTTCCACATAGGTGAAAATATGGATATGGAAGAGAAATCTAACCATCATGTTCTGATGGAGAGTGGTAGTGAACATGGCTATGGAAAAGCCAGTAATCACAAATCCATAGATTTGTGATGATATAAGGTACCATCTGATTCATCAGGTATAAGATCACTAGGACAACATTTTTGGTTTTCAAGATCATTTCCCTAAAGTTGAAAATTTGCTTAAAATAAATACTTACAATCTCACTTTTGTTCGTGCTTTGAAAAATTTCTACTTCATCTCTTAAATAAATGAAGTTGAATTTGTTATTTGTGAAGTGTTAGCAGATTATGTGATAGAATGATGGGTCATTCCATCTGTCTCAAACAAAAGGTTAGAAAAAGTTATTAAATATACATAAGTCATTCTATAGTGAGATTAATCACATATGGTTCCTAAAATGGACTTATACTTCATATATCATACTGCTTAATATAATAACACTAGTTTCTACTAAACAGGGACTTCCTGTAGGTCAGTGGTAGGCGATAAAGGCCAGTCGCACTTCGGTTGTGGGTTCGATTCCTACAGCCTTGTCCGAAGCGATGGGCTGTCGCCCGTCCTGCAGGTTGTCCCTTTTTCTAAAACTACGCTACTATAACATCCCATCATCTATCCTTAAACAATACTAACTTATGTCCAACATAATCCAGTCTAATCTTTAGGCTTATACATAATACTGCAGTCCACTCTCATAATATAGTGACATCGATTACCAGAGATTTAATACTGTCGTTGATCCCCACATATCATAAGATATGTCTTGTTGGTCACATTCCAAACATTCAAAGTCCTTAATCGTGTATTCTCTTGAATACCTTAGTGAAAACATGAGTGCAGTTAAAAGTTAACACTTTCCACATACCAAAATCCTCAAAATTCTATATACTCTAACCCTGATATCACTTAGTCCTTATATCAATCATGAGCTCATGAATACTATTAAACATTTCATTTTCTCGTCTTCATTATGCGCATATCATCTTATTTCCAAAAAAAATATCTCTATCACTTTGAATACGACATCAATAAATATTTCAATACTCAATGATACAACATTATTTTGGAATCCCATTACATAAACACTTAATCATTCCACCACATCGTTGTCATATTCAACATTGCCAATAGTGATCGCATGTGATTTCCCTTTGTCCTTTGCCTTCAGTGGTTGCTCATGTTGATCATCACTAACCCTTGGATTAGGGTAATTATTAGCATAATGCCCCATTTCCTTGCACTTGAAGCATTGAAGTGTTGGCGGTGCGTTTTCTGCAGTGTTTGCTTTATTCACATCATTAGAAACCCTTTTTCCATTACATCGACACTCAGCTGCTCGATGACCTTCTTTTCCACACTTAAAACATTTTCTAGTCCCTTTAAGACAATCTCCACCATGCTTCTTCCCACACTTTGTGCATAAGGAAACATTCATCTTCTTTTCATCATTATTCTGAGATTTCTCCTTTAACTCCATCTTTCATTTCTTGTCAAAACCATGAGATGGATATGTAACACCAACTTCCATTTCTACCTTGATAGCACAATGCACAATTTCTTCATAGCTACTGAAGTCTCTTATAGCTAATGCCCTTCGAAGACTTGGTTTTAAGCCACTGAAAAATCGATCAACTTTACTTTCAGGTTGGATGATAATTCCAGAAGCATACCTTGCAAGTCTTGTAAAATTTGCTTCATAGGTACCAACAGATTCATCGTCCCTTTGCTTCTGTTCAAGAAACTCTTTCTCCATCTTTGTTCGAAGAATACGAGGGAAGTACTTACTGAAAAACAAGTTCTTGAACTCGTCCCATTCCATGGACTCAATTTCATCTCTTGGCCTCGTATTCTTGATAAGATTCCACCATTGATCAGCTTCACCTTCCAAACGATATACTGCTAAGATGACTTTATCATGTTCAGAACATTGAAGAACTGAAAATATCTTTTCAGTAGTACTAATCCATTGTTCAGCAACTAATGGATCAGTAGACCCACTGAAAGATGGTGGACGTTGCCTCATGAAGGACTCAATAGAATATTGTTCCCTTCTCTGCTCATTTGGAAGTCCAGAATGATTCATAGCTTGTGTAAGTATAGCAATAAGATTTTGCACTCCATCTCCCATAACATTTGTTTGTTCAGGAGGGCAATCATTGCATTGTCCATTGCATTGATCAACACGGTTCCTTCGGGTTCCAGCCATCGTCTAAAACCCAAAAAGAATAGTGTGAGAGGCAAAAATCATGCTAGGGAAAACAACATAATAAAGGGGGAGTACCTTCAATATCCAACATCTTAGGTTTAATTCTATGATCGTTAGCGTAATTCTATTACTATAACCTATACGTATACTTATCCCTAGGGACATCCCTAGACATACCTTAGAAATATCTCTAGGGATCTCACTAAAGTTCTCGCATCCTAGTTTCCAAAGGTTGACTAAACCTTTCCTCTGATACCAACTGTTGCGGTCTAGAATTACTTCTAGTGGACTACAATTGATACCTATCAGGGCACTCCATGGGCGGCTACACCCCCTGGGCGGGACACACCACCATCCCCAGTGGCAGCCATTTCCTCATGAAGCCCTTGGGCGGAGATCCATGCTTCGTCCAACGCTCACATGTGAGAGTTCCCAAGGATCGGATACATTCCTACCTCCTTTGCCTCTGATACCAACTATAATGACCCGAAGCTTATCGTACATGGACATTACATTACTTTTGCGGAATACTTAGTACATAACAAAAACACACACACAAGGATCGTAATAGTTTAGTGTCTTTGGAAACTCGGAACGTAATCTTCTAAACGTGGTGAAAGATCTTCAATATCTCCCATAATGATCTTCCCTTTTTTTTACCTAAAACCTTTCTTTATATCCTGGGGAAAGAAAAACAAAAAAAGGGTGAGCTCAAATGCTCAGTAAGGGTAAACAAAAGAAATATCAATCACATCATATACATAAGAACGTAGCTTTTGGAAATCTTGACCTGCAAAAGAGCTCATAATATCATAACATGGGATAAATCATAGAATTGAAAATGAGATCCCCATAATCATAACATAAAACTTGAAACTTTGTGGCATGCACACATAATCATGGAAAATCATTTCTTGTTAGTCATGACTCATTGCCAAGACTATCTTAGTGGACAAAGTCCCTTTCTGAACCGAGTTCACTCCTCGTTTCAGTCCTGTATCACTGAACCGAAATAACCTTCCGTTCCAGCCATGTCTATCTCATGAGATATAAAATCATTACCCAATGCATTGGAGGGAGATATAGGTCCCACCCATCTTATAATGAATCCTTTCTTATGTGTGCCACATAATCATAAAACATACATCATCACATAACACATGTAACAAAAATGGGATTCTTGAAACATCATGACATCATAAATCAATTCATATAAGATAAAGGAATTCATAAACATAATTTCATCACAACATAGTCAAATCAATGTAAAAATATGAATAGAAACAGAACCCTTTATTATCTTAGATGGAAAATAATTTTGATAAAACACTTGAATTGAATTCTTGAGGAAAATATCCTTTCTTCTTCAAAATCAATTTCTTTTCACAAAACATCATGCAATTTTAAAAGAAAGAGATTTTATCTAAAATAGTCATGAAATCTTTTAGAGGAAGCTTCATGAAAATAAGGCTTTATAAAACCGTAAAAATCCGTTCGTGCCGTATAAGTTAAAAAAAACCATTCTTCCCGTACTTTTGTCGGAAAAGTCAAAAAGTACCTCGTACGAAAAACGACAAAAGATTCCTTTCATATATTTTACTAAAAACTCACCGAAGGGTAAAATTGGATTTAAACAATTGTAGGTGGATGGAAATAATATTACATATTGAGGAAACATGGATGTGGATGATAAAATACACCCCAGTAAATGCCAAAGTAAAAACAATCTCGGATAAGAATGAGATTGTGATATTTCCCTTACTTTAGGTCCGACTTGCTTTGTAAGTGTCCGAACCTCCTGTATAATGATTTAAATCATGTTATTGACTTATTACAGAATCATATTCATTGTTATGATATCATATATGGTTCACTTATTATATTACCCGTTCTTTTGTAAATTCCATGTTAAAGAAGCGTTTTGGGTAAAATCGTTTCATTTATCGTAGGTGTTTTGACTTGTTGTTCTTGACATCATTATTACATATATCATGATTTACTTACTTCCAGAATATAAAATATGATTTATATATCATATATATTCAGTATATATATATATAATAGGTAGATAAATAAAATGAAAAACACCGTTCATGGAGACGGTAGTCCGTACGTACGCATGAACGCTATTTTCCTTTCCTTATTGTCTTGAAATGGAAGTAAGTAGATGACATACATATGTATATATATACATAAATCCAGTAGCTTTATAATGTCATATATTTCATTATTATTTCTTATATATACATTATAATCATTCTTAAATGGTTAACATGGAGAATGAATCTCATCGCGTCGTGGAGACGGTATTCCGTACGTACGCACGAGCGATGATATCATTTCTATAAATATTGAATTGAATTGGAGTGGATTATACAATATATCAGAATCAATATGATGTTGTAATAACTATGTATAGTTATTCTTTACACCATTATACCCATCCATGTAAGGTGGTGGTGGAAAATAGATTACACCACGGCGTGGAGACGGTATTCCGTACGTACGCACGCGCGGTGATTTCTTTTTCCGTAGGATGGATAGATGGTGAAATAGGTTTGTTTCATACTTATAATAACATATCAGTATATGAATGATACTGATGTTATTACTTCATAATGAAACAACCTAAGAAGAAGAAGTGGAAGAAGAAATAAAGATGAAAGAATTGGTAACGGTAATTACCTCTTCTTTGAAGTGCCTCTTTGAGACCTCCTCTTAGGGCACTAAAATTGGTCTTGGAGGAAGACCAGAACCTCTAGGATGTTTCTAGGGAAGTGGAGAGGAGAAATTGGCAGGGTTTGTCCGAGCTTGAGTGCTCAAATTGGTGTGAGGAGGAGGGGGAGGAGGTGTCCTTTTATAGGGGAGGAGAGGGGCACCTTAGGAATACCTCAAAATATTATTTTATATTAAAGTCAAAATCGGTTTATAATGGTTCCAAAGGGTCTTATTTCGAAGCTAAAGTGGGGAAGGGTAGAAATCCTATCAACCAATAGGATTTAGACAAGTTTAAGGTATTATTTTAACCTTATCAATTAGATTTAACTCTAAGTTAAATAATTTAACTTTTACCGTGTCTTTTTGTTTTCTTTCACTATATGGTTAATAAACTTACTATAACATGCCAAACGAACCCCAAATTGTATATTATTAATAAATATATCCTTATATAAGTCATTTGGCCGAACCTTAGATTTTTAGGAATAAAATAACAATTAATAATATAATATTTGATTTAAAAACTATTTTGTGTCAATTTTGACACTATTTGATATATGATTTTTGTGAAAGTCATAACAGAATTATATGTTCGAAACAAGTTGATTAAATCAACACTAATATATCATAGTAACCTAGAAAATTAGTGGAATTCATAAAAAGTCTCAAATTACATTTATGTTGGTGTTTATAACATCAATTATGTCAATATTTCATTAATAAGATAATTACTCCATCATCATTGTGTCATAAATAAATTAAATTATTTAATGTCTAAAAATTACAAATAAAATACCCTTATGTAGGAAATCTTTCTAGATTTCCAATGAATATTTATAGTCGAATTTATCTTATGTATAACCCCATATTAAAAATGATTTACTTATTAAACATTGATTTTAACTATTTTAACCCTTCTTTAAATAAATTAATAATAAATGTCCAAATCTAATCCAAGTGGGCCTAAATGGTCATATTTTATTCCTAAGTTTGTTTTTGGTCGAATTACACTTGTCCAATAGAATTAGGACATGTGTTAGGGTAATATTAATATCATATTTACCCTTAGTTACCCTATTTACTATTAACCGTGGTAAAAAAGTTAAAAGTTACTATTCACCAAAAAATTATTTTCATCTCATTGAACCACATTTTAGTCCTTGATATTAACCGTGTCTCTCGGATTTTTGAAATTCCATTCACAGAAGCGGTAAAATTAAGTTTTATGCAAAATTCAGTTTTTAACCTACCACTTAGTAGTTTCACTATTCATCAAAAATTGATGTTTTTCAGAACAATGCCAAAATTTCATCCCAAGCTATATTTCATATTCCGAATTCAAAAATGAAGTCTATTTTACCAAATTCATAACATAAAAGTTTCATTAATTAATTTTATAATTAAATCCCGCTGTTAAAACAAATAGCGTGTTTTTAAGAAACAATATCTATCAAAAGATTGACACTTGTTTATGTCTAGTTTAAATGTGAAATTACATCCAATGACCAACATTGTATTAAATTGTAAAAATATATTTTAAAACCACTTAAATTAATGATTTATCACTATTAATTATTTCGATTAAAAAAGATGTTTTTAATTATAATTTAGTAATTTTCACTATTCATCAGAATATGAAAGTTATCCGAAAAGTACCAAAATTTCACCTTAGGCTAAATTCGATACTCCGAATCCAAAAATGAAGTCCATTTTGAGTGTTAAAATTTCGAAAATTTAAAAAGTGGTTATTACTATTCATAACGTCTAGTTTTAATAATATTTTAATTGCATATCATTGTTTCGTGAAACTCAGGATTACGTACCACACACGCTATCGAGGAAGGTTGTGATTGCGTGTAATGCAAGGCAAGTCAAGGATGCGTGTTGTGCAAGCTCCTTTTGGTGTAGCGTATAACACAAGACATTAGTAAAATAAAAGAATATTTTTTTTTCATAAAATCTCGGGCTGTTACACCCTGGACACCCCCTGAAGACCCTCTGGACACACCCCTGGAAACCCCCATGGACACCCCCTGGACACCCCTTGGACACCCCCTGGACACACCCGGGACACCCCCTGGACACACCCTGGACACCCCCTGGAAACCTCATGGACACACCCAGGACACCCCCCAGACACCCCCCTAGACACCTCCTGTAGACCCCCCCCCCCCCCCCGCCCTCCTCCCAACTGCCTTGCAGAACCCCCCCCCCCCCCCCCCCCCCCCCCCGCACCAGCCCCCCCTGCCCCAGCACACCCCCTACCCCCCCCCCCCCCCCCACCACCACCTTCACACCCCCTCCCTGCCCCCAACAAAATTTAGTTCAGTTAGCATGCTTGCAATACAAATGAAACCTACTAAAATAACTGTAAAAGTAGTTTAATTCATAAATTTTTCTTATGCTAAATTCATGATTACAATAAATATTTTTTTTATAGTAATCTAATTAAAATATACAGATTGTTTTTAACTTCTAAATATTCTGTTCATGAGGAAATATGAACTCATAATTATACGACATGATATAGAACTAAATTTTAAGATGATATGTAATTAAGTTAGTCTAAACCCCGGGACACCCCCCCCCCACCTACACACACCCCTTGGACACCCCCTAAACGCCGGGACACCCCCTGGACACCCCCCTGGAACCCACCCCAGGATAGACCCCCCCCCCCCAGACCATGGACACCCCTGCCAGTCTGCCCACCCCCCAGACCCTACCCCTCCCAGAACCTTCCCCCCCCAGAACCTGGACACCTCCCCAGACCATGGACACCCCCCCAGAACCTGCCCCCCCAAACACAGACCCCCCCCCAGAACCTGCCCCCCCACCTGCACACCCCCTCACTGGACATACCCCTTATATCTCCTCCCTTCCCCCTTGGACAGACCCCCCTAGCACATCCCCCACCCCTTTACACACCACCACTCTCCCCTCTGGATAGAACCCCTTAGAACCCCCCCCCCCTTGACACCCCTGGACACCCCCCTTGACACCCCCCTACACCCCCAGTACCACCTGCACCCAGCCCCCCCCCCCCCCCCATCCCCCCTGCACCCAGCCCTATATCCAGCCCCCACCCCCTACACCTAGCCCCCTCACTACCCCTTGCACCCAGGTCCCCCTCACCCACACTGCACCCCCACTATCCACCCCCACCCGCACCCCCACTGCACCCCTGCACCCAGGCCCCCATCCCCCTGCACCCAACCCTATATCCAGCCCCCACCCCCTACACCCAGCCCCCTCACTACCCCTTGCACCTAGGTCCCCCTCCCCCCCACTGCACCCCCACATCACCCCTGCACCCAGGCCCCCAGCCCCCCCCCCAGCACCCCTAAACCCAGCCATATATCCATCCCCCACCCCCCTACACCCAGCCCCCTCACTACCCCTTGCACCCAGGTCCCCCTCCCCCCCACTTCACCCCCACTATCCACCCCCACCCGCACCCCCACTGCCCCCCTGCACCCAGGCCCCCAGCCCCACCCCCATCCCCCCCGCACCCAGCCCTATATCCACCCCCACCCCCCTACACCCATCCCCCTCACTACCCCTTGCACCCAGGTCCCCCTCCCCCCCACTGCACCCCCACTATCCACCCCCACTGCCCCCTACACCCAGGCCCCCAACACACCCCCCCTGCACCAGTCCCCCCCCCCGGCCCCAGCACCCCCCCTATATAAGGCCCCAGCCTTAAACCTTACTTAATCTTGAGTTATTACAAGATTACACATTGAGGATCTTTTCAGGTTTAGAGTTTTAGAGAATTAGATCATAAAACTTGCATTACATTCCACATATAAACAAAGTGGTTACATAAAGATATTATTCTTCATTCCCATCAATGGAAACACATTTAAAATAAAACATGGATTAATTCTTGACACATCCTTGACTCTATCATCTTATCATGTACCTTTCCCTTGACCTGTGAAAAACATTTCAAAAACTTGGGATGAGCATAAAAACTCAGTATGGGTTATAAAAAAAACATGGAAAGGAAACATGAGTTCATATATACATAAGAATGAAATCATACTTTACCCATAAAACATTGGCACTTTAACATACCTCATAAAATCACGAATAAATCATTGAAATCATAAGACATAAAGGTAACTTGAGGCATTCATAACATTCTTACATAGGGAGTAACCCTCTTGGTTACGTTTGGAATACCCATCACAGTATATTCCCTAAAATCTCTATGGAGAAACCTTAACGTTTCACTCCTTCGCGTTACCCAATGCATTGGAGAGCTATAACGGGCTCATCCGCCCTTAGTTTATCACGGAACCAACCGTCTTCATAATAATGCCCAAGAACCATAACATAATCATATCACATAAAACATGCATAAAGGAAACATAAAATTTCCACATTTCAATCACGAGATATCAATACAACACATTGATATAAAAACATTATGAAAACCATTTTCAATACCAAAATAAAAGAAAGGTAAAATATGTTATTTATCTTTCTTTTAAAAAGAAGGTATGGCTTGTAGAGGAAGCTGAAACTCAAATAACGGTCACGACGGCGGAGAAGTCGTTGTCGCCGCATACGTACGACAAAAACATTCCCTTTTGTCGTTTAGTAAATGCTTCATATAAAAAATATTCCTTTTGAATAAACGTAAAAGTCAAAGGGGTTTATACACCGTATAAAAGAAAGTTGTGTATAAAATAAAATATGCCTCAACGAAAGGAGATTGAGACGAAGTCCCATACCTCGTATCCGACTTGACCCGACCGTTCTTTAATCTCCTGAATAATAAACTTGAGTTAATCTATACTTTCTTATGAATCTTTTTCAAGTTCATTATTCCTTTTATACCATGTTATGAACATCATGTAATCAGTTAAGTTAATAATGTTTATTTTGTCGGTATTTGGTTCTTAAGTCAAAAATAGACTTCTTACACTTACATGTTGTTAATTTGGTCAAAGGTTCACTATATCCAGAATGGTATTCATGATTTAGATATCATATATGTCATATATATCCAGTACATACATGCATTTATAATATTACATCACATTTAGAGGTAAGAAATGAAATGCACCGTTCATGGAGACGGTAAGCCGTACGTACGCATGAACGCTACTTCCATTTCTATTTCATATTTTCTGGAATGGAATCATAATGATATAAGAGTATATTATAATTCCAGTATAATAACATATATAAAATCATTAACTTTATCCTTTACACATCCCACATATGGTATTAACGAATCAAATCACTTTTAGGGGGCGGTAGTCCGCACTTCCTAAAATGAAGATATCGTGTTTTACCCATAATGGAAACCATAAAGGTATGACCAAAATGAAAAAAACAGAAGCTTAAGGAAAACATAAACATATTATATATCATATATAAAAATAGTGACATCATAATGGACACCTTTGAAGGTGTTAAATGAGTGTTGAACAATCATCGTTTCGGGAGGCAGAATTTCACCATCCACGGAAACCGTATGTTCTTTAACAATTTGATGTAGTTGTGTGAGAGTGTAGCTCAAATAAATCTTATAACAACATCCTAGTATATTGAAGATACTGGTGTTATTACAAAGGAAGTAAATAAAAAGAGTTTAGGGGGTTGGAGAAGCAAAATAAAACAAATGAACATGAGAGAATGAATTACCTTTAAAAGTGTAACTCCTTTTGAGTTGATCCTAAAGGATTCCTTTGAAAGGATTCTGGCCAAAGGGAATCCTCTAGGATGAGGAGAGGGATGTGGAGAGAGCAAATGGGCAGGGTTTGGCCGAGCCAAAGTCTTGAAGAGTGTGTGAAATGAGGTAGAGGTGGGGGGCCTTTTATAAGAGGAGAGGAGGGGCACTTTTGGAAAGTAAAGAAACATTACTTTATTTGAAAATGTGTTTCGGTTTTAAAAGGTCCCAAATTGATATAATTAATGGATAAGGTGATAAGGGTTCGAAATACACTCATCCAATTCGTTTTTTCCATGTGTAGTTCATAGATTTTACATTATCTTTCCATTTTATTTAAATCGTCAAATAATGATGTCATTGCTGCATCATTATTATGTCATAAATAATTTAATTTATTTAATGTCTAAAAATCATAAAAAAAATACTATGATGTAGGAAATCTTTTTATCTTACCAATGAATATTTATAATCAAAAATCTTATCTTTATAACCCCATGTAAAAATTGTTTTCGTAAAACATTTCTTGTTTGTGTCATTTTTACTTTAACATTTAATAAAAAGTTATTTATGTCATTTCCAAACCAAAGTGTCTCCATGGGGTCCCCAAGTTGACCCATGGCTTGTCTTGGTCGTCCATGACACAACCAATAAGGTTGGGACATGTGTCTAGGTCATTTCATATTATTAAAGCATTATTTATACCTTAAACTACACTAATTACCACTAATCGTGATTAAGAACTTAATAAGTTACTATTCACCAAAAAATTATTATATTCTCATTGAACCACATTTTACATACTAATGACAACCATGTATGTCGGATTTTTAAAATTCAATACACATTAGTGGTAAACTTTCATTTAACAAAAAAATCAGTTTGCTTGATTACCACTTAGTGGTTTCACTATTCATCAAAAATTGAAGTTTTTCAGAAAATTACCTAAAATTCACCCTAAGCTATATTTGATAATCCGAATTAAAAAATGAAGTCCATTTTAAAAAATTCAAATCATATAAGTCACATTAATTAATTCAATAATTAATTCCCGCTTCCAGAGCAAACAGCGTGTTTTTACAAAAGAATAAGTATCAAAAGATTGACACCAGTTTAAGTCTAATTTCAAAGTGAAATTGAATCCAATGACCACCATTGGATAAAATGGTAAAAATATATTCTAATTTCACTTCAAAACCAATTAAAAACATAATATAATCATATAAATAAAATAGATTAAAAAGCAGTTTTGATGTAAAATGCAGTATTTTTCACTATTCATTAAAAAAATGAACATTGTCAGAAAAATACCAAAAATTCACACAAGGTAAATTTTGATGTCCCAATCATAAAGAATAAGTCTATTTTGAAAAACATATTTTATAAAATTTTCAAAAGATAGATTCAAAAATGGTTTGCCATCAAAAGGCAGTAAAACAATCTTTTAAGAATATTAGTGTATTCCATGCATAAGATTGTATTTACTTTCATTTTAAGCCTCTATAACACTATCTTAATCATTAATAGACATAGATAAGAATATCTGTTATTCATTACTTACTTGGGATGTTACATCCTTCCCCCCTTTAGAAAATTGCGTCCCCGCAATTTATTTACTTATCAAATAAATGGGGGTATTTATCCCTCATTGCATTTTCAGATTCCCATGTTGCCTCTTCAATCATGTGGTTTTTCCACAAAACCTTTACCTACTTAATCACCTTATTCCGTAACACTTTCTCCCTGTGATCAAGAATCTGGACCGGTTGTTCCTCATAAGATAGGTTCTCTTCCAGCTGAACTACCTCTGGACTCAAAACATGAGATGGATCTGGCATATACTTTCTCAACATCGAAACGTGAAAAACATTGTGTACCTGAGATAAACTCGGAGGTAAAGCCACTTGGTATGAAACTGATCCAACTCTCTCCAGAATTTTGTATGGTCCAATAAACCTTGGACTCAACTTTCCTTTCTTACCAAATCTCATCACACTTTTCCAAGGAGAAACCTTGAGAAAAACATGATCACCTACCTCGAAAGATAGATCCTTCCTCCGGTTATCCGCATAACTCTTCTGCCTGCTCTGAGCTGTTCTCATGTGTTTCTGAATCAGCTGAACTTTTTCTACCATCTCTTCTACCAATTCTGGTCCCATCAACTTCCTTTCACCCACTTCATCCCAGAAAGTTGGAGTTCGACACCACTTCCCATATAATGCCTGAAATGGTGCCATCTGTATACTGGAATGAAAACTGTTATTATATGAAAACTCAACCAAAGAAAGATGTTGGTCCCAACTTCCCTGATAATCCATAGAACAAGCTCGTAGCATATCCTCCAATGTCTGAATTGTTCGTTCTGACTGCCCATCTGATTGAGGATGAAAAGGTGTACTAAAATTTAACTCAGTACCCAAAGACTTCTGAAGGCCTTTCCAAAAGTTAGAAGTAAACCTGGGATCACGATCCGATACAATGTAGAGAGGAACTCCATGTAACCTGACTATCTCTTTAAGATACAAACGGGAAAGTTGATCAAGAGAGAAAGTATCTCGTATAGCAAGGAAATGAGAAGATTTGGTCAAGCGATCAACAATAACCCAGATTGCAATATTACCTCGAGATGTCTTTGGTAATCCAACAACAAAGTCCATGGATATATTCTCCCATTTCCACTCTGGCACTGGTAAAGGCTGAAGCATCCCTTTCGGTAACTGGCGCTCTGCTTTAACCTGCTGACAAGTCAAACACTTCACAGTAAAATCAGCAATATCTCTTTTCATTCCATCCCACCAGTAATACTCCCGCAGATCTCTATACATCTTAGTACTGCCCGGATGAACTGAAAACGGAGAACTATGAACTTCACATAACAACTCTCTCTTCAACTGTGAATCACAAGGCACACACAATCTCTTCCCAAATCTCAAAACGCAGTCATTATCAATGTTGAATTCAGGCAACTTACCTTTCTGAACCAGCTCTACCTTTTTCTGCAACTCACTGTCTTGCTTCTGTGCTTGCTTGATTCTATCTGATAGAGATGATCTCACTGATACCTGAAACAAAACAGAAGGACTTCCTGCACCAACAACTTCTATGCCAAAGTTCATCAAATCATTAACCAAAGGATCACGTTCCAAACGCAACATTGTTAATGAAGCATTACTTTTTCGATTCAAAGCATCAGCCACTTTATTTGCATTTCCCGGATGGTAATGAATTGTACAATCATAATCTTTGATTAATTCCATCCATCTCCTTTGTCTCATGTTTAACTCTTTCTGAGTGAATATATACTTTAAACTTTTGTGATCGGTATATATTTCACACTTTACTCCATACAAATGATGCCTCCAAATTTTTAAAGCAAAAACAACAGCAGCTAATTCCAAATCATGTGTAGGGTAATTTACCTCATGAGTTTTCAACTGTCGTGAAGCATAAGCAATTACTTGATCATTCTGCATTAGGACGCAACCAATTCCTTTCAATGAAGCATCACTGTATATAACAAACTCACCATTCCTGGAAGGTAGTGCCAAAACTGGAGCATTCACCAATCTTCTTTTCAATTCCTGAAAACAATCATCACATTCTTTTGTCCAGATAAACTTAACACCCTTCCGAGTTAGCTTAGTCATTGGACTAGATAACCAAGGAAAATTTCTAACAAACCGTCGCTAATAGCCCGCCAAACCAAGGAATCTACGAATCTCGGTTACATTTGTGGGTCTTGGCCATTCTTCCACAACTTTTGTTTTTGCAGGATCAACAGTTATTCTATCTTTAGAAACAATGTGACCAAGGAAAGAAATTTGTTGCAACCAAAACTCACACTTACTGAATTTCCCATATAGTTTCTTTTCTTTTAAGGTTTGCAAGATAACCCTTAAATGTTTTTCATGCTCCTCTTTACTTTTAGAAAACACCAAAATATCATCAATGAAAACCACCACAAACTTATCCAAGAACTCATGGAAAATTCTATTCATTAAGTCCATGAATACAGCAGGTGCATTGGTTAGACCAAAAGGAATTACTACAAATTCATAATGGCCATATCTCGTACGGAACGCGGTCTTCGGAATATCTGCCTCCTTTACCTTCAGCTGATGGTACCCCGATCTCAAGTCAATCTTTGAAAAAAAACTGAGCTCCCTGGAGCTGATCAAACAAATCATCGATATGAGGCAAAGGATATTTGTTCTTAACAGTGATATTATTCAAGGCTCTATAATCAATGCAAAGTCTCATAGAACCATCTTTCTTTTTAACAAATAAAACAGGAGCACCCCATGGTGATGTGCTAGGTCTAATGAAACCTTTCTCTAATAAATCTTGCAATTGCTCCTTCAACTCTAAAAGTTCAATTTGTGCCATTCGATAAGGGGGTTTTGAAATTGGCTTAGTATCAGGAACTAAGTCAACAGTAAACTCAACTTCCCGATCTGGTATTATTCCAGGCAACTTATCAGGAAAAACATCAGGATACTCATTTACCACTGGCACATCATTAATCTGAACAGTTCCTTTATTTTCAACGACGTGTGCAAGGTAACATTCATTTCCATCTTTCACAAGTTTCTCGGCCTCTTGATATGTTATAAAAAGTAAGGGTTCATTCTTGTAAACAAAATGAAAGTCTTTCTGAAAAGAAACTTCTTTAGCTCTACAGTCAATCTTAGCATGGTAAATAGAGAGCCAATCCATACCCAGGATAACATCAAACTCTACTAGAGGTAGAACAATAAGGTTTGCAAGTAGGTTCTTTCCACGGATAAGGATAGGAAGATTCTTATAAATTCTTTTTGCCTCGAAATTCCCCCTAGGTGTTTTTACCAAATGTTCAGGAGTCATTTCTTGAGATGGTATTCCCATTTTACTAGAAAATGTTTCAGAGATGAAAGAATGTGTAGACCCCGAATCAAACAACACACTGGCATAATCTGAAAAAACAAACAAAGTACCTGATACAACTTCATTTGATGGCCCGACATCTGCTGAATTAGTTGCAAAGGATTTGACCACCCCTTTCTTCTTGTAGTCTAACTGCTTCCCATCACTCAAGCTCTTTGTCGGACACTCGTTTGCATAGTGACCCATCTCATTGCACTTATAACATTTCACTAACTGTAAATCAAATTTGTTCTTACCTTCACCTTGATCCTTTTCAGTGCAATCACGAGCCTTATGTCCCATCTTACCACATCGGTAGCACTTCCCAGAATTCAGAAGACATTCCCCAGCATGCCTTTTGCCACATTTATCACAAATTGGAAACTTAGTTCTCTTACCATCAGACTTTTTTGAAGAATTCTTACCTTTCTCCTGCCACCTCGGTCTCTTCTTCTGCTGGTTGTTATAGAAAACTTGGTCATCGGCAAACTCCATTTCCACCTTCTCAGCACATCGAACAAGCTTTTCATAACTTTTAAACTCACGAGAAGCTAATGCCCTTCGATACTTTGGCTTTAATCCTGAGTAAAAATGATTGATTTTACTATCAAGGTCCCGGATATAATTTGGAGCATACCTTGCCAATCGAGTGAACCTTTCTTCATAGGCAGCCACTGAGTTTTCCTCTTGCCTCAATTCCAAGAATTGCTTTTCCATCCTAAGTCGAACAGCCTTAGGAAAATACTTCTCAAGAAACATACCTTTGAATTCATCCCAGTCAAGAGCATCAATCTCATCGGCGTCCCTGATATTTTTAACCATAGACCACCACTGATCTGCTTCACCCTCCAAACGGTAAATAGCAAGACTAACCTTTTGATTGTCTGAACACCCCATGACATCAAAAATCTTCTCCAGTGCTTTAATCCACCCTTCAGCTAGCACAGGGTCAGATGATCCTCTAAATGATGGTGGATGTTGCCTCATGAAATGTTCCACCACTGACATGTTCCTCTGCGGTTGATCTGGCTGATCTCGTGCATGGATACCACCGCCATTTTTCGCTTGAGTCAACTGCGCCATTACTGCAACAAACTATTCAGTTCCAATTCCGACCATTTCTGGATGCTGATTCGGAAGGTTATTTCCTTCTGTATGCCTTCCTAGCACTGCTTCCCTATTTCCTCTGCGGAAAACCATTCTGAACAAACATGTCTTAGATGAAGCAACATGGTAATCTTTAAATGCTATATCATTTCAAAAAATATATTTTTGGATAATCATTTAATAGAATTCTAACTCCTAAAGTTATCTAAACCGACCTTTGATACCAACTATAAGGCCCCAGCCTTAAACCTTACTTAATCTTGAGTTATTACAAGATTACACATTAAGGATCTTTTCGGGTTTAGAGTTTTAGAGAATTAGATCATAAAACTTGAATTACATTCCACTTATAAACAAAGTGGTTACATAAAGATATTATTCTTCATTCCCATCAATGGAAACACATTTAAAATAAAACATGGATTAATTCTTGACACATCCTTGACTCTATCATCTTATCTTGTACCTTTCCCTTGACCTGTGAAAAACATCTCAAAAACATGGGATGAGCATAAAAACTCAGTATGGGTTATAAAAAAACATGGAAAGGAAACATGAGTTCATATATACATAAGAATGAAATCATACTTTACCCATAAAACATTGGAACTTTAACATACCTCATAAAATCATGAATAAATCATTGAAATCATAAGACATAGAGGTAACTTGAGGCATTCATAACATTCTTACATAGGGAGTAACCCTCTTGGTTACGTTTGGAATACCCATCACAGTATATTCTCTAAAATCTCTTCAGAGAAACCTTAACGTTTCACTCCTTCGCGTTACCCAATGCATTGGAGAGCTATAACGGGCTCACCCGCCCTTAGTTTATCACGGAACCACCTGTCTTCATAATAATGCCCAAGAACCATAACATAATCATATCACATAAAACATGCATAAAGGAAACATAAAATTTCCACATTTCAATCACGAGATATCAATACAACACATTGATATAAAAACATTATGAAAACCATTTTCAATACCAAAATAAAAGAAAAGTAAAATATGGTATTTATCTTTCTTTTAAAAAGAAGGTATGGCTTGTAGAGGAAGCTGAAACTCAAATAACGGTCACGACGGCGGAGAAGTCGTTGTCGCCGCATACGTACGACAAAAATATTCCCTTTTGTCGTTTAGTAAATGCTTCGTATAAAAAATATTCCTTTTGAATAAATGTAAAAGTCAAAGGGGTTTATACACCATATAAAAGAAAGTTGTGTATAAAATAAAATATGCCTCAACGAAAGGAGATTGAGACGAAGTCCCATACCTCGTATCCGACTTGACCCGACCGTTCTTTAATCTCCTGAATAATAAACTTGAGTTGATCTATACTTTCTTATGAATCCTTTTCAAGTTCATTATTCCTTTTATACCATGTTATGAATATCATGTAATCAGTTAAGTTAATAATGTTTATTTTGTCGGTATTTGGTTCTTAAGTCAAAAATAGACTTCTTACACTTACATGTTGTTAATTTGGTCAAAGGTTCACTATATCCAGAATGGTATTCATGATTTAGATATCATATATGTCATATATATCCAGTACATACATGCATTTATTATATTACATCACATTTAGAGGTAAGAAATGAAATGCATCGTTCATGGAGACGGTAAGCCGTACGTACGCATGAACGATACTTCCATTTCTATTTCATATTTTCTGGAATGGAATCATAATTATATAAGAGTATATTATAATTCCAATATAATAACATATATAATATCATTAACTTCATCCTTTACACATCCCACATATGGTATTAACGAATCAAATCACTTTTAGGGGGTGGTAGTCCGCACTTCCTAAAATGAAGATATCTTGTTTTACCCATAATGGAAACCATAAAGGTATGCCCAAAATGAGAAAAACAGAAGCTTAAGGAAAACATAAACATATTATATATCATATATAAAAATAGTGACATCATAATGGCCACCTTTGAAGGTGTTAAATGAGTGTTGAACAATCATCGTTTCGGGAGGCAGAATTTCGCCATCCACGGAAACCGTATGTTCTTTAACCATTTGATGTAGTTGTGTAAGAGTGTAGCTCAAATAAATCTTATAACAACATCCTAGTATATTTAAGATACTGGTGTTGTTACAAAGGAAGTAAATAAAAAGAGTTTAGGGGTTTGGAGAAGCAAAATAAAACAAATGAACATGAGAGAATGAATTACCTTTAAAAGTGTAACTCCTTTTGAGTTGAGCCTAAAGGCTTCCTTTGAAAGGATTCTGCCCAAAGGGAATCCTCTAGGATGAGGAGAGGGATGTGGAGAGAGTAAATGGGCAGGGGTTGGCCGAGCAAAAGGCTTGAAGAGTGTGTGAAATGAGGTAGAGGTGGGGGCCTTTTATAAGAGGAGAGGAGGGGCACTTTTGGAAAGTAAAGAAACATTACTTTATTTGAAAATGTGTTTCGGTTTTAAAAGGTCCCACATTGATATAATTCGTGGATAAGGTGATAAGGGTTCGAAATCCACTCATCCAATTTGTTTTTTCCATGTGTAGTTCATAGATTTTACATTATCTTTCCATTTTATTTAAATCGTCAAATAATGATGTCATCGCTACATCATTATTATGTCATAAATAATTTAATTTATTTAATGTCTAAAAATCATAAAAAAAATACTATGATGTAGGAAATCTTTTTAGCTTACCAATGAATATTTATTATCAAAAATCTGATCTTTATATCCCCATGTAAAAATTGTTTTCGTAAAACATTTCTTGTTTGTGTCATTTTTACTTTAACATTTAATAAAAAGTTATTTATGTCATTTCCAAACCAAAGTGTCTCCATGGGGTCCCCAAGTTGACCCATGGCCTGTCTTGGTCGGCCATGACACAACCAATAAGGTTGGGAAAAGTGTCTAGGTCATTTCATATTATTAAAGCATTATTTATACCTTAAACTACACTAATTATCACTAATCGTGATTAAGAACTTAATAAGTTACTATTCACCAAAAAATTATTATAATCTCATTGAACCACATTTTACATACTAATGACAACCATGTATGTCTGATTTTTAAAATTCAATACACATTAGTGGTAAACTTTCATTTAACAAAAAAAATCAGTTTGCTTGATTACCACTTAGTGGTTTCACTATTCATCAAAAATTGAAGTTTTTCAGAAAATTACCTAAAATTCACCCTAAGCTATATTAGATAATCCGAATTCAAAAATGAATTCCATTTTAAAAAATTCAAATCATAAAAGTCACATTAATTAATTCAATATTTAATTCCCGCTTCCAGAGCAAACAACGTGTTTTTACAAAACAATAAGTATCAAAAGATTGACACCAGTTTAAGTCTAATTTCAAAGTGAAATTGATTCCAATGACCACCATTGGATAAAATGGTAAAAATATATTCTAATTTCACTTCAAAACCAATTCAAAACATAATATAATCATATAAATAAAATAGATTAAAAAGTAGTTTGGATGTAAAATGCAGTATTTTTCACTATTCATTAAAAAAATGAACATTGTCAGAAAAATACCAAAAATTCACACAAGGTAAATTTTGATGTCCCAATCATAAAGAATAAGTTTATTTTGACAAACATATTTTATAAAATTTTCAAAAGATAGATTCAAAAATGGTTTGCCATCAAAAGGCAGTAAAACAATCTTTTAAGAATATTAGTGTATTCCATGCATAAGATTGTATTTACTTTCATTTTAAGCCTCTATAACACTATCTTAATCATTAATAGACATAGATAAGAATATCTATTATTCATTACTTACTTGGGATGTTACATCCTTCCCCCCTTTAGAAAATTGTGTCCCCGCAATTTATTTACTTATCAAATAAATGGGGGTACTTATCCCTCATTGCATTTTCAGATTCCCATGTTGCCTATTCAATAATGTGGTTTTTCCACAAAACCTTTACCTACTTAATCACCTTATTCCGTAACACTTGCTCCCTGTGATCAAGAATCTGGACCGGTTGTTCCTCATAAGATAGGTTCTCTTCCAGTTGAACTACCTCTGGACTCAAAACATGAGATGGATCTGGCATATACTTTCTCAACATCGAAACGTGAAAAACATTGTGTACCTGAGATAAACTCGGAGGTAAAGCCACTCGGTATTCAACTGATCCAACTCTCTCCAGAATTTCGTATGGTCCAATAAACCTTGGACTCAACTTTCCTTTCTTACCAAATCTCATCACACTTTTCCAAGGAGAAACCTTGAGAAAAACATGATCACCTACCTCGAAAGATAGATCCTTCCTCCGGTTATCCGCATAACTCTTCTGCCTGCTCTGAGCTGTTCTCATGTGTTTCTGAATCAGCTGAACTTTTTCTGCCATCTCTTCTACCAATTCTGGTCCCACCAACTTCCTTTCACCCACTTCATCCTAGAAAGCTGGAGTTCGACATCGCTTCCCATATAATGCCTGAAATGGTGCCATCTGTATACTGGAATGAAAACTGTTATTATATGAAAACTCAACCAAAGAAAGATGTTGGTCCCAACTTCCCTGATAATCCATAGAACAAGCTCGTAGAATATCCTCCAATGTCTGAATTGTTCGTTCTAACTGCCCATCTGATTGAGGATGAAAAGGTGTACTAAAATTTAACTCAGTACCCAAAGACTTCTGAAGGCCTTTCCAAAAGTTAGAAGTAAACCTGGGATCACGATCCGATACAATGGAGAGAGGAACTACATGTAACCTGACTATCTCTTTAAGATACAAACGGGAAAGTTGATCAAGAGAGAAAGTATCTCGTATAGCAAGGAAATGAGAAGATTTGGTCAAGCGATCAACAATAACCCAGATTGAATTATTACCTCGAGATGTCTTTGGTAATCCAACAACAAATTCCATTGATATATTCTCCCATTTCCACTCTGGCACTGGTAAAGGCTGAAGCATCCCTTTCGGTAACTGCCGCTCTGCTTTAACCTGCTGACAAGTCAAACACTTCACAGTAAAATCAGCAATATCTCTTTTCATTTCATCCCACCAGTAATACTCCCGCAGATCTCTATACATCTTAGTACTGCCCGGATGAACTGAAAATGGAGAACTATGAACTTCACATAACAACTCTCTCTTCAACTGTGAATCACAAGGCACACACAATCTCTTCCCAAATCTCAAAACGCAATCATTATCAATGTTGAATTCAGGCAACTTACCTTTCTGAACCAGCTCTACCTTTTTCTGCAACTCACTGTCTTGCTTCTGTGCTTGCTTGATTCTATCTGATAGAGATGATCTCACTGATACCTGAAACAAAACAGAAGGACTTCCTGCACCAACAAATTCTATGCCAAAGTTCATCAAATCGTTAACCAAAGGATCACGTTCCAAATGCAACATTGTTAATGAAGCATTACTTTTTCGACTCAAAGCATCAGCCACTTTATTTGCATTTCTCGGATGGTAATGAATTGTACAATCATAATCTTTGATTAATTCCAGCCATCTCCTTTGTCTCATGTTTAACTCTTTCTGAGTGAATATATACTTTAAACTTTTGTGATCGGTATATATTTCACACTTTACTCCATACAAATGATGCCTCCAAATTTTTAAAGCAAAAACAACAGCAGCTAATTCCAAATCATGTGTAGGGTAATTTACATCATGAGTTTTCAACTGTCGTGAAGCATAAGCAATTACCTGATCATTCTTCATTAGAACGCAACCAAGTCCTTTCCATGAAGCATCACTGTATATAACAAACTCACCATTCCTGGAAGGTAGTGCCAAAACTGGAGCATTCACCAATCTTCTTTTCAATTCCTGAAAACAATCATCACATTCTTTTGTCCAGATAAACTTAACACCCTTCCGAGTTAGCTTAGTCATTGGACTAGATAACCGTGAAAAATTTCTAACAAACCTTCGGTAATAGCCCGCCAAACCAAGGAAGCTATGAATATCGGTTACATTTGTGGGTCTTGGCCATTCTTCCACAACTTTTGTTTTTGCAGGATCAATAGTTATTCCATCTTTAGAAACAATGTGACCAAGGAAAGAAATTTGTTGCAACAAAAACTCACACTTACTGAATTTCCCATACAGTTTCTTTTCTTTTAAGGTTTGCAAGATAACCCTTAAATGTTTTTCATGCTCCTCTTTACTTTTAGAAAACACCAAAATATCATCAATGAAAACCACCACAAACTTATCCAAGAACTCATGGAAAATTCTATTCATTAAGTCCATGAATACAGCAGGTGCATTGGTTAGCCCAAAAGGCATTACTACAAATTCATAATGGCCATATCTCGTACGGAACGCGGTCTTCGGAATATCTGCCTCCTTTACCTTCAGCTGATGGTACCCCGGTCTCAAGTCAATCTTTGAAAAAAACTGAGCTCCCTGGAGCTGATCAAACAAATCATCGATATGAGGCAAAGGATATTTGTTCTTAACAGTGATATTATTCAAGGCTCTATAATCAATGCAAAGTCTCATAGAACCATCTTTCTTTTTAACAAATAAAACAGGAGCACCCCATGGTGATGTGCTAGGTCTAATGAAACCTTTCTCTAATAAATCTTGCAATTGCTCCTTCAACTCTAAAAGTTCAATTTGTGCCATTCGATAAGGGGGTTTTGAAATTGGCTTAGAATCAGGAACTAAGTCAACAGTAAACTCAACTTCCCGATCTGGTATTATTCCAGGCAACTCATCAGGAAAAACATCAGGATACTCATTTACCACTGGCACATCATTAATCTGAACAGTTCCTTTATTTTCAACGACGTGTGCAAGGTAACATTCATTTCCATCTTTCACAAGTTTCTCGGCCTCTTGATATGTTATCAAAATTAAGGGTTCATTCTTGTAAATAAACTGAAAGTCTTTCTGAAAAGAAACTTCTTTAGCTCTACAGTCAATCTTAGCATGGTAAATAGAGAGCCAATCCATACCCAGGATAACATCAAACTCTACTAGAGGTAGAACAATAAGGTTTGAAAGTAGGTTCTTTCCATGGATAAGGATAGGAAGATTCTTATAAATTCTTTTTGCCTAGAAATTCCCCCCAGGTGTTTTTACCAAAAGTTCAGGAGTCATTTCTTGAGATGGTATTCCCATTTTACTAGAAAAGGTTTCAGAGATGAAAGAATGTGTAGACCCCGAATCAAACAACACACTGGCATAATCTGAAAAAACAAACAAAGTACCTGATACAACTTCATTTGATGGCCCGACTTCTGCTGAAGTAGTTGCAAAGGATTTCACCACCCCTTTCTGCTTGTAGTCTAACTGCTTTCCATCACTCAAGCTCTTTGTCGGACACTCGTTTTCATAGTGACCCATCTCATTGCACTTATAACATTTCACTAACTGTAAATGAAATTTGTTCTTACCTTCACCTTGATCCTTTTCAGTGCAATCACGAGCCTTATGTCCCATCTTACCACATCGGTAGCACTTCCCAGAATTTAGAAGACATTCCCCAGCATGCCTTTTTCCACATTTATCACAAACTGGAAACTTAGTTCTCTTACCATCAGACTTTTTTGAAGAATTCTTACCTTTCTCCTACCACCTTAGTCTCTTCTTCTGCTGGTTGTTATAGAAAACTTGGTCATCGGCAAACTCCATTTCCACCTTCGCAGCACATCGAACAAGCTTTTCAGAACTTTTAAACTCACGAGAAGCTAATGCACTTCGATACTTTGGCTTTAATCCTGAGTAAAAACGATTGATTTTACTATCAAGGTCCCGGATATAATTTGAAGCATACCTTGCCAATCGAGTGAACCTTTCTTCATAGGCAGCCACTGAGTGTTCCTCTTGCCTCCATTCCAAGAATTACTTTTCCATCCTAAGTCGAACAGCCTTAGGAAAATACTTCTCAAGAAACATACCTTTGAATTCATCCCAGTCAAGAGCATCAATCTCATCGGCGTCCCTGATATTTTTAACCATAGACCACCACTGATCTGCTTCACCCTCCAAACGGTAAATAGCAAGACTAACCTTTTGATTGTCTGAACACCCCATGACATCAAAAATCTTCTCCAGTGCTTTAATCCACCCTTCAGCTAGCACAGGGTCAGATGATCCTCTGAATGATGGTGGATGTTGCCTCATGAAATGTTCCACCACTGACATGTTCCTCTGCGGTTGATCTGGCTGATCTCGTGCATGGATACCACCGCCATTTATCACTTGAGTCAACTGCGCCATTACTGCAACAAACTATTCAGTTACAATTCCGACCATTTCTGGATGCTGATTCGGAAGGTTATTTCCTTCTGTATGCCTTCCTAGCACTGCTTCCCTATTTCCTCTGCGGAAAACCATTCTGAACAAACATGTCTTAGATGAAGCAACATGGTAATCTTTAAATGCTATATCATTTCAAAAAAAATATTTTTGGATAATCATTTAATAGAATTCTAACTCCTAAAGTTATCTAAACCGACCTTTGATACCAACTATAAGGCCCCAGCCTTAAACCTTACTTAATCTTGAGTTATTACAAGATTACACATTGAGGATCTTTTCGGGTTTAGAGTTTTAGAGAATTAGATCATAAAACTTGCATTACATTCCACATATAAACAAAGTGATTACATAAAGATATTATTCTTCATTCCCATCAATGGAAACACATTTAAAATAAAACATGGATTAATTCTTGACAAATCCTTGACTCTATCATCTTATCATGTACCTTTCCCTTGACCTGTGAAAAACATTTCAAAAACTTGGGATGAGCATAAAAACTCAGTATGGGTTATAAAAAAACATGGAAAGGAAACATGAGTTCATATATACATAAGAATGAAATCATACTTTACCCATAAAACATTGGAACTTTAACATACCTCATAAAATCATGAATAAATCATAGAAATCATAAGACATAAAGGTAACTTGAGACATTCATAACATTCTTACGTAGGGAGTAACCCTCTTGGTTAAGTTTGGAATACCCATCACAGTATATTCCCTAAAATATCTTCGGAGAAACCTTAACGTTTCACTCCTTCGCGTTACCCAGTGCATTGGAGAGCTATAACGGGCTCACCCGCCCTTAGTTTATCACGGATCCACCCGTCTTCATAATAATGCCCAAGAACCATAACATAATCATATCACATAAAACATGCATAAAGGAAACATAAAATTTCCACATTTCAATCATGAGATATCAATACAACACATTGATATAAAAACATTATGAAAACCATTTTCAATACCAAAATAAAAGAAAAGTAAAATATGGTATTTATCTTTCTTTTAAAAAGAAGGTATGGCTTGTAGAGGAAGCTGAAACTCAAATAACGGTCACGACGGCGGAGAAGTCGTTGTCGCCGCATACGTATGACAAAAACATTCCCTTTTGTCATTTAGTAAATGCTTCCTATAAAAAATATTCCTTTTGAATAAACGTAAAAGTCAAAGGGGTTTATACACCGTATAAAAGAAAGTTGTGTATAAAATAAAATATGCATCAACGAAAGGAGATTGAGACGAAGTCCCATACCTCGTATCCGACTTGACCCGACTGTTCTTTAATCTCCTGAATAATAAACTTGAGTTAATCTATACTTTCTTATGAATCTTTTTCAAGTTCATTATTTCTTTTATACCATGTTATGAACATCATGTAATCAGTTAAGTTAATAATGTTTATTTTGTCGGTATTTGGCTCTTAAGTCAAAAATAGACTTCTTACACTTACATGTTGTTAATTTGGTCAAAGGTTCACTATATCCAGAATGGTATTCATGATTTAGATATCATATATGTCATATATATCCAGTACATACATGCATTTATAATATTACATCACATTTAGAGGTAAGAAATGAAATGCACCGTTCATGGAGTCGGTAAGCCGTACGTACGCATGAACGCTACTTCCATTTCTATTTCATATTTTCTGGAATGGAATCATAATTATATAAGAGTATATTATAATTCCAGTATAATAACATATATAATATCATTAACTTTATCCTTTACACATCCCACATATGGTATTAACGAATCAAATCACTTTTAGGGGGCGGTAGTCCGCACTTCCTAAAATGAAGATATCGTGTTTTACCCATAATGGAAACCATAAAGGTAAGCCCAAAATGAAAAAAACAGAAGCTTAAGGAAACAATAAACATATTATATATCATATATAAAAATAGTGACATCATAATGGCCACCTTTGAAGGTGTTAAATGAGTGTTGAACAATCATCGTTTCGGGAGGCAGAATTTCGCCATCCATGGAAACCGTATGTTCTTTAACCATTTGATGTAGTTGTGTGAGAGTGTAGCTCAAATAAATATTATAACAACATTCTAGTATATTTAATATACTGGTTTTGTTACAAAGGAAGTAAATAAAAAGAGTTTAGGGGGTTGGAGAAGCAAAATAAAACAAATGAACATGAGAGAATGAATTACCTTTAAAACTGTAACTCCTTTTGAGTTGAGCCTAAAGGCTTCCTTTGAAAGGATTATGCCCAAAGGGAATCCTCTAGGATGAGGAGAGGGATGTGGAGAGAGCAAATGGGCTGGGGTTGGCCGAGCAAAAGGCATGAAGAGTGTGTGAAATGAGGTAGAGGTGGGGGCCTTTTATAAGAGGAGAGGAGGGGCACTTTTGGAAAGTAAAGAAACATTACTTTATTTGAAAATGTGTTTCGGTTTTAAAAGGTCCCACATTGATATAATTCGTGGATAAGTTGATAAGGGTTCGAAATCCACTCATCCAATTGGTTTTTTCCATGTGTAGTTTATAGATTTTACATTATCTTTCCATTTTATTTAAATCGTCAAATAATGATGTCATCGCTGCATCATTATTATGTCATAAATAATTTAATTTATTTAATGTCTAAAAATCATAAAAAAAATACTATGATGTAGGAAATCTTTTTATCTTACCAATTACTATTTATAATCAAAAATCTGATCTTTATAACCCCATGTAAAAATTGTTTTCGTAAAACATTTCTTGTTTGTGTCATTTTTACTTTAACATTTAATAAAAAGTTATTTATGTCATTTCCAAACCAAAGTGTCTCCATGGGGTCCCCAAGTTGACCCATTGCTTGTCTTGGTCTGCCATGACACAACCAATAAGGTTGGGACATGTGTCTAGGTCATTTCATATTATTAAAGCATTATTTATACCTTAAACTACACTAATTACCACTAATCGTGATTAAGAACTTAATAAGTTACTATTCACCAAAAAAATTATTATAATCTCATTGAACCACATTTTACATACTAATGACAACCATGTATGTCGGATTTTTAAAATTCAATACACATTAGTGGTAAACTTTCATTTAACAAAAAAATCAGTTTGCTTGATTACCACTTAGTGGTTTCACTATTCATCAAAAATTGAAGTTTTTCAGAAAATTACCTAAAATTCACCCTAAGCTATATTTGATAATCCGAATTCAAAAATGAAGTCCATTTTATAAAATTCAAATCATATAAGTCACATTAATTAATTCAATATTTAATTCCCGCTTCCAGAGAAAACAGCGTGTTTTTACAAAACAATAAGTATCAAAAGATTGACACCAGTTTAAGTCTAATTTCAAAGTGAAATTGATTCCAATGACCACCATTGGATAAAATGGTAAAAATATATTCTAATTTCACTTCAAAACCAATTCAAAACATAATATAATCATATAAATAAAATAGATTAAAAAGCAGTTTTTATGTAAAATGCAGTATTTTTCACTATTCATTAAAAAAATGAACATTGTCAGAAAAATACCAAAAATTCACACAAGGTAAATTTTGATGTCCCAATCATAAAGAATAAGTTTATTTTGACAAACATATTTTATATAATTTTCAAAAGATATATTCAAAAATGGTTTGCCATCAAAAGGCAGTAAAACAATCTTTTAAGAATATTAGTGTATTCCATGCATAAGATTGTATTTAGTTTCATTTTAAGCCTCTATAACACTATATTAATCATTAATAGACAAAGATAAGAATATCTATTATTCATTACTTACTTGGGATGTTACACCCTACCCCCCCACCTTCACACCCCCTCCCTGCCCCCTGCCCCCAGCCCCCCACCTTCCCCCCCCCACCTACACACACCCCTCCCCCTGCCCCAGCACACCCCCTACCCCCCCCCCCCCCACCTGCACACCCCCGCCCTGCCCCCCCATCTGCACACCCCCCTGCCCGGATACCCTCCCCCATGCTTGGACACCCCCCTAGACCCTGGACACCCCAGGACAGACTCCCCCCCCACTGGACCCCCCCCCCCCCACTGGACCCCCTAGACACCCCATGGACAGACCCCCCCCCCCCATTGGACCCCCTAGACACCCCTGCCACTTTATATTTGAATGTTGATTGATCAATGAAGTTTTTGGAAGATATTTGAAGAAGAATGGGAGACTTGGAGGTGCATTGAGAAGCACAAAATATCATTTTTTATACAGAGCATAAGCACAAACATATGTTATGTCATACATTTCAGTTCACAGAACCTATGTTTGCAGACCACTGAGAACAACACAGAACATACATTTCTTGGCACATATTATTTGCGAAATAGGTGGAAGGAATACATGTTGAAGATGTATAGAAGGTGTGCTGAAGGTTGATAAAAATAGAGGACACACATTTTGTTAGGAATAAAATTGAGAGAGGAAAAAAACAAGAAGGTACAATGGTAAATTCCTGTATTGAGAGCAAGAAGTACAGAGAGAGAGATAGAGTTATAGTTTGGGGGAGAAGAGGAAGAAGTGGAAGAACCATTCGTCGAGTCCTTGTATAATCTGTTAAAGGACCATTCGTCGAGTCCTTGCATAATCTGTTGAAGTCCAAAAAAGAATACCAGCAATAGACACCACTGTTGGACACCCCTCCCCCTGGACCACCACCTCTGGACACCCCTGGACACCCCTCCCCCATGCTGGACACCCCTCCCCCCTACCTGGACATCCCCTCCCCCTGCTGGACACCCCTCCCCCTGCTGGACACCCCTGCCATCTGCCCCCTGCCCTTGACCCTAGACACCCCAGGACAGACCCCACCCAAGGATAGACCCCCCCCCCCCCAGACCCTAGACACCCCTGCCAGTCCTGCCCCCCCCCCCCCAGACCTTGGACACCCCAGGACAGACCCCCCCCCCCAGAACCTGGACAACCCCCCAGACCATGGAAACCACCAAGAATCTACCCCCCCCCCCCCAAACCCAGACCCCCCAAGACAGACCCCCCCCCCCCACCAGACCCTGGACACCCCAGGACAGACCCCCCCTCCACTGGACCCCCTAGACACCCCATGGACAGACCCCCCCGGACAGCCCCCCCCCCAGACCCTGGACACCCCAGGACAGACCCTCCCCCCCCCCCACTGGAACCCCCCACTGGACCCCCTAGACAAAGGATGGATATCATGGTCTATTGCTAAAAGACCGAATCCGGCTGCTGAAATCAGCAGTAAGTAAGAAGAGGTAAATGAAGAAAAATGAATAAAATTTTCCCAATATACTTGGGGAATTTTATTCATCATCAGGAAGAAGAACAGAAGAACGGTAGCTGAGAGTTCCTTCACCGGAGGTGGAGAATGATTTTTTTACATAGGATCTGTCTAATATTTAATGGAAGAAAGAGGGAGAAGAAATTAAGTACCTAATTACAAGTGGCAGCATCCAACAAATTCTCTTCCAATGGAATAAAATATTACAAAAAAAATCTATAAACCTTCTCTCTCCTCTTGTGGCTTACAGGTGTCCAGGTGGTTAATAATTTGGTTGAGGTGAGGTTGTGGACTCATGGGGGAAAGCATGAAGGAAACTAAGTTGGACTGGATTTTAAGTAGGATGCTCTTGTTTTTCTGAAGTGGCATGGCTGATTGGGTCTAAAATAAGTGAGTTGGAACAGTAATTTAGATGAGGGATTCAAATTTTAAGGGGTCTGGTTTAATTAGTTATAATTGGGTGAGGTTTAGAATGGTTTTAAAGTGGGATGCCTAGTGGAAAATGTGGGGTTGGTGGCTTAGAAGTTGAGAGGTGGGTAGGCCTGATTGTTGGTCAAGTTGTGGATGGGTTGCCTAGGTGGATTGAAAAATGGTGGGGGACTGGGAAGGAGTTCATAGGGGCTAAATTGAAGTGGGAGCTTGGAATTGTAGTAGGTCTTGAGTTTGGATTTTTTAGTGAGAGTGTAAATGGCCCTGGAATAGCTGGTTTGATTTTGGTGGTATGGCCATGGGATTTTTATTGTGCATCGAAAAATAGTCACTATCAGGGCTTGGTTTGGTGTGAAATTCAGTCAAACGGTTGTGGGAACCATCATGGAAGCAACTACCAAATACAGGCCAGAGCTAGTCTCCTCTACAGTGAAGACACATCATGGAAACTCTTCAAGCAAACTAGGTCTCCAGTTGCATCTTTATCCATAACAAACAATCCCTTTTTGCATAGGCCCAAATAGACCTCCCTTTGCCAGCTTTTGGGGGAAATGTGGGAACTCCAGCATGAAATAGGCCCTCAGAATAGAATAGCCTCTTTGGAATTGCATAAAACAGATTGTGTGCAGCCTTTAAAACTCAACTTGGCAGTGATCATCCTCCTCCAATGAGTGCTACATGAGATGAGGGAATTATGGAAGGAATTTCATCTAAAACAACCAAAAGAAGACATTGAATTTTCATCACAACAGGCTGATCCGGTTCAGATGACATGTGCAGAGGATGAGGATGATCTGGTTCGGACAACATGTGAAGAGGATGAGGAAAAAGAAGAATTACAGAACAAATATTATGTGATACATGTACAATAAAATATGCCAGACAATTCCAAACCAATGTTTTCAGTTGAATTGAGCCTTTTTACCACCTGCTATGCACGTTTTGTGGAAAGATGGATGAGAGGTAGCGTTGAGAGGAGATATAGCTTAGGAATGAGGAAATACAAAAAATTATAGAGCTAACCATTCAATGTTTCTCTAAGGAGGAGTAACCGCCGCAGGGTGTCGTCCTAGAGCAGGGCCAAATCACGGCGTGACCGCGGCGTGACCGCGGCGTGACCGCGGCGTGACCGCGGCGTGACCGCGGCGTGACCGCGGCGTGACCGAGGCGTGACCGCGGCGTGATCGCGGCGTGACCGAGGTGTGACCGTGGCGTGATCTCCGCAGGGTGTCGTCCTGGAGGAGTAACCGCCGCAGGGTGTCTTCCTGGAGCGGGGCCAAATCACGGCGTGACCGCGGCGTGACCGCGGCATGACCGCGGCGTGACCGCGGCATGACCACGGTGTGATCGCCGCAGGGTGTCGTCATGGAGGAGTAACCACTGCAGGGTGTTGTCCTAGAGCAGGGCCAAATCACGGCGTGACCGCGGCGTGACCGCGACGTGACCACTGCAGGGTGTCGTCCTGGAGGAGTAACCTCCGCAGGGTGTCGTCCTGGAGCAGGGCCAAATCACGGCGTGATCGCGGCGTGACTGCGGGGTGACCGCTGCGTGACCGCGGGGTGACCGCGGCGTGACCGCGGCGTGACCGCGGCATGACCACGGCGTGACCGCTGCAGGGTGTCGTCCTGGAAGAGTAACCGCCGCAGGGTGTCGTCTTGGAGCAGGGCCAAATCACGGCATGACCGTGGCGTGACCGCAGCGTGACCGCGGTGTGACCGCGGCGTGACCGCGGCGTGACCGCGGCGTGACCGCGGCGTGACCGCGGCGTGACTGCGGCGTGACCACGGCATGACCACGGCGTGACCGTAGCGTGACCACAACGTGTTGGCCCGGTCCAGCGACATCTGCGGGGCAACATCTTCCACTTAGTTTCAAATAGGATGATATAGATGGCATGAGAGGATGTTTTCTCAAAGATTTAATGAAATGAGTGCTAATCTTTGATGAGTAGAGGATTGGATGACCCCTGATATACCTAATTCGGTGAGGTTTGGAGATCTAGAAATGTGTAGGAATATCTAGAGGAATACCCCATGGGATCAGGAAAATAACAGGTTACATAACATGTAATCTGACATTACTGGTACTGTGGGACCCCTGGGCTATGGAACTGGGCTTTTGGTTGGATTTAAATATCACATGCCATGTGACATGGTCACACAACATGGGACCCATCTTAAAAGTCTAACGGCACTTAAAGATTGTCTTGGTTCAAACAAATGTTTTAATAAAAAGAGGGAAACCCCCTACAGGGATATAAAAAGGGTCAAGTACGATGTTTTATTTATGACTAACAATGACATAAAGTATAAGGAAAACATCAATGCAATAATGTTAAGCAAGGTATACCACTGTGAGTTTTCACAGACAGCGCACCTCCGTTGGAGGGGTTTTATTACAAAACCAGGACTTATTTATCAAACAAAACAATTATCTGAACTAACACTTATTCAAGAATTTCAATTTAATATAAACATGAAAAATTAATAAGGCAACTAAATGCAATTTAAAACATTCTCGAATTAAATGCGCTAGGAGAGGGACCCTACCTCAACCTCAAGGCGCATTTTCTTTTAACGACGACAACTCGAATCTTCCTTTTTTCCGCTTGCACGCATATGCAACTTAACATATATGTAAGGACACCTAGCCCCTATGTACATATTTGCGTGGCCAAATATTCACAAGGGGGGCCTTAGATATATGTTTATACTTGAATGTACCCCTTTATACTTACACGCGTATGCATTTTTCATATATATATATAAGCACACCTAGCCCCAATATATATATTCATACTACCATGAGTGATTATATATAAAGGGGAACTTATATATGAATATGCCTACCTATGCATACACATGTAAGCCTTCATCAACGGTGACTCAAATCCACCTCAATGAAATCCAAAACACACAACAAAAATATAAAGAACCAAAGCCCTGGACACCCCTGCCAGTCCCCCCCCTAGACCCTGGACACCCCTGCCAGTCCCCCCCCCCCAGACCCTGGACACCCCTCCCACCTGGCTGGACAGCCCCTTCCCCTGTTGGACACCCCTCCCCCTACTGGACACCCTTCCCCCTACCCCCTGCCCCCTGCCCCATACCCCTGCCCCCTGCCCCCTGCCCCCTGCCCCCTGCACCCTGCCCCCTACCCCCTTCCCCCTGCACCCCACTGGACAGCCCCATGCCCCAACTGGACAGCCCCACTGGACACCCCCTGCACCCCCTGGACACCCCTCCCCCTGCTGGACACCACCCTTGCCAGACACCCCTCCCCCTGCTGGACACCCCCCCATGCCATTGATAATTGCAGAATTGTACAGAAATTCTACAATCCATCCTCTATTAATACTTTGTTGAAAGATGCTCTAAAAGGGAAAAATATTAATACCAAACACTATGTTAGAAAAAAATACAAAGAAGGTTAAAAATTGGTCACCTGGGGGTACCAACAACCAACATACATGAATCAAGAAATAGAAAATAGATTGTTCCCAACATTTTTTACACAACCAGAACATGTCTAGGACCATAATTACATACCTCACCCTATAGGTTACACATGAAATATACTAATAGGGCTGCCACATTTTACTCTACCTGCTGTTACACCTATTCATGCTCCTTCTCAGCTAGACATTCCTCAAGGATAGCCCCTCCCCCCTGCTGGACAGCCCCTCCCCCTGCCTGGACACCCCTCCCCCCTGTTGTACACTCCTCCCCCCTACTGGACAGCCCTCCCCCTGCAGGACACCCCCCCCCCTGCGGGACAACCCCTCCCCCCCTTCTAGATAGCCCCGCCCCCTTCCTGGACAGCCCCTCCCCCTGCATGGACAACCCCTCCCCCCTGCTGGACAGCCCCGCCCCCTGCCTGGACATCCCCTCCCCCTGCCTGGATAGCCCCTCCCCCTGATGGACAGCCCTCCCCCCCTGCTGGACACCCCTCCCCCCTGCTGGACACCCCTCCCCCTACTGGACATCCCTCCCCTGCTGGACAGCCCTCCCCCTGCCGGACAGCCCCTCCACCAGCTGGACACCCCCTCCCCCCTACTGGACACCCCTCCCCCCTACCGGACACCCCTCCCCCTGCCGGATTGCCCGCCCCCTGCCTGAAAGCCCCCCCTGCCGGACAGCCCGCCCCCCTACTAGACAGCTCCTCCCCCTGCCTGGAAACCCCTCCCCCCTGCTGGACACCCCTCCCCCTGCTAGAAAGCCCTCCCCCCTACTGGACATCCCTCCCCCCTACTGGACAGCCCTCCCCCTGCTGGATAGCCCTCCACCCCCCCCCCCCTTCTGGACAGCCCCGCCCCCTGCTGAACAGCCCGCCCCCCTACCGGACACCCCTCCCCCCTGTCGGACACCCCTCCCCCCTGCTGGACAGCCCTTCCCCCTACTGGAAAGCCCTCCCCCCTACTGGAAAGCCCCTCCCCCTGCCTGTACACCCCTCCCCCCTGGTGGACAGCCCCTCCCCCTGCCTGGACACCCCTCCCCCCAGCTGGACACCCCTCCCCCTGCTGGACACCCCTCCCCCTGCTGGACACCTCTCCCCCTGCCTGGAAAGCCCATCCCCCCTGTCGGACACCCCTCCCCCCTTCCAGACACCCATCCCCCTGCTGGACACCCCTCCCCCTACCTGGATAGCTCTATTGGTACTCACACAATTTTTGGGAAAAAAATCTTGCAAGTTCCTACCTATCCTTAATTGATGATGACACATTCTGAGGGACCCCTCATGCATGTTTCATACATAGATATCTAGGAACAATCCAAGAAGAAAACCTCACCAGAATCGCTGAATATGAGTACACCCAAGGATCGTCAAAATAAGTTGCAGCAGAATCCCTTACCTACTAAAAATAATGATCAGTATGGGGTTTCGCGAAAGTACCTGCTGCAATGATTACTAAGAATAAGGCCTCCATAGAGTCACAATCTTATCCTAGATAGAATATGGATAAATTTACACACTTAAGTTGTGTATTATGGTATGATGATGATGAGGAAATTTCAATCAGTTAGAAGGTTATCATCACCTCCAATATGGTAAATGAAGATGAATATCCAAAAGTTAAATACATGTATGATAAAGGCATGGGTAGTGACCCAAAATTAAAGAACAAGAAAAATAATTGGAGTAATGGTATGGAGAAACTACCCCCTACCCCCCTCCCCCCCTGCCCCCCCTGCCCCCCTCCATCCTGCACCCTACCCCCTGCCCCCTACCCCCTCTACCCAGCCCCTTAGCCTGCACAACACCCCCTGCACCCCCCCTGCATCCTCCCTACCCCCTGCCCCCCTCCACCCTCCCCCCCTGCCCCTGCCCCCTACCCCCCTCCACCCTGCCCCCCCCCCCCCTCCACCCCTCCACCCTTCCCCCTACCCCCCTCCACCCAGCCCCCTATCATACCTCAATACATCCCGAAGATATTATCAAAAACACTTCAAGACATAAAATGACTATTTTCAATAAATATAACCAAAGACCAAAATATATGATGCAAGAACCACAAATAAAAGACCCCTCTCAACATACATGATGTAGTATGGTAAAAAGAAATAAATGAACTTACCAAAATGTTACCATCATACAAAATGGTGCCTTAAGAGTACTTTGGGTGCATATTTCTTTTTCACCCTAAGCCTGTATTTTACCTACAAGAAATAAAGAAAAATAGATCAAAATAAATTAGAAGTAATTATGTAGAGAATAAATAATTGATAAGGAATATATTTGTGTTTATGTTCCTGAATACAAACATGTATCCTGAAAAAATAGTAGATGCAAGTACCACAAATCAAAGTTTACATGAGAGGAAAATGTTTTGTTTTGAAAAGTTCAACTATTAGAAATTAGAGCTTCAAATATTTCATCACCAGTTGCACCCTATCTTCGTCAAACTGTAAAAGGTTTATGGAAGAAAGAAGGTGATATAATCATATTGAGCACAACAATTGAGTATCGTAGAATTCATCTCATAAAAAAGATTTTAGAATTGGAACCATAAAACTATGATTAAATTTTTATTTTATATTTGTAAAACTACATGGGAGCAAAATAATATGTTAACATCACTCTAATAAAAACCAATAACTGATAAGTAAAGTTCACATAGATTCCCATTACCAAGAATGGATGTTCCCCCTTGCTTGTCGGTTGCATTCCAATTTGCCCGCATTTGAACCAACACCAACCACCTCATCCTATGGTAGAAATGATTAATTAGATATATGCATCAATTTGTAACAATAAAGAATTTTTTTTATCTAATTACAAACAAAGCATATAACTAATATATTAAAAACAAAAGAAATGAAGAACATAGAGTTCAAACAATCACACAAAATGCATGAATGATACCCACTACTTACTATATTAACAACTTCAACACATATTCATGTATTTTAATGTAGATGCATGTTAACATTTGAAGTTCAAAAATGATTTTTAGTAAAACATTAAAATAAGCATACACACCAGAATTTAAATACAAAAAGGTAGTAAAAAAGGAATCAACAACCAACAGATTTAACAAGATGATTTCAGCATACAAAATTCATTAAAAGGAAACTTCCAACCATTTATTTCAACTAAAAAAAAGAAGTGAATTTTAAAGTTTAAGTAGAAAAATCACAGAATTTAAACTATTACTCCCATGGTGTAGATGCTATATTCATTTGAGATCATTGGAAAAATTTCCCTTATTTTCTTGTTGAATAAATACCTTTGGTTTCCAAAATTTCATCTCCTATAAGTGTAAACATATACATTAATTTATAAAATTTAAAGTACCGAACAGAAAAAACCAGAGTAAAAACTTAGGTAGATTGGTTCAAAGTTACTATGAAATATAACTTCTCAAGATCTATAAAAATAGTTGTATCTATACTTCAATAGGATGTGAAATTATGCTCACCAAAGTACTAAAAAAATAGAAATTATAATGTACATTCACTTATTCTATGTGAATAACATAATTTTTTTAATAAAAATCAATAAAAAGGAATGTTTAAACAATGATTTAGAATTATAAAATTTAGGATTAGAAAAAAATTGTGTACCCTTACCTCACACTTAATTTGAAGTATATAATAAGAATTTAAACACTTAAAAATTTAAGGGTGGAAGGAAACAACCTGAAAATTTTCTTAGAGTGAAAGAAGTTACTCAAAATGGGCTGCCATGTGAAGTGACCCACCTAACTTCCTACAAAAAAAGACCTCAATAAAAAAAACATTATTAAAGAAGGTCAAATAAAAAAACTAAAAAAAGTAACAAGATAATCTTGGGTTTATCCCCCAAGGGGTTCTATATTTAGATTTCTCACAGTTGAAAAATCATTGATTCAACCCCAATTAGATGGAGGATGTGTCTTCTTACTTGAGAACTAAAATAAAATATTCTTTCTAGCTATAGTAATCAACTCAAATAGTTTTTTAACACCCCATTTTCATATACTTTTAATTTCACCACTTTGAAATTATAAATTCCTAGGAGTAGTGGAAAGGGGGGAAAAGGGGGTATATTCCCTCTTCTTCAACTTGAGGAGTGATGTGCATAAATAGTAAAAATTAAATTCTTGGATGTGATTTTTCATCCGATTCAATATCCTATATAAATTAATTATTAAAAACCACATATGTATCAATATCCACTTTTTCATTAGTGCGTAACTTCAAAATATCCTCTTGCTCTTCGACCACTCCCAAACATTTAATTACAATTAGATTTTTTGAGTTTCAAAAGTTTCTCATCAGGTGTATTAATAACCTTCTCATGTACCTCTAGTAAATCATGAAGTTCACTTGAATCTACACAACATACATAGGGAGAAGATAAATCATAATCATACACAAAAAATCACAATAATATAAAAGAAAATCTTGTTCAATTAAATAAAAAACTTCATTAATTTGGTCATCTTTCTCTTTTTAAAGAAAAAACGGCGATCCTAGGAGTGTTTATAAGTTAGAAGTGATTTATTCAACCTCCTCCAACCTCTTATCAAAACAAAAATCCTCAATTTTATAATTTTTCAAAGTAAAGGAAAGGGTATCTTTAATTGTTTCATCATCTTATGATTTCACAAGAATTTTGAAAGGATTATCAGGAATATCTGACTACTAAAAGACCACCTTGGAGAGGTGGGTTACATTCCTTCTATTTGTCCTTTGACATATTCATAGACCTAGTCCCCATTGGTAGAGAAAAATATGAGTAATCCCTTTTATCCTTCTAGTTGACCCTCCCTATCTTACTCTTCTCATACATGGATACATTTAATCCTGAACCTCGTCCTCTAAATCACCTATAAGGTGGAAAGAACATTCATCACATGACCAATTTTCAGGGACCTGCTCCTCTCCAACGGTTCTGACCAGGTATTGTTCAAAATTCTGTACTTGTTCATCATATGACAAAAGATCAAAATGGCTATCCATCACAATACCTCCCACTTCTATAGAACTCTTCATGAATGTGGCATCACTCCCTTAAACCTATTCTGATACATTGCCGCTTGTTGAAAATGAGAAAACTGAGGGATTATTGGGACCACCCTCATCCATATTCTTCAGTTCCATAACCTAGTAATGCTCACTAACACCATGTAGAGGAGGGCGCGGCGAGGAGGGTGTGGCGTAGAGGAGGCGTCGGGGAGGAGGGCGCGGCGAGGAGGCGTCGGGGAAGAGGGCGCGGTGAGGAGGAGGACGCGGCGAGGAGGGCACGGTGAGGAGGGTGCGGCGAGGAGGGCGCAGCGCGGAGGAGGCGTTGGCGTGGAGGCGTCGGGGAGGGGGAGGGCACAGTGAGGAGGAGGAATCGCAAGGGGGAGGAGAAGGATCCCGATGGGTTTGGAAAAAAAACGAGGCTGCTAGATATAGCCGTAGATGATATAATTAACTGTGGCAGTATAAAAGATATAGCCACAGACCTATAAAACCGTTGATATATGTCTATGGCTAGAATTCATAGGAAAATGTGTAGATTGAAGAATGAAATAAGAAACAATATATTATCCTATAGAAAACACTGGGTTATAAATAATAAGAGTTGGCCTGATAATCTCTTGAATTTCCTCTATACCTATTGGATGATGACTCTTAATTCCACCCCAGTGACCTCATATCCCTAGTATGTGAAACCAAGTAAGTCATTCCCATCGAGGATTAGATACCATAGATCTAAATAGATTTATACAACAACAATACTCTAGAAAGAATGAAAGAAGATCACTTGGATGATTTGGAATCCCTCATAGAGAACAACTTCCAAGCATTTCCCAATCTAGAGAGAAACCAAAACTAGATGAAAATATAATTCAAAAATATGGTTTCCTCTACTCCATACAATACGGTGACATGGTACTAGATCTCAGAACAAGGATGATACCCAAATAAATAAACCGAATTTGGTGCTCAAGTGGGAATGACCTTACCTCATTCATAAGGTCTATTCCAATGGGGTATACTCTTTGATCACCATATATAGAGATTGTATCACACCTCCCACCAATGTGATGTTTCTGAAGTAGTACTTCACATGAGGATACCCATGGTCCAAGAAAGAAAACCTAAAAATATTTTCATGGTTATAAGAATTATGAATATAAAATATTCACAAATGTTCCAAAATTTATAACCCTAAACTACCAGAAACCCCATGGTCGAGCTAGTATGACCTTAAAATATTCATAATTGGTCAAAGAAACAAGACCTTAAAAATATCCTTAATCTAAAATCTTTGAACATAAACAAGGAGTAATATTCCATGAATTATGAAAATAACTATTTTCTACCAATATTGTTTGAGTTTAATGAATTTAAACTATATATATTGACATCCTAGGCACAAAAAATTAAATAATGATCTTACTCGATATAAAATTAAGATGACTCATATGATAACTATGGGATGATATGAAAGGTCTTACAATTTTTATAACCGTGGTGACTCATAATATATGTATGATATTGTCTAAAAAATCACCCCACTTGGAATCAATATGAATCATATGATATGAGACGAACTAAACCATCATCCGTATAACATGATGCTAAACTCTAGCATTACCCATGTCATAAATTTGGGATTCCCTCACGAGAGAGGATTTCCCCTAATTTTGGAATTGAAATCCTACTATTACATAATTTTGAACCATGTGTGGATTGACCACCATTTTCAAGGGATACGTTGTAATTCCTATACCTCTCATTTATAGGTCTAGATAAATATATTTCAACCCTACATCCCCTTAGTCCCATTTACACACACAACATTATGACTTTAACTTGTGTGTAGTCCATCTCAAGGTGTGAACATGGTATATAAGACTATTTGGGTCCATTTACAGTAGGTTTTACCACTTCTGTGACACATATATTACTATGAAACCAAATTACACATATTCCAAGCATCATGAATTTAAAATATCATCTACATTCATCTCAGTCTGATCATTATAGAATTATACAATATGGAATTTTTTTCTGAGGTATTTGTGTGGTGCATGGGATGTCCTGCCCTCGATTCAAATCAAATTCAACCTCATTCATGAATTGATTTTTTTTCAAAATATACCTGTTTCAGTAGCCCATGAATCATGAATGTAAATTGTTTTCTGTCATCCAAGAGGTATGACATTAAACATTGATCAACCGTCTTCAGGATCACTTCATTTGTTATAGGACATACTGGTATCTGTTCACATGGGTTTTAAGCATTTTTTACTGCATTATTGTCCTTAATGATCCTCCGTATACTCAAATCATCAAGAATATAAACTATTTTCATTTTCACTAAGCTCCATGAACTCAAACAAGAAGAGTAAATCAAGGCATTGTGAACCTAAACTATATGCATGCACCCATTAATCACATGGTTTTCACCATCTCTGGTGTTGCATAAATCTAACATCTCTACAATACAAAACTATATAAGGCTTGATTCCTATCCTTATCGGATGTGCAATGATGGATAGACCATCTATCTCTAGGAACAACCATAGATTAAATGTAAAATCATATGTTACATATGGTTATATCACCATGATATTCTCATATTTTCCACTTTTTGGGAATAAGCCCCATTAATTTCGCTTGAACAACTAGAAATCTAGTATTCCCTCAAAAATAGATATATATGGTAGAAAATAATTGGAAGATAAAGGAATATCCTACACTAATGTTCCTAGTTCTTGATGTTAATCTACAGTATTACCCTATACAAAACCACGATGCCTCATACGATATTTAAGGGATGGAAATCAAACCAAAATCCATGGAACACAATTCTAAAATGTTGACATACCCTATATAATTTCTGGATGCCTCAGATTCGAAAATGGTATGATTTAGTATCCTTATTCATGAGGATCGACCCGAGCAGCCGAAATATCTTACATAAAAGAGTGGAAATATTCTTGAGAAGGATCTAATTACTACTGATATGGATTTTGAAAAAATTATTGTTAAAGATAAAGATACTGGAAATGATAAAAAATGGAATGATAAAGATACCGGCAATGAGGTCGTCCGAAGGAGGCCGTCGGGAGGAGGAGAGTTCTTTGGAGGAGGAGATTTCGTCGGGAGCAGGGGAGTTGCGGTCTTCCGGAGGAGGGGAGTCCGTCGGGAGGAGGGGAGTCTGTCGGGGGAGGAGGGGAGTCTGTCGGGGGAGGAGGGGAGTTCGTCGGGGTCGTCCGGAGGAGGGGAGTCCATCGGGGGAGGCGCGGTCGTCCGGGGAGGAGAGGTCGTCGGGAGGAGGGGAGTCTGTCGGCGTCGGGGGAGGCGCTGTCGTCCGGGGGGGCGTGGTCGTCCGGGGAGGGGAGTGCGTCAGGGGAGGGGAGTGAGTCGGGGAGGGTTCCGTAGGAGGAGCCCGAGAGAATATTGGCCAAATCGCACATATAGCCACGGATGAATTTTCATCCATTGGTTTAACCATGCTATAGCCACAGACTTATAAAACCGTGTCTATAGGTCCGTGGCTATAGCTTCATTTTATAGTAGTGTTTGTCCACTAAGATGGTATTGGTATCAATGCCTTAGCTAATATGGAAATCATAACATGTGCTGAATGGTTTCCACAATTACATGTTTTATTCCCATTATATTTTATCATGGGTGATGTTCCATTATGATATATTCATTATGTACTTCCACTATTTATGTCCTTTCTCAAGATTTTGATGTTTAAATTTCATGTTCAAGTTTTTGCTTTCAAATGTTTATGGATTGTTTTATGTTCTCTATGTTTGCCCTTACTGAGAATTTGAGCTCACCCTTTTTATGTTTTATTTTCCCCAGGAAATAAAGAAAGGTTTTAGGTAAGGAAACAAAAAGGGGAATATTTTTATGGGAGTTGTTGAAGATCTTTCAACATGATTAGAAGTTTATATTCCATGTTTCCAAAGACACTAAACTATTACGATCCTTGTGTGTCTGTTTTTGTTATGTATTAAGTATTACGCAAAAGTAATGTAATGTCCATGTACGTCAAGATTTGGGTCTCTACAGTTGGTATCAGAGGAAAGGTTTAGACAACCTTTGGAAACTATGATACGAAAACATTAGTGAGATCCCTAGAGATATTTCTAAGGTATGTCTAGGGATGTCCCTAAGGATAAGTATATGTATATGATATAGTCTTAAAACTACGGTAATAATCTTAGAATTTAACCTAAGATGTTAGATATTGAGGGTACTCCCCCTTTACTATGTTGTTTTCCCTAGCATGATTTTTGCCTCTCACATAATTCTTTTTGTGTTTTAGTCAATGGAGGGAACCAGAAGGAATTCGGTTAACATTGAATCCAATGGACAAATTGGCGACTATGAGAAACATAATTGCATAATGCCTAGAGAGAAAGATATTGTAATTATGCCGAATCAGTCATCGCGATATATTATTAACAAGGTGAAATTTTGTGGTATGCCTAATTCATCAAATAAGAGGAAGATAGACTTTTATTCATGTTCGCATGTTGTGGAGTATAAAGAAAGGAATATTGAGATTTCTAAATAAGGGAAGAAGAACCTTGAGGAATACCTCAAATGAAGGGACATATGTTATCTGTGTGGAGAAAAGTTTCATAGAGTGATAGACTGTTATGGAGTTCAATGTCTTATTTGTGGAGAACATGGGCATTACCCAACTCAATGCCCTGACATAAAAAGTTACTTCTAATTCAGGGAAGGAATTATTCCAGTACAATCATTGAAGAGGATGGATTGAAGTGTTTATGTATTGGTATTCAAGAATAATGTTGTTGAGGTACTTTTATAGTGTATTAGAATATTTTTGTATTATTTTATTGTGGTTTTCAATAATTTTATGGTACCGGTAACCATGAAAAGTGACTCAAATATTTTGGAAAGCAGATGATATGCGCATAATGAAGGGGTAAGAAGATAATGAGATGTTTGATTGTATTCATGAGCTCATGATTGATATAAGGACTAAGTGATATCATGTTTTGAGTATATAGAATTTTGAGTATTTTGGTATGTGGAAAGTGTTAACTTTTAACTGCATTCATGTTTTCACAAAGGTTCAATGGGTATTCATTATTCAAGAGAATACATGATTAAGGTATTCAAATGTTTGTAATTTGACCAACAAGATATATCTTATGATATATGAGGGATAAATGATGGAATTCACATGATTGTTATATGACATTTCAAGTAATCAATTTTCTTTATACTATGAGCTTGGACCGAAGTATTTTAGATAAGCCTAAAGATTGGAATGGATTATGTTGGAAATAAGTTATTATTGTTTAAGGATAGAACTTTTTTCAATATTATTGATGGGATGTAATAGTAAGGTAGTTTTAGAAAAGGGACAACCTGCAGGACAGATGACAACTTGTCACGTCAGACAAGGCTATGGGAATCGAACCCACAACCGAAGTGCGACTGGACTTTATCACATACCACTGGCCTACAGGAAGTCCCTGGTTAGTAGAAACTAGTTTTATTTTATTAAGCGGTATGATATATGAAGTATAAGTTCATTTTTGGAATCGTATATGATTAACCTCACCATAAATGGACTTATGTATATTTGATAACTTTTCCTAACCTTTTGTTTGAAACAGATGGAATGACTCATCATTCTGTCACATGATCTGTTAACACTTCACGAATAACAAATTCAACTTCATTTCTTTAAGAGATGAAGTGGAAATTGTTGAAAGCACGAACAACAGTGAGATTGTACCAAAATCAAGAAAGTATGTCTTCTAATTCAAATTTTCAAATTTAGGGAAATGATATTGAAAACCAAAAATGTTGTCCTAGTGCTCTTATATACGATGAATCAGATGGTACCTTAAATCATCACAAATCTATGGCTTTGTGATTATTGGATTTTTCATATCCAGGTTCTCTAAAACTCTCCATCAGAACTTGATTGTTAGATTTTTCTTCCATATCCATATTTTCACCTATGTTCTCCTATGTGGAAACCCAGTGATTAGTTAATTTGGGTAACTGTTATGTTTCATACTTTAGTTTTTAAATACAATTTTTGGTATTACTTTTTACGATGTGGGTTTATATTAAATAAACTTTCGAGTAGTAAACCATTTATAACCCCAACGAATTATGAGGGCGAAATTCATTTTAAGGGGGTAGAATGTAACACCTGATATTTTATGAAAATTGTTATTTTTAATTTCATTAATATCTTGTGTTGTATGCTACACCAAAAGGAGCTTTCACAACACGTAACCCTTACTTTACACGCAATCGTGACCTTCCTCGATAGCGTGTGTTGTACGCAATATCAGGTTTTACTAAACAACAATATATTATTAAAATATATTTAGAACTAGCTGTTATGAATAGTAATACCCACTTTTTTAAATTTTATAAATTTTATATTTCCAAATGGACTTCATTTTTTGATTCAGAATATCGAAATTATCCTAGGGTGAATTTTTGTTATTTTTCTAAAAACTTTCAATTTTTGATAAATAGTGAAAACACTGGGTTAATATTCAAAAACCGACATTTTATTTAAATAATTATTTATTTTATTTAAATTTATTTTATGTCAAAATAGATACATAATACCTATATAAGTTCAATGTAATTCATTGGAGTCATTTTATAATAATTTTAGATATATAAAAATTTTATTGAACTTTTGACCATCTTTTACCCACCTCCTAGGAGAATTTGCAAATTTACATAAAACTTAATTTTACTGCTTCTGCGAATGAAATTTCAAAAATCCGAGAGACACGATTGATGTTAGTTAGTAAAATTTGGTTCAATGAGATGAAAATAATTTTTGGTGAATAGTAACTTTTTACTTTTTTTACCACGGTTAAAAGTAAATAGGTTAATTAAGGGTAAAAATGATATTATTATTATCCTAACACATGTCCTAATTATATAGGATAAGTTTAATTATACCAAAAACAACATTAAGAATAAAATATGACAATTTAGGCCCAGTTGGATTAGATTAGGACATTTATTATTAATTTATTTAAAGAAGGGTTAAAATAGTTAAAATCAAAGTTTAATAACTAAATCATTTTTAATATAGGGTTATACATAAGATAAATTCGACTATAAATATTAATTATAAAGATAAAAATATTTCATAGATAATGATATTTTATTTGTAATTTTTAGACATTAAATAATTTAATTTATTTATGACACAATGATGATGCAGTAATTATCTTATTAATGAAATATTGACATAATTGATGTTATAAATACCCAAATGAATGTAATTTGAGACTTTCTATGAATTACACTAATTTTATAGGTTAATATGACATGTTATTATTGATTTTATTAAATAAATTCGAACTAATATTTCGGTTATGATTTTCACAAAAATCAATTACCAAATTGTGTCAAAATTGACATAAAATAGTTTTTAAAACAAATATTATATTATTAGTTGTTATTTTATTCCTAAAAATATAAGGCTCTTCCAAATGACTTAGATAAGGTTATATATATTAATAATAAACAACTTGTGGTTCGTTTGTCTTGTTATAGTGAGTTTATTAACCTTATAGTGTAAGAAAACAAGAAGATATGGTAAAAATTAAATTATCTAACATAAAGTTAAATCTTAATGATAAGGTTAAAATAGATACCTAAACTTGTATAAATTCTATTGGATGAGAGGATTTCCACCCAGCCCCATCTTATCTTCTAAATAAATCAATTTGGAGCTATTAAAAACTGAATATGACTTTATAATAAAATAATATTTTTAGTTTTTCCAAAGGTGCCCCTCTCCTCCCTTATAAAAGGGCACCTCCTCCCTCACTTCCTCACACCACTTTGAGCCTTCAATATTTGCCAACCCCAACCAAATTATCTTCTCCACTTCCCTAGAAATATCCTAGAGGTCATGGTTTTCTTCAAAGACCAATTTTAATGCCCTAAGAGGAGGTCTCAAAGAGGCGCTTCAAAGAAGAGGTAATGTTTGTTACAGAGTCTTTCAACTTTATTTCTTCTTCCAATTATTCTTCTTTAGTTGTTTCATAATAAAGTAATAACATCAGTATCAGAAATATAATGATATTTTTTTATAAGTATGAAACAACCCCATTTCACCTTATATCCATACTACAGAAAACGAAATCACCGCGCGTGCGTACGTACGGAATACCGTCTTTACGTCGTGGTGTAATCTGTTTTTCCAACACCACCTTACATGGATGGGTATAATGGTGTAAAGAATAACTATACATAGTTATTATAACATCAAACTAATTATGATATATTGTATCATCCAATCCAATTTAATTCATTAATTATGGAAACAATATCATCGCTCGTGCGTACGTACGGACTACCATCTCCACGACAAGATGAGATTCATTATCCATGTTAACCATTAAAGAATGATTATAAAGTATATATAAGCAATAATAATGAAATATATGACATTATAAGGCTACTTTATTTATGTATATATATATATCATCTACTTAATTCCATTCAACTCAATAAGGAAACGAAAACAGCGTTCATGCGTACGTACAGCCTACCATCTCCATAAACGGTGTATTTCTTTCCCTTTATCGATCTATTATATATCTGTATATTATGAATATATATTATATATAAATTATGATTTATTTTCTAGAATTAATTAATCATGATCTAAGTAATCATATGAATAATTACAAGTCAAATCATGAACCATAAATGAAACGATTTTACCCAAAACGCTGCATTAACATGAATTTACAAAAGAATGGGTAATATAAAGTCATAATTGAACCATATATGATATCATAACAATGAAGATGATTATGTAATAATTCAATGACATTATTTAAATAATTATACAGGAGTTTCGGATACGTACGAAGCATATCGGACCTAAGGTAATGGATAATTATTTCAATCTCATTCTTATCTGAGATTTTTATTCGTAAGTATTTATTGGGGTTATTTTTATTATCCGTGTCCATATTTTATCAAAATGTTTTCATAAAATTCTTACATTTCTTTCATTTATTTTTAATGTCCTCTTTAGCCATTTTTGACTTTTACTACATGGTATGTGTGGAATCTTTCTTTTATGAGGTACTTTTTGACTTTTCTGGAAAAAGTACGAGAAGAATGTTTTCTTAACTTATACGGCACTAACGAATTTTTATGGTTTCATAAAGCCTTATTTTCAAGAAGCTTACTCTACATGATTTCATGATTATTTTCAAAAAAAAAACCTTTTCTTTTAAAATTTCTTTGCATTTTGTGGAAAGAAAATGATTTTGGAGAAGAAAGGATATTTTCCTCAAGAATTCATTTCAAGTGTTTTATCAAAACCATTTTTCTATCTAAGATGACATTATTTAATATGTGTATGTTTCAAGTATAATGTCTCTATGATTTACATGATTTCACATTCCTTATTATGAAATGATATCCATTTCTGTTATATGTATTATGTGATGATGGGATGATGTTTATGAAACCCATTTTATTCATTGGGTTATTATGAATGATGGATGTTTATTTTGTGGCACAATTAAGAATGATTTAATTAAGAGATGGGTGAGATTTATATCTCCCTCAAATGCATTTGGTAAAGATTTATATCTCATGATATATACATGTATGGAACGGTAAGTTAATCCGGTTCAGTGTTACAGGACTGAAACGAGGAATGAACTCGATTCAGAATGGGACTTTGTCCACTAAGATGGTCTTGGTAGAAATTCCATGGCTACTATGGAAATCATAACATGTGCCGAATGGTTTCCACAATTACATGTTTTATTCCCATTATATTTTATCATGGGTGATGTTCCATTATGATATATTCCGTATGTACTTCCACAATTTATGTATTTGCTCGTGATTTTGATGTTTAAATTTAATGTTCAAGTTTTTGCTTTCAAATGTTTGTGGATTGTTTTATGTTCTCTATGTTTGCCCTTACTGAGCATTTGAGCTCACCCTTTTTATATTTTATTTTCCCCAGGAAATAAAGAAAGGTTTTAGGTAAGTAAACAAAAAGGGGAAGATTATTATGGGAGTTGTTGAAGATCTTTCAACATGACTAGAAGTTTATATTCCTAGTTTCCAAATACATTAAACTATTACGATCCTTGTGTGTCTTTTTTTGTTATATATTAAGTATTCTGCAAAAGTAATGTAATGTCCATGTACGTCAATATTTGGGTCTCTACAGTAAATATACTTACTTGATATATTTTTATTTCATAAACATAATTTCATTCTTTAGTTTTGCTTCAATCAATTTCTATTCCATCCCTTACCCCAATAAATGAATATCCAAAAATAAATTTTTTTATGACTGAAACACTAAAATTTTCTTTTAAATGATTGTAAGATCCATAACAAAAGTCTTCATGTGTGTCTTTAACTATTTTACAAAACCAATATGGTCATCAAAAGTTATCAAATATAATAAATTAATCACTAAACCTCAAAATTAACACTTCTAGTTCATTATTAATATTTAATTTTCAAATTTTTTAGCTAAAAGATACTATTAATTAACCAGGACATCATATAGGCTAGTGGTAGGCGTGAAACCCTCATCATCCTTTGATCATGGGATAAAGCCCCACTACCTTATCAAATTTGATGGGTTGTCACCCTGTATGCAGTTTTTCCTTTTCAAAAACAATATTAATATAATTCTTATAAAGTTCCGAAAAAATATAATGGACATCCTTGAAATAAAGTTAATCTTTAAATAAAATTTTTACTAATGTTTTCACCAAAATTTATTTATTTATTTATTTTCAAAAGTCTAATAATATTATTTGACTATTATTACAATTTATGTAATGATAATATCAACCCTAATGGTTATAAATACCTTTAAACTTATGTCTATAAAATGTAAAGTAATTATTCCTCAAATAATTTTTTCACTAAAACATATTATTTCTAAAATTTCTCTCAAAATATCCTTAATATTGTGAAATTCCTACCAAATAAGACCTAAAATAAGTGTTTAAGAATTTGAACTTATGATCAATCTTAAACTCATTAAACCATGATGGTTTCCATAACTATCATGACAATGAATACACAATTTATTCTAAAATTTAATAGAATCTTTATATGTTTCATGATTCTTGTAACCAAAATACTATTGGTAAAATATGTCATCAATTTAATTCTTGAATCAAAATTCATTAACACTTCATTAATTTTATTTCCACTTAGGCCCTTCCATGGTCTAGTGGTTACCATTTATAATATTTCATTGAATCTGGTAATTCCTTGGTTCCCCACATTTCATATGAAGAACTATAAATGAATCCTTTGGATGAGACTTATTTCCTTAAATTGTACACTTCAATTTTCCTTAGAAAATATTTTCTTTATTCCCTTTTTTCCACACATAAAACATTTCCTCATTCCATTTAGACACTTTCCTAGGTGTCTCCTTCCAAATTTATTACATGATGGAAATTGAGCCTTATTTTCTCCATAGTCTCAACCACTCAAGCTCTTAGAAAATTTTATCCTTCTCTTCTTTGGTGAGTCCTGGAGTTTGTTAAGGTATATGTTGTTAGTCATACTTTAGGAAAACCTATTAGGCATAAACATGACATCTTTCACTCATATTAAAATCCCATTTGTCTACTCATTGTCATGTCTTTTCCCATCATATTCAAGGTTAACATGATTATTTTGGGTTCCATCCATTGACTAAAACTAGGAATCATAGTGTTAAAAATAATAATCATAGTGATAATACTATATAATCATTTATAGGATGTTTAAATCATGAAAATTTATTTTTAATCTAAGAAACTGTATATTTAACCTAGACATTAATTTTCATCATCTATTCAAATCATTCATATTGATTTGTAAATAAAATGTAAATTATCCTAAAAGTATCCCCTCGGAGTGTCAAACCATGGGTGTAGTAATTCATATTATCATGTGCTAGGTAATGATCGAGTCAATAATAACACAAAATTTTTAGATTTATTAACCCTAGGTACATTTGTTCCAGAACCATTTCCACTTGTAGGGTCGATACAAGGATGTATTACATAGAAAAACCACATAATATCTATCTTAGCCAAACATTTGGATGTTCTAATATACTTATCATAAATTTATATCATAGGGTTGGGTTACCTAGTCTATTTTTTCTAAAATATAGATTCAAAGGTTTCTAATAAACTTCCTTTGATACCAACTATAGAGATCCCAACTCCAACAGCCAAGATTCGATTCCTATTACCATTACATCAGCATAAGATACAAGGAATCACATCCTAAAGGGCCAAATAATTTTTCGGCCTTAGTAAACTAGATACATACATGAGACTTATATTATATTTCAATAGAAAAATTAAAACATAATTTTTTTCTTCAAAGAATATAATTATTCCCATTAGAATATCCCTTTATATCTGTCATAGTAAACTTCATGGAATCCTAGGGAAAGTAAATAAAATAAGATTAATCTCAAATTATCATTAAGGGTTAAGTATAACGGAAACATTCATGAATCAATAAGCATAATTAATATGGTAAGGTAATAAGTGAACACACATGATATACAATCAATAAATCAAGAAATAATTTCATCCGTAGATATTATAAATGTGAAAATATCATAGATAATAATCAATATGGAATTGTAAATAATTGAAAACACATTCCATTTTATCAATAACATGGCTATAAAAATTTGATAAATCATAATCGCTATAGAAAGTTAAATAATCGAGAAAACATTCCATTTAATCAATAAAATGAAAATGAAATGTGTACATTTATAATGGTAAAACTATACTAGATAATAATAACTCTTAATGAAATAAATTCTTAATTATCATACATAATGTTTCCTAGGAACATGAAAACTTTACTGTTAAGATTTATCCTCAATATATTTTAAAACATACTAGGTATAAAACAAATTAAATGAGGCTAGCTAACTAATTCATCCCACGAGACTACCAATGCATCATGAGGATTACATCAACCGGTCCCCAACCCATGTATTTCATGTCCAAAACATTACCCATATATCTAATAATCAATTTCATTGATAAAAAGTGTGCCTTATCATCCAATATTTGTATTTATTAAATGATATATATTTATCAATATTTCCCTAGTTAATCAAATAACTATCAAAGTAAACCGCATATGTAAAAATGGTATATTTTTTAGGCAATAAATAAATCCATGATAAATAATATTTATATTTATGGAAATTTAATGTCCATATAAAAGTGAATAATTCAACGAAAAGTTAATGAATACAAAAATTAATCAAGGGAGTGGATGTCAATACTTTCATTTGTCAAAATAGCCATAAATAATTTAGAGGAAGAATAAGGATGGTATCAACATATACCAATTTGATTAAGAATAATTTTTTTTCATTTATAGATATAAATACCATAAAATGATATTTGAAACCATTCATTATCAAAAATATCCTTTTCATTTTGAAAAACCTTTTTAAAAACCTTTTCTTTGAAAATCACTTTTAAAAACATGTTCTTTAAAAATATACTCATAAATTTGTAAAGGAAACATCAAATAACTGATGGTTATGATGATGGTTAATTCTATACAATCTGTAAAATAAAGTAACATTCCTTTTTCACTATAATAAGGATAGTAAATTTCCTTGTTCTTGAAATGATAATAAGATTCCTTTCACATTTTTGGTAATAGAAAAACGAGCATTGTTTTGAAAATGACATAATAATCATTTAATTTTTTTTAAATATTGAAAATGGTTGAAAATTCCTTTGATAAAATATTCTGAAAATGTTAAAAATATTTTTAGAAAACATGATATTATAAGAAAATAGATTTCTGGCCGAAGAGATAAAATAATTCTGATTTGTTTAAAGGTGTTATATAAAAAAGTAAATACAAAATACTGAAAACAAATTGTACTATTACATGACAATATCATAAATAACAAAATTAGAATTAAATTAAATGGTTTTATTGGGAAATGATCAAATTATTTCCATAAACTGAAATTTAATTGTAAACAATCTAAATTTGAATGAGATTTTAAAATAAAACTTTATAATGATCAAAATGTAGAATTGAGAATTAATTAATGAATAAATTATGAATTTCAACTATAAATCCACATAAGAAAGATTAAATAAAACATAAGGTAATGAAAACACATTAAACACATAATCTTATAATGAAATAGTCAATGAATTAGAATATTAACCTAACAAATAGAAATTGAGTTAAGAAATCCCTTTAAATTCAGTAATTTATTATCCAAATCAACATAGATGAAATAAATCAAATTGAAACTTAAAATACCATGAATAATTAATTATTCATGATATTACATGTCAAATATCCAGTATGTACACCATATAAAAGTTAATTGGTGCATAATAACAAATAAGTCTCAATGGAATGCAAATTGAGACAAAATCTCTTACCTTATGCTTCATTTTTAGTTAAACATTATTTAAAATTATTTAAAGTGGTTTTAAACATGTTATCAACTTATTCCATAACTATCTTAATATTTATGATATCATATATTATCCTTTAATAATATCTTATCACCCATTTTTTAATGATCATTCATTATTTTCATTGTTTATAGTGTTAATTGCCTTGTTTTGTGTGTTTCGTCATTAAAGATGTAGTTCTTGAACATATTATATAGTTATATAATCTCTAGAATAATAATTATGACATAATTATAAAAATTTTATATCAATTTTACTTTTAAGAACAATTACGAATGATTGTTATGAAATAATTAAGTACGTCACAATCATGGAGATAGTAGGTCGTACATACGCATGAGTAACATTTCCATTTTTTACTGATCATTATGCAAAGGAGGTAACTAATATATTAAATTTATATAATAATCATGATACAATATATACTATATTTTATACCTATATATTTCATCCATGTGATGAGGTGATGAAAAGAGTGTCACATCGCTTTGTGAAGGTGGTAGTTCACATGTACAAGAATAATGTTATCTTTTTTATGAGAGTGAAAAGGAAAGAAAGAAATATATATATATTATATTTCTAGAATGATATATATGTCATGAATATCATAGTTATTTCATTTATATGTAATATAATAATTAACTTTATCTTTATCACCTTCCATGTGAAGTGTTAGGGAAAGACGAATCACATCACTTCGCGAGGCGGTAGTCCACCCTACACACAGGAGACATTATCGAATCTACTATAGAATGGCAGGTAATATATATATGTAAGTATGTATTTATGTGTGTATGTATTACATAGGGACTCAATAAGTAAAAATATTTTATAAATATCATATATATACTTTATATCCTTCATAATTCCCCACCTTGAGAGGTGGAAATGGAAAAATGAATGACATCAGATCGTTAGGCGGTTGTTCGTCGTACACACGAATGATGATTTCATAACCCAATTTTTGGATGTAGAGATTTTTTGAGGTAATTAAATTCTTATAAAAACAAATAATAATATTGAATATACTAATGTTATTATAAAATCATGTTTTAATAAAAAAATTAATTTTGTAGAGAAAGAAGTAAAATAAATATTCTCGTTGAAGAACATTATCTATTCTTCATATATCCTCCTTAGGATTGAACTAAAGCCTTAATAGTTTGGATTTATGTCAAAAATAATTATTATAGGACGAGGGGAGGTAATTTGGGAATTTATTTAAGTAGTTATTGTCTGAACCAAAGTGGTTTTACGGTGTGAAATAGAGAGGATATGGGGTTCACTTTTATAAGTGGGGTGAGTGTCACACTTGTAATTTTTTGAAAGAGTGCATTACAACCATGTTTTCTTCATGTAATCAGGCCCCAATAATGGTCCATTCCTAATAATATAAGGTTTAAGTTCTAAATATGGGTAACCAATGGGTTCTGGACAATTCTTTGGTTATTATTACTCCTTATATTAGTTTAACCTCTAAATAATCTCATTTTTACTTAATCACTATAATAAATTTTAACTTTTTTCACTAATCATTATGGTAAAAAAATTAATTTGAGTTTATTATATGGTATAAATTACTATGATTTAAAATATAGAATCCATTTTTCTAAATTCAACTAACATAAGTGGCATAATTTAATTTAAAATTAATCATTCATAGATCGCATGAAAGTGAATTTTTAAAGTGAAAATGTTAAAAGTTTTATAATGTTTTTATATAGTAATTAAATATGGAAATCATTAAAATGAAAAAAATTGGATTAATATTTGTATAATTGAATTATTTTTAATTTAAAACCAATTGAAAATATAATTTAACATTATAAATGTTTGATATCATGACCATAGCGGTGGTAGTCGAGCGCCTTGTGTGACATTAGCTATAGAAAAGTATAAGTCTATATAGTTTCCCTTAGTGTGGTTGTTCACAATATATTATTGAAGTTTTTTCCCAAAGAAAACATTTTTTTACTTTTATTATATGTATATTCAATTTATTTAATATTAATAAAAATTCTTATTACATGTTTTTCATTGTTCTCCATGACTCTTATTTAAAATGTCCCAGAGTATGTGTCGTATTGATAAGGTCATATTTGATACCCACTATGATGAGATCCTTGAAGTGATATCATGATATTCATAAATAATGTTCTATATTTGGTTAAAATACTATTATGGGACACGTTATACATATAATTTCAGGTGCAAGTACTTATAAGCAGATGAGGATTCTTCTCATGAAGTTTGCACTTAGTAATCTCCAAGATGGTAGATTATGAGAATAGGCACACCAGTAGGAATTTCACAAGTTTTTGTTTCATTATATATTCCTTTCTATTATAATGTATAATGGTCCTTATATTTAAATATTATGATTAATGCATCTCATGAATCACACACTTATATTTTCTAATGAAAACTATAATGGTATATGCTTGTGGTGAGGTAGGGTACATTGGGTGTGTCACAATTGACACGTCATTAATGGATAAGTCGAGGAAAGATTTTTCCCTTACAATTTTATTGAAGTTGATATATGGAAACTTTTATTAGAATAGAACAATCACATTAAATTCCATGTCCATGGTGTAACAACATGTTTATTGGAGATATCAAAAGAAAAACGTATTGAGAAAATAGGTTGGTGACATAGATGTACAACTTTATCGATGAGATATTACAAAAAAATGTATTATATTACACAAAAGGCTTTGAATGTGTGAATTAGTGAGAAGGGGGAGTTCCCTTTTATAAGAGGGGTGTGCCGAACCATTGGAAAAGCTAGAAATATTATTTTATACTAAATTCATATTCGGTTTCAAATGGAGCCAAAGTGGATTATTTAAAGGTTAAGGTTGGGATAGGTCGAAAACCACTCAACCAATAGGATTTAGACAGGTTTGGGTTACTATATTAACCTTATCTTTAAGTACTAACTCTTAGTTAATTAGTTTGACACATACCATGTCACTTTGTATTTTTATATTATATAGTTAATAAACTTACTACATACATACAAGAGACCCCAAAGTGGTCCATTAATGATACACCTATCATGATATAAGTCTCTTGGCCGAACCTTAGATTTTTAGGAATTTAATATCAATTAATAATATAATATTGTTTTTAAAAACTCTTTTATGTCAATTTTGACACTATTCAATAGTTGGTTTTTGTAAAAATCATAACAGAATGATTACTTCTAAAAAATTTAATTAAATCAATACTAACATGTAATATTAACCTATAAAATTATTTTAATTCATAAAAAGTCTCAAATTATATTTATTTGGGTATTTATAATATCAATTATTTTAATTTTTCACTATTATGGTAATTACTGCATCATCATTGTGTCATAAATAAATTATACTATTTAATATCTATAAATTCTAAATAAAATATCATTATGTAGGAAATAATTTTATCTTTCTAATGAATATTTATAGTCGAAACTCCAACATATATAACCCAATGTAAAAATTGGTTTTCTAAAAGATATATGCTTGTGTCATTTTTGTATTCATTTTAACTTTATTTAAATAAAGTGTCCCTATCACATACAAGTGGCTCCATGGGGTCCCAAAATCGAACCCAAGATGCCCATAGTCGGACATATATCAACCAATATGGTTAGGACACGTTTTAGGGTATTTATTTATTATTATAATATTATTTGTTAACCCTTATTTAACGGATTTACCCTTTAACCATGGTAAATGAAATATTTACCGAATTAATTATTCAAAATGTCTAAAAATAAAAGTTACCTATTTACGCAATTTGAAGATCCTGATTCCAAATATGAAATCCATTTTTCCAAATTCAAAACACAGAATTGGAAGAAATTAATTTAAAATTAATTCCTGTTGTTAAAACAAAAAGCGTGTTTTTAAGAGTTAATAATTATCAAAAGATTGACACTTATTTATGTCTGGTTTAATTGTAAAATTATGTACAATGACCAACATTGTATTAAATGGTAAAAATATATTATAAATATACTTTAAAACGAGTCAAATTTATAATTTATCACTATTAAATATTTTGATTAAAAAGTTGTTTTTAATTAAAATTTAGTAATTTTCACTATTCATCAAAATATAAATGTTATCCGAAAAGTTCCAAAATTTCTCCCTATGCTGAATTCGATATTCCAAATCCAAAAATGAAGTCCATTTTGAGAGATAAAATTTATAAAATTTCAAAAAGTAGGTATTACTATTCATAACGGCTAGTTTGATTGGTTGTGGTGTGTGTTAGAACTCGAAGTTGCGTACAATACACGCTACTGTATTATTCAATGAAAAGAATACCGTGGAATCTTGGGATGTTTCATTTTAAATTTTTTATGTCCCCATTTAGTAAAATTGAATATATAAAAGTTTTAAATATTGGATTTTAAAATGGTTCACTATTAAAAGTTGGTAAAAGTGCAATACGGAAAATGAATTTATTCTTACATTATGTCTAAGAAACTCATAATATGGATTATAAAATTATAAGGATTATATAAAGTTTAAAATTTAGTTAATACTATTCATAACCTCTTTTGAACGGCTTTTTTGGCAATTCATGGTGCGCTTGAACTCGGTGTTGCGTGTAGTGCAAGTTATTGAATTATTTTAAAGAAATAAAACACTATGAAATCTTGGGGTGTTACATTCTCCCCTCCTTCAATAAATTGCGTCCTCACAATATGAAATTGTTCTTCGAATATAAAAGGTTTAATATAGAAAATATCTTTGTGGGAAAACCCAGATCATAAATTGGGTTAATAAAATTTAGTCTTAATAAGAGGAAATGATAAATGGAAGGCTCACCACCAAATTATGATCTCTATTTGGAGAACATTGGTGGAAATTAGAGACATATAATTGGAGGAAAAACTTAAATATTTATAAGTAGTGATTGCAGTCATCAATCACAAACAGTTGTAAAATTTAGGGCCTTAAATTCATCAGTCTATGATGATTTAAAATACCATCGGTTCAGCAAAACATATGGTATTAGGATAACACATTTTTTGTTTTAAGATACCTTCTCTAAATTATAAGAATTAATTTCTTAATTGAATAAGAGAAGAAGAAAAATATATACTTGACAAGTAGAGTCTCATCCTTTAACTAAGTTCTACCACAAACTCATCTTTCACTCTAAAAGATAAATAATATTCTATTTATCCTATTCGTATAGGGTTAAAAACTAAATTTATAATTCATCTAGAAGAACCATTAAAAACGACATTATTAAATCCAGGACATCACATGGGTCAGTGGTAGGTGATACACCCTTGTCGCCCTTCGGTTGTGTGTTCAAGTCTCGCGGCCTTGCCGGTCCTGACAGGTTTCCGCCCAACCTCCGGGTTGTCCTTTTATGGCAATCCAAAATTAATCTTAAACTAGAATTATCCAAAATACTTCTATCCAAACTCACAGTCCAACATTTATAAGGAAGGTAAACATAATGTAGATCCTTTTTACCCCGTAATAGCATATGAATACCTTCATCATGTATTCTTTTAAAACACTGCAACATCATGAATTACCATAAAACCATATTGATTACATTCATGGTCCCTTATTCCTTAAAGAATAATAAATATACTCCTTTAATTCAAAAATGTTTTAAAACCCAACAATGATGGAATATACAAATCATTAATCAGTTTCAAGGTAGTCCAGAATAACCAATATAATTCATCCAAATCAATCATGTATTATTCTAAAATCACTACCTCGGTATCAGCACCATATTATGGTTTATCTTTCTCTTAACCATATATTTTCCAAAAATTTAACCTGCTATTGAGTCAGTTTTCTTTGTTCCACACAACCTTAAGTCCATAATAAAATAAAACTGCAGTACAATACCTATATACTCCATTATTATTATAACAAGTACATTATTGATACAACACTCAAATGACAGAATCAACATAAGAACTCTAATCATTCCTCTTCATCTATGGTAGTATCATAACTTTATTATTATCCAATAACATCATTTGCGGCATAGTCTGACGACTGGGACATAGGTTCGCGTAGTGTCCACACTCCTTGCAAATGAAGCATTGTACATTTGAAACCATTTTCTTACCCTTGCAATCACGTACCTGGTGCCCTTTTTCCTACACACTTATAACAAAATCTCATTCCTTTCAGGAAAGTTCCAGGGTGTTTCTTCCTACAGTTATCACATATGGGGAAATTCTTCTTTTCCCTCTTCCCTTTATCCATCTTTCTCCCTTCCATCCTTTTCTTCTTTTGCTTCCCTTCAAAGCCATAGGACTCAGTAAACACTTTAGTTATCTTATCCACACATGATACTATTTCTTCACATGATGATAATACTTGGGAGACTATTTCCCTTCTAAATGATGGATTAATACCATGAAAGATACGATCCTTCTTACTATTTGGATCATACGTATTACTGGATTTCACATTCCTTCTATTGGACACCATTTCTATACAATAGCATAAACTAGGTCAGTTTATGAGTTGTAATGAATTATTCCAAACTTGTAAAATACCTAACGCAAATTTAACAGTTTATGGATATAATCCATAATCATAAAAAAGTTTTCTTTGAGTAAGTATATACTCATGAGCCCTTCATAATGGTTTGTAAAGAAAATGAGAATTATCCTAAGAATATCCCCCGGGAGTGTCCTAACCAAGAGTGCAGCAAGGCCCGTTGTCGTGCACCAGTTCCCGTTTGAGTCTATCTCAAAGCAGTGTTTTTGGGTTTTACCCCTAGGTACATCTATGCTAGAGCCGCCTCTACCTGCTCGTATCCAGACAGGGATGTATTTCTTGGAAAACTCACAAAATCTCTACAATACCAAAATTCTAGGAAGTTCTTATATACTAATCCTCAAAGTCCATCCTAAATTTATGTGCCCTATTTAGAGTTTATCTAAATCTAGCTTACAAGGTTTGTACTAAACATCCTCTGACACCAACTGTAACACCACGACCCCAGTTACCCAGAGTCGGTGCATTATTTTAATACATTGGAATGATTACAAGGTATCATGTCCCAAAGGACCGATTAGTTTATCAGTCTTGGAAAATAGATTACATACATGAATGTTACATTACACTTCATAACATACAAAACAAAATAAATAATCCTTTATGAATGCCATTATTCCCTTGTCTTAACCCTGCATATCAATCACAATATACTTCTTGGAATCCTGGGAAAAAAAATAAAACATAGAAAGGGGTGAGCTCAAACGCTCCATAAGGGTAAGCAATACAGCGGAAACTTTCATAAAGAAGCATAAACATTTAAGGCAATGTATAACTAAAAAAAGCCTTCTAAACTTAAACTTCAACATAGTATGGAAAAAATACAATGAAATAATTCCATTTACTTATTCATATGGATATTCTACTGATCGAATAATCACATGAAATATCAATAACAACATTCATAATGATGGAATGCATAATGCCAGACTATCATAACCACATAGCCAAGGCCTCGTGCCAAGACTACAAATAGGATTTTGTCAAGGCCTTGTGCCAAGACACTAGTTTGTCTCATGAGACCTACCGATGCATCGAGGAGCTATAGAGGGCTCCACCCGTCACTTACTAAGTCCAATTCATTCCCATATGAAAAGGTTTAAACATAACATAAACATTCGTATTAAAACTAGCATACGAAATGTCAATACTTTCTCTATAAACCATGAATGTTATAAAAATAACACATCCATAGTAAAACATATCACAAAACCTTCAATACAATACAAAAGTTTTGTATCATAATAAATCAACTTCAAATAAGCTTAAAATCCATCAAAGGATGTTGACATAGATGAAATCAAAACAATTTGAGAGAAATATCTCTTTTCTAGAAATCATTGAAAAGTCACACATTTATAAAGGAAGTAATTTAAAAGATATTTTTGAATCAAAGTGTCCAATACCACTGTGAAACTTTTGAAAAAAAATATCATTTCAAAAAATTCATGTCGATATAAATAAATCCTTAAAATCATTTTGAAAACGTGGACATTAATTAAAAAGATTTAGAAAGGTAAATCTTTAAAACATTTAAAATTATGATCTTGATAAAGAGTAACTTTCACAAATTCTTAAGATATTTATTTTGAAATCATTTAAAAGTCACATAATTATAAAATAAAACATTTACTTTGAAAATATTCTTATAATCATGTAAGGGAAGCTTTGACGATTTTATAACGGCGGTAAATAGCCACACCCGCCGTATAAGTTAAAAAAAGACATTCTTACCTTAAATTTGTCGAAAATGTTAAAAGTGCCTTGTTTTGAAAACGATGGAAATATTCCTTTCAAAACACATAAGGGTATAAATGACTTTAACCCATTGTCTAGTAAATAGTAAAAATGTTTTTAAATACATTTCTAAGGAACATGAATGTGGATAATAAAGATATCTCAGTAGATAATTACGTATAAAAAACCTCAGATAATGAAGAGATTGCGAAAAAAAACCCTTACCTTGTACTTTTTCTTGGATGGGGGCAGGTTAACCTCTTCTTCTTTGGGTTCTTCCTTTTGACTTGATCAAAAGGGCTCCTTAGGTTGGCTTTCTGATCAAACTAAGGCCTATAGGTTGTAGTGAGGGAAGTTGAGAGAGTATTTGGGCAGGGTTTGGCCGAACCAAAAGGCTTTTAATATGTGAATTAGTGATAAGGGGGTGCCCCTTTATAAGAGCGGTGAGGGGCACCTTTGGAAAAGCTAGAAATATTATTTTATAATAAATTCATATTCTATTTATAATGGCTCAAAAGTTGATTATTTAAAGGTTAAGGTGGGGATAGTTCTAAAACCACTCAACCAATAGGATTCAGATAGGCTTGGGTTACTATATTAACCTTATCTTTAAGTATTAACTCTTAGTTAATTAGTTTGACACTTACCATGTCACTTTGTATTTTTATATTATATAGTTATTAAACTTACTATATACATACAAGAGACCCCCAAGTGCTCCATTAATGATACACCTATCATGATATAAGTCTCTTGGCCGAACCCTAAATTTTTAGGAATTTAATATCAATTAATAATATAATATTTCTTTTAAAAACTCTTTCATGTCAATTTTGACACTATTTAATAGTTTATTTTTTTTAAAATCATAACATAATGATTACTTCTAAAAACGTTAATGAAATCAATACTAACATGTCATATTAACCTAGAAAATTATTTTAATTCATAAAAAGTATCAAATTATATTTATTTGGGTATTTATATTATCAATTATTTTAATTTTTCACTATTATGGTAATTACTGCATCATCATTGTGTCATAAATAAATTTAATTATTTAATGTCTAAAAATTATAAATAAACTATAATTATGTAGGAAGTAGTTTTATCTTTCTAATGAATATTTATAGTCAAAAAACCAACAAATATAACCCTATGTAAAAAAATGTTTTCTAAAAGATATATGCTTGTGTTATTTTTTTTATTCATTTTAACTGAATTATAATAAAGTGTCCCTATCACTTACAAGTGGCTCCATGGGGTCCCAAAATCGTCACAAATATTCCAATGGTCGTACATGTATCAACCAATAAGGTTATGACACGTTTTAGGGTATTTGATTTATTATTATAATATTATTTTTTAACCCTTATTTACCGGATTTACCCTTTAACCATGGTAAATAAAATATTTACCGAAGTAATTATTCAAAATGTCTAAAAATAAATATTACCTATTTACAAAATTTGAACATCCTGATTCCAAATATGGAATCCATTTTTCCAAATTCAAAACACAGAAGTGGAAGAAATTAATTTAAAATTAATTCTTGTTGTTAAAACAAAAAAGCGTGTTTTTAAGAGATAATAACTATCAAAAGATTGACACTTATTTATGTCCGGTTTAATTGTAAAATTATGTACAATGACCAACATTGTATTAAATGATAAAAATATATTCTAAATATACTTTAAAACCACCCAAATTTATCATTTATCACTATTAAATATTTTTATTAAAAAAGTTGTTTTTAATTAAAATTTATTAATTTTCACTATTCATCAAAATATAAATGTTATCCGAAAAGTTCCAAAATTTCTCCCTAGGCTAAATTCAATATTCTGAATCCAAAAATGAAGTCCATTTTGAGAGATAAAATTTATAAAATTTCAAAAAGTAGGTATTACTATTCATAACGGCCAGTTTGATTGGTTGTGGTGTGTGTTAGAACTCGAAGTTGCGTACAACACACGCTACTGTATTATTCAAAGGAAAGTGTACCATGGAAGCTTGGCATGTTTCATTGCAAATTTATGATATCCCCATTTCGAAAAATTGAATATATTAAAGTTTAAAATATTGGATTTTAAAAGGGTTCACTATTAAAAGTTGGTAAAAGTGCAATACTGAAAATGAATTTGTTCTTACATTATGTCTAAGAAACTCATAATATGGATTCTAAAATTATAAGGATTATATAAAGATTAAAATTTAGTTAATACTATTCATAAACTATTTTGAACGGATTTTTTGGTAAGTCATGGTGCGCTTGAACTCAGTGTTTAGTGTAGTGCAAGTTATTGAATTATTTTGAAGAAATAACACACTATGAAATCTTGGGGTGTTAAAATTTTTTAATGTGGATCCAACTGAGTATGCATGTTATGTTCACCCTTTTTATATATAACCTATTTTTGGTCCCTAAAAGCTGGTTGGGGAATGAGTATGAAATTATTATATAAGGATTTATTCAATGTTTGGGATTTGTGGTCACTATCGAGGATTTATTTTAGTAATTTCATTTTTCATTGTGTTTTATGACATTATATTCATGAATTGACCTTATCATATACTGTACTGGGATGTTTTATTTATGATATGAAATAGCCTGGTGGATTTTTATCTAATCTCTTATCTCTAAATTTATATTGAGGGAAATGCCTCTTATATGCGTGGATTACATATCTTTTGTGCTAGCTATCAACCCATGACCTATTGGAGGTGGTCTATGGGATTCATTATCTCCCTATATTCATTGCTGGACCAAGAGGTATACCTATAAGTGGAGGCTTCAAAACAAAGTGGTATCAGAACTACTTTGAGAAATAATATTGGGTCAAGAGATAGCCATACTGAGTATTGAATGGGTTGGTAGAAAAATATCATTAGATAAAATTATTTTGTGATATAAACAAGGGATAATAGCTAGAACATTTTCATTAGGGTCCCCCTATGATGATACAAAAGTGCATTCATGTTTACTAGGTGTGTTAAGTGAATTGATGCTAATTATGGGGTAGAGACCTAGGTAAGGATCATGCATTATTACGGCATATTCCTAGGTTTGAATTGGGTATATAATCAGAATTAGGTTAAATTAAATTAATAGATTAAAATTAATTAATATTTAATCCATGTTTAGGATTCCTTGTTGGTTTTTATTTTATAGATATAGTTCAAGTTTAATATCCCTTCCAGTTTCTTGTTGAAGATGTACAGTGGGATATGCAAGAAAAATACTACAAAGTGGAGGTCAACGACAATGAAACAAATAGGATGCCCTGAGAGTTTCACTTTTAGAGTGAATAGAAGTATGAGGATTTCATTTTTTATTGTGAGATAAAGGATTATTTGTAAGGGGTGGTGAGATATTTCATTTTGATTCATTCTCGAAGAGAGAAATGGGTTTATTTGGTCATGATGATCCTTTATAGGGCAACTCAGTAGTGGTGGTTTTTATTCCCAGAAGATTTTTTAAGAGTTGGTCCTATCAAGGGAGAGGTTCCGAGACAAAATTTAGGTTATGTATCTTTCTTAGACTATGAAGAAATATTGTCAACAGAAATAAATTCACTCCATTAATAGATTCTTGAGTTAGGATCTTGATATGTTGTGAAACCTATGAGTTATATTTTGAACCAAGAACACTTCGTTTGATAACCCCTTGAATTTAATGACTGGAAATATTAGTATTCACTATCGATTACTATCCTTTTTTAATGATTTCAAGGAAACCTCCTCATTCACTTGATTTAAATCCACCTATTGAATCCTTTAAGTCATGATTATTGTATCCCCAAAATATTTAATTACCAACCCACACTGGAATTTACTTTAGTAATATTAAGTTCACACTCACTCCTCAAGCATAGTGATGATGATTTAGTATGGGGGGATGAGTTTCTATTCTTAAATGTGCTTTAAATCATAATACTCTTCTCTCAGACCCAGTTTTGTATGTTTTTATCTAAAGGAAATGGTTTATATTCTTAAACTCTTATCTTAGGCCTATTTTCATTGGTTTTTGTTTGAGGGAAGTGGTTATTATATGAAATATCTTTTATATATTACTCTCTTCTCTCGGGCCTAGTATTTTGAGTCCTGGTCTGGCGGAAGGGGATATTGTATGACACATATAAGAATTTGGTGTTGGTACTAGGGAATCATTTCTCTTGTGGAGAGTCCTTATGTTTGTGCATATAGCTATAGGATTTCATCCACAATATATACTGGATGAATTTGGTACAGTTTATCATGGATTGAGACTAGAGGTGCATCTTATTCTATGATGTTGATAGATAATAGGTTGTGCTTTTTGGAAAGTGATACTCTCTTATGAGTTGAGGGAATATTGGGTCCTTGTCTCCCTTTATGTCAAGAATAATGTTGATCTTATCAAAAGATCAATAGATGGTGTTTCCCAATGTTCTCGAATAATACTTAGATGGATCTTGAAATAGGTTGTGATGTTATCACCCCCAAAAAAGATTATTTTTTGAATATTACTATATCCATGTGTTTCTCCTATATAAGTTTCTATATATTGGATAACTCCTAAGTTATGAGAGGTGTGGATGAAAATTAGTGATCTTCCATAGTGAGGTTTAATTCATCCTAGTGTTTTACCTTGGGGAATTCTGGTTATGTTTGTGAAAATGGTTGAAGAGGGTCTATATATGAGTGTCATTTATCACTTCTTAAATATAGTGAAATTAAAGAACCAATCATCTATTCAATGAATTGAATATTTATTAAATTGGATGAAGGAAAACATATTGTTCATGAAAATCAATTATGGGTAAGATATCATCATATTTGAGTAAAGAATGAGGATATTTTGAATACTATAGATATCATTACATGAATTATGAGCTCATTGTGATATTGTTTGGTGTGAAGGAAATTTCTACTGTGACCATGGGACTGATGGAAACAATGTTTTATGAGTTTATGGACTGATATTGGTGGTTTTTATTGATGAAAACCCTATGTATTAAATGTATGATTTTAAAAATGTGGGTTTCTACATTCTATTTGGGAGTTCTTCATTATTTGGATCTATTTGCGAATCTGTCTAAGTGTGAGTTTTGGGTCGAGATGTCTGTTTCTTTGGGCATGTAATGTCACTATGTGGGATAACTATAGATTATCATCAGGTTTTATTTCATGGAATATTTTCATTCATTTAGAGATGCATGATAAGGTCCTCTATGAGTTCCATAATTCACTCTTGGAGGTACACCCTGGTGTAATAAACATGCACCATGCACATTAAGTCCAGTTTTGATGTTCTGGTGAGATCAGATGCAGAGTTTGTCCCTTTGTGTTTGGTTTTCCTAAATCCCAAGGATGTAATGATGATATATGGGTGATCATAAGACGTTATATTAATTTACCTTTCTTTATAGTGATTAAGGAGTTTAGTTTAATGTGATTTGTTTTTAGGAAGTATTTGGATCATGTGGTGTAGCTTTATGGGGTCCAAAAAACGATCATTTATTATCTCTGTCCCCATTTTACCTCAAAGTTTTAGATAGTTCCTCATCTTGATTTTGGATCTCAGTTGTACTTTAGCACTACTTTTCTTACATGGATGTAAATTAATAAAAAGAGGAGAATCCAGAATTAGGTAGTCCTATTGCGCACATGAAAACTGGATTTTGGAGGTCTATAGGTGAGGAACATGTTATTTATGGAGTTGTATTAAAATAACATTTATTATTATACCATTAGTATGGATCAATTTTAATGTGGTGTAGGAACATAAAAAGTATTATTCTAACCATAAAAGGATGCCTCTAGAGTTTGGTTATGGAGAAAATATGTTTTAAAGTTATCACTTTATCATGGGAAGTGATGGTTTAGTCGTGGGATTAATATTTATCTCTAATTTTCTAGACCTTTTGAGGTGTTTCACGGGCATGCTATTCCATTTGTTTGTATAATGTGGTGACATGGTGGTGTAGAGGAGATAACATGAGAGAATGAGTCAACCATTCATGCTCAATATTCTAAGTTGTGAATTATTAGATTTTTTTAGATAATTTATTGATATATGATCAGATCGATGTTGGTTTGATATTTTTTATTATTTATGGTGTGGTTTTTATTGATGGATTTTCCTTTCTTTGAGAAGAATCTTCCCTAAAAGTGTATTATGATTTGGATAATGATATTTCTTATTTACATGCATTTTTACTCCGATGTCAAGGATGTGTTGTGTTCTCCTTTTTTTCTTGAGATGAAATTTTCATGATTTTGTGATAGTAATACCCTTAATATGTATCAGGAATTATTTCATATCATTACTTCTTTATCTTTTTTATCTAGTTTATGTATTATATTATCAAGAAAAATAATCATTTGAGAGTTATCTAATGTAATGGATTTGATTTTTTTGAACCCTTTGTAATCTAATGGATGTTTCATGAGTATCGATGTGCTTCTTAATATTTTTAGAGACTTGCGATGGTTCATGTTGATTTTAGGTGATTCTGTAATTTTTTATTTTAAATATAATCTTCAAATTTTGACTAAGTTGGTCATATAAAGAATAATAATATATATTATGCATGATTATAAAACAATAGGATTTTATTAAGAATGTTTAATTAGTATAATTTCATATTGATTTAAAAATGTTACACAGTTGTTTTAAATATCTTATGATAAGGATTTAATTTATTTATAAACAATATTCACTACTATATAACCTACGATAAACGAAGCTAGATTTTATGAATGATAGTTAAAAAAAAGCATTGATAAGGTACCCTTTAGCAGTACTAAAACAAAAGCACTAATAAAGGTACCCTTTATAAGTGATTTTGATAAAACTAATAAAGACATGCCTTTATCAACACTTTTTTAGCGTTGACAAAGAGTTTCCTTTATCAAATCTAAAAACTGCTGATAAAAGGTATATTTATAAAAAATCATTAAAAATCATATATTAATATATAAATATATTTATATTGATAAAAATATAATATATTTTATTAAATATGATTTATATATGACTAAATAAACATTTACACTAGATATAGACAATATTAAATTAAAAATGGAAAATATTTTAAATAAAAATTATATATTGTAAAAAATAATATTTCATATAGAAATATTTATTGATATATATTTATATATATACTTTTCTTTAATATTATTTATAAAAAACTAATTAATACATTATAAATCATATCTATATGTCATATATTTAGTGAAAATTGGATTATAATTTAATTAAAAATTAATATTAATTAAAAATATAGACTAATTAATATTCACATACATTTGATAAAAACAATTATCAATTTTATTTTTATTTCAATTTGAAAAAATTATCAAATAAAAAATATTTGATTATTAATTAAAAAAATTGAATAAATATGTTGCACTTAATATTTCATCCAATAATTTCACACCTACAAATATAAAATTAATTCAACTATATATAGTCAAACATATACACAAATAATAAATTTTTAATATTATCATATTATATTTTTATTTATTAATATTTAGTATTTAATATATTATGTTTTTAATTGTTAAATTTTTCTTCATTTTTTATATTTATATTTAATATATTCTATTTATTAATTTTTAATGTATATAAATTTAATTTATTCATTTTTTAATTTGTTTAATATATTTTTTATTTTTATTCATTTTTATCTTTTATTTTTATTTATTGATTAACATTTAATATGTTTTTAATATAGTTTTAATTTCCATAATTAATATGTATATTCATTTTCATTTAAAAAATATTAATTTTTATTTTTTAGATATTTATATAATTAATAACTCTAAATAATTTTTTTATATTTTTTTAATCTATTCATTTTTTAATTAAATTTAAATCATCTTTAACATTCATTCATTTAATATTATTTATTCATTAATAATGTTTAGTGTTTTTTTAATTTTTTTTTAATAATATATTCATTCTAAATATTTAATTGTTTAATATTTTTATAGTTTATTCTTTTTTAATTTTTTTATACATAATTATTCATTAATATATTTAATAGTTTTAATATGGAAATGTATTCATATATATATATATATATATAATATTTCCTAAAATATAATTTATATAATACAAAATATGTATTTACATTAAATATGTCATGTATTTAGTAAAAATTGTTTATAATTAAAAATTAATATTAATTAGGAATCTCTACTAATTATAATCAAGTAATGGACATTTAATAAAATTTCATTTTTTTTAATTTAACATATATCAAACTTGTGTTACATTAATTTCACACACACACATATGTAATTAATGATATTTTGTTTAGAAACACACATATTCACATAAAATATTTCTTTAATTTATTCAATTTTTAATATTCATTATAGAACCTTATAACATAATATATTTAATATATATTATGTTTTTAATTGGTAAATTTTTTTTTTTTAATATATAATATTTATTTGTTTTTAATATTTTTTCAATTTTAATAATATTTATTCCTTAAAAATATTGAGTATTTTTTAATATTTTTCAATTTATTCATTTTAAATTTTCATTTGTTTAAAAAAATTTAATTTTATCAATTTTTAATATTTATTTATTCATGTTTATTCTTCAACATATAATTTTTTTAATATGGTTGTAATTTATATAATTAATATGTATCCATTTTCATTTTAACATATATTAATTTTTAATTTTTTTAATAATCTATATAATTAATTATACTCATTAATTTTAAAAAAAAATTAATCTATTGATTTTTTTTATTATGAAATTTCACTTTTTTTAACATTCATTAATTTAATATTGTTTGGTATTTCTAATTCACTAATAATGTTAATTATTTTTTACTTTGATTTTTTAATTTATTCTTTTTTAATATTTTTTATACATATCTATTCATTAACATTTAATGTTTTTAATATGGTTTTGATATATATATTTATTATAAATTCATCTTCATTTTTTAAGTTTTTAATAATTTATATAATTAATAAAACTTATTCAAATTTTTTAATATTTTTGAAGTCTGTTAATTTTTAGTTTTTAAATTCCACTCATTTATAATATTCATACATTTAAGATTATTTTTTCATTATTAATATAATTGTTTTTAAATATTTTATTAATTTATTCATTTTTAATATATATTCATTTAATATATTTTAATTTATTTTATATAGTTCTTATTGGTGCATTCCAAAAAGTATTGATAAAACCCTTCCATTCTAATAAATAAAACCCTAATAGAGAACTTAGTCTCTTGTGTCATTCAAGCTCTCACAGAACTAAAGCTTCTTAATTACTCCACCATGAACATCTCAGATTAATCAACACACTCAAAACCCTAGGTATGTGATTCCATATTCTTTTTTTAGTCAAACTTTCATTATTTAGGTGCTTTTAATTTTTCCAAAGGGTTTGGTTTTGTTGTGTGATTTGTGGAACTCTAAGTGGCTCAATACTCACTAATCCTTAGTGCCTCATTCTTCCCACCCTCATTCCAACCATACCATCTCCTATACAATTTTCTTCTCATGGAATCATTTTAGTTATATTTGATCTGGAATGATGAATATTTGAAGTATCATATAGAGAAACCTTCCATAAACCAGGGCCCAGTTAGCCATGATTCTTCTTCTTTGCAAGTGTCATGTCCTTAGAAGTAAAACTTAAATTTTAAGGCTTTAAATTACTGGATTAACTTCAAGTGCGTATTTCAGAACACAATGGTTTCATGTAAAAAAGATGATGTGACATCTAGAACCTGGTTCACTCATAAGTAATCAAACATGGTCGGTCACATGGCCTCAAGCATGCCTCCCCATTTTCTAGAGGCTGCTAACTAGAACTAAGGGTCCAGTGTTGTATAGTGAAAAGAATATACCCTCATGATAAGAGAAACATAGTGGTATAATAAATGAATAAATAGAGGAATCATAATTACAACATACATGAAAACATAAGTAAATCATCCAGACAATAATAGTAAATAATCCAAAAGTGGTTCTATATACAAAATGATGAGTATGTCATGGAGATACACAAAAGGTAGGCATACAATATATACATGTATATGAAAATGAACAAAAGAAAAAAAAATATCTATCCTTTAGAATTATGTTCCAAGGCTCTGTCCTACACTCCCAAACTCCCATGATATAATAAATCAAGCATCCATGACCAGGTGCTTGCCTCTGTCCCTACCTGTATCCATGAAGTCCATCTGGGTACCAATGGGTGGCCAGAACTAGGAGTGAGATATACTCAGTATGCCACCATCAATGATATATATACATGTCCAGTCTGTGTGTATAAAAAAGCAGTGTGAGGATATAAATATAAGAAGTGTAATAACAAGAACAAATTAATAATCATGTTGGGCTCAAACTCCCCATGGGATGCCTACATGATCATACCTAATTCAGCTCATGATGGTAATGTTTGGATAAGGAACCTATAAGAGGATAGGTTCTAGGATGTATAACCAACATGTACTAGTCTAAGTAATCATAAATAGGACCAAATGGGAAACTAAATAATCCATATTATAATAAAATTAATGTTGGATCTAAGAGGAATAAGGAATCCTTGACTATAGAGGGTCAAGCTAGCTCAAAGTGCATAAACCATGCATCCGTGATATAAGAAACTAAGTGTAATCCAATGGATGCACCCATGTAATTACACTATAAAATCAGCAAATCTAGTCCATTGATTGTGTACATAATAAATCCCGATCTAAGCATGATTAGGGACTAAAGGTAAAATCCAAGGTACCTCCTATTTGAGAACATCAGCTGAATCCAAGGAGTGGACGTGAGGAATTCAAATATCTGGAAATTTAGTCAAGTGAATTTTCAGACTACATCAAGGCATCCAAGTTTGATAAGACGTCGACCAAATTACAAGGTGGGTATCTCCCTTAGCAACTGGCCTAATGAATCAGAATGGCATCCTCTAAGTTCTCATGGAATTCCCTTAGAAATCCAAGTCTATCTCAATTCTGACCACTCCTATAATAAGGAAAGGTCCCATATTAGCAATATTAACCTTATTTTTAATTAAATAACAAATTCCTTGTTATATTCATTATAATTCATTCACATTATATATATAATTCAATTCTAAACTTTTTAATTCAATAATAGTAAAGGTTATATAAGGTGTCATACCATAAATCATTTCATTACAATTTAATAAGAGCCAAGATATAAATTCATTCCCATTTACAAGGGTCAATTCAACCACTTTAATTAATTAAATCATTGAGGAATTTGAACCCAACACACTAACAACATTTTAGTTATTAATAAACCAAGGGGTTGCATAGGAATAATCATGGCACACCCAAGGGGTGGATCAAGTTGAGGCCATTGACCTAAAACTATAGTAATAGGGTCTAATAGGGAGATTAAATTCAAATTTAAACATTTAATTTAAGGAAAATTGATTTTAGGGTTAAAGAATGGGCGAAACTAATTTGAATCACCATAACAACAATTATAAATCAATGAGAGTTTAGAGAAAATCATATACAACCTACCTTAGTTATATGAAAACTTGTCTATTATCAACCATTGATTTGGTCTAAATTGGAATAAAATAGAATAATATAAATGCCTTGAAAATAGGGCATATTATCTCACACCAAAATAGCGCTAAAGATGGATAGAGAAACTAAGAAAATAAAGAAGTGGATTTAATCTCTTATTAAAGTTGATCCAATGAGATAAACAGCAGTTTAATCAAAGTTCAGATAAAGGAGTTTCTTCAATTACTAGGTTGGAAGTTCATGGAGCTCTCAAAGGAGGATGAGGTTTTGTGTTTGCGAAATGAGAGGAGAAGAAGGGGGAATTTTTTTAAAGGTACGAGGGGAAAAATCAGCAATCCTCTATATTTAATGGGTTTCACTATTGTCCAAACCATGCACCAACCATGTGAAATACACTATCTATGTCACCCATTTTCCCAACTATTACACATGTTTTGGACAAACCATGCTTCAACCATGTGGGGTCACTGCCTAAGTGGAACTAAGAGTGTGGGCTAGTCACACTATTATTCAAACCATGCGTAGTTTGTGTGGGTAACCTCAACAAATGGTCTATAGTTTTTCTCATGGACATGAATCCTCCCTAAAATGGATTTTCAAACTATTCTCCCATATATATGGGTCATACGGTTGAGTTGTACGATTACTTCTAATTGTGCGCCATCAATGAACCTTATACAACTTCTCTAAAATTTGGAGATTTAAGTTCCAAATATTCCCCAAAAGATCCTAGACCCTTACTTAAACTCTTAGGTTAATTAATAAAAATGGAACTAAAGATTAAAGCTAAAACTAAAATAATACATACCTCATAAAAAATATGGTTTCTTATATTTTTCCCCATTAATATAACACATCCCCGATTTTCCCTTCCAAGAATGGTAAAGATTCACCTAAGAATAAATCTATCTACTAAGCATGTACGTCAGCCTATCTCTCTCTGGTTTCATATTTTATCTGGACAAAATTCCATGTCACTCTGACTAAAGGAACTGAAATTCCTCAGAGAGCCTTCATGATCCAATCAACAATGAAAATATAGTGCTCCTTAAAAGAAGTATCAACATCTAGTACTATATCATCAGGCAGTAAATCATGAGATAAATCTACATAGTAATGATGTAATAGAGAAATTTGAAACATGACATTCATTAATTTTTATCTCTCAGGGATTTCTATTTGATACTCTATTGATCCAACCCTCTCTGAAACCTCAAAAGGTTCAATAAAATGAGGCAATATTTTACCTTTCTACCTAAACTTTCAATGCTCTAGTCTAGTCAATATACTAAAGAATACATTATCCCTGAACTCAAACTATAGAGGTCATTGATAGAAGACAACATATGATTTCAGACAAGATTGGGACGTAACTGTTTTATTTATGATCAGTTAAACCAACTCTAAAGTCTCTTAAATGAGATAAGGTCCAAGAATTCCTACTTCCCCTTCCTCTAACCAGCACATAGGTGACTGACATAGCCTACCATATAAGTCCCCATAAATAACCATCTAAATCTTCTCTTAAAACTGATATTAAAGGATAAATCAATAATAGGTATACATTTATCCTAATAACATATGAAATCAAGGAAACACACTCAAAGAATGTCCTCTAGAACTTGTATCATTCTCTTAGACTACCTGTCGGTCTAAGGGTGGTATGTTGTACTTCAAAGTAACTATGTACTTAACTCTATTTACACCTATTTATATAAATAACAAGTAAAATGAGCATTCTTATTGGATATAATAGCTTGTGGGAATCTGTGAAGTTAGATAATCTCCCAAACATAGAGCCTTCTAAGCTCATCCATTGAAAGTTATTCTAAATAGTTAATAAGTGAGATAAATTTATGAGCATATTGATGATCACACATACCACATAATTTCCTTGAGGGGATCTTGATAATCTAGTAAAAAATTCTATAGTGATGTCATTCCATTTCCACTCAGGAATAGTCAATGGATATAAAAGCTCTACTGGTCATTGGGGTTCCACCTTCACCTACTAATAGTTGAAACACCTAATAAAAATCTAGGTATCTCCATTTTCATACCAGGACACCAATATTGTTGATATAGATCATGATACATAATTTAATCCTAGGGTGTTTGGACCAAATAGAAGCATGGGACTCTTGCATCAATTCCTCCCAGATGTCTAAAAGAAACCAGACATGTTTATAGATGCATAATACCTCATCCTCATCAATGAACCAACATGGGAGTAGGTCCATACCTAAAATACTCTCTCTTAGGACTAGGCCTTTGAGGTGTGATAACTACTTCATCTTCACTCTCTCCAGGAGTGAATAGGTCACTACCAAATATATAAGGGTAGGTTTTCTATGAAATTCCTACACCTCTAAATTCATCTTTGAGAACAAATCCATAAGCCACAAATCAATACTATCCTCATGCAATGCCTGTTTCTGAGTCCTCCAGCTCAAAGAAACTACTACAATATTTCACTTCCCATGCATATAAGTAAGATCAAAATCAAAGGAATGTAGGTTTCCAACCCATATTCTCTATTTGAGGATAAATTTATGCTTCCTAAAGATATACTTGAGACTTTTTTGATCCGTATACACCAAAAAATATCTCCAAGAAAATATTGCCTCCAAAAACGCAAGGCATGAACCAAAGATATTGACTTAAGATCACGTGTTAGGTAATTCCTCTCATGTGACCACAATTGATGATACCCATATGCCATGAAATGATCTTAAAACATCAAAAATACTCCTAGATCGATTCATTATGCATCACAATAAATTGTATAGCCTTTTCCTAGATCTAGAAGAATTTGGATCGGTGCTGATGTCAGTATTCCTTTCAACTCTTGAAAGTCCATATTACAGGATTCTGACCACATGAAATTCACACTCGTATTAGTCAAGCCTATAAGAGGTGATTATGGGTATGAAAATTACTAAATAAAGAGTCTATAACAGATATACATCACCAAGAAACTCCATATTTTAAATACATTATTAGGATGATCACATTAAACTACAACTCTAACCATATCTGGGTCAACAGATACTCCTGCCTCTAAAATAATATGACCAAAAAAGTGAAACTTGTTGATTCAAAAGTAGAATTTGGTGATCTTAGCATATAATTAAAACTCTATTAGTGTATTTAGCATGATATCAATATGTTTGACATGGTTATGTAGACTATGATAATACACTAAGATTTCATCCATGAATACTACCAAATGAATCAAGATACAGGTGAAAATCCGGATTCATCAAAGACATGAAAATGGATGGAATTTTTATAATACCTAAATACATAACTAGATACTCATAAAGACCATACCTGCTATGGAACATTGTATGAGGTATGTCTGAAGTATTAACTCATACCTGGTGATAGCCTAATCTCCAATCAATATTTGATAAAACTCTCGATCCTTGGATCTGGTCAAAGAGTTCATCTATATGAGGCAATGGATATCGATTCTTAACCATGATCTAGTTCTACAAATGGTAATCCATAAAAATTCTCACAGTACCATACACCTTCTTGTAAAAAAGGACAGGTGAACCGCATGATGAAGTACTATGATGTATAAAACCCTTAGCTTCCAATTCCTCTAACAATATCTTGATCTATTGTACTTTTTAGTATCAATCATATAAGGAGGAATGGATACAAGTGTTTATATTAGAACTAGCTTGATAAAGAACTCCACCACTCTCTCATGTGGTAATCAATAAAATAATTAGGGAAGACATCCCTGAAATGATATGCTATAGTAGGTAAATCAGTATAATGTATTCCATGATTCTCTATATAAAGGATATAAATTTGGGATGTCACTCCACCAATCCCATGATGCTTTAGTCTGAATATACTTTCCTTTACATCCCATTCACCCTTTTGAATATATCTATCTCCCTCTCATGATGTAAGAGATACTCGTTGGTGATATAAGTCTACATAAGGGTGATAGGGGACCAACTAGTCCATCCTGAGAATAATATCGAAGCCCATTATCTCGAGGATGAAGAGGTCCCTTAAGAAACGATAGTTTTCCAACTCAAGGGGAATTACTTACAATGGCACGAACTCTATTATAAAATTCCCAATGGAGTTTCAAGTTTCATTAAACCAAAAAATTAATGAATCTCAATCTCAAGTCTTTTCACAATAGCCACAGAAATAAAATAATGTGAATCACCTATATCAAAAATAGTATATACAAAAGTAGTGGCTGCTAATACTATACCTATAAATATAAATGGCCCCACACCCTACTCCTTGGGTACAGGTAGCACATCTCACATCTGGCCTAATCCACAACCATGTGTTGCAACCTGAATACCCAGAGAAAGTCCACTCAGTTATAACTATGTATCATGAGTTTGGCCTCCTTGACCATGTCCACCTCCTCAGCCTGTATGGATAATGATAGACCATCTTAGGGCCTAACATAGAGTTATTGATCCTGCCCCGAAAGGAGGTGATGGGGTAGATCCTATTCCACTTGCAATAGATGGAAAGGTTCAAAAAACCTCTAAAGAAGCCCCATTATTCCACAATCTTGGAAATCAACTGGGTCTCAGTCAAACTGATACATTATGTGATCGTATCTACTAAACTGATGGCATAAAATGGAACTATTGGTGTGGATACTCTAGTTCTCACTACTCTGTCGAGAACCCTACAGACAGTGCTTCCTACTACTAGATGAACAACTAACCTTCTTTGTCACTAAAATACCATGTCTTGTACTATTGGATTCCCTTAAATTATTCTTAGTAATGAGGACATGTTTCACAATTTCTGATACAATTGTCAAAAAAGAGACATTTACCTAAGACTAGATGGTGTACCTGAGACTAACCTCAAATAATATCCCTCTAGAAAGATCATCAGAAGTGAAGAAAGGTGAAAAAATCTGAATTTTAGTAAAGTGATCTAAATAATCCAAAACTGATTGGGATCCTTGTTCTAGATTAAGGAACTTCTTAGCTCTATCATCTCCTAATTTCTATAGAATGAAATAGTCATAGAAGGCAACCTAAAAATCTATCCAGACCAAATCTTGATGCTATTCTTTCTCAGTAATAACATCCCAAAAAAACTATTTAGGACCATGAATCATATAATTGATGATTTTTACCCTCCTCTCAGGAGGTATCTCTAGGTGATATATGATAGAAAACATATACTCTAACCATGTCTAAGTAGTCTTTAGACCGTCATCCCCCAAAAACGTGGGTGGATACTACTGCTGAAACTCTAATGTCATCTCTTCCATAGTTAGGGAAGGATGTAGAGCCTCTTGAATAGTCTATATAAACTGTGTACATCCTTGTTGAAACTGGCATCAGCACCCTTGTTAGGTAAAATGGGAGGTGCCACAGGTCACACTATTAATGGGTTAGGTCCCACCACTTCAAGAACATGGTCATAAACACCTTCCTAACACTCAAATTGAGTAAATTGTTGTTGAATATCTCTAAAAATTCCAAACACATGGATTAGGTAATATTTAACAATGATAATATCTCGGATAAAAATTGGGATAGTTATAATCCTTCTTATATAGGGATCACACCCCTCTACCTACTCCTTAATCAATCCCTGGGTGTCGTATAAGACCAAGATGAATCACTAGATATAAAACCTACTTTACAATACTATGTTATTTTCAAGGTCACGTTCTCTATTTTATATCAAGGTTCCGGTATACAGTGTGTCAATTGAATGTTATAGAGTAAAACACCATTTAAGTTTCAATTGGAATCGCTATTTAATGGAAACCATTTCCATTTAAACTTAGAACTCAACAATTACTAATTATTTCAATACATATATCCATATGTGTATATATATATATGAAGCTCTAGTTAGATTCTTTTATCATTCCAAAGTTATAATGCATGGCACTTTATAAATTGAAAATAGTACTACATGTAACTGTAACCAGGATTTTAATATGGTTCAATTAGATGGATCATAATTCCCAATTTATAGAGGCATGAACACTATTTAAATTTAAATTAGCATACGTATAATTGAAAACAACTAAAATTTCAACTTTTTAAACCAATGGTTCATAGATCAAGCTCAATATAATAATCTAATTAGGGTTCCATTATCACAATATATAGGAAAACTCCATCTAGGTTGATGTAAACATTTTAATTATTCCAATTATTTATCCCTTCAAGAACTGTTATCATAATATCATACATAACTATCAATCAACAAGGAATATAAAACAATAATACATACAGTAAGTAAATATGGCATGGAATAATTCATGAAATATAAATCCTCACATGCCTATAATAATGCAAGAGACACTACATACTCACCGTATCAGGCCATGGGTAAAAATATATTCCATAGTAATAAAGAAAACCGCCATCCATGTGCATAACTCATAGGTGAAATCAGTATAAACCTAATATGCATAATCCAGAACTATAAATCTCATCTAGTAAATTTGGCGTTTCCCCTGTATGTGGGTTAACTAGTCCTATGAACATGCTCATTACCAAATTCTGACATATCCTAGTATCCTATATAATAACCCAAATAGTGATACAAAGGGAAAATAAAGCTTTGAAACAAATTTTTGACATCTTATACCCATTTCAGTCATAAGTAATTGAACCTGGTCATTCACATGCACTCAAGTGTGCCTTCCTGTATGCCAGAGGCTGCTGACTAGCAATGGGGGTCTAAGGTGGTACAAAGGGGAGATGATACCCTCATGATTAGAGTAGCACAGCAGTACAATAAATGAATAAATATTGGAACCATAATAATAATATATAGAGAATCAGAATTAAATCAACAATTTAATAATAGTAAAAAAATAAAAAAGCGACACCATATACAAAATTATAAGTGTTTCATGGAGGTATAAAAAAGGATGGTATATAATACATACATGTATATAAAAATGAACAAAATGCCAAAATGGATATCCAGTAGCATCATGATCCAAGGTTGGGTCTAACACTCCTAAGATCCCATGATATAATCAATCAAGAATCCAAGACCAAGCACTTTCCTTTTTCCCTACCTACATCCATGTAGTCTTTCTAGGTACCAAATGGAAACCCAAATAGGGTGTGAGATATACTCGGTATCCCACCACCATCGGCTTTTGTTCAAGTCTATTCTGTGAGTAAAAAATAAATAGTTTTTAGATGTAAATATTCATAGTGGAGTAATATGCATGAAATAATAATCATGCCTGGTTCATACACATCAATGGATTCCTAGCCAAGCATACCTACTTCAACTCTTGCCAGTAATGTCTGAATATGTAACTTTTAAGAGGTTAGGTTTTATCATCTATAAACAATGTGTTCTAGTATAAGTAATCATAAATAGGGACCAAGGTGAAACTAAAACATCCTTTTCATTATAAAATTATTGCAGGATCTAAGAGGAATAAGGAATCCTTGTCCTTAGAGGGCCAAGACAGCTCAAAGTTCATAAACCATTCAGCCTAGCTATAAGGTAATAAGGGTAATCCAAGATGTGCACATAATTAATTACATTGGAAAATCATCTAATTCCATAGATAATTTCTGACCTAGTCATGTTTCATGCATAATTTCTATTCAATTTTTAGTGATTTTAAAAACAAAAAATGAATAATGGATATATATTAAATGTTTTATGAGAAAGTGGGAATTTATAATTGTGGAATTAAAGTTGGTTTAAATGAACTAATATTTTTTAAAATTTTGAGTTTTGATCTTGTTTTTGAAATTTTGGAATTTATGTTTCAAATATTTTATAACATGTTTATTTTTTTTAGGTATCAAAAATTATGAAAAGGTTTTCCAACCCTCAACCTCAAGCCAAGAATCCATCTAGCCTGCTCGAGTGGGATGGTCGGACAAGAATTGGTAGAGGGAGATCCAGTCACCTAACATGAGCATGTGAGAGGCTTCACTATCATATTTTGCCCGAAAGCCTATACAGGTCAAGCATTGTGGCTCGACCCAGTTGTGTGTGTGTTTGTGTGACTGGGATCCCACCCTAGTGCATGATTCTCGACAGTAGAAGTTGTACACTGATTCATATTACAACACATATCATGAGCTCTATTTAGTTGTGGTATATGTTTTAATAGTTACTATTTATCCCTCTCAAATCACCCGCCCCCCTTGCTCAGATACACTACTCCAATCAACTCAATCGCCTCCACCACACTTCACTTTAATACAACCTCGTATCCTCTCATATACCATAATTATTTCACTAGAGAAGATTGATATTGATCACATATTCCACTTTATAATCCTTGTTTCTTCTTTTGTCACCTTAGTAACATCATATGACCACCATGGATGATTTATCCAACCATGTGAAGGTCAGAAGATATGGAAGATGTCTATCAAACCACTACCCCACTTCCATACTCAGTTGTTCCATCTGTATCCTCTTCTACATCCACATGCACCACACACATGCCAGACCACTACCTCTATTGAACTCTTACCTACCAAAAAAGGGAAAACCTGATATCCCCAAGTGGGAATTTTAATATCCAAGGGGTCTCATGGATGACCCCATTCTAAAATTTATTCAAAATACTGAAGATCAAGGAGATACATGGATACAGTGGAGGGGAAGGCTGATGATATCAGTATCTACAAATGATAAATCCCACTTCCAGGAAAACGAGTTGACCATCAGGGGAGTAGAGGCTGCTTCCACAGATAATGCTTATTTCCTCTTCTATTTTCTTTTTTTAGTCTATTTCTTTTATTTTTATTTTTATTTTTATTTCATGTAATTTTAATTCCTTTTTAAATAAAAATTAATGCATATTTTATTAATGTGTGACCTCACCCCTTCTTCATCTTCTTCTTTATTTCATTATTAACTATTTTATCATTTTAAACTTTTTTCACTTCTTTTATTTTATTTTATCCTTCTTTATCTCTCTCTATCCCTTTATATTCTCTCTCTATCTTGTATCATTTTTTATTCTTCCCTTATTTATTTTATTTTCCATAGTGAACTATTACCCAAAAAATGAGGGTCTAACCTGAGGCATGGCCTAGGGGAGGTATGTGGTGTTTTTATTCATTATTCATATAAATTATTATGTTTTATTTAGGTTTGTGGTGATAAATAGTGGAGTGCTTGAGTGTGGATATTTTACCCTATGACGCAAAACTCTAACTTCTTTCTATTATATGTTTAAATATTTTTCCTCCCTTCTACTAAAAAAAGATATTCATGTAAGGAAGTGGATCTGTTTAGTGGATGAAATGAAATACGATTGAGTCGGGTCTTAGAAGTTGTCACACTGTCGATTGATCAGTGATATCAACCTTGATTACATGAGGAGGTGGAATTTATATTGCTAAAGGAACTCAAGATTTCACACCACTAAATAAATTAATAGTACTTTAAGAGTGAGATTTCATGATGAAACAATCAAACTAAATTTAAAAACCAATAAGGATTGCGATGGAATCTATAAACAAAACTAAAAAGGGCAAGTTATTTATCTACTAATAAAATTCTATCATTTCATGGTAGTTTTCTTTTTAGAATTTAATTTATATTATCAATTACATTGTTTTCATAAAATTATAAATACAACCAAAAATAAGTACTTTAGGTGAACTAGATTAAGTTGGTGAATAAATGACAAGGATCCTCAAGTGAGAAAACCGTGGTCAACCTTTGCGCTGTATTTGGAAAATAAATTTTCTTTTTCCACACCCTATAACAAGTGTGAATTAAAAATCGGTACTATTTCTGTGGAGCTAATCATTAGTTTTCATATTTTTTCTATTTTCATATTTTAGATAGTTTCCATTACTTTAAAAAATTATAAAAAAATTGTTTTTTACATGATGTATCTGAACTTATCTTATTATACATGGGAAGATTACTCATAGGTGAAATATATAGAACAAGAAGTTGATAAAAGTGATCTAAATGACCAGGTTTAAAAGATGAGTGATACTTTAGATGAAATAGGAATAAAACAGAAATATAATTTGACTTTGTTCATAAATTGATAAAGAAACCATAACATGAGCTACATTTGGGAAATCAAGAAGATTTGGATAACTTATGGAATAAGTGTGAAGAACAACATGATCTCCCTAAAAAGAAGAGTATGTACCACTAAAGGAAGAAACCACCCATATGATTGAATTTGAAGAAATACGGGTGGAGCATGACTATATACCTCCATCCAGTGAAGATAAACTCCAACAGTTCCTTTCCAATAAATAATATATTCAATCCAAACAAACTTAGGGATATGATATATTATTGAACTCAATTTCTTTTAATTTTATTGAAACTAAGTGTAGTATCGCTTTTAATAGTTTTGAATTTTCATATCCAAAACACTATTATTATGCTCTAGAGAAAGTCTATGAAAATAAAAAGGAACCTATTGAGGAAAAATTAGAGATCCTTAAAAATATTAAACATCAACTTGAGGGAGTACAATAAGAGATCCTAGTGGATCTACCTAAAGAACTAGACACACATGTTGCATATATAAAAGGGGAAGAATCTAATATAGAATTTTAAATTTTAAATTTTGTTAAAATAAAACTGAACTCTCACTTTACCTTCAACAATTATTTTAATGCATAACATCTTGAGAAACCACTAGAAAAAAATAATCCATTATACAAGTCACAAATAAATAGGAGGAGGGTTCATACTTAATCCATCCCCCACTATACAAGTTGTACCTCATTGTGAAGGGAGAAGATCTAGTGCACTCTATATATGAAATTCTATAAAAAAAAGAAAAAATAAGAGTGATTTGGGAAAATAATAATGCGGTGGTTCAAATACAAGAATATATATAAATATTTGGATAATAGGTGGTACATCAATCAGGTGGCAGTAAAAATTCAGGACCCACTTAGGGGATCATACTAAGATTTTACTCTACAGGCTTTCTAGTATTTCAATTTGATTATTCCGATATTCTTCCCCACTCCCTCTTATCGTTTTTTGCATAAATGACATGATCCTTATTCCTAATTGATTAATTTACATTTTTAGGGCCAATACGGTATAAGGAAACCCCAAAAAACAAATGAGGAACCAAGGACTTAACTTCATGGGAAAGGGAGTTTAGTTTTTATGATTATTTTTCAAAATCCCCAAATTTTCATCGAATAAACTATTTTTAGAATTAAACTGGAAATTGTATATCCATGATTGAATTATTATTTACTTGAATTATCTAGGAGACATTAGTTTCATAGGAATCATGTGCTTCCATGTTTTCGATTCCAATGTTATAGAGATTTAATGAGTAAAATGGAGAATTGGATTATTAAAGTGAATCATGCATATTAAAATGAGGACTCCTGATTTTAGGGAATTAATTTATACATGTAAATGAAAATATCTAAATATTTTTCATGATTTGAATTTTTAAAATTCATATTAATTGATTTGTTATTTTTATCCATGACTTGAGTGATTTTCCAAAACCATATATTCCATTCTCGAGAGGAATTCTAGACCAAGTACTTCCTATTTTATTCTTAAGCATATTTATTAGGTTATCTTGGGACATGTCACCTTGTAAATCATAAATTTGAACATGTCAAAGCTACTAACTATGCAAAAACTTATTTAAAATTATTGAGGCTTATTTTTAAAACCCATTATCCTTGAAAACAACCTTTATATTAGTCGTTTTTAACACGTATAGATAATGAATGACCTTGTTAGGGAGTATCCATGTTTCAAGACATTTTTATCCATTCCTACCTAACTCTTACTATTTTTTATGATATTTTTAACTTGATGTATGGGGGTGAAGGGATTCGTGAAGAAAGGGATGAAATTAATTGTAAGTAAAAAGTATGAGGGTGCTACTTTGGGTTATGAGAAAGGATATTTTATTCATACATTTTACTTTCACTATTTCCAATTTCTGAAAAAAATGAAAAATATTGTGGGTTCTGACTTGATAGAATAAAAAATCACCATTAATAGACTGATTATTTTTATTATATGTGGTTATGTGGTGGATGTGAGTTTTATTCTAATTATAACTTTTGAAAAAGAAAAAAATGAAAAAGTACTTTTAAAAATAAAAATAGTATAAAAGTAATAGAAAATTCAAGGGGAAAATCATTCATTATGACTTATATTGATCATGAACTTATTTTTTGTTTGGGTAACTAGGAGTTGTTACAATTTTAATGGGATAGTTTCATTATAGTTTTACTTCTAATATAATGGTTTATAATTTAAGAGAGAAACCTCCTCCTTGAGCCCTAATTTTAAAACATCAATTAATACTTACCTTAAGCCTTCAAGTCATTTGAACCTTTATTTCAATCCATCTGGTTTTTATGTTTCATTTATCTTTACAAAGTAGAGAAAATAGTTACATTACGAGCCTTTGGATTAGGATCATGTTCTCTTGATATGAGCATAACTCTATATGAATTATATCACGAATGATGAGTGAAAATATTCAAAGGTGAGGTAAATCATGATTTGGATTGTTTAATAATAATGAATTAATTATCTTGAATGAAGGAAAAGAGAAGTAAAATAATTTTCAAATAGGAAATTGTAAAATAATTGAGTTGATTGTTTCTTTGAAAATTAATAAATTGAATTTATATTTTATGTAGATTTTTTAAATTTTGATTTAACATTGATAATTTTTTTATTTTATGGCTTTGAAATTTGGATAATGGTAACATTTTTTCCCTCGGATTTTCAATTTTGAGGTTTTATTATTGCAGGAAAGCATAATTTAAGTGTGTATGTATTTGACAGAGTCATATTTCATCCATAATTTTCAATCAATTTTCAGTGATTTTAAATAAATTTCAATGAATAATGCCCATATATTTAATGTTTTACTAAAAATTGAAAATTTATAATTGTGGAATTAAATTTGGTTTAAATGAATTAATGTTATTTTGTTTAGAGTTTTATTCCGTTTTGGAAATTTTTTATTTTATGTTTCAAATATTAGATAATTTTTTTTAACTTTTTTTTTGTTCTAAAAATTAGGATATGGTTGGTTAGCCCTCAAACTCATGCCAATAAGCCATCTAGTTAGATTGAGTGGGATTTTTGACCAAGAATGTCCTAAGTGAGAGCTTTCCACCTAGTGTGAGCATGGAAGACGCCACTCTAGCATTGTAAACATGAAGGCCTGTGTGAGTCGAGCAGTGTGGCTGGACCTAGATATGTGTGTGCATGTGTTTATGGGATCCCACCCTATGTGGGATTCTAGCCATAGGATGTTGCACTCTGGTTAATATACTAAATCATCATCTAATCTCCATTTCAATGTGGGCACATTTTAATGGTTACTATTTATCCCAATCAAATTGTGTGTGCTCCCCACTCAGATACACTGCTTCACCTAGCTCCATCGCCTCCACCACACTGCACTTTCCGGATTCCACTCCTCCTCTCAATAACCACAATTACTACACTAGAGAATCTCGAGCTCGAGCATATCTCCCACTACTGAAGCCTTGTTCCACCTTATATCACCTTGATAATCTCTTACAAATAACATGGGGGATTATTTCGACTATGTGAAGGCTGTATGACATGGAATATGTCAACCAATCAATTTCCCCATAACTATGCATAGTCATTCCATTTTCATCCACTTACACATCATCATGCACCATGCACATGCAACACCAATACCTCTGTGGATATCTTCCATGCCAAAAGAAAGGGAACAACTGAGATCCTCATGTCTGAATTTGAAGATCTCATGGGTCTTCTGAACGACACCATTCTTAAATTTATTCAATATTTTGAGGATCAAGGAGATACATGAATCCACTGGAGAAGAAGTTTGAGTCTCTCTACCTCTATAAATATAAATCCTAATGCAAAGAAAATTAGTTGGACATCTAAGGAGAAGAGGCCACTTCCACCGCTAAGCTACTTTAATTTTTTGTTTTCTTTTTATATTAATCTATTTATTCTATTTTATTTTATTTTTATTTCATTGGAATATAATTCCTTTTTAAATAATAATTCATACAAATTTTTTTAAAGTGTCACCACACCCCCTTCTTCTTTTTCATCCCATCTTTTCTTTCATATTCTTCTTTTGATGTCATTATTAACTATTTTATTATATTAATCTCTTTCCTCTTATTTTATTTTAATTTATTTTTGTAATGACCAGGAAAATTACATGTAATTTTTTAAAATTATTTTCGATTATTAAAAGTCTGCAAAAATTGACGGCGCATAATTCTGAGGCCCGGTGTGCCCGGAATGAATTTCTAAACTTTTTTAGGATACGTTCAGTAAACATGCGGGCATCATTTTCTCTCTTTTGAACCAGTGCTCAGATTAAAGACCTTAAGACACCATTGAATCTATAGTGACAGGATTTACTTAAGAGAAGCTTCACATCAACCATAGTAGGTCAGGGGAAAAATATAAATTTTGGACTATTGGAAGATGAAAAGTAAAATAACATGTAATTGTTATTTTATTTATTTTTCTTTTTCTAACCACCTATTGAGAGGTTGTGGTGGGGACCACAAAGGTGGTAACACCATTAATTATGGGGTTTTAATTTCATAGTTACACTCTGGTTGTGTAACTACCCCTTACGTCAATTAATGAGGTGATTTAATTGCGTAAATTAATGAGGCACATTAATTATGTCAATTAATTAACCTCATTAATTCATCAACGTGTTACTCACCTTTCCCCTACTATTTAAATTGAGCTTGGGGTGGGTTTTTCAGATAACTTCTTCAAGCGAGGAAAATCTGGAGGAGTTCTGCGACAACATCTACCAACGGAGGATGAAAGCTCGGACGGCAACGACCTGAGATCGACGAACACCAATGACTCCATCCAACATGGAGGCTCCTCCCACCGCAATCGTGAAACCTCCAACAGATCTCAATGAAGGGGGTTTTATAAGATTTGATGTTCCCACTCTTCCCATTCTCAAAAAATATAATGAATATGGACCAACCGAAAAACAGGTTGATCCACATCTCGGAAAACCATGCAAGTGGTTGTGCGAGATCTTAAATTCCTGGATTATTCTTCCTTTTGTTTATTATTAATTTTCCTCATGTTTAAAATTCTAATGCTGAGGGTGTGGGCCGATACCAACAAGGTTAGGACCCTCCGCAAAACTTGTCCTTGGTGCATTATTCTTGGAAAAATAATGAACACTGTGGGAAGGTGTTTTTTAGGGCCACAAAATGACATCGGCATCCCATGAGGACAGTAGGCACGTCTGGAAGGAAGAACGGACCACTAAGGCTCACCTAGTTTCCCATGGAAGAAACATCTGCGTGGCATCGGCGCGGCGGGCAACTGCCGGCTGCGGTAGAAGACTGGTGTTGCTCGATGCTGTAGTGATCACACAGCCAGCCGGTAGTGGAAGGCCGCGGAGGTGGAGGCGGTGCACTGTCGCATGCCGCATTGAATGGTTGCGGCTTGACATCGCAGTGGTGGCGAAGGTCGGGACCCACCTCTTGCGGGTCCCATGGGTGATGAGGCAGCGTCTTGTCATGCTTCCAATTATAGGATTAGAATGGCTCCTTTCAGTTGTTTGGGTGCAGCAGACCCTGTGACCCGTGCAGGTCGTGCTGGCTAGCCGGTCGGACCGCCCGGTGGGCCGCGCCCCACCGGTTGGCCAGGTCAGTCGACGAACCATCGGGCTGAGCCCGCCATGGCCACTCCCAACTAGTCCATCCCATGCCAGTTTGGGCCGGGTTGGTTCAATCCCAAACCGGGTTAGGTCAGTCCAGGCCGAGTCGGACTGGACCCAGGCCCCTCTCGGGCCCAGAAACGCTTAAAGGGCCATATCATGCGAACAAGACATTTGTTTGACCAACCATCTGCAGTGATAGGATCCTTGGAGCGAGATAGTCCTTTTGAAATACTCCACTTGGGTTTTGGAGAAATTTGGAGTATGGCTGGGTTGGATCGACTATGAATCCAATCGGGCCCTCAGTACTAAAATGCCAATGACATACAGATCGGGCGTCTGGTTGACGTGTTGTCTGTTGCATTGTAACCCTCATGATGTGATGAATCATTGGGTTACTTTTTTTGGGAGTTTGTGCTGACTTAAATATGATGGATGGCTTGAGGAGCGATTCTCCTATAATCAAGTGTACTATGAGTGGGAATCCAGTGGCTGGCTATGACATAAATAAGAAGAGCGACCAATATAGGTCAGCATTAGAAACTCCCGAGTGGGATGATATAGTTATACAGATAATCATCGTACCTCTGTACCAGCGAACAATACGGGTCAGTACTAGCGACCAATATGGGTCAGCACAAGAGACCAACAGAGGTCAGAACCAGCAACCAATACTGGTTAGCATCTAGTGACCAATACTGGTTAGAATCTAGTGACCAATACGAGTCGGCATACAATGACCTATACGGGTCAGTAGTAGAGTTACTACGGATAAGATGATCTGGCATTACAACCAGTCATCCCTATCCTAGTAACCTTGAAGTTATACTGTTAGAGTGATTTTTCTATTTTCCTTTGTGCTTTATGGTTTAGATCATTCTTGTGATATTACCTTTGTGGTATTTCTTATGATGTTTTCCTTTTTGGATTACTGAGAAACCTTCCGGGGTCTCAGGGTCCCATACTGAGTTGTTATACTCAACCATGCATGAGCTTCGCCTGCACATGTTCATCTAGTGAAGACTACTGATGCTTCGAGGCAGACTTTGGAGGTTCGAGACTTGTTGGAGATTGGTGTGACAACATCAGTCGAGATCCTCTTCTTTGACTTCAAACATACAGTTATTTTCTTTTAGTTAGAGCTCCTGGGAAGATGTGATAACTTTTTACATACTTTTCAATTTCTAGGGATTGTATTCCTACCCACTATTTTCAGTTTACAGTTATATTTTTGGTTGTACATTACTCTTGTGGTTTTACCTTAATTTTGTTGGTTGTTTACTTCAGTTTCCCTTTTTGAGTGTGTACATATCTCTACGGCAATAATATCCCTGTTTGGGAAAAGTCTTCAGGTGCTAGTCAGCAACCCCAAGCCTATGGAAGGCGGGCTTGGGGTAGTCACATCTGGGCCCTGTGGGGTGGGTCGTGACAAATTGGTATCAGAGGGTAGTTGGTTCTACCAAAAGAACTAACATTTTAATTTTATTAATCCAATGGTGTAATGTGTCTTGAGTTCAATTTTCAGTATAGGGAGACTAGTGTTGGTGCTGCGGCCGACACATCTATACACCAGGACCCTAAATTCTTTTTTCCGACTCGGAACATGAAAACCCAAGTTGCTAGTGTTATGAAATGTTTTCTTGATTTTTCTTGAGTAATCTCACCAAGTATATCTTATTGACTTTGGTGCATCTGTTTCTTATAGGATGCTTCCATGAAGATAGCCATCTAGGATTCTGGTTAGAGATTGTGACAGTGGCCCACCGAGTGACGAGACATCGGTATACGGACCACTCATAGTGATGGAACCTTTGGGTGGTGTACCAGAAGCACCACCACCCATTGAATTGAAGATTCTACCAATTAACCATGCACGCCATCTGAGTACGTTTCATGAGTTCTAGAGATAGAGGCCTACGAGGTTTCGAGGAATGACAGACCCCCAGGAATCATAAGACTGTCTTGAGGCAGTTTCATGGGTATTTCACTTAGTAGAGACACCCACCGAGCAGATGAAAATATTGTACGCTAGCCTTATTCAAGGCTCAGTAGGATTATGGGGGAGATCTATGCTCCAGGTGAATGAGGAGATGACCCTCACCTGGACAGACTTTGAGAGCATTTTCAGTGCAGAGTTTGTGCCAAAGACACTACACTTTTTGAATATTCAGGAGCTGCTGCATCTACACCAGGGCAGCCAGACTATGGCTCAGTACTCTGTGAGAAGTACATACCTCTCATGATACTCCACCAACATTGTACGGGACCCTTACTTCAGGGCCCAAACCTTTAAGAAGGGGATCCAACGAGAGATCAGATCTACGACAGATTCTCACAAATTCCCAACGCAAGATGGGGTGATAGAGAAATCTTTGCTAATGGATATCTTCCTTTCTGAGTAGGCACCGACAGTGAGATCCCCTACAAGATGATCGGTAGTAGAGTCATCTGCATCTTCCAGAAGACAGACGATAAAGAATTACAATCATGCTGGACCTTTCAAAGCGCCACCCCAGGATGCAGGGTGGGAGGTGCAAGGATCGAGAGGCCAAGAGATCCACCAGCAAGGAATGATCAATTTTTACTGTGGAGATAGGGTCACAAATCATGTGAATATCTAACTCCCCACTCAGATGATCTGAAGATTTTGGAGGGGCCACCAAGGCAGTGGCAGCGGTAGGAGCATGAGCGTCAGCCAGGTGGCAGATGAGGCAGGAATGCAGGACGTGCAGCGGGAGGTGGTCCGGGTCACCAGGCACTGCCACCACCACCTACAGGTGGTCCACCATGAGATTAGGGAGCAGGTGGATAAGGACGGTCCAAGCTACAGTCAGTAGAGGCACACAATCCTGAAATATCTGAGATGCTACAAGGTATGATTTGTATCTTCTCTACTTTACCATTAGTGCTTATCAACACAAATGTTATCCATTATTTCCTTTCCATAGACTTAGTTCAGGACTCTAAGATTCCAACTAATATTTTAGCTTTACCTTTGCGTTTGGATACCCCTATGATAAGAGATTTAGTGGTCACACAATGGTGCTGACAGTGTGATCTTACTCTCAGATGAGAGAGTTATAGATTGGATCTTCTAGTAGCGGTATTGAATCCCTATGACATCGTTTTAGGAATGGACTGGCTATCAGTAGTTTATTCACAGATTGACTGCTAGAGATGTACAGTGTGATGTACATGTAGAGATGGAGGCCAATTTCCTTTTATTGGTGAGAAGGAAAACAGAGCAGCACGAGATGGACTTGTACTCAGGAGGGTGCAACTGATTATATATTAGCTGGCTTACATGACCTTCGACACGGTGGATGAGGAAAGTCCACAGTTCCCAATCGTGGTGGACAAGTATGAGGACATCTTTCAAGAAGATGTCCCAGGACTAACTCCTCATAGAGGGGTAGACTTATGCATTGACTTGTACCCAGTAACAACACTGATCTCTACAATAGCATATCGGATGGCCCCCGCAGAGCTGAGGGTATAGTTGGGGGACCTACAGAGGAAGGGATTTGTAAGGAACAGTGTTTCTCCATGGGCATACACGGTGTTGTTTTCCAAAAAGGAAGACTTAAGTTTGAGGCTATGTGTGGACTTTCAGTTCCTAAACCAGGTGACCATGAAGAACAAGTATCCTATTCCAAGGATTGATGATCTGTTTGATCAGTTGAAAGGAGTGAAGTGGTTCTCGAACATATACCTCAGATCTGTCTATCATCAGCTAAGGGTATAGGTTGAGAACGTACCAAATACAGCCTATAGATGTTGTTATGGCCATTACAAGTTCTTGGTGCTGCCTTTCAGTGTGACCGACTCTCTAGTCGTGTCCATGGGTCTCATGAATAGGATCTTTCAATCATACCTCGATCACTTTGTGGTGGTCTTAGTCGATGATATCTGTGTGTACTCAGCATTCGTGGAAGAGTACATTATACACTTGAGGATAGTTCTAGACACACTCTGGGAGCACAAGGTATATGGTAAGTTCTTGAAGTGTGAGTTCTGAAAATGGAAGGTCCACTTCTTGGGACACGTCATCTCTGAGGCTGGAGTTGCAGTGGATCCAGTGAAGATTGAGGCAATACTTTCTTGGGAGCCACCCAGGAGTGTTACTGAAGTGTGGAGCTTCCTTGGATTAGCAGGCTACTATAAAATATTCATTCCTGATTTCTCTATAGTAGCAGCACCTAATACTTCCTTAACCGAGAATGGGAAACCCTTCTTATGGTCAGAGACATGACAGCAGATCATTCAATAGCTGAGGAAGAGCTTGACTAGAACTCCCTTCGTAAGGTTGTCAGAGGAGGGAATTGACTTCGTGGTCTATTGTGATGCAAGAGGGACCCAGCATGGTTGTGTCCTAATTCAGGATGGTGCAGTGATTTCTTATGGATCACGACAGATGAGGCCTCATGAGCATAATTATGAAACTCAGGACTTAGATTTTGTAGCAGTAGTATTCACATTGAAGATGTGGAGACACTACTTGATGGGTGGGTGGTTCATTATTTAATCAGACCACAAGAGCCTCAGATATATCTTCACATAGAAAGATCTTAATTTGAGACAGTGAAGTAGGCTAGAGTTCCTCCATAACTATGACTTTGAGATAGTCTATACTCCTAGGAAGGGGAAGGTAGTGGTAGATGCACTTAGGTGGAGATCGAGTTCGCAGTTACTGAATGAGGCTTCAGAGTAGTTAGCCACACTTATGATATCCAATGTGAAAAGAGATGAGTGAGTCTACCTCCAATAAATGGTAGTTTCCCCTCCACTCCTTCAGAAAGTCACGGAGGCACAACTTGGAGATAGCAACTACAACACTACAAGTGCTTAGATATCCTCAGGCCATGCTCCTGACATATATTTTGAAGGTGGGAGCATGCTATCCTTTTCAGAGGACATACAGTTGTAATAGTGGCACAATGAGAGGAGGTGTTGAGGTAATTCCATACATACCCCTTAGCAGTACATCTAGTCATGATAAAGATGTATCAGGACCTCCGACACCAGTACTGGTGGCTAGGGATAAAGAAAGTTGTGGCAGAGTTTGTTTCTAGATGCCTCACTTGCTAGCAAGTGAAGGCTGAGCACCAAGTTCCAGCAAACTTGACCAAACCCCTAGAGATACTAGAGTGGAAGTGGGAAGGTATATCAATTTACTTTGTGATTGTTTTACCATGTACGTCTAGAGGGAATGATACTATCTAGGTGATTGTTGACCGACTCACCAAGTCAGTTCACTTCTGTGTTATTTGAGAGAAGGGTTCGGTAGAGAGCTTGGGACGTCTCTATGTTCAGGAGATCACGCGACTTCATGGGGTGCCTTTGACAATAGTCTCAGACCATGACACACATGACACATCTCAATTGTGGAAAGGATTGCATGAGGATTTTGGGACTCAGCTTCACTTGAGCACAACTTTTCACCCACAGACAAACGGTCAGACTGAGCGGCCAATCCCGACCAGGGAGGACATGCTTTGTGCATGTGTCCTGAATTTTGATCATAGTTGGGAGGACCACCTACGCATGGTGGAGTTCATGTACAACAACAGCTACTACTACACCATTAGTATGGCCCCTTTTGAGGCATTGATGAACGACCGTACACATCACCCTTGTTCTAGATGGATCTAGGAGAGCCAACACTCTTGGTCCTAGAGAAGGTACAGTCTACTGCTAAAAAGATGCATGTCATTCAAGAGTAGATAAAGACTTAACAAAGCTTACAGAAGTCCTATGTTTATAGGAAACAAAGACCAATGGAGTTCCAAGAGGGGGAAGACATATTCTTGTGAGTCTCCCCTCGAAGGGGACTATGGTGATATGGACGAGGTAGAAAACTCTCACCGAGGTTTATCATACCATTTCTGATACTTCATAGGATTGGCAAGGTGGTGTACCACTTGGAACTGTCACTGCAGTTGGAGAGGGTGCATGACATCTTCCACGTATCCCAGCTGAGGAGATATTTACATGACCCATCTAATGTCATTGACCATGGTGAGATGGAGATTGACGACAGGGAGACTTTTTCAGAGTACCTGGTGCAGATAGAGGATCTACAGGAGCGGATCCTCCATGGGTGGTTGATACCTACAGTGCATATTCTATGGTAGCATGAGAATCTCCAGAAGAACACATGGGATCTAAAGGCTCATATGTGTTCCCAATACCCCTCTTTGTTTCTGTAACCTTGTTTGGATTTTTGGTATATAAAGCCCCAAGGTGGCGAGAATGTAAAGACAAGGAAAATTACATGTATTTTTTTAATTATTTTAGATTATTATGAGTCTATGAAAATTAACGGCGCATAATTCTGAGGCTAGATGTGCCAGGAATGAATTTGTGAAATTTTTTCAGAACGTTCAGTAAACGCATGGGAGACTTTTTCTATCTTTTGAACCAGTGCTCGGATTAAAAATATGAGGGAACTGTTGAATCCACAGTGCTGAGATTCACTTAAGGGAAGCTTCACTTCAACTACAGTAGGTAGGGAGAAAAAGTTAAATTATGGGCTTTTTTAAGAAAAGTTAAATAACAAGTAATTATTATTTTATTTCGTTTTCTTTTTCCTACCACCTGTTGATTAGTGGTGGTAGGGACCACGATGGTGGCCAAATCTTTAATTATGGGGTGTTAATTGCATGATTAAACTTTTTTTTCATAACCACCTCATACGTCAATTAATGAGGCACATTAAATATGTCAATTAATGAGGCACAAAAATTAAATCAATTAATTAACCTCATTAATTATTCAATGCATTACTAACCTCTCCCCCTCCTATTTAAATAGATATTGGGGTCAGATTTTGGCATGAATTCTTCAAGAGAGGAAGATCTAGTGGAGTTATGTGACAACATCCACTGATAGAGGACAAAATATCATACAACAATGATCTGGGATCGACAAATGCCGATGACTCCATCCAACATGGATGCTCCCCCGCCGCAAAAACAACACCTCCAATGGATCTTGAGGTAGGGGTTTATGTGTTTGGATGTTCCCTCTCTTCCCATTCTCAAAAAATATAATGAATGTTGACCAACTGACTAACGGGTTGATCTGTGTCTCATCAAATCATGTAGGTGGTTTTTGTGGGATCTTAAATTCTGGGATTATTCCTCCTTTTGTTTATTATTAATTTTCCTAATGTTTAAAACGCTAATGTGGAGGGAACAGGCTGAAACAAACCAGTCTCAGACCCTCCTCTAAATATTTCCATGGTTCTTTCTTTATGGAGGAATAACGAAAGTAGCAAAAAGGTGTTTTTGAGGGCCAGGAAAGGATGGTGGCATCCGGAGAGGACTGTAGGCGCGCCCGGAAGGAATAATGGACCACCAAGGCTCACCTGGTGGCCTTTCGAATAAAATGTCGAAGCAGCAATGGTGCGGCAGCGCCGGAGACTAGCGGCAGTGGTCGGCAACCACCGGCCGCAGTGGAAGAGAAGTACCCCTATATGCTGCGGTGGTTAGACAGGCAGCCGACAGTGGTTGACTGTGGAGGCGGAGGCAGTGTGCCGCATTGAAGGGCTGCGGCTTGAAGCTGTGGCGGTGGAAAAGGTCAAGACACTCCTCCTACGAGTCCCATGGGTGATGAGGCGGCACCATGTGGTGATACCAATTAAAGAATCTGAACGGATCCTTTGAGCCATTCAGGTGCAGCAGACCACGCGACCCGTGTGGGTCGTGCTAGCCGGCAGGTTAGACCACCCTGCAGGTCGTGCCCCACCAGCTGGCTCGTCCGGTTCATGGTACAGTCCAACTAGGCCTGCCCAGGTTGGTTCAGGCTAGGATGGGTCAGACCAGGACCAGTTCAGGCCGGGTCGGACCGGACCTGAGCCCCTCTCAGTCCTAGAAACTCTTAAAGGGCCATATCTTGAGAACAGGACATCCATTTGATAAACATTCTACGGCACTGGGATCCTTGGAGCAAGACAGTACTTTTGACATACTCTACTTGGGTTTTGGAGAAAGTTGGAGTATGGCTAGGTTGGATCGACTTTGAATCCAACTGGGCCCTTGTCATTACAATGCCAATAAATTACAGACTGGGCCTCTAGTTGATGTGTCTTTCTTTGAATTGGAACCATCATGACGTAACAGATCATCTGGTTACTTCTTCATGGGACTTCATGCTAGTTGAAATATGACCGATGGTTTGAGGAGTGGTTCTCCAAGAATCAAGTGTACTATGAGTGGAAATCCAGTGGCTGGCTGTGACATGAAGAAGAAGAGCGACCAATACAGGTTTGCATCACATGATCCAGAGTGGGATGATCTAGTTGTATGACTAATTATCCCTACCTCTGCACCAGCAACCAATACGGGTCAGCACCAGCAAGAAATACGTGTCAAAATCTAGTGACCAATATGGTTCTGCACCAGCGACCAATACGGGTCAGCACCAGTGACCAATACGGGTCAGCACCAGTGACCAATACGGGTCAGCTTCTAGTTACCAATACGGGTCAGCATACAGTGACCTATATGGGTCAGCATACAGTGACCTATATGGGTTAGAAATAGAGTTACTATAGATAGGATGATTTTTCTTTACAACCGATCATCCCTATCCTAGTAACCATGATGTTATACTGTTAGAGTGAGCTGTCTCTTTTTCTGTGTGCTTTATGATTTAGATCATGCTTGTGGTATTACCTTTTTGGTATTTATTGTGATGTTTTCCTTTATGGATTATTGAGAGACATTCAGGGGTCTCAGGGTCCCCTACTGAGTTATTATACTCACCCTTGCACGGGCTCCGCCGCACATATGTGTCTGGTGCAGAATACTGATGCTCTAAGGCAGACTTTAGAGGTTTGGGACTAGGTGGAGCTTGGTGCAACCAAAGCAGTCGCAATCCTCTTCATTGAATTCAGACTTATAGCTACTACACTCTAGGTAGAGGTCAAGGGTAGATACGATAGCTGTTTACTTTCTTTTCAGTTTCTAGGGCTTGTATTCTAAACCAATGTTTTCTGTTTATAGTTTTACTTGTGGATGTACTTTACTCTCATGGTTTTACCTTACTTTTTATGGTTTTTTAATTCAGTTTCCCTTTTTTAGTGTGTAAAGATATCTAAGGAAATACCTTACCTATTCGGGAAAAGTCTTCAGGTGCTAGTCACCAACCCCTGGCCTATGGAATGCGGGCTTGGTATAGTCACATCCAGGCCCCGTGGGATGGGTCGTGACAATTTTATTCATATTCTCTATCTCTCTCTCTTCACTCTCTATTCTATTCTTTTTATTTTATTCTTATCTTCTTTATTTTCTTTTCCACAGGGACTTATTACCCTAAAAATGTACTAATAAGAGACTTGTCCTAGGAGAGGTATGTGGTGTTTCTATTCAGTCTTCATTTACATTATTATGTTTTATTTAATTTTTTTGTGAGAAAGAGTGAAGTGAACGATGTTTGTGATTTTCCACTACAAAACTAAACTCCAACTCAATCTCATTTGAATTATTTGTTCAAATATTTTTCCCTACCTTCCACTAAACTTATGCTCTTAATGTGATGAAGTTAATCCATTTAGTGGATGAAATGACATATGATGGATTCAGGTCATGGAAGATGTCACACTCTAATTTGAGGTGTTCCATCAAACATTATTACAGGATGAGGTGGAATTGATATTGCTAGATTCATTCAAGATTTCACCCCCCCTAAATAAATGAACTATATTTTAAGAGTGATATTTCATGATTAGATTATCAAACTAAATTCAAAAACCAATAAGAAGAGTGATGGAACACATAATCCAAACCATAAAGGCCAAGTTCTTTCTTTATTAATCACATTATATCATTTAATGCAAGTTTACTTTTTAGAATTTCCTTTATCTTCTCAATTCCATTATTTTCAAATAATAATTAAAACAAAAAAGAATTAATTTTGGGTAATTTTATTCATTAAGTGAAAAAATGAGAAATCTCCTCAAGTGAGGCAACCCTGGTCAACCTCGGTGTTGTATTAGGAAAACAAAATTTTCTTTTTTAATTCCCTATGATAGATGTGAGTTCAATTTCCATAGTAAATCCTGGGCTAAGTATGATTGGAGCCCAAGGGGATAATCCAAGGTGCCTCCTATCTAAGAACATAAGATAAATATTTAGAGTACATATAATGGATTCTAATATTAGTAAAATGAGTCAAGTTAATCTTTGGACTATGCCAAGGCATTCACATATGATAAGACATCGAAAAAATTCCAAGGTGGGTATCTCCCTTGGAAACCGACCTAATGAATCGAAATGGTGTCCATTGAGTACTTGAGGAATTCCCTCAGGAATTCGAGGCTGGATTAAGTCTGAACACTCCTATAATAAAAAATTCCATATTATAAATAGTCACATTATGTTTAGTGAAATTACCGTAGCCATGTGATAATTATGAAAATTAATTCACTTTATATATATAATTCAAGTCCACACCATTAATTCAATAATGATAAAGGCTTTATAAGGTGTCATACCGTTAATCATTTGATTCCAATTTAATAAGATCCATTATATACATGCTTTCCCATTTAAAAGGGTCACTTCAACCACTTTAATTAATTAAATCATTGATGAAGTCAAACCCAACACACAAACAATGTCTAGGTTATTAATATACAAATGGAAACAAATGCATAAGCATGGAATACCCAAGGGATGGATCATGTTGAGGTCTTTTGCCTACAGCTATATTAAGTGGGTATAATAGGGAATTTAAATTCCAATTTAAATATCTATTTTAAGGAAAATTGATTTTAGGTTCAAAGTGTGGGTGAAATCGTCACATGACACAATTGAAACAATTATAAATTGATGAGACTTGAGGGAAAATCAATAGACCACCTACCTTATGGTGTTATAGGAACACTTTTTTGGTATCATCCCTTTGGTTTTAAAATGGAAAAATGGAAGAATAGACAAATTCTTCAAAAATAGGGCATATTAGATTTCACCAAAATAGTGTCAAAGTTGGTGAAAGAAGCTAATAAAATAAAGAAGTTAATCAAAGATCATACCGGTGGTGATGTAATGAGATTAATAGTGGTTCATTAGAGTATGGGGGAGGGAGTTACTTCAATTCGAATGTTGGAAGACCATAGAGATCTAAAAAAAGGATGAGGTGTTATTCATGAGAAATGAGAGGAGAAGAAGGGGGGATTATTTTAAAGGTGGGAGGGGAAAATCATCAATTACCCCTATTTAAGAGGTCACGTGATTTAGCCACATGGTAGGCCAAACCATGAACCAATCATCAAACATATATTATCCAAGGAACCCCCTTTTCATGACTATTACACACAGTTTGGACAAACATTTCTCCAATCTTTTGGGGTCACTGCCTAAGTGGCACTAAGGGTGTGGGCTAGGTGCACGGTTTTCCAAACCACGCATAGCCTATGTGGGTGACCATGAAAATAGTTCTGAAGTTTTTTCCCATGGCCATACAGCCTCTCTAACATGTTTTTTCGAACCGTTCTCCCTTATATATGGGTCACACAAGAGAGTTGCATGATTACTACTAATTTTGTTCAAAACATGCACCTCATAAAACTTCTCCAAAATTTGGATCTCCAGGCTCCAAAGAAGACATGAACACTCTTGAACCTTTATTTAAATTCTTATTCACATTCATGAAAACAAAAGTAAATATTAAAACTAAAATTAAAAGATTTCATACGTCATAGAAAATTCCAGTTCTTAAAGATATTGTTTGAAATATGTATCCTATTTTCTTAAATTTTCATTAATACTTTAGTACTTCTAGATAATAATAATATATCATTATATTTAATCTATTTGTTACTAATAAATACACCCAATAACATGAAAATGATAACAATAAAAACTTGTAATTATTTCTTCTTCTTACATGTATCACACAAACTTTCATCCTGAGGGTAAAGACCCACTTTAAATCTTAAAAATCCTTTCAAGTTACTTCATATCCAATTTCATTGTAATTAATTTCAACTAATAATAAATAATTATTTTATTATTTTATTTTAGTGAGGTTTTATCATTTATTAAGGAATTGATTTTTTTTATTCTTAATGGAAAATGTTGTAGTCAGGAACTTACTATAATGATTTATAAATATATCTCATTGTTCTGCTATTATTTATTTTTTTACTCTGCATATATTCATCCTTTTATATTAATTTATATTTTTTTTATTTCTGATTGGGATAGAATACATTTAATATTTTTATATTTTTATAATCAATTTTTTATTAGTCGACATTTGATATTTCATATTTTTATTTTTTCTTAAATTTTAATGCCATACATGTTTCCTTTATTATTATTTTTATTTTTTCAAATAAATATATATATATATAGTCTAATTTATATATTGATTATATATATATATATATATATTTCTAAGATCAATTCTTTGTGAAATGGATTATATTGGTTAGAGTATTGATTTTTCTATTAATTTACTTAGACATTGTCAACAAAAATACGTATTATTATTGTATGATATTTTGATGGTTAAATATATTAATTTTAATTTATTCATTTAAAATAATTTTTTATGAATTATATTTTAAAATTATTCATTTTTTACTTTAAAATTTATACTACATAGTTGTATATAAAAATTCAACAATTTTTTGTTTTTATTCATAAAAAAATCTTATACATTTTCTATTTCATTGATCATTTTCTTCAAATTCAATTTCTAACACATGGACATAATCCTTGGAGAAATTAATACTATAATACTTTTATAGTATTTTTGTAATAATTTGTAAACATGGATTCTTTATAGAAAAGGAAATCTCTAATCTAATCCAATATATGATATTATAAGAAACATGTGTCCAATAATTTTAGGTTTTAATATTCCTATGATGGATTAAATTTATTTTGATAACGAATGTATTGATAGGTTGGATAAATAGTTTTGTTGGATTTATATCATTGATGTAGTAGAATAAGTTAATTGTTCCATTTTTGAAGGTTTTATTTTCAATAATATAACAAATATCATTGATTATATTCCCTCAATAGAAACATTTGAGAAATTTCAAAACATGAATTTACAATTGAAACTTTTATAATTTCTTCTAGAGAAAACTCCATATCTTTAAATAATGTTTGAACTTATTTTATGGTTTCTAATATACTCTACATGAATTATCCCGACAACCTCAAATGAAGTTAAATTTTCTTGACTCTATTAACATTTAAAGTAATCAAATTTGTATTTTTTTTTACTAAATAGTTAAAAATTTATTTAAAACAATATTATATATCAATCAAAAACATGTTCAAGAAATGTAAACATTCCCAAAATTGAGCATGCATACACTAAAATTCTGATACTTTGTTTATATATCAATGTATATATACATTATATGTATACTTTTTGTATATTTATTTATTTTTTATACACAATGAATATTATCAATCCTTATATAATGAATATGAATAAAAAATGGATGGGTGATATTCAAATGAAAAAGGATTATGTGGATGGAGTTAAAGAGTTCATCAATTTTTTAATAGAGAATGAATATAACCTTTCTCAAATCCTTTATCCATGTTTACATTATTTTTATCTAAGATAAATTAGTCCAAAAGAGTTGGAATAACATTTTATTTTTCAAAGAATGGATCAGAGCTCCAAATTTTGGACTAAACATGGGGAAAAACAAAATGTACATAATGACTGGGATGACCAATACATTTATAGATCATTTGATATGTATACCAGGGTAAACGATGATAAATATCATCTAGAAGAAATGAAAATGGAAATTGACGATGGTCTTCATGATTGTCCAAAGTTGTTTAATAAGTTTAATAACTCTTCTAAGAGACAATTTTATATACGTTTTACTAAATATACAATATTTTCAGCTTTATTGAAGTTATATAATTTGAAAATTGGTAGTGAATGGGGAGGCAATAGTTTCATAGATTTACTTTGTCTCCTTAATGATATGCTACCAGAAGAGAATGAGCTTCATTATTGAACATATGATTCTAAAAAAAATCTTTGTTCAATGGGTATCATCTCTAAAAAATTCATGACTATCCAAATGATTGTATATTGTTTCACAAGAACCATGAATCGTTTGGAAAATTCCCTAAGTGTTGTGTGAATTGATACAAGAATGATGAATCAATTCCTTCAAAATATGTATGGTACTTTCTTATCATTCAAAGATTTAGATGACTATATGGATATTAGGAAACCACTATATAATTCACATGACACATAGATACATGAATTTAATATGGGAATCTACATCACACATCAAACTCTTCTTTGGGGAATAAAATTAATTATGAGTATCCTGAATTTGGAAAAAATCCAAGAAACCTTCATATTACATTATATATAGATGGAATAGTTACTTTAGATGTAAAAAATAATACTTATCATACATAGCAATTTATGTTGGTAAATTATTAATTTCTTCCATGTTTTTGCATGAAGTAAAAAATATAATATGTTCTCTATACTTATTTCTGGATCAAAACAACTTGATAATAACATTTATGACTAATTGGATCCATTAATTGAAGATCTAGAATTGATGTGGGATACAAGTGTTACATTTTATGATGCTCATAGAAGTTAAGACTTCATATTCAGATCCATGTTGTACAGGATGATAAATAACTTTCCTATTTATAAAAAAATTTCATTCTATAGAATTAATGGAATATTGAAGGAGGTACACACTAAGTTTGGTTGAAACATTTATCACATACATTATTTTTAGGACATCAAAAAATTTTACCCCAATGACATAAATGTCAATCCTAGATGATAACATTCAATGGATATAAAAAAAAGTTATAAAACTATCTCCACTAATGGGTGATCAACCATTTGAGAAAGTAAAATATATTGACACTAATTTTGGTAAAAAAAATTGAAAACATAATAAAATCAAGTTGAAAAAATAGATCAATTTTCTTCAAATTTTCATATTTTAATTTTTTTTTCTCCATCAATCATTTTCTTGATTCCATGCATATAAAAAAATATGTGATATTATTATTGTTATGTTACTCAATTTATAAGAGAAAAGAAAATATCACATTAAGGCTAGTTTGGTCAGGATTGACATGGGGATAAGGGAAGGGTTAGCATTGGTGAAGGGTAAAAGATTAAATTTTCTTCCTCGAGCATCTTATACTCTATCTATTAAAGAAACATATTATTTTTTCAAATTCATTAATAGTATCAAAGTTCTAGAGGTATATTCATCAAATATCAATAATTTCATGTCAATGACTAATTTTAAGTTACAAGGCTTAAAATCACATTATTGTCATGTTTTGATGCAATATTACATGAATATATCTTTATATTATATTCTACCTAAAAATATACTATATATATTAACCCAAATTTTATTCTTTTTAAAAGAAATATGCAACAAATTTATAAACTTAGTGAAATTTCCAATCATGAATAAAGAAATTGGAGTCATATTATGTGAATTAGAGATGTTATTACCACCATCATTCTTTGATATAATGGTCCACCTAATGGTTCAATTAGTTAGAGATATTAAACTATGTGGTCCTATATATTATAGATGTATATACCCCATTAAACATTATATGAAAATTTTAAAATGGTATATCAAGAATTTAAGTCGTCTAGAAGGTTGTATTGTAGAGATATATATTTTTGAAGAAGATGTTGAATTCTGTACAGATTACCTATCATATGTTGATGGAATTGGTCTCCCAAAATCTTGTCATAATGGACATATTATGGGTGAAGGGACTTATGAAAGAGATGTTTCTATAATTACCATTATATGGAAGGAGTAATCTCACCTTTACATTTTATATAATAGTATAGTGGTTTATCCATATATTGAAGCTAAAAAAGTACTTCTTAGGAATTTTTAATCAGTTAAGGGATGAAGGATGGATATCAAATACCCATAATCAAAAATTTATAGTATGGTTCCAAGATCATATTTATAAGGAGTTATCTGAAAATTTTAATTCAATTTTTGAATGAATTCAACGGATAGCTGGCGGACTAAATCTAAATATTGTACCTTACACTAGTTTTGTAATTAATGATTATACATTCTATAAAAAGGAACATGATGGACACAATACAATGTAAAACATTGGAGGTACACTTATGAAATAAGTGACATGAATATATGGTTCCAAGTATAGAAATAGAATTTATGTGAATTTCACATATCTTGGAATCATCAAATAGATATTTGAGTTGGATTATATAACATTTAAAGTGCAAATTTTCTGTTGTAAATGGGTTGAAAACAGAAGTGCAGTGAAAGTAGAAGAGTTGGTAATTGTGAAGGTGAATTTTAATGTGGAAGTATATAAGTATAAACCATTACTAAAGGATTGACAATTAGTGAAATTATTTTATGTCACAGATCTAGAAAACAAGAATTGATCAATTGTTTTTTGGTGACTAAACAAATTAGGGTCATATGAAAATTCAATTGAGGATGACCCCTTGATTGGGAGATCACAATAATTTCAAGGTGGTCCCAATATATATAATGTCTTGTATACTATAGGGGACCAAAAGGAGGGGTTTGGATACTCTATGGAGGATCTAAATCCATTTAACCATTAAAGAAACAAAGATAACTCAATGAGTATATTAAAAAAAATCAATATACTATTACTTTCTTCATAATATTATGTGTTCTTTACTGCATTTATGTAATCTGAATTAAATGATTGACTATTCATATAGAAAATGAATTCTCCATAAGATAATTTTTCTAATACCAAGGGAGAATATATGATTGATTCTGAAAATATGAAATTAATAGGGGATCAACAACTTGTTTATGGAAAAAATAAGAACATCATAGAATCATTGTGTGAAATAAAGTTATCAAGTTAAGAAGAAAAGGTATAAAATTTGAGGCTTGCTAGAATCAATGCAACCAACCTATTTATCCCAGAAAGTCAATGTTCATTAGTCAAATTGGTATTAAAATAATAATTCATGTGTTAATTGATATAGATAAATTTAAAAATGTCATACAAACATTAAAGGCATCCATTTGAGAATATATTAGTGTACTGTTATGATATACTTTCTTTATTTTACTAAAAAATAGATAATGAAATATAGATTTGTGTTACATTATCCTTTGAAAATTTCAAATATTTTAGATGATTGTTGTAAGAAATATGTTTTTATGGTCACCATAAAAGCTCATAGAGGCTCTCAGAAATTTCCTAAAAAGCATCATCTCAGGGATTCTAAGGGGAAAGTAAACCCCCACCCAACAGTTACATATAGACACATTATAAACTAGTAAACATGGAAAACTTTAATTAGTCGTCATGATTATAAATCATTTCATGTTCATTATAGTTGATAATATTTTATTTGAAATTATTTATTTTATTAACATTGATTTAAAATTTTAATTTATAAAAAAATAAAGGAGTTTTGAAAATAAGAAACAAGTATCAAAACTAATGTACCCCTACCATAATTTAAGGATGAGGTATGATTCACTTGAAATCAAGATGGTTTGTATTTGAAATCTATAGTAAAAGTTTTATCTGATATGAAAACACATATTTTATTTTATTTTTATTAATATTTATGAATAAGAATCGAAAGCCACTTCTATCCCATGTCATGTGCTATAGAATATGGATCATGTAAATAAAGAGGAAAAACTAGTAGATGAAGACACACAGGAAGTATAAGAATCGCATGTAAGTATATAATAATAGTACCATTTGATTCTTCAAAACAATATTATATAAAAATATCTATTTATTTTCATATTATTTTTATATGGTTTAGAAACAAGAATCAATATAGACAATACCTAAAGAACAACTACTTTGAGTAGCTTTGAAATAGCCAGAACAGTATAGCCACATTAGAGGTATAGGTTTTGGAGTGAAACATCAAACATATTCCAAGAAGAAAAGGCCGAAATGAGATACATATGATATTATAAAAGGCATGTAAGAAAAAATAGATACTATAAAAGATATTATTGTCTTGTCTGGTTTGGAAGTCCTATATATGCAAATGGATAAAGGTAAACTAATAGTTGAATAATGATCAATATATGAAGAGACACATGATCCTGCTAGCTTTGAGACTATTTGTTCTCCAATAATATCTACCTTAAATAAGGAAATAAATTATTTCATAACTCTTTATCTTGAATGAGAATAAAAAAAAACTCATAATATTAAATAACTAAAAAAATTCAGGGTGAAATTGTATGTGATTTAAATATTTCAAGATTCGCATATCACCTTGTTAAAAGGGTTATCGGGTAAAATATTCCATGATGCATGATAAAGAATAATAAAAAATCACAAAAGATCACATGGAAGTGGGAATTTAAGTATACCTTGTGCCGAGTTCCAAGTTTACTATTCCTCTCGGTGATCTAAATGTTACCACGATCGATAATTCTATAAGGACTTTCATAGAATGGTTATTTTATATTATAAAGATGCATGAGGTATGCATTTAATAATTTTTTTCAAATAAAAACATTTAACCATTGATGGTGAAAGGTCTTAAATGAGGTATGGTATTACATAAGAACAAAACAAAGGGGAAAAGGAAGGGTTATTCACTATAATCTAGTAAATCATCCAAGAAAAAAAAGGAAAGTATGACAGTACCTTCACCCAACCAGTTCCATTGTATATCAACATTACAAGTTCATTAAAATACAACATTAGAAGATGGAAATATTTCCTACATTGAATATGAAGAATAAATATTTTGACTGACCATTACAAATGTATTTGGTTATGAGAGTATAAATGATATTATTAAGTTTGAATGGTTGGGAGTCATGGTTTTGAATACATACATGAGGTACATTTTCATAATCTATTTGTCTAAAAGATGATCTACTATGTTCATTACATTGAATAACTAGGCATGTTTTCTATAGGAATATATATTACTACTATAAAAAGAGAAAACCCTATGAGGCAATATATTGACTCATTAATCCCTCTATCATTTCTATGGAAAACATTTCTTTGGAACTAAAAAAATTAAAAGAAATAATTTGACCTATATGAAGAATTTGATAATAAATTAACAAATGATATAATTTTATTGATTCCTAAAATACAGGGATAAAAATTTACAATATAATCATATAAATTATATATTTCTTTTTTTATTACATAATTATGTTTTTAGGAAATACTGGATTCTAATCACAATCAATTTAGATACTCTGAATATTTATTTTTTTGGCCCAAAAGGATGGATTTACAATAAATATACCACACATGATTTCCATTTTGAATTTTTAATGCACTATAATCAACATTTTATAAGCAAAATTCAAATTATATGTTTCAGTTTTTGTTTTAACAAAAATTTTGTTATGATAGAAAAATATATAAATATTGGATAAATCATGGAATGAGGTCACTGACTAAATAAAAAAATCCTATGAATTTCTTCAAATTAAATAAAACTAAATTATATATAGTAATATTTAATTATCAAAAAATATTTAAAAACAATTTACTTATTTTGTTCATTGTTTCTATATTGTTTGAAACAAAACAAAAAAACGGTTGTGGATATTACATTTGAAAATTTATGAAGGATGTTATATAACATCAGAAAACTAGAACCAATAATTTCCTAAGGTAATTATAATTTCTTTCAAAATATTTGTCCATCATATATCTATATTTTCTCAATACTACTCGGACATCCAACATCCTATATGCTTAAAAGAAGAAGTATATTTTTTTTAAAGATGAGTGGGAAGAGTAAATAGTGTCAAAATGGTTTTCAACATCAAGTTGGGGTGATTACCTATTATGTATGTAATAGAGTAAAATTAAAATTAATTTCAATTGTTCACTTATTCCCTTCCTTTAGGGGTTAGGGTGAGTTGGTAGAAAATTCAAAATGCTTTGCTGATGAACCTATAAATAAAGAAATATTTGAGTTGTTTCTTATAGAGATTGGACTTCAAGGTACTAGTTGAGTTAATGGTGAGAGGGAAATCCATCAATGATCATTCTACCTAAAAATATTAATACATATTACCAAATTATAAGGAAGTTACTTCCATGTACCTAGCCTTATCATTTTAATTATGTGTATTATTATCTTTTGATGAGTTTTTAAAAATATTTTGTGCCCTATTATAATCTCTTAAATTCTTATAGCCTCATCAATAAGTATAATCAATGAATTATATTTGAATGAAGTATAACTAGGGTTTAAAGTTGAAAATTTTGAGATTTTGGTTGATATCTATAAGTTAATTAGGTTTAAAAAAACATTACATTATTAAAATAAAGAAAATGATATCATATTGGTTTCAATCTTTATGAAACTGATCTAAATTAATTTTCTATGTGGATGAATGAATCAAATTCCAACATGATACACGATATGGTCAGTATGACTTAAAATGTGTGTTCTTAGTATAAAAGTGTCATTTTAGTTGAAAATGACATCACATATCCAAAAATGATAAAAAAAATCATGGATGGTTTTTAAATTTGAGGAAAACAATCAATAATTCATTTGAAATTTATAATAATTGACCACATGTAAATCTGACACATGATGTGGATGGTATGACTCAAAGTGTGTGTTTTCAATATAAAAGTTTCATTATAGACTATAACACATGTTTCATAGCCAAAACTGAGAAAATGAGCTCATTTTGTTTTTAAAATTTAAGAAAAACATCCATAATTCATTTTATTATTTGTAGGAATCAACTTCACATTAATCTGGCACATGATATGGCCAGTATGATTCCATGTGTGTGTTTTCAATATAAAATTGTTATTTATTGTAAAACATGCGTCACTTAGTCAAAATTGAGAAAATGAGATTGGATTGTTTTCAAACCGTATAAAAATGATCCATAATTCCTTTTAGACGTGAAGAAATAAACCTCATATCAATCTGATACAAAATGTGGCCGATATGACCCCAAAAATGTGTTTACAATATAAATGTGTCATTTTAGTGTAAAAATTGTATACAATAGACAAAAATGAGTAAATGATCTCATATTTTCTTAAAAATTTACAAAATGATTCAAAATATATATTTTTCATATAGAAATTGACCTCATATAAATCCTACACATGATGTGGCTGGTATGACTCAAAATGTGTGTATTCAATGTAAAAGAGTCATTTTAGTTTAAAAAACATGTCACATAACTAAAACTAAATAAATGAGCTAATATTGTCTTGATACATTAAGAAAATGTCCTATAATTTATTATTTTCAATTAGGAATCATCCTCTCATCAATCCAACACATGATGTGGTCTAAATGACTCCTAGTGCATGTTTTCAATATAAAGGACTGTTTTAGTTTAAAAAGAACATCACATTGTAAAAAATGAGAAAATGAGATCATACCATTTTCAAAACATAGGAAAATGATCCATAATATATTTCTGATGTATAGGAATAAACAAACATGAATATGAAACACAATGTAGGTGGTATGACTCAAAGTGCATGTTTTCAATATAAAAGTATCATTTTAGTTTAAAACACTCGTTACATAGCCGAAACCAAGAAAAAAGGCTCAAATTGATTTCAATTTTTAGGAAAATTACCTATAATTTATTTCATTTTTTTAGGAATTAACCATAGAATAATGTTACACATGATGTGGATGTTATGACTCCAAGCACATGTTTTCAATATAAAAGTTTCATTTTAGTGTATAACGTAAGTCATATTGCTAAAACGAAGTAAATGAGCCCAGATTGTTTTAAAACTTTAGAAAAATGATTCATAATTCATTTATAGTATATAGAAATTTATAAAACAAAAATTTGGCACACAATATTGTTGTTATTACTCCAAGCCAATGTTTTCAATATAAAAGTGTCATTTTAGTGTAAAACGTATTTCACATAGATAAAACTTAGTAAAAACTCATATTGTCTTGAAACCTTAGTAAAATGATCTATAATTAATTTCTGTCATTTAGTAATTGACCAAAAATCAATTGAACACATGATATGACTAGTATGACTCCAGTGAGTGTTTTCAATATAAATTTATCATTTTAGTTTAAAGCACGCATCACATTGTCAAAACTAAGAGCTTGAATTGTTTTAAAACTTTATGAAACTGATCCACAATTCATTTTCTAATATGTAGAAATTATCATCACATAAATTTGACATAATATATGGTCAATATGACTCATAGTGTGTTTTTTCAATATAAAAGTGTCATTTTTGTATAAAATGTGTGTCACATGGAAAAAACTAAGCAAAAGAGATATGATTATTTTAAAAATTTAAGAAAACAATACCTAATTCATTTAACATTTTTAGGAATCTACATCAAGTCAACATAACAAATTGTGTGGCTGGTATGACTCAAAGTCTATGTTTTCAATATAATAGTTTCATTTTAGTTTAAAATTCACATCACATATTCAAAACATAAAAAATTGGCTTGAATTATTTTCAAACCTTAGGAAAACTACCCATAATTCATTTGTTCAATATAGGAATTCAATGCACATTAATTTTACATTTTATGTGGATGACATGACTTCAAGTGTTTGTTTTCAATATAAAAGTGCCAATTAGTTTAAAATGTGTGTCACCTAGACAAACTGAGAAAATGAGATCGTATTGTTTTCAAACATTAGTAAAATGATCCATAATTCATTTTTGCCTTGCTCGAATCAACTTCACACATCAATATGATACACGATTTGGTTTTTATGACCTCCAGTGCATGTTTTCAATAAAAAGTGTCATTGTAGTGTAAAAAATGCATCACACATCCAATATTGGGTAAAAAATCTCAGATTGTCTTGAAAATTTAAGAAAATGGTCTATAATTTATTTAAGGAACGTAGGAATTGGATTCAAATATATCCAAATCATAATGTGGCTGCAATGACTCGGAGAACATGGTTTCAAAATAAACGTATCATTTTAGTTTAAAATGTGCATCATATAGCCAAAACTGAGTAAACAATCTTGGATTGTCTTGATACTTTAGAATAATGATCCATTATTCATTTTTCATGTGTAGGATTTGACCACACATCAATTCGACACATTTTGTGGCTGGAATGACTTCAAGTTCACGTTTTCAATTTAAAAATGTCATTTTTCTTTAATGATATAATTGCAAACAAATATATAAGTAATTAAGATAATTAATAAATGATAATATCATTAATCTATTCGATAATTAACAATATAATTTAGATATATTATTAATTAAAAATATAAATAATTATTATTATTATTATTAATTAATAGTATAATTCAAAATTTAAAATTAATATAAAATTTACAATATAATCATTAATAATAAAATTAATAGTATAACTAATAATATAATTAATATATATATTCTTTAACAATATAATTTATCATATGTGTATTATATAACATTAAAATTATAAATTTTTTTATTTTTTTATTTACTGTTACTAAAATCGACATTGGTTTTATTACAGGGACAAACTTTTGTTCAAATGTTGATTTTTTGAGAAAGTATGTTATAAGAGTTATGATTTTGTATATTGGTTGTAATTTTTATGGATAAAATATAAATATCATGTCAATATAAATATTTAGAATGTAAATTCTCAATTGAAATGATAGTGTAAAGTTATATTTGTAGTTCAATTATTTGTATTTGTATTCCTATCATGATTTCTCTTTTGAATTATTGTGATAGGGGTGCTGCAATTCTGCAGTTGTGCGCCAGCTGCATTACCTTTTCAATGCTAAATAAATGATGATAAAGGACATCTTTATCAGCACATTATTTTAGCATTGCTAACAACACCCTTTACCACCACTAAACAAAAAGCGCTATCAATCTTAAAACAAAAGTGCTCATAAAAGGTTCATTTATCAGCATTTTAGTTTTACTAACAACAAAGTTCAAGTACTTTTAAGACCACTCTGATTTTTAGTGCCTTTTTTTCACTAACATATCCCATTTTTTGCACTTTTATAGGAAGATTCAATAGTAGTTATTTTTTACACATTTATTTTTTCATGTAATTAAATTTACACATATAAAATATATTTTGTAAACTTGTATAATAGGTTTCTATAAAACATTGTGAAACATTTTTATTACAAAACATAATACAAACACATATTATGTTATTCATATTAATTTATTGTATAATAAATTTATATATATATATGTGTGTGTGTGTGAATTTATATATATATACTATAATTATTTTAAATGGAAAAAATGGTTGGATGCATGAGTTGATGTGTTTGAAATAAAAGTGTTTTGATATTTTAGGAGGAATGTGGATAACTATTTGAAATGGATGAAATTGTTGGGAGATTAAAAGTGTGTCTTTTAATTTAAAAATGGTTCAAGAGCCAATAATTCTTAGTCCTCAAATTTATTAAGGAAAATAAAAAATAGAGAAACATAACAACAAAAATCATGGGTCATATCAACTTCCCATAAACACAAAAGTGTCCAACAAGAGACCCAGTAAAAATGAAGAAACATAACAACAAAAATCATGAGTGAGTGCGTAACCAAGATGGTTCAGGAGAAAATAATTCTCAGTCCTCAAATTTATTATGCAAAATAAAAAATAGAGAAACATAACAACAAAAATTATGAGTCATATCAACTTCCCCCAACCACAAAAGTGTCCAACAAGAGACCCAGTAAAAAATGAGACCTGAGGACCCCTATAATGACCCATAGACCCACAAAACTAGCCTAAATACCTTCCTATAAACTGGGTTGAATCCCAACTATAGGATCCCATTTGGTCACTGTGAGCCTACCACCAATAAATACCCTTGTACACCTGAAGTATATACATTTCCGTGCTTCTATCCATTGAACTCCACCCCATGTTCATCATTAATCACCACCCTTAGGTCATACATGAATCATCACTTCATCATTAGACTTGTTCTATGAACCCATTTCTGTCCCATACCACAAATAAAAATGTGTTTTATGAATGAACATCCTCCAGAAAGTTATTCCCTCAACTTTCATATACCAAAGGTGTCTTGGCCATGGATCTTATCTCGACGAATGAATTGGCTTCCTTTTTAATTTTTAAACCCTATTTCACTTCACGTATTCTTATTTTCAATAATGTGGATGATCTCTTATGTATATATAGAGTTTTTCAAGTATTATATCACTGTCAACCATGATATCGAGTCTTGTGTATGTCGTTTTTATTATTTTTTGGGTCTATAAATTCAAGTAAGGGGTTATCTCTCTTCTAATTTTATATGCAAGTTTGGATTAATTGTAATTAAATCTATCAGGGTAAATAAATGAGGTTAACCATAGGAAGATAATTGATTTAAAATCATTATAAAAAATTATATCTTGTACATTTCATGCTAAATTTAATTATTATTTCATGAATAGTAATGGAATAATTTAAACAGGGAATTAGTTATCACTTGAAGATGGATTGTTTTTTTTACTACATTAAAATTAAAGAAAAATACTGTATGTGGGAGATAAATGATATTAACTCATTATCTAGAATTTATCAAAGAGAGTGAAATAGAATAATCACATGTTATAACTTTGTTAATAATTTTTTTGTAAAATAAAAAAGAATATTTATCACATGTTGAAATTTAATAATATTATTTCATGGATTGAAATAAATAAATTGAAATAAAATAAATATTATCATATGAATATTGTTATTATTATTTCATGAAATAAAATAATGAATTGGTATTAGAATTGGACTGATTATTTTGAAGGTGATGACATATGATATCATTGGTTATTGTTGTTTAATAATAAAGTGGGGATTAATAAAAAGAACTATAAAAAATTATCACATGCGGTTATTTTATCATTTACTGGAAATTATCAATTTAGTGCCGAGATATTTTCATTTTGACTTATACATATTATCATATCTATGGGTAATTAATGAAAAGTGGAAACATTATATATTGAGTTAATTCCATCCATAAAATCACATAAATTGATAAGTAAAGGATGTGCATTATTGTTATTGATTGATGGTAGATAGGGATATGTGATCGCATGTAATTTAGCATTATTATTATTGCCTCTTGATATTTATTAGATAGTGTGTATTTATTTTTGGTGTTTGTTGTTATGTAACATGGTTTATATGATTGGGTTTTGAAAAATAAAATAAACTGAAATAATGGAATTATTTAAAGAAAGAGACATGGGTAAATTATTATCATTTTATGGAGATATTTGGGAATGAGAAAGATATTATTGAAAGCGCATTTTTGGCAAATATAAGATATTGATATTTCACTAATATAGATCATCCTATAGTCCGCACTAGAAAATGACTTTAGCACTACCAAAAAAGTGTTGTTGTCCTAAGAGCCGTTAAAAGGAGTCCAAATTTATCAGTGCTAAAAAGAATTGATAAAGGGTGACCTTTATCAGTGCTTTTCTAGTGCTGATAAAGGCCATATTCTTGTAGTCTTTTTTTAAAATTATAGCACAATATAGTAACAAATACAGGCATATAGAAAATTAATAATTTAATTGAAATAAAAATTACATCACAAATAGAAGAAAAAAACATTATATTATAGATATTTGAAACATTGTTGTATACAATTGCATTATCAAGTACAATTTATCACAAACATTCAAAAACATTAATAATTTCATTGTCTTTAGTACATTACCCCCTCTCAAAAAATCCTGATCATGGTATTATTTTTCAAACAAACCATCCAAAATTGAGAAAAATAAAACACCAGTATAAGAAAACAATTCTTATGTTAGTAATACTATAAATAAATAAATTAAACATAAATTTGAAACAATACATTAGTATAATGTCATTTTAAAACTGAAACCACACAATTGGAGTCATACTAGACACATCGTGTATCAGATTTAGATGCATCTAATTTCTACACATCACAAATGACTTATGTATTTTTTTCCTAATGTATTAAAATAATTTGAATGTGTTTTCTCATGTTTGAGTATGTCACATTTGTTTTGAACTAAAATATTATTTTTAAACATAAAACACATAGTTTGAGTCATACCGGAATCACCATGTATCATATTGGGGTTTTGGTGATTTCCACATGTCACAAATGACCTATGGGTAGTTTTCCTAAAGTATCAAAATAATCCAAATTCCCTTGGCTAGTTTTGAGTATGTGATGTGTGTTTTAAACTAAAATTTCAATTTTAAATGAAAAGACACACTGGGAGTCATACTGGTCACATAGTGTGTGGAATTGAAATAAAAATTAAATTAAAAAACATAAAAAAACACTATATTATAGACATTTCAAACCATGTTTTGTATAATTACATTAGTAATTTCTATCATAAAAATTCAAAAAAATCAGTATTTGATTAGATTTGGCACCTAACCCCTTATCAAAAATACATTATCATGGTATCAATTATTCAAAAAATCTACCCCAAATTGAGAAAAATAATCCTCCTATATAAGAAGAAAATTATGTTGTTAGTAATACTATGAAGAAATAAGTTGAACATAATATAAAACAATACATGAATATAATGTTAATTCACTACTAGAAATGCAGGATTTCCCAACGGTTTAGAACCGTTGGGAAAGGCTGCAGAACCGTTGGTATATGTTATACCAATGGTTCTGCAACCCATAGGGAAGTAAGCCGTTGGGAAAAGTTTTTCCCAATGGTTTACAGTGAACCGTTGGGATAGGGTGCTGAAAAATTACCCTATCCCAACGGTTTTCAAGAACCGTTGGGAAATCATTTTCCCAACGGTTTACAACCGTTGGGAAATAGTGCAAAAAATTTATCATGTTTTTTCCAACGATTCAATGAACCATTGGGAAAAACCCAATATATTCTCTTTCCCAACGGTTTAGAACCGTTGGGAAAAAGTGTTTTACCAACGGTTCATAGAACCGTTGGTAAAACAAGGCCTACACATTCTATGCCAACGGTTCAAAACCATTGGCATAGCCTCTGCTGGGAAAATTGCCTAGCAGATCTGCAATTTCCCAGCACAGCAGCTCTGCAATTTCCTAGGAGATATCCAATTTGCCCACCAGGTCTCATTTTGTGGTTCCCTCTCATTTTCAATCCAATTATTGTACCTGCAATAAACTAACACATACATATACAATTATTGTACCTACAATAACCAACTAACAATTACATATAGAGAACAAATTCATACACATTAAACATATAATGGTGGAACTATACACATCAATAATTAAATTATAATTTATAATGTAATTATAATTTAAATGACAATTATATGTGGAATCCGGAAGTCAATACATAATTTGATTGGTTTTTTGTATACCATATATTTTTACATGAAATAATGTCCATTTTAAACAAAATACATACACCTGGAGAGCTACCGGCCACACTGCACCTCGGATTGAGGCGAGGTTGACTTGTACAAGTCACATATGACCCATGGATCATTGTGCTAATGTATCGACACAATCTGAATGCTTTTGGTAGGTTTTCTGTATGTCAGTTGATGTTTTTCAATTAAAATGACGTACTTTTGAAACAAAAGGCAGACACTTTGAGTGGTGCCGACCACACCGCGCCTTAGATTGAGGCGGCGTTGACTCTTACATGTCACATATGACCCGTGGATCATTCTCCTAAAGTTTCAATAGAAACCGAATGTGTTTGGTCAGTTTTCTGTATGTACTTAAATTGTTGTCCATTTTAAGCAAAAGACAGACACTTTGAGTGGTGGCGGCCACACCGCGCCTCAGATTGAGGCGGGGTTGACTCGTACACATCACATATGACCCATGGATCATTGTGCTAATGTATAGACACAATCCGAATGCATTTGGTCGGTTTTCCGTATGCCAGTTGATGTTTTTTACTTCAAATGACGTCCTTTTGAAACAGAAGACATACACTTTGAGTGGTGGTGGCCACACCACACCTCTGATTGAGGCGGGGTTGACTCGTACACGTCACATATGACCCATGGATCCTTGTGCTAATTTATAGACACAATCAGAATGTGTTTGGTCAGTTTTCTGTATGCCAATTGATGTTTTTCAATTAAAATGACGTACTTTTGAAACAAAAGACAGACACTTTGAGTGGTGTCGGCCACACCGTGCCTTGGATTGATGCGGGGTTGACTCGTACACGTCACATATGACTCATGAATCATTGTGCTAAAGTATCGACACAATCGGAATGTGTTTGGTCAGTTTTTCGTATGTACTTAAATTGTTGTCCATTTTAAGAAAAAGACAGACACTTTGAGTGGTGGCGGCCACACTATGCCATGGATTGAGGCGGGGTTGACTCGTACACATCACATATTATCCATGTATTGTTGTGCTAAATTATCAACACAATCAGAATGCGTTTGTTCAGTTTTCTGTATGTCAGTTGACGTATTTCACTTCAAATGACATCCTTTTGAAACAGAAGACAGACACTTTGAGTGGTGGCGGCCACACCACGCCTCGGATTGAGGTGAGGTTGACTCGTACACGTCACATATGACCCATGGAACGTTCTCCTAAAGTTTCAATGGAAACTGAATGCGTTTGGTCAGTTTTCCTTATGTACTTAAATTGTTGTCCATTTTAAGAAAAAGACAGACACTTTGAGTGGTGGCGGCCACACCGCGCCTCAGATTGAGGCGGGGTCAACTCGTACACATCACATATGACCCATGGATCGTTGTGCTAAAGTATCGACACAATCCAAATGCGTTTGGTCGGTTTTCCGCATGCCAGTTGATGTATTTCACTTCAAATGACGTCCTTTTGAAACAGAAGACAGACACTTTGAGTGGTGGCGGCCACACCGCACCTCGTATTGAGGCGGGGTTGACTCGTACACGTCACATATGACCCATGGATCGTTCCCCTAAAGTTTCAATGGAAACCGAATGTGTTTGGTCGGTTTTCGTATGTCCTTAAATTGTTGTCCATTTTAAGTAAAAGACAGACACTTTCAATGGTGGAGGCCACACCGCACCTCGGATTAAGGCGGGGTTGACTCTTACACATCACATATGACCCATGGATCGTTGTGCTAAATTATCGAAACAATCTGAATGCGTTTGGTCAGTTTTCTGTATGCCAGTTGATGTATTTCACTTCAAATGACGTCCTTTTGAAACCGAAGATAGACACTTTGAGTGGTGGCGGCCACATCGCACCTCGGATTGAGGCGGGGTTGACTTGTACACGTCACATATGACCCGTAGATTATTCTCATAAAGTTTCAATGGAAATCTAAAGCATTTGGTTGGTTTTCCGTACGTGCTTAAATTGTTGTCCATTTTAAGAAAAAGACGGACACTTTGAGTGGTGGCAGCCACACCGCGCCTCGGATTGAGGTGGGGTTGATTCGTACACGTCACATATGACCCATGGATCGTTGTGCTAAAGTATCGACATAATCTGAATGTGTTTGGTTGGTTTTCCGTATGCTAGTTGATGTATTTCACTTCAAATGACGTCCTTTTGAAACAGAAGACAGACACTTTGAGTGGTGGCGGCCACACCGCGCCTCGTATTGAGGCAGGGTTGACTCGTACACGTCACATATGACCCATGGATCGTTCTCCTAAAGTTTCAATGGAAACCGAATGCGTTTGGTCGGTTTTCCATATGTACTTAAATTGTTGTCCATTTTAAGCAAAAGACAGACACTTTGAGTGGTGGAAGCCACACTGTGCCTCGGATTGAGGCGAGGTTGACTCGTACACGTCACATATAACCCATGGATCGTTGTTTTAAAGTATCGACACAATCCGAATGTGTTTGGTCGGTTTTCCGTATTCCAGTTGATGTATTTCACTTCAAATGACGTCATTTTGAAACAGAAGACAGACACTTTGAGTGGTGGCAGCCACACCGCACCTCGGATTGAGGCGGGGTTGACTCGTACACGTCACATATGACCCATGGATCGTTCTCCTAAAGTTTCAATGGAATCCTAATGTGTTTGGTCGGTTTTCCGTATGTACTTAAATTGTTGTACATTTTAAGCAAAAGACAGACACTTTGAGTGGTGGCGGCCACACCGTGCCTCGAATTGAGGCGGGGTTGACTCGTACACGTCGCATATGACCGATGGAGCGTTGTGCTAAGGTATCGACACAATCCGAATGCGTTTGGTAGGTTTTCCGTATGCCAGTTGATGTATTTCACTTCAAATGACGTCCTTTTGAAACAGAAGACAGACACTTTGAGTGGTGGCGGCCACACCGCACCTCGGATTGAGGCGAGGTTGACTCGTACACGTCACATATGACCCATAGATCATTCTCCTAAAGTTTCAATGGAAACCGAATGCGTTTGGTCGGTTTTCCGTATGTACTTAAATTGTTGTCCATTTTAAGCCAAAGACAGACAATTTGAGTGGTGGCGGCCACACCGCACCTCAGATTGAGGCGGGGTTGACTCGTACACGTCACATATGACCCATGGATCATTGTGCTAAAGTGCCGACACAATCTGAATGCGTTTTGTCAGTTTTCCGTATGCCAGTTGATGTATTTCACTTCAAATGACGTCCTTTTGAAACAGAAGATAGACACTTTGAGTGGTGGCGGCCACACCGCGCCTCGAATTGAGGCGGGGTTGACTCGTACCCGTCACATATGACCCATGGATCATTCTCCTAAAGTTTCAATGGAATCTGAATGTGTTTGGTCGGTTTTCTGTATGTACTTAAATTGTTGTCCATTTTAAGAAAAAGACATACACTTTGAGTGGTGGAGGCCACACCGTGCCTCGGATTGAGGTGGGGTTGACTCGTAGACGTCACATATGACCCATGGATCGTTGTGCTAAAGTATCGACATAATCCGAATGCGTTTGGTCAGTTTTCCATATGCCAGTTGATGTGTTTCACTTCAAATGACGTCCTTTTGAAACAGAAGACAGACACTTTGAGTGGTGGCGGCCACACCGCGTCTCGGATTGAGCCGGGGTTGACTCGTACACGTCACATATGGCCCATGGATCATTCTCCTAAAGTTTCAATGGAAACCGAATGTGTTTGGTCGGTTTTCCGTATGTACTTAAATTTTTGTCCATTTTAAGCCAAAGACAGACACTTTGAGTGGTGGCGGCCACACCGCACCTCGGATTAAGGTGGGGTTGACTCGTACACATCACATATGACCCATGGATCGTTGTGCTAATGTGCCGACACAATACGAATGTGTTTGGTCGGTTTTCCGTATGCCATTTGATGTATTTCACTTTAAATGACCTCCTTTTGAAACTGAAGACAGACAATTTGAGTTGTGGCGGCCACACCGCACCTCGGATTGAGGAGGGGTTGACTCATACACGTCACATATGACCCATGGATCGTTCTCCTAAAGTTTAAATGGAATCTGAATTCTTTTGGTCAGTTTTCCATATGTACTTAAATTGTTGTCCATTTTAAGAAAAAGACAGACACTTTGAGTGGTGGCGGCCACACCGCGCCTCGGATTGAGGCAGGGTTGACTCGTACATGTCCCATATGACCAATGGATCGTTTTTCTAAAGTATCAACACAATCCGAATGCGTTTGGTCAGTTTTCCGTATGCCAGTTGATGTGTTTCACTTCAAATGACGTCCTTTTGAAACAGAAGATAGACACATTGAGTGGTGATGGCCACACCGCGCCTCAGATTGAGGCGGGGTTGACTCTTACACGTCACATATGACCCATGGATCGTTCTCCTAAAGTTTCAATGGAATACGAATGAGTTTGATCGGTTTTCAGTATGTACTTAAATTTTTGTCCATTTTAAGAAAAAGACAGACACTTTGAGTGGTGGCGGCCACGCCGCGCCTCGGATTGAGGCGAGGTTGACTCGTACACATCACATATGACCCATGGATCATTGTGCTAAAGTATAGACACAATCCGAATGCGTTTGGTTGGTTTTCCGTATGCCGGTTTATGTATTTCACTTCAAATAACGTCCTTTTGAAACAGAAGACAGACACTTTGGGTGGTGGCGGCCACATCGCGCCTCGGATTGAGGCGGGGTTGACTCGTACACATCACATATGACCCATGGATCGTTCTCCTAAAGTTTCAATGAAAACCGAATGCGTTTGGTTGGTTTTTTGTATGTACTTATATTGTTGTCCATTTTAAGCAAAATACGGACACTTTGAGTGGTGGCGGCCACACCGCGCCTTGGATTGAGGCGGGGTTGACTCGTACATGTCACATATGACCCATGGATCATTGTGTTAAAGTATCAACACAATCCGAATGCGTTTTCTCGGTTTTCCGTATGCTAGTTGATGTATTTCACTTCAAATGACGTCCTTTTAAAACAGAAGATAGACACTTTGAGTGGTGGCGGCCACACCGTGCCTCGGATTGAGGCGGGGTTGACTCATACACGTCACATATGACCCATGGATCGTTCTCCTAAATTTTCAATGGAATCCGAATGTGTTTGGTCAGTTTTCTGTATGTACTTAAATTGTTGTCCATTTTAAGCCAAAGACAGACACTTTGGGGTCCAAGGAAGAGGGTGGGGGGCTGTCCGGGGGGTTTTCTGGGGGACTGTCCGGGGGGATATCTGGGGGGGATGTCCGAGGGTGTTCGTGGGGTTGTCCGGGGTCCAAGGAGGAGCGTGGGGGGGCTGTCTGGGTGGTTGTCCGGGGGCTGTCTGGGGGGCTCTTCGGGGGGCTGTCTGGGGTCCAGGGATGAGGGTGGGGGGGTTGTCTGAGGGGGCTGTTCGGGGGGCTGTCCGGGGCTATTCGGGGGTTGTCTAGGGTCCAAGGAAGAGGGTGGGGGGCTGTCCGGGTGGCTTTCTGGGGGGCTGTCCGGGGGGCTTTCTGGGGGGCTATCCGGGGGGTTGTCTGGGGTCCAGGGTGGAGGTGGGGGGCTGTCCGGGGGGCTGTCTTGGGGGCTGTCCGGCGGGGATGTCCGGGGTCCAGGGAGGAAGGTGGAGGGTTGTCCAGGGTCCAGGAAGGAGGGAGGTTCCCAAACACACAACCACTAAAAGACAACAACATCCATAAAAACAGATAATATATAAAAATAACTCAACTCCAATACTATACTACGAGTCTAGATAAAACAAACAACTAGAATAGATTAAATATCAAATCTCAGTAATATCAGTCAAAAATTTAATGGATCAACTTGTCCCACATCACCATCACCATCATCATCATCATCATCATTGCCCTCGTCCTCATCCCTATCATCGTCCTCGCCCTCGCCCTCCTCCTCGTCCTCGCCCTCCTCCTCTCCCTCGCCACCCGCCTCGCCCTCCTCCTCTCCCTCTTCTTCCGCTTAAGACTCCTCGACATCATCATCTTCAAGCTATACATCGTCCTGACCACCACTATAACTGCCACCTGGTGCACCGTATATAGAACGTATCGACGACATATACTCATCAAAATCTGGGCTGGCCTCTGCTGGAAGTGTAGGACGTAGAACTTCAATAAATTTCATAAACGCACTGTTTGACCTACTAGACTGTTCTTCCGTCTCTATGGCCCTTTTCTCAGCCTGTTTTACCTGTGCACTAACTTGTTGTAGCTCGGTGGCACTATAGCTCATACCTGAGGAGGGCCAATACCTCGTCGGGGCTATCCTACGTCGGCAGCGTACTCTGCCATAATGCTCCTCTCCCAAAACCTGATGTAAGTGATCTGTTGGCCCAAAATTGTCTGGTTCTTGGGCATCGAGGGCCTCTAAAGTAGCATGTTACAAATATAAATATATCATTAAGTTACAAATTATATATTAAAAAATAAATTCAACAGATTAAAACTTACAATCTGATGCTGAGTCGCTTCTTTGACGGCACTTCCATCCTTTTTCATCTACTTGAGCAAAACAGTTATGCTCGAGGCACACGTCCTCCAATATTTTGTATTTTCCTCTACAATGACATTGAAAACTAAATTTATATGAAAACTTTAGCAAACTATTAAATAATTGAAGAAACAAAAGAAAGTGTCAGTCGTAAATAAAACTTATAAACAATTGTTATACCTGCTTCCTCTCATGATCAGGCATCGTAGTGCGTGCCAGTGTGTGGAGGTATTTTTTTGCATCAATGTTCTTTTTATTTTTTCCAGATGATTCCTAAATAAAATTCGAAAATGCAACAGATATTATTAATGAAAAACATGAAAGTTATTATTTAAATACCTCAAATGTTATTAATACCTTAAACTGGGTACTCGTCCAATGAGTAATCATCTGATGATACTGCTCTATAGGACAATCATCCACAACTGGTACCACCTCTAACTCAGTGCCAACTCTAGAACATCCGCCCATACACAACTCATGTTTGTAGGCTCTCCAAAGCTCACCTAAATCATTTAGACGTTCCGATCGTGCACCCTCACCATCGGGAAAATTAAATCGAAGATGAAATCAAAATATTAATTCATATAAATACAAAAATAATTCATGGCATTAAATAAAACAGATTTTTATACCCATATCTCTGCCCAAGCTCTATCCTTGACCTCATGCGGCAAATGTCTCCATGATAGCGGGCTGACGGGAATGATGTCAGAGTATTTGGAAAGCGTCGCCAAAAAACTCCGACATTGCTGCCCTGTTTTCTCAACCATTTGGTTGTCTTCATTATAATCCACCATTACCTGTGTGCGGCGATTCCACACCGAACGCATGTGTGTACGCCCCCGCCCACACCTCCTGTCAGTAGATGTATCTGTCATCAAATAAAAACAAATATTTTATCAGAACATGTTATAATGAAAATAAATATTTCTATAAAAATTTGTTAGGGTTCTATAAATATACCTATGACGGTCTGATTGTTGAGTGCCGTTGGATCCATAGAAACTGATGGAACACCCTTTGGTGGAACAAGAGTTGAAGACGATGGAATATAGAAGCTCGGAGATACAGAAGTAGAAGGAAAAGAAGATGGGACGGCTGTCTGACCGGATGCTGACTGAGCAGTGGGAATCATCATGGGATGTGAAAATGATGGGTCAGAAGATGCAGAAGGTAGCGAAAACATGGGAGGCCTAAATATCCCATGTGTCTCTAAATACACACCGGGATCAGAATGTGGGAAGGATGACATGTCAGTGGGAGGGGCAGGGTCTAGTCGGGTACGTGCAGTTGCTCGTCCACCTCTGGTACGAACCCTCCTTGTACCACCAGCCTGAGTACTAAAACCAGTACTAGGCTCCTCGTCGAATAACTGTCGACGTATAGGTGGATCCTACAAAAATGTTTACAAAAAAATTAATCACATGACATTATATATTCTTTAAATATACCAATTTGAAATAAAGTACTCACTTTAGACACTAATGGTGGAACTCCCATCTCCGTCATTCGACGATTGTTCTCCATCATTTTTTTCCTTCGTCTCTCTTCAATTGGCTTCATTTCCTGCTTTTGAAAACAATTATGTAATTAATTAGAAAAAGAAAACTAATGTGTAACCCAAAAAATGCAATTCAAATAAAATTGCAACCAATAAACATTGAAAATTCACATAATGGTCAATTAAGCTATCAATTTTTTTAGAAGAGCTTGAATAGATTTAATAAATCATACAAGTTGTAATGTTCACCAAGTTAGAAATATTGTTTGACTATGTTTGAATACAGTTCAATTAAAAATTAGAAAATGCAATTCAAATAAAACTGCAACCAATAAACATTGAAAATTCACATAACGGTCAATTCAGAAATCAATTGTTTTAGAAGAGCTTGAATGGATTTAATAAATCATACAAGTTGTAATGTTCACCAAGTTAGAAATATGTTTGACTATGTTTCAATACAGTTCAATTCCAAATTAGAAAATGAAATTCAAATAAAACTGCAACCAATAAACATTGAAAATTCACATAACGGTCAAGTCAGCTAAAACATATTTGTGATCAATACTAAATCAATTTGAATATTTCCAACCTTAACAACCCAACTCGAGGTAAACCAAAATAATTGAGAACATGGATGAATGATTCTATATATTTTCAACCACAACTTCAGGTTCACAATCAACTCTGGCAATTGAGCTATTTGAGTCATCAAAAGAAATAAATGGATTGGTTCCAATGGCACTAGGGACAGTGTCAATTCCATCATCACCATCATCAAAAATATGTCTTGGAATTACCTCAACTATGACACCAAATTCAGGTCGAAGTTGGTCTTTGACATAAAAAACTTATTTATCCAATGATGCCAACACATATGGTTCTTCGGTAGCAAGAGTGCGAGTCATATTAATTACTCGAAATCCACAATCATCAATAAATGTTCCATGTCTCATCATCGAATCAAACCAATGGCATTTCATCATTGTGACTCGTCTATGAGAGTAATAATCCAATATTATTATTTTCTCAACAACTCCATAATAACCCACATTTTCAAATCGTGGTCTACTATCTGATGCACTGGCATAACAATCTGTTGTGGCAGTAACCATAACACCATCAAGTTGTGTTCTCATGTTTTTTGCCCGTTCGGTGACAATAAATTTGTACCCATTGATAACAATTGATTTACAGTCACGAACCATGGTATTAGGACCAAAAGACAAAGCTCTTATTTCCTCAGAGATAGAGTCAGCAGACAAACTCAATACCTTCAATATAAATGACTATTAAAGTTAATTAAATATTGATATAATTATTTTAAACATTAATTTTTTTATACCTTCAATTTTAACCAAGAAGAAAACTCTTTGCTATGAAAAGTCTCTCTCCTTCTCAAAGATAAAGAACGATGCTTACTATTTATCATTGTTTTATGTTCCTTGTAGAAAAAAAATATTAATAGTTTAAGAGATATATATGTAAGATATATATAATCAATTTAGTTACCTGATATAGTCATCGAAAAAATCACAGTTGAACAAAACTGTGCGATGTGCCATCTCCCGCTCTTCATGGCTTAATGACTTCAATGTATATGATCCAGGAATTCCTCCTATTTGAGGAAGTGATGGAAAACTGGGTTCAATTTTCTCATATTGTTCTTCTTTATTTCTCATTGTTCTGTTCAATCTTGTAGTAAGATCAGACAAATACATCGAGCAGAAATCCATACATTCTTGAGCCAAGTAACCATTCACGATAGAACCTTCGGGATGACTTCTGTTTCGGACATAAGACTTTAATGTGAACATATTTATTTTAGTTGGATACATCCAACGAAAAGAAACAGGTCCTCCGAAAAGTATTTCAGTGGGAATATGGATAGTCAGATGAAGCATGCATGTGAAAAATGATGGAGGAAATATTTTCTCCAACTCACACAAAATTAATGGGGCATGTGTCAACATGTTTTTCAAGAAAGACTTGGACAACTTTTTAGCACAAAGATCTCTAAAAAAATGGCACAACCGAATACCAACCACCTTTACATTATTTGAAAAAAGATTACGAATTGCTATTGGAAGCAACTCATGCAGTAGAACGTGATAATCATGAGTCTTCAAAGATTTTAGCTTCAACTCTCTTCTGTTGACCCGTTTAGATATGTTGCTTCAATAGCCATCAGGAACTCTAATAGTCTCTAATACTTCCAGAAATTGTTTTGTTTTCGCAGGTGACATCACATAAGAAGCACATGGAAGTTTCCATTTATTTTCACTGATATGTACAGGATGCAATTCAGGTCTGATGCCCCAATCCACCAAGTCACGCCGAGATCGTAAATCATCTTTTGTCTTCCCCTTGACATTTAGAAGAACCGAAAGCAACATTTTGCATATATTCTTTTCAATATGAATTAAGTCTAAGCAATGACGTAACAAATTGGTTGACCAATAAGGAAAATCAAAAAAGATACTCTTCTTCCTCCAATTGTAACAGGTTTCAGTGGAAACATTCTTTCTCTTTCCAGATTTCATTTGACCCTTCCCGAATGAAAAACTGAAATCTTTCAATTCATTAAGCACGTCTATTCCAGACCTACTCTGAGTTGGATCATCGGTCTCTATGGTATTATCAAATCTTCGATGATTTATTCTATATGGATGATCCTTTGGAAAGAATCATCGATGTCCCATAAAACTGAAACTACAGCGATGTTTCAGTCTTCTAGATCGTGTATTCTTCATAAAAACTGGACATGATAGTTTTCCCTTCGTGATCCATCCATACATCATTGCATAAGCCGTAAAATCATTGATCGTCCACATAAGCACAGCATGCATCTGAAATATGTCTTTTGAACATGCATCGTATGTGTGCACACCCACATCCCAAATAAGTTTCAACTCTTTTATTAAAGGTGGCATGTATACATAAATATCAATTCCAGGATCAGAAGGACCAGATATGAGTATACTCATGAAAGTGAAAGGTTTTTTCATACACAACCATGGGGGAAGATTATAAATGTGTATAAAAACTGGCCATGTGTTGTGCGAAGTAAACATCTACCCGAACGGATTAAAACCATCGCATGAAAGACCCAGCCTCACATTACGCACGTCATCTGCAAAATCAGGATGTCGAGCATCAAATCTCTGCCATGAAAATCCATCTGCAGGATGAACCAACTCATCATTCATCTTTTTTTTCTCAGTATCATGCCATCTCATTTTTATTGATATCTCATCAGACATATAAATATTCTGAAGTCTGGGGATCAATGGAAAGTGCCACATTACTTTTTGTGGAACGCGGGATGGTATTCCATCAGATTTTTTCTTCCAGCGAGATGTGCCACATTTTATACAATCATTTCGTTCAGTGGTTTCCTCCCATAATAAACTGCAATCTTTCGGGAAAGCATGAATTTTGTTCTTGAAAATCCAAGTTCCTCAACTAACTTCCATGCCATATAGTGGTTTGAGGGAATATATGCATCATATGGAAGTAAATCCTTCAAGAGGGTAAGAATGTAATCGATTTATATATTAGAAATTCCATACATAGTTTTCCCATGAAACAATCGGATTAAAAATTTCTGCTTTTTTATTTTATCGCATTGTCGATATACTGGAGTCGTGGCAGCATCATTCAATTTTTTCACCCTATCAATATCATCATTTTCACTAGATGCATCAGCTTTCCTCATATCGATGTCTTCTTGAGTTGAAATACTTTCTTTTTCATGATGATGAATAAACGGAAACTGATCATCTAACAAATTCTCCGTTCCAGTCCTTTCATTTCGATCATCACCAATTTGAGATTTCATTTTCTCCCCATTGTGATACCACACAAAGTAGTTTGCTTGAAAACCATTTTTGGTTATGTGGTAGATGACTTTTTCACGGCTCAACCAAGGTCTACCAACACAATTGGAACATGGGAAGTGTATGAGACCACTATCTGAAGCATTGTGAAATGCAAAATCTATAAAGCTATCCAAATTGTTTTGAAAATCTCTTGAGATCCGATCAGTTTCATACATCCAACTTCTGTCCATTCTGTAAAAAGAATTTATATAAGTCATTTTGTCATAAACAATTCAATAGGATTGAACTTTAATAGAAAATATATTTCGAAATCCATTTTAAATAATAAAATCCCTTTGATCATTTTTAACAAATATTTGGAGTATTCTCAAGGCACCCCCATTTGGAAAAGTCACATTAAATGCCCAATTTCCACGCCAAACCATTGAAAACAATTAACATCAGACAATCATCGACCACAAATAACTTAATTGGAAATTAAAAAACATAAAACAAATGTGATATAGAATTTAATGTTAAGTTAGGGGAAATGAGATTAAATAGAGACAACAACATCATAAATGGTACCAACATCATAACTTTTGATTAAAACCACCCATAATAGGAATGAGAATTCCTCATACACCTAATCCCTAATAAAACAAACCAAATCGCCAATTAAAATATTGAATTTAGGGTTTCCACCCCACTTGGACAGCCCTACCCCCACCCCACATGGACAACCCAGCACCCCCCCACCCCACATGGATAGCCATACCCCCACCCCACATGGAAAACCCACCCCCCCCCCCCCACCATACCTGAACACCCCTACCCCCTACAACCCACTTGGATAACCCAGTCACCCCCCCCCCCCCCCGCACCCCACCTGGACAGCCCTACCGTCACCCCACTTAGACAACTCATCCCCCCCACCGTACCTAGACAGCCCCTCCCCCACCCCAACTGCACACCCTCCCCACCCCACTTGGACAACCCTGCCTGGACACCCTCCCACACCCAACCTCCACACCCTCCCCCAACCCAAACAGCCCTACCCCTACCCCATTTGGACAACCCAGCCCCCTCCCCCACCCTACGTAGACAGTCCCTCCCCCACCCCAAACAACCCTACCCCCACCCCAATTGGACAACCCAACCCCCTCCCCCACCCTACCTAGACAGCCCCCTCCCCCACCCTACCTAGACAGCCCCTCCCCCACCCCAAACAGCCCTACCCCCACCTAATTTTGACCACCCATCCCCCTCCCCCACCCTACCTAGACAGCCCCCTCCCCCACCCTACCTAGACATCCCCTCCCCCACCCCAAACAGTCCTACCCCCACCCCATTTGGACAACCCAGCCCCCTCTCCCACCCTACCTAGACAGCCCCCTCCCCCACCCTACCTAGACAACCCCTCCCCCACCCCAAACAGCCCTACCCCCACCCCATTTGGACAACCCATCTCCCTCCCCACCCTACCTAGACAGCCCCTCCCCCACCCCACTTGGAGAGCCCTCGACATCCTCCCCACTTGGACAGCTCTACCCCCACCCCACTAGGACAGCTCTACCCCCACCCACTTGGACAACCCAGCCCCCCCACCCCACTTGGAAACCCCAGCCCCCCCCCCCCACCCCACCTAGACAACCCTAACTGTATTTATGGAAAACCAATGAAATCAAGTCAATAGACCTTAAATTTAAAATAAATCAAGGATAAAATAACTCAAGATCATATTGACCTCTTCAATATCAATCAAAATTATTCAATACAGATAAATCACAATAAAACCACAACCTAAAATGATATATTGATTGTGTTCATAAGGGAATCATAATACACAATACATTGTAGAAAAATGGAACGAAAAAATCTAAAATAAATGAAGTCACACCTCTCGATTTGAATGGAAGAACAAAAATTTCTTGAATCAAAGATAGATGTCCTGTTGGAAATTAGAGTTAGCACCCTCTAGAGCAGGTTGTGAAGTAGGGTTCCAACTATAACCAAAAATTATATATACCTTATTTTCGTAAGGGGGTCATAATACACAATAAATTGCACTAAAATAGAATAACAAAATCTAAAATAAATTTACACACACGAACTGATTTAAACGGGAAGAACAAATCTAAAATCAATGAACTCACACATACCGATTTAAATAGGAAGAAAAAATCATTGAAAACCAGACCTGTTGTGTTGGGAATTAGCATTTGTGTCAAGATTTACAGGCAAACCTTGCAGACGATTGAGGTTTTGGGAAAAAATTCCGAGAGGGTGCGTCCAGGTCTCGGTTAGGGAAAAATTGTCGAGATGTCTGGAGTTACAGATCGATGGTATTTGTGGATTTTCTTTCCCAACAGTTTTAAAAAACCGTTGGGAAAGTTATGTTATCCCAACGGTTTCAACAAACCGTTGGGAATAACCTATTAATGCCATCAATACCGATGGTTATGATAAAACCGTTGGTATAAGGGTCTTCATCTTTCCCAACGGTTCCACTAAACCGTTGGGAAAACTATTTTTACCAATTTTTTCCAACGGTTTTATCAAACCATTGGGAAAACACAATTTTTACATATCTTTACCAACAGTTTCCAAAAACCGTTGGTAAAGCTTACCTATACCAGCGGTTCTTTGAACCATTGGAATACTAGTGTTGGAAAAAACATGATTTCCAGTAGTGATTTTAAATAAAAGTACACACTTAGAGTCATACAAGTGAAACCATGCATCGGATTAAATAGGGGATACTTCTTACATGTCAAAAATGACTTATAGATCATTGGACTAAAGTATCAAAACAATTCGAATATGTTTTCTTGGTTTTGAGTATTTCACTTATCGTTTTTACTAAAATGAAATTTTAAACTGAAAACACGCACTTTGAGTCATACCAATCACATTATGTTTCAGTTTGATGTGAGACTGATTCTTACACATCAAAATGGTTTATGAACTTTTTTAATAAAGTATCAATACCGTCCAAGATTATTTGCTTGATTTTTAGTGAGTGACACATGTTTTGAACTAAAATGTCAAATCTAGACTAATAACAAACACTTTGAGTCATACCATACGTACCATGTATCTGATTGAGATGATAATGATTCTTACACATCAAAAAATACTTATTAATCATTTTACTAAAATATCAAAATAATTTTAATGGGTTTGCTTAGTTTTCATTTTTTTCACTTATCTTTTTTACTAAAATGTTAATTTTAAATAAAAATGCACGATGGGAGTTATACCGGTCACACTATGTGTCTTATTGAGGTTGAGATGATTCCTATAGTTCAAAAATGACTTATGAATCATTTTTCTAAATTATAAAAATAATCCAAATGGGTTTCTCAAATTTCAGTATGTCACTTTTGTTTTTACAAAAAATGAAATTTTAAACTGAAAATAATTCACTTTGAGTAATACCGATCACAACATGTGTTGGTTTGTCACAAGACTATTTATTAAATGTCAAATATGACTTATTAATTTTATTTATAATGTATCAAGAAAATTAGAGCATGTTTTTTTGGTTTTTACTGAGTGGCACATGTTTTGAACTAAAATGTAAATTTTAGACTGATAATGAATACTTTGAGTCATAATGGTCACACCATATATCAGATTGAGGTGAGGATGATTCCTACACATACCAAATGACTTATGGATATTTTTTCTAAAGTATCCAAACAATCCAAATTTTCTTACTTAGTTATGTGTATATTATTATTTTTTTCTAAAATGTCATTTAAACTGAAAACACACACTTTGAGTCATATCAGTCATAACGTGTGTTAGTTTCATATGATATTAATTCTGAATTTTCAAAAAATGACTTACGAATCATTTTATAAATTATAAAAACAATTGGATCATTTTTTCTTGGTTTTATATGAGTAACGCATATATTAATCTAAAATGTCAATTTTAAACTGATAACAAGCAGTTTAAGTCATAATGGGAACACCCTGTATCAGATTGAGCTGTGAATAATTTATAAAAAAATTCAAATTACTTAGGTATCATTATAAAAATGTATAAAAAACAATTTGAATGCATTTTATCAGTTTTGAGTATTTTACTTATGTTTTTTTACTAAAATGTTAATTTTAAAAAAAAGACACACTTGGAGTAATACCGGTCATATCGTGCATCATATTAAGGATAAGATTATTATTACACATTAAAAATATATTATGTATTATTTTAATAAAGTATAAAAACAATCTAAATGTGTTTTCTCAATTTTGAGTGTGTCACTTGTCTTTTTTACTAAAATGTCATTTTAAACTGGAAACACGCACTTTGGGTCACACCAGTCATATCGTGTATCTTTCTTATTTGACTCTAGTTCCTATATATAAAAAATTACTTTTTATTAGTTTCCCTAAATTATCAACACAATTCAATCATATTTTCTCAGTCTTCGGTGAGTAACATATGTTTTGAACAAAAATGTCAATTTTAAGCTAATAATGGACACTTTGAGTCATATCGGGACCACTATGTGTCAGATTGAGGTGGGATGATTTATACCCATCATAAATGACTTATAGATAATTTATTAAAGTATCAAAACAATCTAAATGTGTTTCATCACTTTTGAGTATGTCACTTTTTTTTACTAAAATTAATGTCAATTTTAAATAAAAAGACACACTTAGAATCATACTGGTCACACCGTGTGTTAGATTAAGGTGAGTATAATTACTAAGTATCAAAAATGACTTATGGATTATTTTAATAAAGTATAGAAAAATTTAAATTTGTTTTCTATGTTTTGAGTTTGTCACTTTTGTTTTTTACTAAAATTTCCTTTTAAACTGAAATCCCACACATTCAGTCATATTGGTCGCATTGTGTGTCATTTTTACATAAAACTGATTCTTATACATCAAAAATGACTTATGAATCATTTTCCTAAATTATCAATATAATAATAACATGATTTCTTAGTTTTTAGTGATTGACACACATTTTTAAATAATATGTCAATTTTAAATTAATAACAGACACTTTGGGTCATTTCGATCACATCATATGTCAGTTTGATATGATACTAATTCAAAAAATAATAATTATTAATATTATTACTAAATTATCAATAAAATACAAGTAATGTTACTTATATTTCAATGAGAAACACATGTTTTGAACTAAAATGTCATATTTAAATGGATTATGGACACTTTGAGTCATACCGGGTACACCATGTATCACATTAAGGTGTTTCTAATTACTACACATCAAAAATTACTTAAGGATCATTTTTCTAAAGTAAAAAAATAATTAAAATGAATTTGATCAGTTTTGAGTATGCCACTTTTCCTTTTAATTTAAATTATTGTCAATTTTAAATAAAAAGATACACTGGGAGTCATACCATCAAAACTGTGTGTCATATTGAGGTGTGGTTGATTCCTACATGACAAAAATGAATTATAGATCATTTTCCTAAATAATAAAAATAAAATTAATGTGTTTTTTTAGTTTTTAGTATGTGATATTTTTTTGAACAAAAATGTAAATTACAAACTAAAAACATACAATTTGAGTCATACTGAGCACACTGTGTATCAGATTGAGGTGCAGTTAATTGATTATCTGATATATGTTTTGATTTCAAATATCCACAATAATCGAAAAAAGAGTTAACATGTTTCATTTTTATAGAAGAGGAAACCCCGTGCTTCCTGAAGCACTTCACGTTCCAGGTATCATGGGTTTTCCTCTTCCATACAAAAGGAACGTGTTCTCTCTTTTTTGGCTTGTTGCTCATAGTTGAAAGAAAAATATGATTTCTTAAAAGATCTATGAAAAAAACTAAATAAGTATTATATAAAAATGATAAGAAAATAAAATTAAAAATAAAAGATAAAATAATGACAAAAATAATTAAATAATTAGTAAAAATTCACATTTTCATAATGTTTCTATACATTCTTGACCTTCTTTCTTTTTGCCATTATCTCAGTTACAGCCTCGATGTCCAATCTCTCATGAGCATGAGAAAATTTGAAAAAACCACGTCAACTTTCGAAAATGAATCTATTTGTTTAATAAAAAATTATTATGTTATTAATACTATAAATTAATAAATTAACCATAAATATTAAATAATACATCAATAAAATGTCAATTTTGAACTAAAACCACAAAATTTGAGTCATACCAGGTATACCATGTTTCATATTGAGGTATGGTTGATTGCTACAGGTCATAATTGACTCATGGATCATTTTTATAAAGTATCAAAACAATCCTAATGTGCTTTATCTTTTTTTATTATGTCGCTTGCCTTTTTTACTATTTTTTTTAAAATTAAAAGCACTCTCTTTGAGCATACCAATCACATCGTGTGTCGGTTTGTTGTGGGACTGATTCATACATTTCAAAAATGAATTATGAATATTTTTCATAAATTATCAAGATAATATTAGTGTTTTTTTTAATTTTAATTTAGTGACACTCTTTTTGAACTAAAATGTTGATTTTAGACTAATAACAAACACTTTGAGTCACATCGGGCACACTGTATATCAAATTGAGGTGTGGTTGATTCCTAAATATAAAAAACGATTTGTGGATCATTTTACTAAAGTATAAAAATAATATGAATGTGTTTTATTGGTTTTATTATGACACTTTTAATTCTTACTAAAATTGTTGTCAATTTTAAATAAAATGAAACACTTGGAGTCATATTAGTCACATTGTGCATCGGATTTAGATGATACATAAGAGTCATTAAGTATAATGTAAGATTAAATTAGACTATTTATTATATATCAATGTATAGGTTCATATTAGTATAGGAAATTATAGGTTTTGGGGATGAATTGAGGGACTTCCAGGAATATCGTATGTCGGTACTACTTATTAACCCCTTGGGATGCACTATAAGTGGGTGAGACCACTTGTACACATGTGACGATGCAATTATAATGTAATAAATTTTTATTAGTGATATAATTAATTTAATTGACCAAAGTTATTGTAATAATTATAAATATTTAATAAATGAAAATGTAGTAGTGTTCTAACTGAAATGTTGAATGAATTGGAGAATAAAAAGAAAATTACATCATCATAAGTTTGCCATCCTTATTGAGTGCATGATTATATTACATGAGTCAATCATCTTTGTTGATGAAGTTATTTATTCATGATCTCTATGAAAAATAATAAAATAATTATTAGAAAAAAATGATTTGGAAATTAACTAAAAATATTAGACAAAATGATGATAAAATCAACTAAATTAGTAAGAGGTCACATATTCATGATATATGTGTGCATTTTGACACCAGGTATGCTGACCATTCATTTACAAACACATATATTTACTCTTTTAAGTACAAGGCCTTTCCATAGTTCAGGTAGTACTAAATAAATATAATTACACAAAGTATTAAAAAATATTTTAATTAAAATTGTAATTATCTTAGAAAATACCTCTTTTGGGATGCTAGTTTGTTGATGGTTTATGAAATATTTCATAAATTTTTTAACATAATAACCAAAATATTTTCCATTGGTTTGTTTCTAACATGGTATAAATATTGAAAAAAAAGTTATTTTTTATATATGTTTTGATAGTGAAATCTTATTATATATACCGTAATACTTATCCACTTATAGAATTCAATAGGCTCCTTCTGCACCTAGAGTATCCTTATGCCATGATTTTGATGATATTTAAACACTACCCTATCATAATATAAATCTCATTAAAACTTAATATAAAATATATAACTTGAATTTTAGTTCGAAAACATTTCATGTAGTGTATTACAAATCCACAAACATCATCATGTGTGGTTGTTTTGTTGGGCTTCATGAAATGAATCTAGAAAATACATCTTTGAAGTATCCAATTTGACTACAATGTGTAACCAATGTTATTGAAAAAAAGGAATCAGTAATTAAAGGAATGAAAATATATTTTATATTATTAAATTGTATAGTTTTACCCATGCATCTTTGGTAATAAGAAGAGTATGTCATCTGTAAGTTTTCTATCAAACATTACAGCTAATTTTTCTACTATTACATCAATTTGATTTGTATCCAATGAGATTTATTTTGTATAATTTATGTGGGGACAAATGAGTCCAAATTTCTTTTCATAGGGTTTTCCCATCATATAGTATAGATATATAAGACTACAAAAAATATTAATTATATTTAGTAATAATTTACACAGTAGATCAGCTATTAGAAAAAAAATCATGAAAACACACTTCTTGTCTATATTTAAAAATCAGACTCCTATACAATCATACTTGAGTATTTAATTTACATTCTCAAGATAAATATAGTATCTAATGGCCTCTCTTTTCATTTTTTCTTCAAAATCAACTATAAAATTACTGTCACTTTGTAACCTTGTATCTACATGAACCTTTAATGTTAGTAAATTCATAAGTTTAATGGGTGGGGTAAAGGTGATTTTTGAAGATTTTTTTGACTTGATGGATGATCCTTTAGATTGTTTTTATTCGACCTTTTATTCCACCCCTTCCCTTTGTCTTTTTGTAGTAATATTAATCGATTTAGACCTTTTTCATTAATTATTAATGGTTTTACATGAAAAACAAATTGGAAATCAATACCTCATTGTCGACATGTTTTTACAAGATATAATGACCATGCTAAAAAATTTCTAATAGCTTTCTCAACCATATAAATATTTTCATCATCAAGTTGAATAGGTATCTTGTAGCTCATCTCATGAGCTATGTTAATCCACACATTCACATGACCTATTAGAAATTTTATATTTTTTTGAATATATTCTTGGATATTGAACATGGTATCCCTCACAAAAAAGCAATGGGTGGGTGTTTATAGATATAACTCTTAATCATTTTTACCCTATAGAATATCAGTATAGGAAAGGTAATAGTGTCTATGAGATTCAAATTTCATAGAAATAATTATGAAAATATTTATTACCTCTTCTAATATAGCTCTTAAAGGGGAATGGCTCACCTAAAATCTGGTGGGGGTGGGAGGGATCTTCATGTAGTGGTTTTTCTTGAGTTTTTTCTTCTCTTTGATTCTTTCACATAACATTTTAAAACAAATCTGACTACCAATTAAATTTTTCTTCAAGAGAAGCTAATCATGATTGAGACTCTTTAATTTTCTTATCTTTATCCCCTTGTTCATTTCTATTATAAAAATATGTTTGGTGTGACATCCCAAAACCTAAACCTCTAACGCGACCATACTGTTTTGGCTGCTTCATGGCTACTGATAGAAACTATTCATTAGGTACAGATGATAATTATTCATTTTTCTAATTTGTATAAAAAATATAGTAAAATAAGTATTAATTATTATATAATACTAATTTAAAGAAAAAAAATTATTATGTCAAAATTACACATTCTTCCAATACTTTTTGTGTGTTTTTATCTATTAGTATCCCTTTATTATTTACACATGCCTCCTTACATAGAACATAATTTCGGGTGGAAGTGGATTTTGATTTTAATTCATCAACTTGTATGTAAATATAGGAACATAATTGTTTCATTGTTTCATGTCACATAAAATTGTTATGGTAGATCCAAAATACTTACCTTTTTCAAGTGTAGAATACCCCCATCCTTGATTTACAATAGAAGTACATTGGTTTTTATTCCCATTTCTTATTTTTAGCACTCATTTTTGGTTCATAAATTAACATTTCTTAATCAAGGTTATTAATACATGTATTTCCAAGTAATGTATTACCAGTCACAATATACCAGAAAATACATCTCTCTATGATGACCAATACATGAATTTCATGCTTATTGTTTTATCATGTTTTCATTCATTTGTGGTGGGTTAGATTTTATTTTCCCTTAAACATCTTATAGTTGAAGCTTTCTAAGAATTTTGAAAAATCATATGTGATCCTTTCTAGTAAGGATTTATAAAAATTTCATTTGGGTGTTATCTACTATAAATTGACATTATAAGGGATAATGAAGAACAATTCAACAGTTTGTTATTATTTTTGGTAAAATAAAGAAATTATATCATAATATTACCTTAATCTCATCCCATCAGTTTCTTAAGAACAGACACAACATTGTGCCATGAATATATATCAATTAGCATGTGTTATCAAGTGGTGAGCCCAATGTAACTACTAAACATGACGTTTTTGTAATTAACATCCTGGTTGTGTGTATTACATCCAACCTTGAATTTGATTTATTTTCTTCTCTCTTAATAACTTTTTCTAACACGTTCATACTATAATGATTCTGCTTTTTCTAGAACATTGGTTGTTCACCATGTACCATCTCCACAGGTTCAACATCATCAATATGTTGTTTCTATGGATTGGTACCATAAACATGCATAGATGGTTGTTGTTCCTCTCTATTGAGAGCACTAGAAGGATAAGAAACTTTTTGTTCCTCATGGTTGGGATCATCGGAACATGTAGAAGTAATTATTTACAGAAGTGGTAAAACAATTAATTTAGATTATGTATATGAAGTATAGAACAGATAATAATTTGAGGTAACATAATATATATTACAAAAAATATATAAGCTAATTATTGAACTCTATTTTTTAAATGGTTGAAGGGATTTGACCAATCTATCTAGTATCCAAATCTCTTTATTGTGGTCTCCTTTTACATACAAGACGCCTCCTACATTGTGACCACAAAGAAAATATTTTTTACATCCCAATGAAAGGGTCATCCCATATTGAATTTTCATCTAACCCTTCATTAGTTTTGGTCAATAAAAAAAATTGACCACTTTAAATTTACGGGATCTGGAATATAAAATATTTTTACTACTTATGATTCCATTATAAATGGTTTTAATTTATAAATTTCCTTACGAAAATCCACTTTCATGAATCCCAATTCATATATTTTAATAGCACTCCTATTATCAACCCACTTCTATTGAAAAATTAGCGTTTTGAATATTTTATAATCCAACTTCCATATTTGTATGATGATGCCAAATAATGACATATTCACATAAATTGGATTTTTGTCCCTTATACCAGATACATGCATCAATTTAGCCACAAGTGTCGCTCCACTATTTTAAAATTTATTAAATTCATCATGTTAATTTGTATAGATAGTATAACCATTAATTAAATAAACATTATAATATAATACATATACACTTGTCCCTCTAGCTAGCCTCTAAGTCGTTCTGAAATTGAATCATGATTTTCAGCTTACTCCTTAAAAATATGGTTTCAAAACCTTCCTATAAACTATTGATTATTTTTGTTTGATATAAATATTTTATCCCTTGTTGCAATCAAAGGACTAATATTTTTTTTTTGGATTTCAACATATGAGAAAACCTCAAAACTATTGTGTAAAACTTAATGGTGTCCCAGCTTCTGATCTATAATATTGATTGTGATAACATCTATTCCAGAAATTATTTCACCTAAAATCCACCTAGTGTGATGATATTTTGATATAACATTACTTTTCACACCATATAGGTAATCGATATAGAATTCAACGGTCTCCTCAATAATATATCACTTCATGATAAAACCTTCTAGAAGACATTAATGCTTGAGATACCCTTTCAAAATATTCATATACCATTAAATGGGGTACATCTATCTATAATTAATAGTACCACATAGTTTAATTTATATTACCAAGTATACCATCAAGTGAACCATCATATCAAATAATACTGGTAGGAAGAACATTTACAATTCACATAATATGATGAGAATTTCCTTTTCCATAGTTGGAAATTTTACCAGTTCTATAACATTGCTACATATAGCATTGAAAAAGAAATAGAGATTGATTAATGTATTATACATATTCTAGGGGAAAATAAATCATAAAGCTAAATACACTATATCTTACATAAAAACATGAAAAACGAGTGATTTCAAACCATTTAACATTAAATCAATTATTGAAAAAATATTCTTGATATTTGATTAATATAGCTTTGCATCCTTTACATCATTGAAGAAGTTTAAAAACTGATATCTATCCTTCTTGGAAAGTGTGTATGTATCTGGAGTAATAAAAGTCTATTTTTCACCCTTCACTGGTGCCAACTCTTCCCATATTCCCATGTAAATCATGACCAACCCGGCCTTAATTCCATCCTTTATTTTTTTGAGTGTATTTAGTAACATACCTATAACACTATCACTTACGTTTTTTCAATATACACAACATCAAGAAGAAGTTAGATGTATAAAAAATTCTATTATGGTAATAAAAAAATAATCTCTTTTTCCAATCAGTTTTCATAAGTTTTTTTGAAATTTTTTTACCAAAAGTAGTGTCCATATATTTTACTCTCTCAAATGGTTGATCTCCTGTTAGTATATATCTTATTGTACATTCTTCTAAATTCTCATATAATGATGTAATCCAAGATCGATACTTATGTCACTGAGGTAGAAATCTATTATTTCCTTTAAACACAATATTTAATAAATGTTTCAACCTATTTGACAGTATTCCTTGTTCACAAATGGGACACCCTTGAGTTCCTTTAATGTTATATCTGGAAAAATTTCAAAAACAATAAAGAAATTTTTCATCCTATTCAACATGTATTTCATCATGAAATATTAATTTCTATAATAATCATACATCATAACACCTGAATCCAATAATAATTTCAAATCTTTGATCGATGGATCCAAAAAAATATCAATATCATTACCCAATTGTTTTGTTACTTATATAATCATAAAAAACATAATGTATTTTCATTTTAGGGATAACCATAGTAGAAATTTATAATTTACTAATATAATTATCCATGCACTATGAGTGAGGATTTGAAAACCAAAAGGATTCAATACATCTATAGGTAACACAAGATGAAGTTTTCTCATCTCATTTCCAAATTTTGGATACTCATGATCAATTATCTTCTACTAAGGAGATTCTATTAGGTGATGAAGTTTCCCATCTTTATTTTTTGTATCCACATGACACAACAATTGCCTCACAGTCTCCTCACTTCCATGTAGGTGCCCAAAACTTGGAATTATTGCAATGTTCTATACAACTTTTGTAGGGACGTATTTATATTTATTATATCAAGAAGCACCAAAATTTTGACATTCAATAAGTGATTTTCAGTCCTTCAGTAGTAGTATACAGTCACATAAAAAAATAATGTATTCTTTCGTAGATCATACCCATTGAACATAGGATTCGTTTAACATTATATGTTCATCTAGTAAGCTCATTATCTTCTAGGATCATATCATTCAATAGCGAAAGTTTTTCTTTCAAACTGGCACCACTCCATATGCTTCCATATTTTAAATTATACAACTTCAGTATGGCTTACAATGTTCAATATTTAGTAAACAAACATACAATGGCATCTTTTAAAAACTCTTTATCTTCTCAAAGAAATTTGGACAATCACAAATTTTATCATCAAATATAATTTCTATTTTCCTAATATGATCTCCATCATCATTCAAACCTATAATCACATCCTCAATATGGTCTTATTAATTGTAAATATTTTTAATCATATATTTTAATTCATAAAATACATTTTTCTTAGTCTCTATCTAGATTCCATTTTTTCTTTTTTAGTAAAAAATTTATAAATTCAATCTATTCTGTGATAGATCAAGTGTTCTTCCAAATCCTCTAGAAAAATTAGACTTTAATAACAACAATGTAAACGTGGAAAAAGTATTTGAGAAGGTTCATATGCATGATAATTTTCAAACTTGATGAAATGTTTCACCCCATATTCATACTATTTTTTCATACAATTTGAATCCAACCATTTTCAATTCATATCCATCCTATTTTATTCTGTAATATTAATATTTATCTATATAAATAAATACAAAAAAGGGTCATTCAAATAATGGGAAGATAAAATTTTAATGTTTCAAATAATTTTAGCATGATTTGAAGAAAATGGGTAATTTAATATAAGAAAATAATTGCTCCACTTTTGGTAGGTGTTATCCTCTAAATTCATCCATAGTGATCATTGGTACCTGGTATGGGATGATTATTTCTCAGAGTATTTAAATCAATATAGGTACAGGTCTAGAAGTGATGTGGGATGAGTCCCAGGAAAAAAATTCAATAATTACTCTTTGGGAGATGAATCTAATGAGGATGATAGTTGTCTCCTTAAATATAAAGGTTCTTATGATGGGGAGTGGATAAAGCACTAGACAACACTTATTAGTTTTTTTTCTAATGTTGAAAAAGCAACAACAGTAGTATGAACCTTATAAGGGGCTCCTTGATTGGTTTGACCATCATAAGGCTCAACCAGATGGTCTTATATGCACTAATGTTGAGACAACGGATCAAATTTTAACATTCAAAGAAATCCATCAATTACTCTATGACAGGGAAAGTATTTTGGTCTAAGGATTTAATTTTTTGTGGTCTTTGGTTTCCTTTTAGGCCAAGTTTGTGGGAGTAGGGTCTGGATGGATATCATATAGGTTGGATGGAGTTAGTGGCATACCCTTTTTATGGTGTTATTATCAATATATATTATATATGAGGTGAGATTATAAGTATCTAAGAGGTCTCTAAAAGTTAATAAGATCATATAAATTAAGATACCACCCTTTGTCATTACACATGTATAGATTTATAAATATTGATACCACTCATCCCATTTAATTTATAAATATAGATATCACTCGACTATTTGAAACATATTTTAAGGAGTGTTTAAAAAGGAAAAGGAAATTAGTAAGTGAGTGGATCAGGACATTAATCAATAAAAGAGGTTAATTTCTAAAGAGTAATTATAAAATAAAAAGTGTATCACTTATTTATCACCCCATGTTAGTGATAAATTATCAATTCTATAGAATCTTAAATAAGGTCTATTCCTCAAAAAGTTAAGCCTATATGATATCCTATAATATTCTTCTTCGACATTTTATTTTTACAGTATCCCTATGCATTCCAATCTGGTATTACGCCACTGAATCTTTTTCAATCCTTCAATGTTATTTACGTTTGGATGGAGTGGATGATTTTCATGGATGATAGAAATGTAATATTTTGTTTCCCTTTTCTAGTTTCACACTTTATATAAAAAACCCAATCCCTAATTTTATGTTAGTTTTTGGTTGGTTCTTAGCTTAAAGTGGTAGTTGAAATCCCTTCCTTTGAATCCAAATTGCTTCTGTGTAGATATTTATTTAATATTTTTTTAATAATTTTAAAATATATCTTATATGAAGTTATTATTATTATTAAATTAATATTTTTAATTGAAAATAAAATTTATTATAACTAAATGATAAATTTCAAAAAATAGATTGTATATGTTTTTATATATAAAATAAAATAATTGGTAATCTAGAAACAATAAAGGATATTTGAGAATTTAAATTAAGATATTTTATAATAAAGAAGTATTTCATACAATAAAACATAAATTTAAAATACATTATATGTTTAAAATAAAAAATTTATTTATATCTATTTAGTGTTTGATTTTAAAAAATATATTCCATATTTTGAATCAAGATATTAAAATTGATTAATAGAGTAAACGCCATTTATTGGTAAAAAATATATTACGTGTGAGAAAAGTTAAATATATAAATGAATAGTAAATACTATAAAATCTGGTAAATGGTAAAAATGATGTATATATTTGAAAAACAATATATATCATTATAATTTATTAATTTAATACCCAATTTAAATTCTTTAAAAATAAATATTAATTCAAAATAAATATTAATTCAAAATAATTATTAATACGAAATTATTTATTAATTATTTATATAAATTATAAATTCAATATAATAAAAATTTTGTCTAAAAAATATATCTATAAACAAATTATTTATAAATTATTTATAATTATTTATATACACATATAATATAGGCAGAACATCTGAATCACCGCAAAATAAAAATATTAGAAAGCTCATATAGTTTTAACTCCACCAAAAAGATGCAATCATGACCTATTCATCTCTAACAAATGGTTTAACTTGAGAAATAATTGTCAAATATTGAATAAGAACAAAGAAGAAGAGACCAAACACTAGCATTGTTGGAACCTCAACTATTGGCAAACAAAAAACTAGTCCAATATGGGATCTAGAATGTGGGATGGGAGAACTATATTGTGGATTCAATATAGATCCATATACATCTTAAAAACCCAAGTAGAATCAAATTCCACTTCCAGTATACCAGAAACCACTATGAGCACAATCGATAAGGGAAACATATAGTGATTCAGAAAATAAGGGAAACAAGGAATCAGGAATGAATCCCCAGCATAATGAATATAAATATCTAAAACAATGTTGGTTCACATTGTTCCTAGTAAAGATCTAAGATAGGGTAGATTTCGGGAAGCATCTGGTGAAGGGGAGGAGTAGTGTTTGGTGCGACTGTCGTGGGGCTTGATTTAGGTGGTGGGTTCCATCGTCAGTGGTTTAGGCGAGTGTCTATGATGGTTCTTGGTGGAGCCTAGTGTGTATGGTTAGCCGGTGTCCCCCAACACTAGTGTGAGAATGAAGGCCCCGCCTAGCCGAAGGGGTTTACATATATATATAAAGTTAAAGTAGAGGTTGGAGGGGGTAAATACCTAGATATAAGAATATCATGATTAAAGAGGAGAATAAATACTCACATACCTTAGATCTTGAGAGGATCGATTCATTAAGAAGCTTGATGAAGAGTGGTGGTGAGGGTTTAGTTCCATGATTGTTTGAAGGATCAAGGAAAGAGGACTCTATTAGGGTTCTATTTTAAACATCATGTAAGGATTTTATCAAAACTTTTTTGAAAGAGCTGATAAAGATACATTTTATCAACATTTAAATAGTAAGCACTGATAAAACGTATCTTTATCAGCACTAGAATTTTAGCTTTAATAAAGACTCGATTTTATTAACATAATAAATATAATTAAAATATTTAATTTATATAATTGTAAATAAATATTTTAAGAAATAGATATATGTATTTATAAATATAATTATAAATAATTATATTTATTATTTAAATATATTTATTATAATTTTGTAATTATATATATATATATATATTTGTAATTATAATTACAAATATATATATTTAAAAATATTATGATATAATTATAATATATATTTATATAATTATTTATATTAATATATTAATATATCATGAATGCTCAACCATAGATTTGAAAACCAAATTCCGAATTCCAAATTTATTAATAAAATAAAAACGTAAAAGAGAGAGAATGGTTCAAACAAGGCGAAAAATTCCACCACATAAAATAGTCCAAACATAGAAAGTAAATTCCTACAAGTCACTCTAGATCCCATATTCCTAGGATATATTCCTCTTCCCTTTGGATTTCGACCTCTCTTCCCTATCTTGTCCCATTATGGGGGCATATATTCTTCATCCGATGAAGATTTAGATGACACCTACAAAGTGTTGCAGATCCTAAATTTCCAAGATAGATCCTAAAATTCCATAGTTGAATTGAATCGAATTACATATTCACTTTTAAATGAAAAAAAATATATAGACAATTAAATAGTCATTCAAAATGAAAATATCTGGCTGTATCAATGAGAATGTGGATTCAAGTTGTGATAAAAACCAATATAACACTTTTTTACTAAGGCCTTCAATGGGTATTTCACCTTCCGGATCTTTTGGAGGGATGATACAATAGTTTTTTACCCGTGAAGTATCAAATTTATAATTAAGCGCCTTTCCAAAATAGATAAAAGAATTTATCATTAGATCTATAAAATGAGATGGAAAATACCACTCTGTGTTTTAAAATCCATAATCACTCCTACATGATGGGATGTTAGTGATGACGAATACTATCAAAATTGAGAAATTTGTCTCTTTGAACAAAACCATCAATGTGATCAGGAAGTTTTCCATGTAAAGGTTCCAAACTCTAGGAAATAGAGAGTAGAGAACCATCACCTATGGAGTGTTCAATTTTCTTATTCAAAGTATCTAATGGGTTAACTTTCCTATCTATCCTACAAAATTTTTTAAAATAATAACCATTCAAATGAAATTTAGAATAATAATGAACTCCCCTACAATTTTCCTTTGAGGGTCCATTCATTTGGGAAAAAATCAAAAAACAAAGTCATCTTTTCAAACTCAATTCTGATATTTATCTCATCCTAAGTTAAGGAGAGAACTACCTTTTCTCTCAAGATTTAACTTAAGTATACTCCAAAACATAGTGTACAAAATTTACTAGCTTAGTAGTAGCATCCAACTTGATCAAATTTCAGATTAGAGAAGAAATTTCATATAGAATTTTCAGGTTCCATAAAACCTAGTTTAGGTCATGGATTTTGATCTAGACTACTGTTCAAGTTTCTTTGAACTCATTGAGGTTAAAATTTAAACTCCATTCATGGACCCAAATAATACCCGATATCTTATTTTTCAAGCTTGAATTCCATTCTAAACCCATCAATTCTGCATATGGGAAAAGTATGTGAAAAAAAACATATCCAAGAGACACACATTTAAAATTAGAAAAACCCAAAATTTCAGTTAACCATTAAATCATATCTAAAACTTTTGAAGGTTTTATCCCCTTCAACAGAAATATATGAGAAATAAAAGGGTTCTTATATAAATCAATCATTTTAGAAATTTCTCCATTCAAAGCCTATACAAGTATAGTTCCCATTCCTTGTGATTCGCTGTGAAAACCTATTATTGAGAAAAATGAATGAACCTTTGGAGAAACTAGTGAAGGACAAAAAACCTTTCACCACTCAGCATTCCTTAACCTACCTTGAGGCAGGATGATGAGGTTGACCATCAATATGATTTAAGACATAACTATATAGACTCACACTCCTCAGATGATCAAGCATACCACGATCACTTTGAATCGTCGAATCAATATGCTCCCATTCATCCATTTTTCTATATATATTTATTAGTATTTAAATATATGTAATTATAAATATAATAAATATATATTTTATTTTTATAATTATTTAAATAAATATTTATCTATTTAGAACTATAATGGTAATTATAAATCAATATATTTATAAATATTTGTATCTAATTATAAATATATTTATATAATTATATATATAATAAATATATGTATTATTTAAATATATTTACTATAATATTATAGTTATTTAAATATATATTAATTTATTTATAATTATAGTAATAAAAATATATATTTATAAATATTTGTATATAATTATAATTTTTTGTATATAATTATTTTTTTCATTTAAATATATTTTCTATAATTTTATAATTATTTAAATATATTTATTTATCTATAATTTTAATTATAAGTAAATATTTTTTTAAATATTTATATATACATAGACTAAAAATGGATCGATCCTGGATTTGGAGACCAAATCCATAACCCCAAATTTATTAAATGAAAAGGAAAACATATAAGGATGAATACATGTGAAACAAGTCATAGAGTGCCCACATCAAAAGGGAGAAGTGCCCCTAGTAGTACCTCTAGATCCCAAATTCATAGGATTCCTTACTCTTCCCTTTGGATGTCAACCTCTCCTCCATGTATTGACCTATTTTGGGGCCTCATAATGTCTATAAAATGATGATTCATAGGATTCCCCAAAAGTGGGTAAAATCCTAAAATTACATGATAGATTTTGAAAGTCCATCCTGAGATTTGAGCAGAATCTGTCTTCAATGTTAATTGATAACAACTTTTGAACTATTATATAATCACTAAATCCAAATACATTAGAATCTATCAGAGATTATATGACTTAAAAAATATTAAAAAGTGAATTTGTAACATTTACACATACATGTACACATGAAAAACATTCATATGTACACATACACATCTATACACACACTAATATACACACATACACATACATATATACAATTATACATGTATTTAAAATTATTTAATATCAATATAAGTATATATTTAAATAAATATATTCAATTATATATTATATATTTTTTAAAAATATAATATTAACATATTATATTTATTCTAATTATATACACATTTTGTAATTAATTTATATAAATAAACTTTTAAACATTTTAACTAATATAAAATTGATAATTTTTTATATATAAAATTATGCATATAGGATTTATTTTTTATCAAAATTTATATAAATAATATTAATATATTATATTTACATATATATACTATTTGAAATATAAATATTGTTTTTTATAAAATATTTATATATAAATTAAATTACTCACTATGACCTTTGTTAGTGATATAAAAGAGTGATGATAAAGGTGACACTTTTATCAGTACTAAGAAAACATTGCTAAATGGGGGACCTTTATTAGTCCTAGAAAAAAAATAACTGACAAATGGTACACTTTTATCTGCACTTTTTCAGTGCTAAAAAAGGTAACTTTATCACTTCTTTTTGTGAACACTGATAAAATCCCCCCCCCCTATCAGTGATTTTTATCTAGTATTGTTAAAGACCAACACTGCATAAGGCATGATCTATGGTAGTGATTTGTTTTCTCAGTTTTGAGTATGTCACATTTCTTTTTTACTAAAATATCATTTTAAATTAAAAACATGCTCTTTGAGTCATATGACAACCCTAATTTTATTACAAACTTAATCATGATTTATTACATAACACTTCACTTGATACAACAAAGAAGATTGATAGTTTTAGTGTCTTTGGGGCTTAGTATCATTACATAAAAACATAAAACATGAAATACAACATCTTTATTGAAAACTTCCTTTACATGACTACTACATTCCTTTGTACTTAGCATTGCATGGGATAACCTGAGGACATGCATAAGAAAAGGGTGAGCTATAAAGACCAGTAAGGGAATAACATGAGGAGTACAATACATGTTATACATTAGGCATATCAATAGAGCACAAGAGAAACTTGAACATAAAGGCATGATAAAGAATGATAATCATAACATGGAAATGTGGCAACAACACTTAACATGAAATTAGCATGAGCCAAGGATCATTGCACATAAAGCATGAGTAAACCCTCATTGCACATGAAGCACAAGTAAACCCTTGTTGCACTTCAATTATAATGTGTCAACACTCATTGCACATGACGTATCACGATACTATACTTTACCCAATGCATTGGAGGGCTATAAGGGCACACCCTTCTTAAACATTTCATTTCATGCATAAGTGTGCCACATGGATCATAAAACATGGATTCATAAAACATAATCATTTATTCCATGATAAAGTAATGTGGTATTCATACATGAAACTTTATAATCAATAAGTAAATTTGGATAAAGGTGAATACCCTTGATGGAGAAATGGACATGGTATTCACCACACAATGGCATTGGCTTAGAAAATCGGTGTGATTTCGGCAGTGTAAGGGCGTGACATAAGAAGTAAAAAAATGGTTGATGAGAGATAAAGGGGTTCCTCATCATATTTACATGTAATTGAAAACAAGAAGGTCATATAGATACATGTCCCGACAATTTTAATGGAATTTAGATTCATGATACAAAAGTATTGCCTGAATGTAAATGAGGAGAGAGAAGTTCCTTTCAGAATTTCGGCATAGTAACGAGTGTACATGGGAGGAATTTAATGAGAGATAAAGGGGTCTCCCATCATTAAAAAATAAAGAGGTCAGTATGAGGGAGGTGCGAAACCATACCCCAATATTCATAATTGAAATTAAAAGGGAAAAACAACTTAAAGAAAATTGGACAAAAAAGAGAAAGGAAGAAAAAACCCTTACTTGGAAGTGTGCTTCCAAAGGCTATAGAGAGGCTTTTGAGAGGATTCTTGGGAGCTTGGGGAACCTTGGGAGGATTCTAGAGAGATTATGGAAGAGGTTGGACAAACTCCAAAGGCTTTTAGTGAGGAGGAAGTGGGAGCTTGGGTGGGTTTATATAGGAAAGGTGAGGGAATTCTTTATTATTTAGGTTTGGGTCCACTTACATTAAAATTATCCAAACCACAAACCATCCCATGGTTTTGGGAAAAGGGAATAGGAAAACAATATTTTATAAGGCCAAAGTCCTAACTTCATTAAATAATACGGTTGCTTATGTGGAGGTGAGTCATACTCCCATGGAAATTAATTTAAAAAGACAATGTGTTTAATAAGTTTTGAGGGGTTCATTAATGCTTTGAAAAGTAAGTCAAACAAACCCAAAATAACATTAATTTAATGGTAAAACATATATTGGCCGAAAATAAATATTATTTTATTTTATTACATCAATATTGGGTCATTAGGATGTCATAAAACACATTATATATTTAAACGGTATTTAATTTTACTCAAAAATTTGACTATCTCAGAAAATTATGAAAAATTCACCGTTTGATAATTACGACATCATGATTCCAGAAATAAAATTTATTTTATCTAAATAATTTTCTAAATATGTTAATTTTCACTTTTAAAATAAAAACCAACATTTATTTAAAATTCACAGGTTTTGACAGAAATGGCTTTCAAACCTTAATAAAAATTATAATTGCATTCATAAAATTATAAGATAATTTATATTTAACAAAAATTAATTTAATAATAAAAATATTTTATTAAAATATTATTTAATTCAAAAATCCCATAATTTAATAAAATTTAATTCTTAATTAAATAATAACTAAAAACATTATTTGTACTTTAAAAACTATTTACAATGTATCAATAAGGACATGAAAGTATATTCATTATTATATACAAAACAAATAATGCACATGAACATATTACTATTTATTTGTTACATAACCTCTTAAAACAGCCGCATAAGACCTAAGAGTAAGGTGTGCGATGGTGACAGACTCTTGGGGTGGCTCGGATAACATTGCTCGAGTGGTAATCTCTATCAACTTCCACTTTTCCCGTAGACGGTCTCATTCGAGCTTGACATGATGATGCTCGGCATGGGCTTGTCCAAGAGTGAAGCCCAAGGACGCCACCTCTTTTCTGAGCTCTAACAAATGGGCTTCGAATGGATCAATTCTACTGGATGAGGCCATCGCTTCTTTTATCTGAGTAAATTTGGAATTGTTAAAGCCCTATATTTATATTAATCTTGTGATCATTGTTCAACAGCTATATTAGCAATAGTAAAAATTCTTAACATAAAACCAATGAAGTTGACATTTTATATAAACATAAAGAGACATTTAATTATATCAAGAGGGATTTCCATTAATGAATATTTGGGTCGTTACAATATTCCCCCCTTAAGAAATTTATCCCTCGAAATTTTCCTTTTCCCACACTAAAACAGATGTGGGTAACTCAGCTTCATCATTTCCTCTTATTCCCAAGTCGCTTCTTCAAAATTGTGGTTTCTCCACAACACCTTGACAAGGGGAATTTTTTTATTTCATAGAACTTTTCCTCTACGATCTAAAATATTCACTGGTTTCTCCTCATAAGAAAGATCATCTTCCAATTATACCACCTCAGAAGAGAGTACATGTGAAGGGTCTGGTATGTACTTACTTAAGAGGGATACATGAAAGACATCATGTACTTTTTCCATAGTAGGTGGAAGTTCTAGTCGATAGGCCACAGCCCCGACACGGTCAAGAATCTCAAAGGGGCCGATGTACCTTGGACTTAACTTCCCTTTCTTTGAAAACCTCATGACCTTCTTCCACAGAGATATGCGTAGAAAACCATGTCTCTAACTTGAAACTCAAGGTCTTGTCGGCGATTATCTGCATAACTCTTCTATCGACTCTAGGCTGCCTTGATATGCTGCTGAATGGTTTTCACCTTCTCCACCATTTCCTCGACCATTTCTGGTCCAAGCAGCTTATGTTCACCGACCTCATCCCAACATGTCGGTGTTCTGCACCTTTTCCCATACAGGGCTTCATATGGTGCAATTTGGATGCTCGAGTGGAAATTGTTATTATAAGAGAACTCAACCAGAGGAAGATGTTGATCTCATCCTCCTTTAAAGTCCATTGAGAATGCTCTCAACATATCCTCAAGTGTTTGGACAATCCGCTTGGATTGGCCATCAGTTTGAGGATGATAGGTTGTACTAAAGTTCAGTTCAGTATTCAGAGCATGTTGAAGACTCTTCCAAAACATAGAGGTGAATCTTAGATCTCAGTCAGACACAATAGATAGTGGTACTCCATGCAACCTTACCACTTCCCTGATATATATCTGTGCCAGTTGATCCAATGAGAAATCCTCCTGAATAAAAATTAAGTGTGTCTTCTTTGTAAGAGCATCCACAACAACCCAGATTTCATTGTGGCCTTTGGATGTCCTCATAAGTCCGGTGATGAAGTCTATGGTGATGTTCTCCCATTTCCATTATGGTATGGGAAATGGTTGCATCATCCCCTTATACTTCTGCCTCTATGCCTTCACTTGATGGCACACTAGGCACTTTGATGTATATTCAGTGATCTCCTTTTTCATATTATCCCACCAAAAGTTTTCTCGGAGATCTCGATACATCTTTGTGATCCCTAGGTGAATAAAGAAATTTGAACTATTTGCATCATCCAAAAGTTCCTTCTTCAGCTCCGGACATGATGGAACACATAGTCTTTTCCCAAACCGCACAATTACTTTTTCATTAACATTAAACTCCGAGGATTTCCATTTTTCAATAGCTTCCAATTTTTCTTGAATTCCCACATCATCCTTTTGAGCATCCTTTAACCTTTCCAAAAGAGACGGTTGAGCAATAATTTGTGAAAGGATTGATGATGTTCCCTTCTCTATGATTCCCATCTCCATATTCATCAAGTCTAAGAAGATTGGATCCTTCTCAATTCTCATCATTGATAGAATCGCTGAATCCTTTCTCCTTAGGGAATCTGCCACCTTGTTCGCTTTCCCAGGGTGGTAATGGAATGAACATTCATAATCCTAGATGAGCTCTATCCATCTTCTCTGGCTCATATTAAGATCTTTCTATGTGAATATATATTTAAGACTCTTGTGGTCAGTATATATCTCACATTTCTCTCCATAGAGATAATGTCGCCAGATTTTCATGGAAAAGATCACCACAATCAGCTCCAGATCATGCATTGGATAGTTTCACTCATTGATTTTCAATTTCCTTGAGGCATAGAATATCACTTTATCATTCTGCATCACCACACAGCCTAATCCATTCTTTGAAGCATCACTGAATACCACAAAAATTTCCCCACTTGTGGGTAAAGTGAGCACAGGCGCAGTGATAAGCCTCCTTTTCAACTCCTTGAAGCTTTCATTGCATTCATCATTCCAAAAAAACTTTACTCCCTTTCGAGTTAGCTTGGTAAGCGGGTTGGAAAATCGTGAGAAATTTCTCACAAATCGTCGATAAAATCCAGCTAACGCCAAGAAGCTACGGATATCTGTTACCGATGTTGGCCTCGGTCATCCCTCAATTGCATCTGTTTTGGAGGGATCCACAAATATCCCATTGCTTGTGATGATATGGCCCATGAATGAGACTTCCTTCAACCAGAACTCACACTTTCTGTACTTTGCATAGAGATTCTCCTTGCACAAAGTCTCCAGTACAGTTCTTTAATGCTCCTCATGATCCTCCTTGGTTTTGGAGTATATTAGAATATCATCTATAAATACTACCACAAATTTTTCTAGGTAATCTCTAAAGACTCTATTCATTAATTCCATTAAGATTATTGGAGCATTAGTGAGTCCGAAAGGTATTACTATGAATTCAAAGTGCTTGTTTCTTGTACAAAAAGTAGTCTTGGGGATATCTTCCATCTTCACCCTTACTTGACAATAACCCGACCGCAAGTCCACCATGGAGAAGTATTGTGATCCACGCAGCTGATCGAACAAGTCATCAATTCATGGGAGAGGATACTTGTTCTTTATCTTGATTTTTTTAAGTTCATGATAATCGATGAAAAGCCGCATTGACCCATCATTCTTCTTGACGAAGAGGACTGGTGCACCCCATGGTGAAGCACTTGGGCGTATAAACCCTTTATCTAGATTCTCCTGTAGTTGTTTCTTCAGCTCTACAAGCTCTACAATAGCCATTCTATATGGATTCTTGGATATTGGAAAAGCCCCAGGTATAAGTTCAATTGAGAATTCAACATTTCTTCTAGGAGGAAGACGAGGCAGATCCTCAGGAAACACTTCCGTGAATTCCCTCACAATAGGCATTTCTTCAAGGATGGTTTCTTCCTTGGACTAAATCATCTAAGCTAGATATGCTTGATAATAAGGCAGTAATATCCATGCTTGAGATGATGGATCTAAAGTATATTCATCTTTCTCCTTACACTTGTAAAGAATCGGGGGTCGATTCTCCATATAGAGTGTGATTTCCCTCTCCCGACAATTTATATTGGATCTATATAAGGAAAGTCAATCCATGCCAAGAATTGCATCAAATTCCATCAGAAGGAGTATGACAAGGTTTTCCAAGAAATTAAATCCACAGATTATAACAGGGGAGGACTTATATTCATGGGATGAAATGATTTCCCCATTTTCTGTACTCACCGACATCTTCACTTCCATGATTTGTGGTGGTGTTGGGATTGTTCTACTAAACTTTTGAGATATAAAAGAATGTGTAGAACCTGAATCAAAAAGTACGCTCTCTATTCTTGAATGAATAACTAGCGTACATGTCACCACTTCATTGTTGGGGTTCACTTCGGTAGAAGTGATGGAAAAATCTCTTCCTTGTTGCCTTGGAGGTTGTTGGTTCCCTCCGAAAACCCTTGGATTAGGGAACTAATTTGCGAAATGACCCGGTTCTTTGAATTTGTAGCATTGAAAAACGTGTTGAGGTTCGAACGGAGCATTCCTCTCTTCTGTCGCAGTCACGGGTCTTTCTTGCCGACAGTTAATAGCTAGGTGCCCTTCTCTTCCGCACCTAAAGCATTTTCTCGTCTCCTTAAGGAAATTTCCGGGGTGCTTCTTTCCGCACTTTTGTCAAGTGGGGTGTTGGATCTTCTTAGCACCGTTGGATTTATCCATCAGACCACCAGTATTAAAGTCCACGTTATGCTTCTTATCCCCATGAAACCCTTGTGATTCTCCGATCTATATTTCGACCTTGAGGGCACATCGGACAATTTCCTCATAGATTTCGAAGTCACAGATTGCTAATTCTATCTGTAGGCTAAGATTCAACCCACCAAAGAAGCGGTTAACTTTGTATTCTGGGGTAACGACAAAGCTGGAAGCGTATCGTGCAAGCCTTGTGATGTTTTCCTCGTACGCTCCAACATATTCTTTGTATTTTTTCTTGAGGTAAAGGAAGTCCCTTTCTATCTTAAGCCGGAGGGTCCGTGGAAAATATTTATCAAAAAACATATTCTGGAAATCCTTCCATTCCAACGCCTCGATCTCCTCATCAGGATTTGTATTTTTGATCAACATCCACCATTAATAATCTTCACCATCCATATGATAAGCCTCCAGGATAACCTTCTCTTATTCAGAACATTGAAGGATGGAGAATATCTTTTCAATGGAGTTGATCCATTGTTCAGCGATCGTGGGATCAGATGATCCACTAAAAGTAGGAGGTCTTTGTCTCATGAAGCTCTCGATAGCGACTTGTTCTTTCTTAGGGGGGGTTGAGTGTTCCTCTTGACCCATTTTTCTATTCAAAACTTGAGTTAGCTGAGAGAGGATCGTGACAAAGTTCGCAATTCCCACTCCCATTGTATTGGGCATCTCATTAGTACAGTCATCACATTGATCTTCACAACGGTTGTTAGCCCGAGTCCTCCTATTACCGACCATTGGCTGGAATAACAGGAAAATTAGAGCTAACACATAAAGGGTAATCCAAAGAAAAAAGTTTATGAATTCTAAATAAACTTTTATTTCCTTAACTCATGACTCTATAGGCTTCAATCTAGGATTTTCATGATCTACTTTCTAACATATATTCTTTGGGGTATTTTTTTTAATTCCCTTTATAAAGGATCATACTAAGATTTAGAATTTATCAAAACATATCCCCTGGGAGTTTCATAACCAAGAGTGCAGCAAGGCCCATTGTCATGCACCAGTTCATGTTCGAGTCTAGCTCAAAGTGGTGTTTTCAGGTTTTACCCCTAGGATACATCTGTGCCAAAGCCGCCTCTGCCTGTTCGTATCTAGACAAGGATGTATTTGTCTGATAAACCACTTACTAAGTACTTACCAAAAATTAGGGATGTTTTTATTATACTTAGTCTTGTCTCTAAGGATTTACTAGATTTTTCTAATCCTAATCCCAAGAATAACTAAACCTATCCTATGATACCAACTATGACAACCCTGCTTGTATTACAAACTTAAACATGATTTATTACATAAAACATCACATGATACAACAAAGAAGATCAAGATGTTTAGTGTCTTTTGGGATTAGGATCATTACATAAAAACTTAAAACATTAAATACAAAATCTTTATTGAAAACTTCCTTTACATGACCACTACATTCCTTCGTACTTAGCATTGCATGGGAAAACCTGAGGACATGCATAAGAAAAGGGTGAGCTATAAAGCCCAGCAAGGGAATACACATGTAATAACATGAGGAGTACAATACATGTTAGACATTAGTCATATCAATAGAGAACAAGATAAAAATGAACAAAAAGGCGTGATAAAGCATGATAATCATAATATGGAAATGTGGCAACAACACTTAACATGGAATTAGCATGAGCCAAGGATCATTGCACATGAAGCATGAGTAAACCCTTATTGCACATGAAGGATGAGTAAACCATAGTTTCACTTGAATTAGCATGAGTCAACACTCATTTCACATGATGTATCATGATACTATACTTTACCCAAAGCATTGGAGCGCTATAAGGGCGCACCCTTCTTAAAAATTTCACTTCATGCATAAGTGTGCCACAAGGATCATAAAACATGGATTCATAAAACATAATAATTTATTCCACAATAAAGGAATGTGGAATTCATACATGAAACTTTATAATCAATAAGTAAATGTCTATAAATTTGAATACCCTTGATCGAGAAATGGGCATGGTATTCACCACACAATGGCGTTGTCTTAGAAAATCGATGTGATTTCGGCAGCGTAACGGCGTGACATAAGAATTCACAAAATGGTTGATGAGAGAGAAATGGGTTCCTCGCCATATTTACATGTAATGAAAAGTAAGTAGGTCATATAGATACATTTCCCAACAATTTTAATTTAATTTAGATTCATGATAAAAAAGTATTTCTTGAATGTAAATGAGGAGAGAGAAGTTCCTTTCAGAATTTCGGCATAGTAACGGGTGTACATGAGAGGCATTTAATGAGAGAGAAAGGGGTATCCCATAATTAAAACATAAATATGGTAGTATGAGAGAGGTGGGAAACCATACCCCGACATTAATAATTGAAATTAAAAGGGAAAAACAACTTAAAGAAAATTGGACAAAAATGAGAAAAGAAGAAAAAATCCTTACTTGGAAGTGTGCTTCCAAAGTCTAAAGAGAGGCTCGTGAGAGGCTTATTGGGAGCTTGGGGAACCTTTAGGTGATTATATAGAGAGTAGGGTAGGGGTTAAACGAACTCCAAAGGCTTTTAGTGTGGAGGAAGTGGGAGCTTGTGTGGGTTTATATAGGAAAGGTGAGGGAATTCTTTATTATTAAGGTTTGGGTCCCCTTACATTAAATTAATCCAAACCACAAACCATCCCATGGTTTTTTCCCATGGTTTTTGGAAAAGGGAAGAGGAAAAAAATATTTTATAAGGCCAAAGTCCTAACTTCTTAAAATAATAGGGTTGTTTATGTGGAGGTGAGTCATACTCCCATGGAAATTAATTTAAAAAGACAAGGTGTTTAATAAGTCTTGAGGGGTTCATTAATGCTTTTAAAAGTAAGCTAAACAAACCCAAAATCACATTAATTTAATGGTAAAACATATATTTGCCGAACATAAATATTATAGTATTTTATTAAATCACTATTGGTTCATTATGATGTCATAAAACATATTATATATTTAAACGGTATTTAATTTTTACTCAAAAATTTGACTGTCTCAGAAAATTATGAAAAATTCACCATTGGATAATTTCGACATCCTGATTCTATAAATAACATTTATTTTATCTAAATAATTTTCTAAATATGTTAATTTTTACTTTTAAAATAAAAACCGACATTTATCGAAAATTCACGGGTTTTGACAGAAATGGCTTTCAAATCTTAATAAAAATTATAATTGAATTCATAAAATTATAAGATAATTTATATTTAATAAAAATTAATTTAATAATAATAATAATAATATTTTATTAAAATATTATTTAATTAAAAAATCCCTTAATTTAATAAAATATAATTATTAATTAAAAAATAACTAAAAACACTATTTGTACTTTAAAAACTATTTACAATGTATCAATAATGAAAAGAAAGTATATTAATTATTATATACAAAAAATAATGTACATGAACATAGTATTATTTATTTGTTACATAACCCCTTAAAACAGCTGCATAAGACCTAAGGGTAAGGTGTGCGATGGTGACAGACTCTTGGTGTGGCTCGGATAACATTGCTCGAGTGGTAATCTCTATCAACTTCCACTTTTCCCCTAGACGGTCCTCTTCGAGCTTGACATGATGAAGCTCTCCTTGGGATTGGTCAAGAGGGAAGCCCAAGGACGCCACCTCTTTTTTGAGCTTCGACAAATGGGCTTCATATGGAGCAATTCTACTGGATGAGGCCATCACTTCTTTTGTCTGAGAAAATTTGGATTTGTTAAAGCCTTATATTTATACTAATCATGTGATCACTGTTCAATGGATATATTAGCAACGGTCAAAATTCTTAACATAAAACCAATGAAGTTGACATTTTATATAAACATAAAGAGACATTTAATTAGATCAATAGGGATTTCCATTAATGAAATATTGGGTCGTTACAAGTCATACCAATCATATCATGTGTTGGTTTGATGTGAGACTGATTCCAACACATCCCAAATGACTTATGAATCATTTTCATAAATTATCAAGAAAATCCAAGCAATTTTTATTGGTTTTTAATGAGGGATACACATTTTAAAATAAAAAGTCAATTTTAAACTAACAATGGACACTTTGAGTCATACCAGGAACACCATGTATCTGATTGAGGTGAGACTGATTCCTTTACATAAAAAATAACTTATGGATCATTTTCTTAAAGTATCAAAACAAAATGAATGTGTTTTATTAATTTTGAATACGTGTCATATTTTTTGAGCTAAAATGTCAATTTTAAATAAAAATACACAGTTGGAGTCATATCAGTCACATCGTGAGTTTGAATGATGTTCAGCTAATTCCTACGCATCAAAAATAATTAAAGGATCGTTTTCCAAGGTAGAAAAACAATATAAACATGTTTAATTAGTTTTGAGTATGTCATGTTCCTTTTTTACTAAAATATTAATTTAAAATGGAAACATGGAATTTGATTCATACCAGTCACTTTGTGGATTAGTTTGATGTGAGACTGATTCTTATACAAAAAAAATGAATCATAAATCATTTTCCAAAATTATCAACATAATTTATGCCTGTTTTCTTAGTATTCAGTGAGTGATACAAGTTTTGAACTAAAATGTCAATTTTAAATGGAAAACAGACACATTGAGTCATACCAGGGACACTGTGTATTATATTGATATTTGGATGATTCATATACGTTAAAAATTATTTATGGATCATTATCCTAAAGTATCAAAATAATCTGAATTCATTTTCTCAGTTTTGAGTATGTGATGTGTGCTTTGAACTAAAATTTCATTTTTAAATAAAAATACACTTTGAGTTATGTTGGTCACACCATGCATCAGATTAAGGATAATTTGATTCCTAAAGGCCATAATTTAATTTAGGATCATTATCTCAAATTATCCAAAAAATATGAATGTATTTTACAATTTTGAGAATGGTATGTTTATTTTTTATTAAAATGTCATCTTAAACTAAAAACACTCACTTTGAGTCATATCAGTCATATCATGTGTCAGTTTTATGTGAAACTGATTCCTTTACAAATGAATTGGGAATAATTTTCATGAAGTATTAATACAATCCAAGTTTATTCTTTTGATTTTTAGTGAGTGGCACATTTTTTTAACTAAAATGTGAATTTTAAATTGATAACATACACTTTGAGTCATATCAGGAACATTGTGTATCATATTGAGGTGTGGATGTTTCCTATACATCATAAATTATTTAAGGATAATTTTCCTAAGATATCAAAATAATATAATTTGTTTCTTAGTTTTGAGTATGTGACTTATTTTTTGAACTAAAATTTCAATTTTATATAAAAATAAAATTTCAGTTATACCGGTCACACAATGTGTTAGTTGATGTCAGTTGATTCTGACATATAAAAAATGACTTATGCATCATTTTCCTAAAGTATATAAACAATATAAATTTATTTTCATGGTTTTTAGTACATAATTTTTTTATTAAAATGTTTATTTAAACTAAAAACATTCACTTTGAGTCATACCGTTCACATCGTGTGTTGGTTTAATGTGCAACTGGTTCCTACACCTCCCAGATGAATTATGAATCATTTTCATAAAGAATCAAGAAACTGTGAGAATTTTCACATAGTTTTTATTATGTGACACATGTTTTGAACTAAAATTTCAATTTTAATATGATAACATACATTTTGAGTAATAATGGGCACACCATGTATCAGATTGAGGTGTAACTAATTCTTGTACATCACAAATGATTTATGGATTGTTTTAATAAATTATCAACATAGTCAGAATTATTTTTCTTGGTTTTTACTATCTGAGGTGTGTTTCTAAATAAAATATCAATTTTCAATAAAAAAAACATGAAATTTAAGTCATATGAGACACACTAGGTATCATATTAAGGTGTGGTTGATTTATACACATCAAAAATGAGTTACGGATCATTTTTATAAAGAATAAAAACAATATGAATGTGTTTTATTATTTTTCAGTATTTTATGTGTGTTTGAACTAAAATGTAAATTAAAAATTAAAAATATACACTTTGAGTCATTCTGAGCACACTATATATCCGATTTAGGTGTATATGATTAAGGTTTGGCTAATTCCTACACCATTTAAGACAATGTTAATGAAATGTCTTCTATGAATTCATAATTTTTCATTAAACTATTATAAAATACCTTGGAAGATTCATCCTTATGATTTACTTCAAATATTAGGCATCATGTGGTTTTCTATTCCATCTAAAGGGAACATGTTCTCTCTTTTATTGATTATTGCAGATTGTTGAAAGAAAATTATTACTTCCCAAAAGATCTATGAATATACCTAAATAAGTATCAAATAAAAATGATAAGGTAATTAACTTAAAAATATTAGATAAAATGATGATAGAATTGAATAAATAAGTATTATAAATTCACCTTTTTATGATATCTATTTACATTCTTGACCCATTTTCCTATCACCATTATCTCAATTATATCCTCTAAGTCTAATCTCTCAAGATCACAAGAATCTTGGAACATTTTACAAGCTCTATCATACTGGGAACAATGTGTATTGGATTGGGGTGAGACTTATTCCTAAATGTCACAATTAAACTAGGAATCATTTTCCAAAAGTATAAAAACAATATGAATTTTTTTTCTCTCTTTTGAGTATGTAACATGTCTTTTCAACTAAAATGTCAATTTAACACTAAAAACATAATCTTTGAGTTATATTGGGAATATAATGTATCATATTGTATTTTGGTTTATTCTTACACATCAGACCCCATATTTTTGTTATTAAATGCATTCAACATTTGGGGTAATCTAATAATAGTTCTATGTGATAATCTGACATGCTGAATACAATAAATAATAAAAAGAAAATTGCATCATCATGAGTACATCATCCTTATTGAGTGCATAATAATATAACATGAGTTCATCATGATTGAATCATCCCTCATCATGATCTATATGAAATTTAATAAAATAAGTATTAGATAAAAATGATATGGAAATTAACTATGATATAGTAGATAAAACTATGAGAAAATTAAATACATAAGTGGTAGAAAGTAACATATTCATGATGTTAGTATACATTCTAACACATTGTATTATTCCCATTCATTTAAAAACAAGTCTATTTCCTCTTTTTATTATAAGGAATATTGATAGTCCTCGTATTATTGAAAAAAAAATATAAATAAACAAAGGATTGATGAATATTTTAAATGAAATTGTAATTATCCTAATAATAACCTCTTTAGGGATGCTAGTTTTTTTATGAAAAACTACATCTTTCGTAAATTTAAAAACATAATAACCATAATTTTTTCTTGATTTTGATTATTTAACATGTGTTCTAATCTAAAATGTTAATTTTAAACTAAAATGGAAACTTTGGATCATAATGAGCATAATGTGTATTGGATTGAGGTGTGGTTTATTCCTACACATCACATAGTGTATTTTTATTCTATAATTTATTCAACATTCAGTGTTATATATCAATATTGTTGTTTGATAACCTAAAATATCAAAATAAATGTAGAATAAAAATAAATGTGCATCACCATGAGTGATTCATCCTTGTATATTAAGTCATATTTTCATGATCTCGGTGAAAAGTAAAAAAATTAGTATCAGATAAAAATGATAAGGAAATTAACTAAAATAATTAGATTAAATGAAGATAAAATTGTCTAAATAATTAATAATAAATCACCTCTTAATGAATTTTGTATATGTTATGCTGTCATGTATTCTTCCCATTCATTTCTCAACAAATATATTTCCTTTTGTGAAAACAAGGACTATTGACAGTACTGGTAGTACTAGAAAAATATAAATATAAAAGGATTAATAAATATTTTAAATTAAATTGTAATTATTATTGAAATTTCCTCCTTGAGGATGCTAGTTTATTGATAAAATATAATATATTTCGTAAATTTTCAATCATAATAACCAGAATCTTTTCCATTACTTGGTTTTGGTTACTAGAGAAACATTGAGAAAAATAAATAATTTTTTTAGATATATGTTTTGATAGCGGAATATTACTATATATACCCTAATACTTATCCATTTGAATAATTCGATAGGTTTTTTCTTCTCGTAGATTGTCCTAATGCCATGATTTTAACAATATGTAAACACTGACCAACCATAACATAATTTTCCTTAAAATATGATATAAAATATATAATTTGAAGTTTATTTATAAAATATTGAATTGATTGTAATAGAAATTGATAAATTTCATCACATGGGGTTAGTTTTTTATGTATATATGCATTGAATACAAAAAATTAATCTTTGGAGTATCAAAATTGATTACAATGAGTAACCAATGATGCCAAAAAAACAAAAAAGAAATAAATAATGAAATAAATGAAAATATATTTGATATGATTAAATTTTAGATTTTACCCCTGTGTCATGGGTATTAAGAAGATTATATATTCTATAAATTTTATTTCAAAAATTATGGCCATTTTTTCATCTATTACTTCATATTTATTTGGTTTCAATGAGAATAGTTGTGTGGAAGTGATGTGAGGACTAATGAGTCTGATTTTTTGTTCATAAGGATTTCCCTTCAAATAGTATTTCTATATATGTCTGAAAAAATTATGAATAACATTTAGTCATAATTAAAAAACTAGATCAGCTATTGGAAAAACAAATCATGAAAACACGACTCATGTATACATTTACAACTGACACTCCTAGCCAGTCATGCATGAGGATTTCGTTTACATTATCAAGACCAATATATTATGTAATGGAGTCTCTGTACATCTATTCTTAAAAATAAATTATTGTCATATCACCACATTTTAATTTTTTATCCACATGAACCTTTAATGTTATTAAATGCATAAGTTGAATGGGTGGGGTAACGGTGCTTTCTAAAGATATTTTCGATTGGTTAGTTGATTCTTTGGATTGTTTTGATTCGACCTTCCTTTTCACACCCTTCCCTTTGTATATATTTAATTTTATTCACTGTTTTATAACTTTGAAAATAATTTTTAATGGTTTTTCATAAAAAATAAATTGGAAAGGAATACCTCCTTTTCGACACATATTTTTACAAGATTAAACGACCATGCTATGAAAGTTTTAATAACAATCTTGACTATATAAATATCATCACCATCAAGTGGAATAAGTAGATACATTATTGACTCTTGAGATATATGAATCCCCACACTCATATGACCTATTGGAAGTTATTTCTTATATATAATATCTACTTGTATATTTTATAGGGTACCCCTCACAACAAGGCAATGGGTGGGTGTTGATAGATATAAATCATAATAATTTTCACCCTGTATAATATCATTAGATAAAATGTATCAATGTATACCTGATTCCCATTTCATATAAAAAATTATTTCAATATTGATTACCTTTTATAAGATAACCCTTTTAGGGGAGTGTATTACCTCAAAGCTAGTGGGGTGGGGGATCTTCATTTAATAGTTGTTGTTGTGTTGTTTCTTCTCTTTGATTATTTACCATAACATTTTCTAACAACTCATACTACAAGTTAAGTTTTTATTATAGAGTATATAATAATGTTTGAATATCTTCTATTTTCATATATTTATCACCATGTTCATTTCTTTTCTTAAAATATGTTTGGGGTGGCATCCCAAAATCCACAACATTGATGTGCGTATACTGTTCTGGCCACTTCAAGGCCACTAATAGTAGTTGGTCATCAGGCACATCTGATGATAATTTTTTGTCTAATTTTTATAAAAAATTTAGAAAAATAATTAATAATTATTATGTTATAATTATTTAAATCAAAAAACAATTATGTAATACTTACACATGTTTTCCACACTAGTTGTGTGTTTTCATCTATTATTTTCTCATATTTATTTACATGTGCCTAATTCCATAGCACATTGTGTGGTATGTAAGTGTATTTGGATTTTGAATCATCAATCTACATAAAATATAGGAACATGATTATGTTTTTTTTTCATGTCACATAAAATTATTACAGTAGATTTAAAATAAGTAACATTCATTTCAAGTGAAGCATACCCCATCCTTCATTTATAGTTGGGGTACATTGGTTTTTTTTTGAATGTTTCTTATTTTCATCACTCAATTTCCATTTCATAAATTTATAATTCTTAATAAAACTGATTAAAACACATATTTTTAAGTAATGTATTACCAATCACAATGTACCTAAAAACATTTCTGCTCATCACTACCAATAAACACATTCCATGTTTGTTGGTTTATCAAATGTGCATACATCTATAGTGAGTGAGGATTTATTTTATCATCAACATCATTGAGATAATACATAGTAACAATTGTTATAAATCATCTTTGAGTCTCTATAGTGAGAATTAATGCAAATTATTTCAGGTTTCATCTAGTCTAAATTCACTCTTCAAGGGATAATGAAGATCAAATAAATGTTTCATTGTTATTTTTTAGTAAAATGAATAAATTATATCATAATGTTACACAAGTATCTTTCCAAATTATTACCTTAAGCATAGTCACAACATTGTACCATCAATCTACATCAACCAACATGCACATTTGAGTGGTGAGACCAATTTAACTATTGAACATGGATTTTTAGTGTTAGTATGATGGCCTCATGTATTCCATCCAACCTTGAATTTGAATCCTTTTTTAATTGGATTAATAATTTTTATTAACACCATCATGATATGACGCTCCTATTTTTTATAGGAAATATATTTTTCACCATCTACCACTTCATCAATTTCAACATCATAAATATGTTGTTACTATAGATTGATAGAATTGGAATGTGAAGAAGTATGTTGCTCCTCTGCATTGGAATCATCAACATGTTATGAAACCTATTGTTCATCAGGATTGGGAGCATTAGCATGTGTAGAAGTCATTATCTGTAAAAGTATTTGGACATATAATTTAAATTACATAAATACAGCAATAAATAGATAATAATATGAGGTGACATATTGTATATTACAAAAAAAATAACCTAGTTATTGAAAAATTTTTTTAAATGTTGAAGATATTAGACCCCTCTATTAAGTAACCAAATCCCCTCATTATTGTATCCTATTACATAAAAGACCTCATATATATTGGTATCACGGTAAAACGATTGTGACATCGCAAGGAAAGGGTTATCCATAGTTGAATTGAAATATGAATCTTCAGTGGTTTTGGTCGATAAAAAATAATTAACCACTTTTAGTTTGTAGGATCTAGAACATAAAATACTTATAATTCATGTGATTTAATTATAAATATTTCATATTTATACCCTTACTTACTGAAATCCACTTTCAAGAACCTCAATTCATCTATTTTAACTACACTCCTATTATCATCCCACATTCATTGAAAAATTGTAACATGGAATATTTTATAATCCAACTCTAATATTTGTTTGATGATTCCAAATTATGAAAAATAATTATAATTTAATACATGAAAATTTGGTCCTTTGGCTAGCCATTGAATTTGTTATGAAATCAAATCTAGATTTTTAGTTAACTATTTAAAAAATATAGTATCAAAACTATCCTATAAAATATTGACTATATGTATTTTATATCAATATTTTAGAACTTAATGGATTCAAATTCCTAAGAATTACTGTTTGGGTTTAAATATATAGTGTAACCTCTAGAATTTCATACAAAATGTAAACGTGATCATGCTCCCACTTTGTAATAATAATAGTTAAAACATCTATTCCATAAATTCCTTTACCCATAATACATCTAGTGTAATGATATTTCACTAGACCAATGATTTCCACATTGGACAGGCAGTCGATATAGAATTCAATGGATTCCTCAAAAACATGTCACTCAACAATAAAATCTTCTGGTCGACTCTAATTTTTGACATGCCCTTTCGAAATCTTAATATATTATTCAATGTGGTACATCTATATATAATGTTAAAGACTATATATTCAAAAATATCTTACCAAGTGAACCATCAAGTGAACCATTATATAAAATAATGATAGTGGGAAGAAAATATCCAAATCATATAATATGTTAGTAATTTCATTTTCCATAGATATAAATTTATATTGGTATATAACTTTGTTGTACATAGATTTTAAAAATAAATATATCTTGGTTAATGTATGATAGTAATTCTTGTAAAAAAATCAACATAAAGCTATCGGCATTAGATCTTACATCAAAACATGAATTTCATATGATTTCACAACCTCTAACTTTAAATTAGCAATTGAAACGATATTCTTGATATTTGATGAATACCTCAATGGAACCATTAACTCATTCAATATGTTTCAAAATTGATATCTCTTATGCTTAGAATCAGTGTAAGGAGTTGGAGGAAGAAAATTTTATTTTGCACTCTACACTAGTGATAACTCTTCCCATATCCCCATGTCAATCATATCCAACCTAGCCTTAATTCCATACTTTTTATACTAGACGCATTTAGTAATGTTCCAGTCAAACTATTAAATAAATTTTTTCCACGTTCACAACTTAAATAAAATTGATGATGTACAAATAATTACAGTTTGGTAATTAAAAAAATGATCTCTTTTCCCAACCCATTTTTATAAGGTTTTTTAAAAATGTTTTACCAAATTACTGTCCATATATTTTAAGTTGTTAAACAGTTGATCATCTATTAATGGAGATGGTTTTTTACCTTCTTTTGAACTCACATTGAATGATGTTGTCCAAGTTTAGTATTTATGACACCAGGGTAAAAATATGAGATTCCCTATAAACATAGTATTTTATGAATGTTTAAACCTAATTGACTATGTACCTTGTTCATAAATGAGAAACCCTTAAGTTCCTTTAATGTTATATCCTAAAAAATTTCCATAAGTAGTAAATTCATTTATCATCTTGTACAACAAGATTCTTAATGTGAAATCTTCATTTATATAAGCATCATACAATGTAACGCCTTAATCCAATAATAATTTCAATTCATTGATTAATGGATCCAAATAAACATCAATATCATTACAAAGTTGTTTTGGTCCTGATATAAGTTGAGATAACATAATGTACTTTCATTTCATGAAAAACTACAGTGGAAAGTTATAGGTTACCAATATAATTTTCTATATACTATGAGTGATCATTTAAAAACTAGAAGGATTCACTGCATCTATAGATAGTTAAAGGTGAAGCTTTTTCATATCATTTCAAAATTTAGGATATTAATGATCAATTTTCATCTACTGAGTAGAGTATTTTGGGTGATGAAGTTTCATACCTTTAATTCACATATATTCATGTCACGTCAATTCCTATGCGGTCTCCTCACTTCCATATAGGTTCTTAAACCTTTGGATGTTTAGAAAGTACTATACAACTTTAAAAATTTATAATTCATCTTCCTTGTATTGAGACACATTAAAATTTGGGAATTTTTTAAGTGATTCATGGTCCTTGTGAAATAGTATACAGTCATTTGGACTGGCATGTATTCTTTCAGAGATCATACCCATTGAACATAACATCCATTTAGTTTCATACGGTTGGAAAGGAATCTCATTATCATCTAGGATCATATCATATTCAAGTGAGTAATTATTTATATAAAATTGGTGGCACTCCATCCATTTCTAGATTTTAAATTATATAGCTTTTGTATGGGTGAAAATGATTTATATTTAGTACAACCAACATATAATGGTATCATTTCACAGCTATTTAAATTCTCAAAATAAATGGATAATCAGGAAGTTCGTCTTCAACATCTATTTTCATTTACTCAATATGATATTAATCAACATTCACACCTATAATCATATCCTCGATATAGTTTTATTCATTATTCACACTTGTAATCATATCAGATGATCCACAAAATATAGTGTTATCCCAGTCACTAGCTATAATAAATTTTTTCCAATGTTTTCCCTAAAATTTATAACTTTGATATATTCCATGATAGATCAAGTGTTATTCCATATAATATGGAATAATTAGTCTTGAATAACAATCACATAAACACTAATAAAGGATATAAGAAGGGTTATATGTATTGTATTTTTCAAACATGATAAACTATTTCACTCCATCCTCATACTCGTTTTCATATGATTGGAATCCATCCATTTTCATTCATACCCATCCTATTTGATTTAGTAATATTAGTATTTAGAAAAATATATAAATACAAAAAAAATAATGATCTTGGAACCCATAAAATTTCATTCTTAAAGAATCATTTAAGCTATATTAAGACATTGTTCTAAGATAATAAGAGCCAAATGATGCGTATTACGATTATTTTTTAGTGGTGGAAATAATTGAAGGAAAGAAATGTGTGATATATATAAAGTTATAGAGAATCTAAGTAAATTATCATCTATTTCAAAATATACAGATCAATAATGATTTCTATAACTTTTTTAGGTGGGATTAAAACAAGTGGGGGAGTTGATGTTTTTTCATTTATTCACATGGTAAATGGTGGGTTAGGTGGTGTTTCTGTGAGAGGATTCTAAGGAGATAAAGTTTATTTTTTTAAATGATGAAAACATTGATAGGGACTAATCTCATGGTCTTGATAACCTAACATTTGAAGAAAGACTTTAATTTAAATCTAATGATCTGGAATTATTAGGGTGGGGCTCTTAAGCTTCTTGAAGAATCAATGAACAATCTAATTAGGTTTCACAAATGTCTCAAATTTAAAAAAATTGCATGGAAGTGATAAATCCTCAAAGAAAATAAATGAAAATTCTTATTGGGGATGGAAGTAACAATCAACTATAACACAAGTTAAAGAAGTATTCCTATGGGATCAACAAAAATCCTCATATCACACTAATGATTGGTGTATAAGCCCAACTACCTGGGATAACCTGAAAACGAAACTTATTCTTGATGGAACTAATAAAGAGGACTAACTCTGAAAAAATGTTAGAGTGTAAATTGGGGAAAAGATAAAGAACACACTGAAAGGAAAGACGCATTTTCAAATTATAATTGACACTGAAATTAAAGTTTATGGAATCCTAAATGGAGTCAGTAGGGGGAAGAAACTATCAAGAGTGAAAATTTATAGAACTAGGGAAATATGAATGAAAAAGAGGGTGAATTAACCCACTTAATAATGATCTGGAACTTTTTATTATGTATGATCACTTTTTGCATCATTCTTACAAGAATGAATTTTTAATCGAACATGAGGTTAGCGGTTTGTGTTGAAAAATACCTATTGTAGATGTTCATAAAAATGAAAATATAAAAATTATTAAAATTATTATACCTAGTAATGGAATAAAATGGGTAGAATTCATTGATTTTAATTCAGGGGACTGGGAAGGATACCTAGAACTTGGAGCAGATTACCATCTATGCACTACAAAAACCCAACCTACAAATCATTTGAAATGACCACATTACATGATATGTGGGAAGAGTTTTTTCAATACACAGATGGTCCTTTCATCCACATCCTCATTCAACCAGGGATTCCATGCAACTAGAGTGAGAAATTTTAAAAATAAAATCTCATGTAGTATTAATTCGATGATATCTCATATGACTAAATAGATAAACAAGATCCCAAAAAAGAAACAAGTGATTGAGTTTAATAAGAGGGATGAGTTGATGTTTATTTATTTCTTCACTTGGTATGTGGGGATTTGGGTGTTGTTTCAGTGATATTATGCTCAGGAGATAATTTTGATCTATTTTCAGATGATGAAAATGTTGATAGGTATCAATGGCATGGTCTTGAGAACCCAACGTTTTAAGAAACACTTAAATTTAAATAAAATGAACCAGAAGAATCATGTTGAGGTTCCCATTTTCCATTTTCATTTCAGATAGTTCATATTTTATCCAAGCGGCCTTTCAAAAACCCATTCCAATAAATTAAATTCCTTAAACACCATGTGAAACTTTAAAATGTTACATTTCTTAAATCAAAGTAAAATAAAATTAAACAACCCAAGAGGTGTAAAAACCCATCACAATAATTATAATAATGATTTAAACAATTAATTCACCTTTTATAAAACACATAATGAATGTAAAAAAATACAACAGGGGTATTGTAATTTGAAGAGACTACCAACTTTTTAAAATACTATTTATAGAATCCAATTTTTAAGAAAAAAATTTCAAAAAAAATTTCAAGATATATAATTTGAGTTCCTAAACCACTCATTTTTCATTACATATTTATGAATTTATAAATATGGATACAACTCATCCCATTACACATATTCACACATCATTGTATGATTACTTGCAATAATTTATCTATATTCATATCTATGTATACATGTAAAAGTATAAAATGTATCATGAAATAATTTTTTATCAAGGACTCTAAATATAAAAAATTGGAACAAATCATACAAACTAAATTAAATCCATTTCATAACACCTATAAAAATTATAAACAAATCTAGAGATTTTAAAATGATTAGTGTTATTCTACCTGGTAATGGAAGAAAATGATAAAAATTGTTTGATTTTAATCCATAATAGTAGGAAAGATATTTATAACTCGGAGTGGATTACCATACATATAATTTAAAAACCTTTCCTACTTATAATTTGTAGTCACTTCCTTACATGATAAGTGGGAAGTGTTTTTGCGGTGCATAGCTAGGATCTCCATGCAATCGGAGTAATAAATTATGATGACTGAGTAAAAAAGAACATAAGGGTGAGGGAGAGGGTGAAGCAACAATGATTTGAGGTGAGAGATATTGGGTGGATAATCAATGATGTAGATTGAGGAAAAATAAGATCACTCGTGCACACCATTCAAACCCTTTATAAAAATTAAAAACACACAAAGATGTTTAAGGGGGAGCGATGAATCACAAGTCATATACCTTGGGTTTTGAAAGTTTTGATTCTCCCAAGATGTTGGAGGGAGGGTGATGAAAAAGCTTCAGTTCTATGAGATCTTGAACAACACAAGGATGGCGAACTCTATTAGGGTTCTACTTAAAATATTAGGAAAGAATTTATTAGTGATTTTAAAAAAAATACAGGTAAATAGTGGTTTAATCACTGCTAAAATAATAAGTGTTGATAAACCATATCTTTATCAGCACTATAATATTAGCACTAATAAATATTTGTTTTATTAGAGATTTAAATTTAGCGATGATAAAGATAATTCTTTATTAGTGCTAAAAAACGATGATAAATACCAATATAAAAAATTTTAATAATATAAATAACATTAATAAAAAAATTAAATATTTATAACTATAAATAAATATAAATGCGTATAATTATAAAAAAATTATTTATATAATTATAAATATATTTTAATAAATATAAATATTTATTTATAAATATAATTATAAATAAATATGAATATATATATCTATAAATAAAAAATTATTTATATAATTAAAAATATATTAAAAGAGTTGTAAATGTGTATTTATAAATATAATTATAGATATATATATTTATAATTATAATTATAAATAAATATATTTATAAATATTTGTGTATAATTATGAATATATTTATATGATTATATATATATATATAATTATATATATATTAATATATAATTGTAAATATAATAAATATATTTATTATAATTTTATAATTATATAAATATATTTATTTATTTAAAATTATATAAATACATTTTTTAAAAAAATATCTATTTAGTTAAATAGTAAATACATTTATATAAATATATATATTTACATAATTATATATATATATATATATTAGTATATAAATATACATAATTATAAATATATTAAATATATTTATTATTTAAATATATCTATTATAATTTTATAATTATTTAAATATGTAATTATTTATTTATAATTATATAAAAACTTTTTAGAAAAATTATATATATTTATTTATAATTATAAATATATAATTTAAAGAAGCAATTCTAATTTGAAGGATGCCTCAAATCAATATGGAACAATTTTGATATAAAAAATGACTCCACAATGAACATTGAATCTTTGGGCGAGCAAGATGATTCATTGGGTATGGACGATGAAGATGAAAATCATCAGGTCCCTAAGTGGTGGAATAGAGGAAGGCGCTCCGGAGGTTGAGGTGGTGCTCAAGGAAGGGGTGTCATATATAAAAGAAGGTGATTGTTGAATGGACTTTTGTTTTTAGGGGTGTTGTCTGTGCCAATTTTTAACATTGTAATCCCCATCTTCTTTAAATGTGTGCTTTCTATTTTTAATAATAAATTTTTCTAGATCATGGGTTTTAATCCATGGTTCGCATCGTTTCTGGGTATAAATATATAATTTTATAAATATAATATATATAAATTTATAATTGTAATAATATATAAATATATTGATATATAAATAAAAATATATATATTTAAAAATATTTCTTTACAAATATTTATTTAATAATATATTTCTATAGCCATGTCTGAATAATGAGAAGACACTCTATGAGATTTGGTATGTCAAGATAGAGGAATGAGAGCTAAACTCGTCAGAAATTTTCCATGATAATGACTTTAGAGATCATCCTCAAAGACTCAGCCTTTTCTCCTTTGTCTCAAATCTGAAAATTATGAGTCATGAATCGAAGAAACCAAAGAAACAATATGGTGATGCATCACTCGGTCTCCCATCTTTCTCATATTCTTTCTAGTGGCTCCTTTTCCCTAATAAAAGAAAGGATTCCTCAATGGTTTATTAGGATGGGAAATGCCATTCATATTTCATCTTCAAATGGTGTTATCTCCGAATGGATAGATCTTTACAAATACTCCTTCATTGCTCGTATCTCCTTGTCAATAGAAATGAAACCTTGGAAGGTCTCTAATCTAGTTTCCTATTTAATTTTGATTTGGGTGATTTCCAACTTTAAGTGTATCTCTATCAGATGTATTTTGTTTATGTTCTCTTTCCCTCTGCTACGTTGAAAACAAAAGCATGGAGTTTTGGTTTGATTAATATGAGACTCGGTATCATGAATGTCACACCCTAACTTTTGAAAATTATTTTTTTTATTTTTTTTCTAGATTTGGATTTTTTAACTAGGGTTTTGGCCAATTCCGAATTGTATTTTTGTGTTTTTTCTGATAAATGAATGTTTTTGGCTTGACAGCATTCAGCGAACAGGTAGAGCATGATCGAAACCAGGCGGCTTCGCCCAGGTCACCATGCTACCTTCTCGGCGCTCAAAAAAATTAATGTGATGAGTAATAACATGAAAAAAATAAGAAAAATGAAATGAAATTAAGAGTTTTATTTGTAATAATAATATTATTATTATTATTTAAGATTATTATTATTATTTTTAATATTAATATTATTAAGTATTATTAATATTATTATTAAATTATTAATATCATTATTATTATTATTATTATGTTTTTACTATATTTCTAGTTTGGGTTTTTTGTTTCTTCCCCCCTCTTCTCTCCCCCCTACATGACCCCATCCCCCACCCATGGATCACCCTCCCAGCATGGCACACCGACCCCCTCCCCTTGGCCGGCTCTGCTCTGGCACAGCCTGACTATGATGCAACCTCCATCAGTTGACCTCCTTACTCCCTATATATTCCTCCTGGGCACATGATTCTTCCCTGTTGGTGCCTCCTTGATGTGAAAACCCTTACTGGTCAACACCTCTCCAGTGACCGCGACTCGGTCAGCTCCTCTAACGACGACTTCAACCCCCGCTGGCACCCCGCTCTCCTTTCACACATATGGTTCTCCTCTAGGTAAACTACTCTCCCGTTCTAGGGAATTTTCTTTCAATTTCATGGGGTTCATTTAGGGTTAGGTTTTAATCTTTTTGTTTTTGGGTAAAAATTTTCTTTGCTAGGGTTTCTTGTGGTGCGGTTGAGGTGTGGATAGGCTTCGTTCCATTTTTCTGAGAAGTTCTTCCTCTAAGGTAAGTGGTTCTATCCCCTATCATTTTCATATGATTTAAATTGTTTATCTAATTAATTTTTACATGTTCTAGAGTTAAATTGGGTGATGAAAAATGTGTTTTGGAAATGTTTTGACATGCATGTACTATGAAATTGGATTTTCTTTTAGAAATAGTCATGTATTTCATATGGGTCTTGTTGTGGAAATTCTTGGAAGCATTAAATTAATTATTTAAGGTTTTAAAATTATATATTGGTAATTATTTAACATGTTTAAGAATTATAAATGAATTATTCTTCAAAATAAATGGTTATATATCGTATGTATAATATTGTAATGTTTCTTAAAAAGAGTTTTATGCCTTGTTTGGAAAGTGCGAAATGTAGTTTCAGAGGAACTTGAGGTGCATATATTTTTGTAATGATTTTTTTTATAAAAAAGAGTAAATTTTTGCATATAGACCTTGTTGTGTTTTTTTAATATGAGTTTTAAATTATTTAAAGGATGAGAGGATTGTTTTAGAAATGATCTTGTTTTGGAAACGCTTGTTTGGGAAATTGTTTAAATAATGAAAGGCTAGTTTTTTATACAAGTTTTTCTTTTGTTTTTTAAAAAGGGGAATATATTAATTGTGAAGGTGATGATAAATTCATTGTAAAGAGGTTTTGGTGGGAGAAAAATTAGAAAATTTTCAATTTTATGAAAATGGTTATTTTCCATGAAATGGTTGGCATTGGTATATGAAGGTGGTGGTGTGTGAGATAAGTGAATGTGAAACGTGATTGAGCATAAAAAAGGGAATCCTGGTAAACTAGGTGAATGTACTAGGACTAGAATTCTAGATTATTTGGAAGTGGTTCATCCTGGTTTTCATCTAGTATAATTAATGCTACAACACTAACTAAACATTTTATATGATTGGAGACCACTAGGCCTTGATATTTGATTCCCCCTAGTGGCTCATGTACAACAATGTTGATTTTTATGGTTTCTATACCACATTTTCAAAAATATGGGAGGTTCATAGAATCCCACTTGAGCTAGTTGACTCTAAGGATTTACCCATGATGTTATACCGTATATGAAGGGGTTCCAATCATCAACATACAGTGGACGTATTGTGTATAGATGTGTGTGTGTGTGAACTTTTATAAATCCCTTTCTTTTTCTTTCAATAAAATGGTTATCTATTAGTTTTCTTTATTTTCTTTTCTTTAAAATGTTTACCCATAAATGATTTCCCAAAAATGTTTTGAAATCATTAATTTAAATGAGCATGTTAGATTATATTTAAAATGTTTTGGCATGGAATCACTACTAAAAAATTGACCTATACCGATGGTTCAAAACCATGGGTATAGCCCCCAAACCCATGGGTATAGGATATACCCACAGTTTTGTGAACTGTGGGCTGGAGAGGCGTCGAGATAGGTCTCGAGCCTATACCCACGGTTTTACAAACCATGGGTATAGATTTTTTTTCCACGCTGTAAAATCTTCATAGCCCTTTCCACGTTGTCAATAGCTTTACCCACGGTTTAAAACCGTGGGTATTAATTACACAAAATTTCAAACAGCTGGATTTGAACCTGCATATTCTGTGACCTGCGCCTTACAGCCGATGCGCCGCACCACTAACCTACAACAATTCTGTTTATATATATCACTATTTTGTTAAATATATTAATTAATATCATGTCAGGTAAAAAAGAATTCAGTGGGTTTTGATCCCTGACCGTTCACCCAAAATCAGTCGTGACTAACCAACTCATCCATACCACTTTTCCTTAAATAAAGATAAATTTAGTTTAATATATTAATATATCTCATTGTATCAGAAAAAATAAACATTTGCATGATTCGACCCCTGGACCACGAGAACAAAGAAAAACCTCCTCACCAACTAACCTACGGATTTTATTTGTTAAAATGTTTTTATATATTTAATATATTATTTTAAACCTTGGGTATAGGTTTTCCCACCAAATAGTTTTTGTTTCCTGCATATTTTTCCCCCCACCAAAGCTATACCCATGGTTTTGAAAAACCGTGGGTAAAGGTCTTCAGAAAAAAACCATATTCCCAAGATTTTCATAAAACCATTGGTATAGGTCTTGAAAGAAACACTTATACCCACGGTTTAGGAAAACCAGGGGTATAGGTCCTCAAAAAGAATCTATACCTATGGTTTTTTCCAAAACCATGGTTATAGGTCTGTATACTATAACTATACCCACGGTTTTCCAAACCCGTGTGTATAAGGCACACCTATGCCCATGGTTTTAATCAAAACCATGGGTATAGGTCTATTTTCCAATAGTGAATCATTTTATCTGAGTGTCATTCTATTGGGATTTATCTCAAACCCTACATATATCTTTGGGTGTTTGTATATCTTGTTGCATGTTTTTTCAGGTAAAGGTAACATGATTACTCTTTTTAATATATGTTTTTAGTGTCTTTTAGTGTAGATCTTGGTGGTCGTGGATTGAGTATGTGGGTCCTCTCATTTCATGGAGGTTTGGTATAGATTTTTTTCCCTTTATATCATAGTACTTTTGGGGTTTTTATTAAAAGTTGTAAACCTTTAAATATGATAATTTTTAAGGTCTAGTTTGGTTATGTAATTTAAATTTTGGATGATTTATATTGTTAGTTATTCCATGACTTATTATACGGTTAAATCATTCCCAAATTATTATTTTATACTCAGGCACTTGTGCTATCCTATGGGAATCAGGAATAGCCTTTGGTCCTTACTGCAGACCGGGTCAGGTGTCTGGTCAGATGGCGACCTGGCTTGGTTTGTAAAAAAATGGTATCATAGGAAGTCATGTTATTTTGAGTCTTATTCCATGGGGAAGAGTCTGGGAAGACCAGATCCAGTATTTTGGGGACTTGACATTCTGGTTACGAGTGCAGTGTCTAGCCAACACACCTCATGATGGGACATAAGTCACCAGGTGAAGTTGGGTTTGGTATACATTATTTAATTCTTAAGGTTCTTTGATGATTGGGGAAATGAAATGGGAGTTGATTCAATTGTCTCAGTGATCTCACAAGGACTAGAAAGCCATGTGGAGCCAAATACATTGTCTAAGAGGATTCCCTGTGATAGTGGTACACTTGGAATATAGATTCCAACCATATGTCCAAGATTCACATAGACACTAGTTTCCTCCTTGATTTCTTGGTGTCTTCATGGGATCTAAATGTTTTTTTAAGAGCCCTCATTTTGTAATTGCTAAAGAGTGATTTTAAATTAATGATGGTTGATTTTCAAATTGTAGAAAATGGGTTTTCAGAAATTGTTTTGAATAAAACATTGAAGAGGTGTATTTTCATAAAATGATTTGAGTAAATGCAGATGAGTTTATCGGGATTGTATTTTTGTAACCAAAACTTGTGGTTTATTGAAAAATTGGTTGTTCAGAAAGAGGGTAAGTTATTTTCAAATAAGTTTTGGAAACTTGCTTCAAATTTAAAAATATGGGTTTCTAATTAAATGGTTATTGATGAAATGGGATTTTTTGGACAATTGAAAAGTGTTTTGAATGGAATAAAATGTTCAAAAATGTATTCATGGAGTTTAAAAATGAATTTTTATTTTTTAATTAGTGGTATTTTGAAAATATTCACAATTTTCTAGAAACTTTTTTTAAATGAGGATGAATGTGTTTTTAAATGAGTGGGTATTGAAAAACTAGTGTTGTTATGAAACTAGATGGGTTTTTAAGTGGGTGAAGTGTTTTGAAATTGATGTGTAAGGTTTGAAAGTGAATTCTTATTTGAAGGATTTGTGTTTTCTGAAAATGTATTGTAATATTCAAAATTGGTTTGGATTTTGTGACTAGAGATTTTGGTAAAGTTAAGAATGCTGGTTGAATTCCTATTTTGGAAAGTGAAAATGGTTTTTTCTTGACCTTTGGTACTCTCATGAGTAACCATGTGAATAGGACTAATGTGGTAAGTGGATGAGTTTCTAGTTGGCATTATAACATTCTTGTGTGGAACTCCATGAGATACCATAGTTGAGAGTGCAACCCACCAACCCTGCCTTATTCTCAAAAATTATTTTTATGGAAAATTGGGTGTTTTTTTAACCAATGATAGTGTGGTGTGTCTTTCATACTTTTGGGAATATTTTTTTGGGGTGTTTTTTTAACCAATGATAGTGTGGTGTGTCTTTCCTACTTTTGGGAATATTGTTTTTGGGGTGTTTTTGAGTTTGAAAACCATTATGGTTGAACGATTTTTCAGGGTTGTGTTTCATCAGTAAATTGGTTTGAAACGATGGTTAGGGGTCTCATTTGAGAAGTGTTTTGGGAATAAATTGGGGTGGCTCCCCTCGTGTGTTTGGTTTTGTTTTATGACATGTCTTGGCCAACGATCCTATTTGATTGGGTCCTTGGATTTCCTCGTTGGCTACTGTCCACCCCCATAAAGAGTTGATGCACCATTGAAGTGTGGCCATGAGTTATTCTCCATTGGAAGATCCTCCAATTTATCAAAGTAAGAACTTCATTATTGGGTTTTAGGGTTAAGTCTTTTTCCCTTATTTTCGGTTAAGTTAATACTCTCATAGAGAAAGGGAAGATGCAAAATGATTTTAAATAAATCATAGTTTCCTTGAGTCGTTTGGGTTGTCAAAGGTAATGTTTGACACCCGTTAGCCAGAATGACCTACCTAGAGGCAGTGAAAGGAAATTACAATGGGATAACATGAGAAGTGGTCTGGGTTGTTGGTGTTGGACACTATATTAAAAATGGTATTTGGATCTTTTGTTGGTTTCCTTCAAAGTAAGAGATCATGTTAGGCCACTCATGTGGTGAATCTAGTCGTAAGAGGTTGTTATGATTGTATACAGAAATCATGTGATATTTGGTACTCATTTTAAGGTCCCTATTATTGTATTGTTTCTATTAGTCACAATGTTCACGTTCAGTGATGGTTTTCGATGATGTGTTCTTGCTCGACTGCAAGGGAGAAGTTTGTGCAACCTTCTGAGCACCTATGTTTTGACAGAAGTGGGTTTTCCTTCAATAAATTCTGAATTCCTTCATTTTAGAGGAAGGTGTCTTCTATGTGTCTTTCCTCTCAATGTTTCTCATTCAAATTAGAAAGGGGTCAGGTATAGGCATCTTCTAAGCCCCTATCTTGCTAAAGGTTTCATGTAGGGGTAAGCATATTTTAGGATGCATTATGTTAGTTGATGTTGTCTAGGTTGTTGTATGGTTGCTTTTGGAACCTGTAGGGAAAGTTTCATAAAGGGTATTTTAACTCCTTTCTACAAGGTAGGAGATGATTCAATCAACATAGCTCCAATAATAATTCCCAGAGTGAATTTGGCGTGTGTTCAAGAACCCCAGGGTTGTTAGGAGATATTGATCTAATTTTTGTCTTTAGTGTTGGAAATGAAGATAGATTAAGTGTTATGTGTAGCTGTTTTATTTCAAGTGGTACCGTTTAGTCGAAAGAGGCGCACGGAACTCTTTTTTATGCTATGAACCACATGGGTGGGAGATTACCTCCTTTGTTACAAGGAGGCATGGTTGTCTCATTTCCTTAAACCTCAGTGCTTATACCCTTATGGGTGTGAATCTTTGTGTGTTTTTCCATGTATGAAATGCCTTTTAGGTCCATTTCAATTTCATTTTTGATTTGGCCTTATCAAGGAATGGTAATTCCATGGGAGTGGTGAAGTGTCTTTTGGTTGGTTTTGAGTCTCATTAATCGGGTCCCTTGAGGTGAGATATTTGGTGTTCGGGAAGTACTCAAGTAGGCCCATGATGGGATCCCATGCTGGCCTATGCAAATTATGTAGATAGATTGGTTATAATGGTGGGGAGACCAATTGTGGGTCTCACTATAATTCCTCTAGAGTGAATTTATGTTGGTCTATCCCTTGTGGTGGGGAGTCTGTCTGAGCCTCCCATTGTTGATATCCCGGTTCTGTCTTGGGTGTAGGTTGTTTCTTTTGGTGGGGAGTTCGATTGGGCCTCCTCATGTTAGTAATTAGAATCCATTGTTCATTTTAGGTGGACTGCATGATATTATTGGGAATTTTTAAGCTGTTTCTATCAGGGTTTTGGATTGTGTATGGTGAGGGGATCATTTCCTTCAATCGATCAACTGGAGATGCTTTTGTTTTTTGGGGTGCGTGAAACTTAGTGGAGACTTCATTTTGGGTCTATGAGTTCAATTTATAGGTCATTTTCTTTGTTGGATATGTTCTTTCCTCACTCTCATTTTTTGTTCATTAATAATCTCCTTAAGTAAAGAAGGAGTACCAGTTCTTGTTTTCTAAACAACCTCATTGTGGTTTTCTAAGGGCGGAAAGAGTTATGGTGGGGAGAATTGTCACATCCTAACATTTGAAAATTATTTTATTTTATTATTTACTATCTTTGGATATTTTGATCTGGGTTTGGCCTGAATATGTGTTGTATTTTTGTGTTTTTGCTGATAAATGAATGTTTTGGGCTTAACAGGGTCCGACGCTCAGGTAGAGCATGGGGGAAACTAGGCGGCTTCACCCATGTCATCGTGTAGTCTTTTCAATGCTCAAAAAATAATTAATGAGATGAGTAATAAAATGAAAACAAAAAAAATAAGAATAATAAAATGAAATTAATAATTGTATTAATAAAAATAATAATTAGATTATTGTTTAGAATGTTATTATGATTATTATTATTATTAAATTATTGATATCATTATTATTATTATTTGGATATTTTTATTATTTTTTCGGTTATGGTTTTTTGTTTCTTACCCCCTCCCCCCCTCCCCTACGTGACCCTCGCCCCCACCCACAGCTCTCCCTCCCTATGCGGCGAACCGACCCCCTCCCCTTGGTGGGCTCTCCTCCAATACAACCCATCTCTAGTGTAAACTCCACTGACTGACCTCCTTCCTCATACCATCACCTCCCCGGTGCACGATTCTTCCCTATCGGTGCCTCTCTGGCACGCGAACCCTTCATGGCCAGCACCACTCCAAAGACCGCGACCCCACTGGCTCCTCCTCCAGCGATCGCGACCCCTACCGGCACCCCCACTCTCTTTCCACATGTGTAGTTCTCCTCCATGTAAACCCCTCCTTAATTATAGGGTTTTTTCTTTCAATTTTATAGGGTTTGGTTAGGGTTAGTATTTGAGTTTAATCTTTTTGTTTTTGGGTAAATGTTTTCATTTTTAGGGTTTCTTGTGGTGCAGATGGACTTTGTACCATTTTTCTAGAAAATTCTTCACCCATGGTAGTTTGTTCCATGCCCTAGATTTTTTAGATGATTTAATTTTTTTATTTAATTAATTTTTACATTTTCTATAGTTGATTTTTCAAATGCGAAATTTGTTTTGGAAAGGTTTTTACATGCATGTGTGATGAAATTGGATTTTCTTTTAGAAATGGTAACATTATTCATATCAGTCTTGTTGTAGAAATTTGTGGAAGCATTTAATTAATTATTTAAGGTATGTGAAGTATATTTTGGTAATTCTTTAACATGTTTAAGTATTATAAATTAATTATTCTTCAAAATAAATGGTTATGTGTCATGCATATCATATTGTAATGTTTCTTGAAAAGAGTTTTAGGCCTTGTTTAGAAAGTGAGAAATGTAGTTTCAGTGGAATTAGAGGTACGTATATTTTCATAATTAGTTTTTACTATAAAATAGAGTAGTATTGGAATATATACCTTGTTTTGTTTTTTTTAATATGAGTTTAAAGTTTTTTAAATGATAAAAGGCTTTTTTAGAAATGATCTTGTTTTGGAAAGGCTTGTTTTGGAAATTGTTTAAATGATGAAAGGTTTGTTTTTAAAATTATTTTTTATAGTGTTTTGTAAAAATAGGAATCTATGAATTGTGAAAGTGATGATAAATGATTTGAAAATAGGTTTTGTTGGGAGAAAAAATTGAAAATGGCCTATTTTATGAAAATTGGTGATTTCCTTGAAATTATTGGCATTGATTTATGAAAGTGGTGGTGTGTGTGATAAGTGAATGTGAAACTTGATTAATCATAATAAGGGAATTCTGGGTAACTTGGTGGATGCACTAGAACTACCACACAATATGATTCGAAGGTGGTTCATTCCTATTTTTTCTAGTAGTATTGATGCTACAATACTAACTAAACATTTGATATATTTGGAGACCACTAGGCCTTGGGATGTGATTCCCCCTAGTAGTTTGTGCGTGAGAACAATGATGGTTGTGGTTTCTATGCCACATTTTCATAGAGATAAAAGGTTCATATAATCACACTTGATCTAGTTGACCCTAGGTATTTAACCATGATGCGCTACCTTATATGATGGGGTGACAACCGTCGACATATAGTGGACCTCTTGTGTTTGGATGTGTGTGTGTGTGAAAATTTAGAAATCCATTTATTTTTATTTCAATCAAATGGTTGTGTATTGGTTTTTATTATAAGTGTTTTCTTTTCTTTTCTTTTCATGAAAATGTTTACTCACAAATGATTTCTAATAAATTATCTAAAAGATTTAATTTAAATGATCATGTTAGATTATCTTTAAAATGTTTTTCCTTTTAATAATTTTATCCAGGTGCCATCCTAATTTTATTTAGCTCACACACTTCATACACCCTTGGGTGTATATAGATCTTATTTCATGTTTTTTCAGGTAAATTCACGGGGTTTAGTGTTTTAATTTTGGGTTTATAGTGGCTTTTGGTGTGGATCTTAGTAGTGGCAGCTTGAGGATTTGGTTCCTCAAATTGCATGGAGGTTTGGTATAGAGTTTTGTTGCATTTCTGTCAGAGTACTTTTTAGGTTTTTCTAAAAGTTATAAACCTTTAAATATGATAATTGTTAAGCGATTTTTTGGTTATGTAATTTTAGTTTTGGATTATCTATATTATTAGCTGTGTCTTGACTGCTTATTTAAGTAAGTCATTCCCATATATTTATTTTATACCTAGGCACTTGTGCCAACCTGTGGTCATAGGGAATTCCCTTTAAGACTTACTAGGGACCAAGTTGGTCTCTGGTTAGGATGGTGAATCGACTTGGTTCATGACAATGAAGATCCAAAATTGGAGTCTGAACTTTAATTTGCATGATTTTAAAGAAAACTACACTCAAGTATGAGTTAAGATTCAAGGATTGAGTTGGGTACTTTGGCACCCAAAAATATTATATGATATTACTTCTATGATTGATATAATAATAAGGATGGAAAGTGTTATAGAAAATTATTATTTTGGACATTTTTCTCAGGTTATGGTAGAAATTGATCTTAGTTCTAACCTCACTGATTGAGTGGTGCTATAAATTCCCTAGGATGAAGTCTGTTTGAATATTGAATATGGAAGGATCCCACCTTTTTGTGTTTCTTGTGGAATAATCATACATTTGAAATCTGTTTACAAATTTAGGATTTTGTGTTCTAATTGTCAGATGAGAGAACATGATACTTAATATTGTCATAGAAAGAAGAGAGATAGACCTGATCAGTGCTTAAATTTTGAATATTCTAAACTACTGGAAATAGAATAGGATCATCCATATGTTGAAGTGGCTTTATTTAAGGAAACGTGGAATATCATCACTAGATCACCTCACATAAAATAGGGTTGTGTTAAAATTGGTAATCCTATGAATACTTTATTCCTAATGGATAATTTAGATATGATGGAATCATCTAAGATTGAACTGATATTGGATAATACTATTGATGATACTCGTGTCACAATTCAAATGGTCTCATTTAAAATGATTTGTATAAGGTCCTTATTGATGAAAATGCATGTCAATACTCGGATGACAGTCAGATAGCCAAGGAAACTTCATCTCAGGATGTTGTAAACATCAATATGTGATAGGAAGACAAGATATCTTTGAAAAAATGAAAAGGAAACTCAAAATGGATGATTCCCCCTCATTTAAGGCAATGCACCAAAGGAATCCTCCCTCAATTGATCAAAACCATGTTAAAATATGTAGTTCTGTGGAATTTGGTTCACAATTAGGACCCAATAATGTCACATGTTATATTAATAAGGATCTTGAGTTAACAAGAGGAAATCATGTTGTTCATGATTCCAAGTATAGTTTTTTGGTTGTTCCAAATTCCAGTGATAAAAATGGGAATACTACTTCCTCTATTCATAGTGGAGTAAATTACCTTATGGTAAATGAATCTATCACTCAAATGTGTTTGGTATTTATAGAGTACTTGAAATTAATCATAAGAGAACTAATCTGGTATGCGAAGATCAATAGATGATTGGGAAGCAATTAAAATAGGCACAGGGTAGGGAACCCATCCCTTTGGCTGAAGATTCTATTAAGGATCCTATTAAGGATAGGAGGAAAACTGAGATTGTTGCCTCTCCATTGTCTTCAGCTGGTATAAAGGTAGGAGATGTTGTAGCCTTGGTTAAGAAAAGTGTTGGCTCCACTCTTTCATGAACTACTCTAAAATCAGAGAATGTTGGAGATATTACTCCTTTTTAGGATACAGAGACAATTTTTGTTTCCTCTCCCTCAACTCAGGGAGTTGAAGAAGAAAAAGACTCTATTAAATTTTTTAAGAAAAGGTTTTATCATCTCTTATAGGAATTTCATAACATTTATCAAAAGTTAGTTTACATAATACTTTTGATATTCTTGCCTCTAGAAGTAGTGAAGATGAAGCACAAGATAGAGACCATGTGTATGATGTCAAAGTAATGAAGTATGTTAGTGATGATGAGCCCTCGGATGATGCAGGTGGATTGTGACTACAATTCAAGACATGGAGAAGGGGATGACACCCATGGGGTAGGGGTAGTCATTCCTCTCATCGTAGCATGAGTAACAGGTATCCTGTTATTTCATTTATACTGGTCTTTTTGTCTGTGAAACATGGAAGCTTTGTATGTTCCTCATCTCCTATCTACATTTTATTTAATAAAGGAGGCCGTCGAGCCTCAACCGTTTAAAATATTTATTTATTTATTTATTTATTTATTTGTAGATAAATTTTTAACATTCCTAGTTAATATATAAACTAAAATGTATGAATGTAAAAAATGAGTGAAATTGAATAATTAAAAATGAGAATTAAAAATATGAAAAAATGGATAAATTTTATTAATTATAAAATTTATTAAAAAATTAAAAATGAATATATAATAAAATAAAGTTAAATACAAATTGAAAATGTTAACACTTATTAAATAAATATGTATAAATTTTAAAAATTGAATAAATACCAAAAACATAAAAAATTAATAAATATAAAAAATGAAAAAATAATAATAACTTAAAAAATATTAAAAAATATTAAATTAAATGAAATAAATTACAAAATATTAACTATTTAAATTACAAAATTATTAAAAAAATAATTTAAATAGATTAATTATATAAATTTCAAACATATTTTAAATAATAAATATTAATAAACAAAAATGAATAAATGTTATTCATATAAATTAAAAACAAATTGAAAATATTACACGTATAGTAAACATATATATATATATATATATATTATAAAATGATTAAATTTCAAAAAATATGAAAATCAATAAATATTAAAAACAGATAAATAATATTAAATGAATACAATATTAAAAATGAATAAATATAATTTAATAGACAAAACTATTTTAAAAATGAATTCATATAAGATTAACTACATGAGTTATAAGCATATACAAAAATAAAGAAAATATTAAAACATAATTTAAATAACCTAATTATATAAATTTCAAACATTTTAAAAATATTATAACTTAATAAATAAAATTTAATAAATAATAATCATATAAATTAAAAACATATTTAAAATAATAATTATTCAAATATAAATATGTATAAAAATGAATAGATTCAAAAAATATAATATCAAAAATGAAAAAATTGCACATTAGATGTGAAATAAGTACATTTCATACATACACATGTACACGTGTTCTATACACATATATACTTACAACATACATGTACATCCACAAACATACATTTGTACACGTATAACATCTATATATACACATACACAAAACACACACACACACACCATAATGCATACATATATATGAACATAAACATTTATATAAATATATAAATACAAATGTCACATATTAACAATAAATCAATTATATTTATATTCATTAAATATTATAATATATATATATATATATTAAAATATCATATTTATATTAATTATATATATGCATTTTCTAATTAATGTATATAAATAAATATTAAATTTTGAATATAAATATGATAATTTTATACAAAATAATAATATTTTTAATTAAAATTTTTTATCAGCACTAATAATGGTGCACCCTTATAAATACTTTTATCTAGCACTGATTAATGCTGCTCTTTTTTGAGCACTTATTTTTTGGCACTAATAAAATCCAATGCTAGATAAAGTGAAATCTGTTGTAGTGGTTATTAATATTATGTTTCATCTTAATAAGAACACAAGAATAATGAATTGGCTAAATTAATGACCATAATTGAACTAGTTGTTGTTGAGGATAATTGATTGGGGATGAACGATCCCCTTCATGTTGAAAGAGGATTAAATTCCTTGATATTACAGCCTTAGTTAGACTTCATTGTGTGTTGAATATATTTTCTTTCCTTATATGTATTATCTAGGAAATTAGAGTCTTGATGTGACATACGATTGGAATATTTAGGGAGTAGTGGGCTAGATGCCTGGGGATATAATAGTGACTGATGATGGTGATGGAAAAATGGATTGTATTGTGTGAAATGGCGTTAGTGAACACATAAGGGAAATTGGGACAAGTTAAGAGATGATGTTTCTCGTTGATTTATGATTGGTGTTTTTTATATCTATACGGTTGGATATATGATATTGTTCTCTATTTCCTATAGCAGTAGGTTTATGTACAACAAGTGTGTATTAATAATGGTAGCTTATGATGAGTCCTAGAGTACCCAAGAATTATGAAATGATAAATTAAGTAAATAAAAGAACTGGGATGGTTCTTGATGATTATAGATGAAGATTACATACATGGATAAAATAATAAAATAATGGTACTGAAGTCACTTTTCTTGGAATATTAAATTATTAATCTTGGAAATAAATATGAGGTAATATTAATTAATTTATGGATGAGAAATAATTAATTTTTGATTTCTACAATTTCTTATGTGTTCGAGATCCAGACCATAGCACTGGAAGCTGAGTTTCTTATATGAAATTAGTTATACATGATTCTAATTCTAGGTAGTTTCCCTTAGTGTGGTTGTGTGCAATATATTTTATATTTTTTGATTTCATACAGTTCACCACCCAAGTCAGTAAGGAAAATGACATCTGAATGTTTTGGTTTATTTTTTGCCCAATATCTTGGTTGGTGAGGGATTTAATGTTTGATTTATCCCTCTACCTTACTCTCCCATAAGTTGTACTATCATATGTTGACTTATTCATGGTGTAACAAATTAAGGTATAGAGTATAGAATCACACGTGTTGTGATGGATCATGGTTTTACTATAAATTTATTTGAGAGTTTTAACAACTTGAGGTTATAGCTCATGCTTTTATCTAGTTGTGGTTACTATAATTCCCATGGGTTTTCTTGTATGGGATACAATGGATTGATGAATAATGAACTTACAAGGGTTATAGTGTATTTCATGATTAAAATTGGTTTTGGATGAGATAAGGAATAGGAGGATGTGGGTGAGATATATTACACTGGATGTAGTTCATGACATAACTATACTCCACATGTTATAGGTCTTGATATAGTTTCCAGTCTTAGGGGCATGATGATTTATGGAATAAAGGATCATGATATGTGAGTCATTGGGGAACAAGAGAAACACATCAATAGGGAAGTGGAAATGGGGTACCTTAATTTATGTATATGACTGGATATGGATGTGCTTACTTTTATGCATTAATTAGTGACTGAGTCTTGGTGAAGATGATTAATAGCTTTACTTGTTAAGTTAATGAGTTAATTTCATTTATTTATCCACTAGGATTTAGTATATTTCTTTCACATTTTCCAAAATAGTTTTTGGTGAGGATCCTACTGAGTATGAAGGTTCTGCTCACCCTATGTATATATATACTATTTTTTAGGTATGTAATATTTGGTTAGATATTGAGATGAGAATTACTAGTTTGAGGAGTTGTTTAGTATTTGCTTGGATCTTCTTGGTCACTTTCTATAATTTATTTTATTACTTTAACTTGTATCAATGTTGTGTGAAATTACATTCATGTATAGGTATTATCATGTATTGTAATATGATGGTTCATTTATGATATGAATTTTCTTAGTGTATTTTCATATATTCTATTTTCTCATAATATATATTGATGAAAATTCCACCAATATGTGTGGATAATATGCCCTTGGTTATAGTCTTCAACCCATATCCTATGCGAGGTGATCTTCATAATTCATTATCCCCCCCCCCCTCTTCAATGTTGGCCCAGGAGGGGTACCTATGGGGGAGGCACTAAAGGAAAAATGGATATTTGGGATGGGTTATTTGAAATGATATAGAATCCTGAAAACAAATAAAAATAAATATAGTGTAATTTTTAAGGGTATATAGGCCCATTCTCAAATAATTATGGAAAGAATATGTGCCATTCCATGAAAAAGTGTTATTTATGATGGCCCATCACAAAAAACTATGGGAAAGGGATATTTATCATGGCCCATAATAAAAATTCTACCACAGACTATTTTCGATGGATAATTATACTTCACAAAAATCTTTTTAATAATTATTTTTAGAGATAAATTTTAAATCATTTTTAATCTGTCGAAAATAAAATTTAATTAAAATCATGTGAAACATTTCTCTCCTTTCTTCCTTACTGATTTCTTTCTCCTTTATGGATAGGGTTCCCATCACACAACCCTTAATCGTCCCACCCCCCAAAATCAAATGTCTGACCAGATTTATTATAGATTTAGGTTCCAATAACCCAAGTAAGAACTATTATTCTCTCCTCCTTCACTATTTTTGATATTTCCCATTCAATCTTTCTGAAATTGGTTTTTTTAAACCCTAGGTCAAAAAAATTACTCAATTTTTATGGTTTATTTGGTATTGAGGGTTATTTAAAATTTATTCTTTCCTATTTGGGTGTCCACCATCGAATAAAACATGTTTCATCTCTCCACAAGTTTATTCAAATTGATTTTGAGCTATTTTTCTCAATGATTAACATATAGATTTAAGAAATTTTTTCTATTTGAATGTTTTTATTTATATGTGTTGAGGTATCTGGCCACTCCACTAACTCTCGTTGCACATGTGCAAGTGCCTTATAACTTCTCACACACTCTATGTGTGTCTATACATATATGATTGAAAAATATTTAAAGTTATATATATATATATATATATATATAAACAAGAAAATAATATATATATATATATATAAAGTTTGAATTAATTTTTATACCTATATATATATATAATTTTGTGAAACATGTGTACATTTATATATATATAATCATGTCAAAAGTGAAATTTTTTTTTTTAGGTGCATCAAAAATAATTTGGAATTTATTATTTTATGTTATTGTTTGAAATATTGTTATTATGGAAATTATTTATAGGGGTGTCAGGTATTTATATAAATATTGACATAGTTTATATAAATATATTTAATTGTTCAATTATTAGTATTATATGAAATATAAATTATGACATTTAATATATGGAATAATGATGCCAAATAATTTTAAAGAATGAGGAATAGTAGTTGAGTATTTAATAAATGCTAAATAATTCTCAAAATAATTTAATATAAGATTTCATGTACGAAAAAACATGTAAACAATATGTTTTATTAATATATATTTGATTAATAAATCATGTAATATATATATATATATAACATATGAAATAAATAGAAAATGAGTATTTTATAAAAATGATGATAAAATCAATTTAAAGAAAAATTTTGAAAAAGTTTTTTTTTTAGTTTTTTTTATAAAAAACATTATATATTTATATATTTGATATGTATATTTGTTTAAAAAATGTTATACAATTTTTAAATAAAACATTTGAACAAATTGTTTTAAGGAAAAAAATTCTATACATATATAAAAACAATTTTTTATATATTTGATATGTTTTTTTATAAAAAACAATATACATTTTTTAAAGAAAACATTTGAAAAAAACATTCTATATGTGTGTGTGTGTGTGTGTCTACGCATTTATATATACATCTGATATGTATATTCATTTAAAAAATATGTAAAAATATATTTCATATATATATATATATGATTAAAAAAATGTCTAATATATATATATATATATAATGTACAAAATAAATATAAAATAATTATTTTAAAAAAATGATGAGAAAACTTTTTTAAAGAAAATGTTTGAACAATATGTTTTTTATTAGAAAAACATTTTTTCTGAAAAATGTTTTGAAAAATGTTTTAATGAAAAAAATAACTATTAAAAATAAGTAATATTTAATATAAACTTAGTTATTAATAATTAGTAAAACATTTTCAATTCCATGTAAAAAAATAAAAAAAACAATAATCATTAAAAATTCACAATAATTAGTAAACATATAGTAATAATTTAAATAATTATTAATAATCAAAAAATAATTCATGATAATTAATAAATAATTATCCAATATTAGTAATAATTAGTAAATATTACTAGTGATTATTAAGTATTATTAATAATTTATAAATATGAAGAAATAAGGGAAATTTTAAATAAATTTTAAAAGATAATATATGAAATACTAATAATTATTAAAAATTAATTAAATTTATTAAAAATTAAATTATAATTTATAAATAATTAGTATTACTTAATAAATAATTGTATCAATTAGTAAAAACTAAAAAATAATAATAATTAGTAATTTTTTTGTAAAACATTATAATAAAATATAAAAAATACTAACTATTAAAAACTCAGAATAATTAGTAAAAATGTATTTATAGTTATAATAATTGATAATAATCATTAAATAATTTGTAATAATTATTAAATAATTATTAGTTATTATTAATAATTAGTAAATGTTAGTATTAATTACTAAAAATTATTAATAGTTTATAAATATTGATAAATTAATATAAATTGTAATAAATTATATAAAAAAATATGAAATAGTAAGAATTATTAAAAATTAGAAATATTTATGACTAATTTAGTTATAATTAATAAATAATTATATAAATTTGTAAAAATTAAAAAATATTTTTAATAATTAGTAAAATATTAGTATGAATTCATGATAATTAGTCACAATTAGTCATAATTAGTCATAATTAGTCATAATTAGTCATAATTATTCAAAATTAAATTATAATAATTATTTATATTCACAATGAGAAATAATTATTCTTATTTCAATTTTTTTTAGATAATTGTGAACTCCGGAAGTAGACACTAGTTTCTATTATGCGATCATGATTGGATAAATCATCAAAAAAATCAAAATGGATATGGTATAAATCCTATCTACATTGGGGGCACTGAAACATTTATATCATTTGAAATATTAAATTCAGAATTTACTTCTAAAGGGACAATTAAATTTCCATGTAAGAAATGTGATCTTAGGAGATTCGTAACATTTGAAAATATTGGACTTCGTCTATTGAATTTTTTTCAGAAAGATTATATTTTTTAGTATCAAATGGTGAATATAAATAAAAAAATTAAGAAAAATTTTGTTTCAGATCCATCATTTTAGAATTTATTACATGAGGATATTATCCCATATATTCAAGAAACTACTACTCTGAATGATATTCCAAATCCTAAATTAAAATTTTATCAATTTTAAAATTTGTTTAAATCTACTAAGGAGACCTTATATCCAGGATTCAAGATACTAAAACATAAATTTGTTACACAATTTATAGATATTAAATTATATAGTGTAATTTCAAACAGTTATTTCAATCAAATATTTTATTTAGTTATTTTTTCCAGACAGAAATACATTGCCTTCAATTTTCTATGAAAGTAATAGGTTGGACCATAATTTGGTTATTAGTTTTAAAAGGATCTATGAATATTAAAATTAATTCATCCAATATTATGTTTATTATTAATCATTAGTTAATTCTCCAAAATGTGGAGAATCTAGGTATAATGGGGCACAATTAGGAAAGTTTAGATTTCCTGTGATATAAGTGAGGTATTTTCAAATTAAACCCCATTTATAGAGTCTATTTATGTATCAAAACACTGCTATATTATTTAAATAATATAAATGAATTGTTTCTATCAGTAAAAGATCCAATCATCTATGTGATGGTGATTTATATAAAACAACATGATCAAATTCATCATTTTTTTCTTCAAAACCTTGTGACATATAGTTGAGTATTTTTACAAATGGTTTGGTCCATTTGATTCTTACGGAAGTCAATATTCTTATTGGGCTATTTTAATAACTCCATACAACTAACCTCCTAGGATACTAATGAAGAAACCATATGTGTGTCTGTGTGTGTGTGTGGTTCTATTAATTCTAGTACATCTGAAAAAGAATATGGATGTTTATTTGAACCCACTAATTAGTGAGTTAATTTCATAATGGAATGATGGTGTAACTACATATGATATAGTTTCATATCATAATTCTACACCGAAGGTTGCATTAATGTGGAAAATGAGTGACTTTCTAGTGAATGATATGTTATCTAGATAGAGTACACATGGTCTAAAATCATGTCCATGCTAAATGGATGAGAATAAAGTGTTTATGCATATCAATGGAATAAAGACTAATTATTTTGACTTTTATAATATATTTATTCCAACATATCACCCTTTTCAATGGAATAGAAATAATTTTACCAAAGGTGGAATTGAAAAAGATGAACCTCCAGTAGTGCTCTTAGGTATTCAGGTAAAATCTATTGTCTCTTCATTACCTCCTGTTGCTTTTGGACCAACTATAAATGCATAAAAAATATATGGTTTTGGGAGAGATCATAATTGGATAAAGTGGATTATTTTTTTGGGATCTTCCACATTGGTATGATTTTTGGGTTCATCGCTTGTTAGGTGTAATACATACTATTATTTTTTTGATAACATATTTTATACCAAGTTGGACACACCCGATAATACCAAAGATAATGTAAAGGTATGGTTAGATATTGTATAAATTTATAGGCATGCTGAAATTTAATTGTATGAAGATTAAATGTTACAAAATTTAATGAATACAAAATTATCTTATGGACTTTATAAAGAAACTTATTTATTATTCTATCAATGGATTAGATATTTGATGTTACCAAATGGTTATGCTTCTAATTTGTCTCATTGTGTTATAAATTGGTATATTACCATGATAAAAAGTCATTTATTCCATTTTTTTTAAATAAATACTACATCCCTTTGGTCTTAGAGGGTTGTTAAATTATTTAATATGGGACATGTCGATAGAAATATGAAATTTCACCTAAGATATCTGTGAGAAAACATCATATTATGATGCATTGTGTATGTTGTAAAAAGATATTGTTTTAATTTTATGTAAATTGGAGAAAATATTCCCATTGACCTTTGACTCAATGGAACATTTAATATTTCATTAGCTATATAAAGCTAAATATAGAGGTTCGGTATATTTCTGATGGATATACCTATTTCAGAGATGTTTGAAAAAATTAAAGAAGAAAGTACATAACAAATCATCAGTTGAAGGGTCAATTTTAAAAGCATACTTGAATGAGGAAATTTCAATTTTATTCTCTTATTATTTTAAATCTGAATATTATAATCCCATGGGTCATAATGTAGAAAACATTGATGATGTTGTCCACTATCAATTGTCAGTTTTTAATTATCCTAAGTTTGGTTTTAGTGGTTATCATGAACGATGGATTTCTGATGAAGAACTGTATAAAACTCATATATATGTTATACTCAATTGTAAAAAAATGACGTGATTTGTGATGTAACACTTTTTTAAGTTTTTATAATACACAAATTTATTTACATTATTTTGTTTTATAGACTGTATGAAGATCATATTAAAACAATTATAAAAATTACCCATGTTGATATTTCGGAATGTTTTCAACATAATTTTTCATATTGGTTTCAAAGTCTACTATGTTATGTTGTGTATAATGGAACATTAAATAAATTTTTTAATGATATCTATTATTTATAATTCTTATAGTTTATAGGTAACACAATAGGAATGTAAAATTGATAGCTGATTATGTGTGCTCAAAAAACATCCATCAAAATTTTTATAATATTATAATTGGTATGTGGTTAATGGATTAAGATTCCATACATGCATATATAGTGAATCAAAGAAATCAATGAATAGTTTTTTTTGTTTGAAAGGGTCCCATCATAAAGAAAGTGAAGCTTACTTTTATATTATACTAGATGAAATAATTGTGTTATGTTATTTGGGATGAAATTATGTAAAAATGTTTAAATGTTGTTGGTTTGATACTGATTGAGGGGTTTTATTTCATCAATGACATAGAGTTTCTGACATTAAATATAACAGTCTTATTACCTAAAATGATCAATTTATATTGGTATATAAAACACATCAAGTTCATTGTGTAAATTACTATTATTTTTTTAGAGATTTAAATGACTATTATAGTGTAATAGAAATAAAATATTGTGATAATAAGTTTCTTGAAAATGATAATGGTTATGGGGAATTTAAACATATTGAAAATTTTAAAGAAACATCATCGAATATATTTCTTAATTGATGAGATATAAATATTGATGATAAAACCCTCCGGTTAAGGGCCAATAATATTGATAATGTTGATGGAGTAATAAGGGATAATGAAACTAAAATCCATATAAAAGTTGATGATGTTGAAGATGAATATGAATGCATTTTCATTAATGAAGATAAGGATGAATTTGATGAATGATATAATATATTCATGTATTTATTATTTTTTAATATTTTATATCTTTATTAATATTTATTTTCATGTAAGACTGTTTGTTTCAGATAGATGTATATATTTGTAATGATCTATTCCATTCCATCATTGATGATAGTATTTTTTTATATTCGATATTTTTATAAACAATTCTTGACAAGTAAGAATATTATATTACGTATGGTATATATTAGTTTTTATATTTTATATTTATATTAACAAATATTTAGAGGTAATATTTTTATATTATGGTATATATTTTCTGATATTTATTATATTCTCGTATTTATTAGTTTTTTGTATATTATACCTATATTAAAAATTATTTATAGGAAATAAAATTATATTATGGTATTTATTATATTTTAATATTCGATAAATATAATAAAAAAATTATAGGTAAGATTATTTGTTTTAGATAGTTGTATATGATCCTAAAAATGTATTTCATTCTCTCACTGATGAAGGACTTCCTGATGATGAGCACTGTTCATTTGATATGTAGTATTATGAAATAACACTCCTTATTAGGAGGGGGCATGGCCTTGCTAGATTTATGATTCTGGACCATGTTCTTAAAAGACATACATATCTTGATTTTGATCCTAGTTTACAAAGGTATGATCAAATTTTTATTGTATTTAATTTATATTTATTTTTTTGTATTAATTTTGGTAATAATAGTATGAATATTTGATTTTATTTATATAATTTTTTACATTTATATGTTTAAAAGGATGGTGTGATTATATGAAATTATTTTTCTACACCATGGTTATCCTGGGATCATGTTTCCATTGTTTTTCGACATCTAATGTTCAACCACTAGATTTTTTGTTAATAAATAATATATTTAATTAGTAACATGTTGGTTTTAATTATCTTAGAGAATTTATGGTTTCCAATCGATGATATCCTAAGAGACCCTATCTATGAGGCATGGGAGATTTGTGTACATGATTGTTTTCATCATTTTTTACACAATCTAAGAAATATTGTCATAGATAGAGCATTAATTAATATATTTGACCAGTCTTTCTTCTCCCATAAACCTGATTATATCTAAACATGGTTATGGAATGGATTGTGTTTGTAGTAGATAGGAGAGACTTTTAGAAGGAGTTCTTCATTTGGGTGTTAGAACTGAGGGATTCATGAGGTCACACAAAGGTCTGAGAGTTGTGCATTTTGTATACATCTACGAAATATGGAAAGTAATATTATTTATTAATGCATATATACTTTAAATTAAATTTTTTTGTTATAAAATATATTATTACACCCTATATTATTGATTTTGAAGTTTACCAGAAGATACATACTAATCTCCAAACATGATAAATTATCAGAGACAGACAGTTCTAGATTGTAACTAGTATTTTTTTTAAATTTATTGATATTGATTTTATTTTTATTTTATTTTCTAACTATATTTCAAGTAAATGTATAAGACAGGGACTTCTCATCATGATAGATTCAAGCCGAGTTTGATTTAGATTCCACTTGCAAGTTAGGTTTTGATGAGGAGTCTTGGATACATAAAATTGTGTATGGTGTTGAGAAATGTCGAGTGACCGATATTGGTCAACAATTGACACTTAATACTTATTATAGTGATTTTGTTATGTCATCGGTCAACTCAAAGGGAGATCATGTAGAGTCAATGTCATTCACTACCTAGTATAAAGAGATATTGTGAGATTAGGATGAGATGATACAATGGACGTAGTGAGAGAGATAGAAGAATCATGAGAATTAGTGTCATAGAGATGAGTATGTTTTAGAGTCTATGTGACAACTTGCGCATGTTGTTGGTGTATATTTTCCTCCCTCTAACCAATCAGGAGATCCTCCTCCCCCAGATACCTGTTGATGGTCCATTTTTTTATAACTGTTATATATTTTGGTCTGATAAACATATTGTGTGTGAAATGCTTTAATAATTTCACGCATATTTTTATTATATGTATTTTTTTTATTTCTTTAATTAATTTTTTATTTTGTATTTTTTTACTTTTTTTATTTTATATACTTAATTTTTATGAAATATGTAATATTTCTTAATTAATTTTTTAAAAAAATAATAAATATATTTGTGATGGTAATCACCACCAATCAAAAATACAATTTTTTTTGTGACGGTCCATCGCATTTACTTTTTTTTTGAAAAAAAATAAGGAATTGTCTGCAGGGAGAATCAAAACCCAACAATAATATTTTTCTTATGATAGAATCTCATCACTTATAAATTTTAGAGATAAGATTTCATTCTAATAAAATTTTCTCAAAAGCCTAAAAATCTAGTTGTGAGGGGTTCATGATACATAATAATAGTCACATCCTATCCTAACTGTGCACATGACTAGTAGAACAAAATAAAAACATAAAGTGAATAGTATAATGATCATATCCCTTACAAAATCAATATAGGTCATTCCTATCACAGCCAACTGATATGGGTATTCCATGCATATGTTTTAGGGTATTTTAATATTATAATTTCGAAGATTTTTTTATATTTTAACAAATTTTTGGACTATTTGAATTGTTTTCTATTTTATGGCAGGATACAACCAACATTTGTAAAAAACAAAAAATGGATGAATGGTGCCAGTGGCATCTCTAGAATTATTTTTACCATGAAAATTGGGAGGATTATTTTATATGTTTAAAAATGGTTCTAAGTTACCATTTCATCATATAGTCGAAGTAACATGGCAATTGTGAAAAGGGAACAATAGTGATTTTAGGGTTGTCTGCAATGACCATTGGATTTACCCTAACTTGGTTCTGACACCAATTATTTTTATTTTATTATATTATTCCCAAAACAATCATGAGCCTAGATTTTCAATTACCAAATTTTTTTTCTATTTTATTAAAATCTAAATCAATCATCATCTCTTTTTTCAATAAATCAGTTTAGGTTTCTTTCATTAAATAGTTAAGGTTTATTTTACTAAATTAGTATTTTCTCCAATTCTATCTTTGTGAGTTCGACCTAGGACTTGAATTTTCTATAATACCATGTAGTTTAGTTATTTTTTTAATTCAAGTTATAAATTTCTAAATTTAGAAACCCTATAAGAATTAATGATTCCCATGCGGCTATCAAACTTTTGGAATCTTTTATAGGGAGGGGAGCATGGAATTTATTGGTTTAATAATTCATAAAAATTATTTTCTCATAATTTCTATTTCCTAATTTTAGTACAGGATTTTTTTTTAATTTTTTTTTATTACTTTTTATTGTACTGAGTATTTTTTGTTGTGATGGAAGGGATACAGAGCGTGAGGACTACCAAGGATAGTTTTTACTTCCTACTGGAGGATATGTCACACCAAATCAATGAAATTAGAATAATGAAAAATCCATCCAATGATTACCCACAATTATACCCAAGCATTGAATACATAGAACCCCAAAGCCTAGAGACAAAATTCTAAAAGGACTGTCATGAGAAAATAAACTTTCATAACAAAGAAAAGGTATATACCACATATGAGGCTAATTTTTATGATAATCATGATTTCCATGCCTTTAAAGGAATGAAATATAATGAAGAGGGCAATCGTGCTGCAGAATTTGAGTGGGCCAAAACACAATTTAGAAAAATGTAAGTAGAATAAAGTGAATAAGAAGAATAAAAACAAGAAAAAGGAACCATGTATACTAAAATTTAGTAAATATTCCTCAGAAAACTAGGACCCCAGAAAAATTAAAAATAAGAAGAGGAAGAGGCTACTTAAAAATTTATAAAAATATTATAGAATACATTAAAGTGACTCGAGAAGAGGATGAAGAACCAGTTACACCTTGTGAAAACTGTGAAAAAGAAAAATTTCTAACAAAAAAAGAATTTTAAGAGTCGGCGACCAAACACAAAGAGATCATTGAATAAATTCAACTCACACTACCAATATTTGAGAAGAATATTTTTACTGAGTCAGGACAGATTTTGAGATATTTTCAGTTATACTCATAATATCTAAACTCTGGTAACCACCACAAATTTCAATAAATATTTCATTAAGGGGAATTAGAGTTGATCTAGGTGGATTTCAAAGTTATAGTTGTGTGAACAAAATATGATTAGCTATATACCAAACTCCAATCAGATAAATCAGGTATGTTCAAGCTAAATGGCCATTAAAAATAGCATCTTCTAGGAGTCACCCAAATTTTTATTAGTTTATAGAAATTTATATTTACTACTTTATAAGGATTTAATTTAAATTCCCCCTACTATTTTTAAGTTTTATTTTAATTTTATGTCACTTTCACTTGTGTTTTTTTATTTTTTTAGGCCCATGAAATAAGCACAGAAAATCAAGCAGCAAGAGGAATAAAAAAAGTTTCATGACCATTAGATGTTATGAATTCACAAAAATAAATTTCCTGAATTCTATACACATCATGAAACTAGTGTAGTAATAATATTTGTGGCTGAATTCAAAATCTCATGTGTAGGGAGAGTGGGCATTTTAAATATGTATTTTTCTACAATACCCCCACATTAATTTTTTAAAAGATTTTAACTGAAAAATTGTATGCCCCTTAATTGATTCTTGATTTAATCAACTGAAATATGAGACATAAACTTATTAGGATACTTTCTATTCTATGAAATTAAATTTATTTATCAATGAATTTAGAAGAGAAAATTGAGAAATAATTAGTTTAAATGATCATTTGGATTAGGATTTAGAAAAGCATGTTTTAAGGATACCGTTTGATCTTTGTAAAATAAAATTTTATAAGAATTTTTAATGATTTTAATTTCATATATTTTCATTAATTAATTTAATTATTCATATGAATTTCCATGAATAGTTGTATCAAACCTTTATATCATTCTTGATACATCCTCTAAGAATAATTTTTTCCCATTCATTATATCATATACTTCTTGAGAGACTCAGGAATTCTTACTTGTATAACTTTCTTTACATCTTTTTGAAGCTATTATTTCACAAAATTCACATTTAATTTGATTAATTCAAATTTTTTTAGACCTTATCCTGAGATCCACCTTACATTAATCAATTTTTGAAGCCTGTAGAAACCATGAGCAACCCTGTTAGGGAATATCCATATTACAAGACCATCTCATCCATTCTGGCCCTTATCTATTATTTTTCATGATTATCAAATTTATGTGTGGGGGATATGGTAACTGCTGGAAGAAATACACATTTTTTAATGAACAGTTGGGTGGGGTTATAGGGTATTTGGAAGTCTTGTTCATTGTATTTATTGAACTCCTCTTGTAAAAAATATAAAAAATGGGATATTTATTAGGAAATTAAAATATTAACTTTTCTTGACTAATGGTATTGTTATAGACTATAAAAAATAGTGTCATAAAGAGACCATTTGGAATTCTATAGTGGATGTGAGATTTTTTCTAATAAAAAATTTGAAATGAAAAATAAGAGAAAAACAAAAAAGAAAAAATATAAAGAATACAAGAGGGTGTTTCATTTATTGAATTTAATCTCTTCATGATCCCACTTCGAGATACTAGGGATATATGGGACTTTCATTGAGCTATTTTTTATTTTCATGCAATGTACATCTTAAAAAAGAACTTGTTTTTGAGAGTTACTTATTTTACATAATTTAACTACCTACCTTAATCCTTAGATTCATTTGATCCTAAATGGAATATACCTCATGATTATTAGTGATTTTGTCTCTAAGTAGGGGAGAAATTAGGTACATTTCCTGATTATGGTAAGTGACATGTTCTTAAGGTATGTGTTAAACTCTACTTAAAATTTTACCCTGATGATGAATGGAAAATTCAAAGCAAAGTAGATTTAAAATAAAATGTGTTTTAATATGTGCATTTCGCACATATTTTTTAGGGTATTTTAAAATTAAAATTTTATGATTTTATTGATATTATTTTGAATATTTAGAATATTTGACTTGTTTTTTGATTTACGATAGGATGAAACCAGCAATTTGAAAAAGGAACAAAAAGGGAAAAATAAAATAGGTAAAAGATACTTCATGTTGTGATGCAAAGGGGCCTAGTTCAACACCGGAAAACTGAAGCTGTAGGAAAACATATTTTGGAGTAAAATTCATCTATAGAACCTAAAGTATGACATTTACATGATATGTAAACAATACATATTGTGAGTTTTTCATGACAGGAAAACTATTTAATGGATTGTATTTCTTCATAAGAGTATGTTTTCCATGATGTGTAAATAATACACATCATGAGAATATTCACTTCATGACAGTTTCAAGAGATACTATTCTAGAGATTCCACCTCCATCATACAATACACATTGTGTAATCATTACATGATGTGAAAACATTGGGTAGGTCTAAAAATTGTGATTTTGATGGAAATTTATGGCGTACACACCTCGATATGACCTGAGATAAAAATTTATGATTGATATTTATTTAACAATATTAATAGCCAATTAAAGAAACCCCTAGAATTGAAAATCCTTATAAATAAGTGTCCTGGGTACCACAAAAAATATGCATTCGGAAGGTGTTTTCATTGGGATCAAGGAATATTGTTTCAATAGTGAGTCAAATAGGATTTTTATTTTTATACCCCCTCTTGACTACCATGAGAGGGTAGACCATGTGCGAAGAAATTCTAATGAAGGGGGGTTTATTTTTTAAGGTGCTTAATTTTTAAATTCAACTCATTGGGGTCCTTTTCTATAACTATTTTTTCTTAAATATCTTATTTAATTTATCTTTCGTGAACATTGTATGATTGGTGAGGGAGTGATTATTTTAATTAATTTACTAGGGAATGATTATAGTATATCTTAAAATAGACTAAACCCCCTAAATTTCATTTAATTAATCTATTATTATTTTAGAAAAATTGGACAAAACTCATAACATTTTATCTTTTTAACAAACACTAGAACCTTTACGTATTAAGAAAGTCAACTTTATATATCACCCTTATTGAAAATAGTAAAAACCATGTTTCAACCTTTTTTTTCTTTACATATCAACCTTATTTTATGAATGACCCTTAGGTATCACCCCTTGATGAATATTATGTATAAATAACTTAACCTTATGTACGAACCCCGATGTCTTGAATTTTACCATTTTTTCATCCCAGGTTGGCCATCACATGTCACCCCTTACACACTGAGTGACCCTTATATATCAATAATTAAATTCATACATTCTAATAAATTTCCCTTATATAGTTCATTTTAAATGGAATAATCTTTACATAGCCTCATATTTACCTTTATGTGTCATAGGTTGACTCCAAAACTTATCTAATTTTCTAAATAGAAAGACCCCTACATATGGGGGTAACCATATGTAAGAGTAATTTCTTATATTATAGGACTTTTCCATTTATTCAAATCAATATTTTTAACCCTTATGTATTTAGTATTTACTCTTATATATCACAAGGGCTTAAAAAACATTATAAATTTCACATCATAAGCTAACACTTATGCATCAAAGGGTTTACATTTACCTTTCATAGGGGAATTCCAACACTTAGTCACTTTTTCCATCTATAACTTAGAAGTACCCTTGAATTTCATAGGTTCCAACACTTAGTTGGTATTAATAGGATGACAAAAACTAAACTTCCCATGTTTTTAATAGTATATTGAGAACTAAACATCCCTTGGTTTTAATGAGGTACTAAGAACCAAAGGTAGAATATGGGATGAAAATATATGGTTTTCAAAAAGAATATAATATACAATTTCATTCATCTATCTCCCTTTAAGGATGGATAAAATTGATATAGATATAGAGACAAGCACCCAAGGCCATCATTTAAAGCCATTAAATCCATTATAAAACATCTATAATTAACTAGAGATTAATGAATTCATTAAATATTATATTTAAATAGGTTTAAAAAATATTAAAAGTGAAGAACCATTGTGATAAATTATATTAAAAAAATTTGTATTTGTTAAAAACTAAAATCTTTTTAAAATAATGTTTTTTTATTTAGGAATTGGAACCATATCCATCATAATGAAGATTAATTGGACTCAAAGTTTTTTATAAATTCATATGTTTTTGTTTTAAGAAGTTGTATTGTTGTTTAAGAGTATTGAAATAATATTGTGAAGTCATGAGTTAAAAAGTTTTCATACTTTCTAAAATTAAATCAGATGATGATTTACTCGTCATAATGTTATCACAATTCATGTAAAATATCATGATAAAAGATTTGGAAGAAATGGCAGAGAGGTTGAAATAATTTAAAATTTTCTAATTGGATTCATAGTTTAATACTTTCCATCATTATGGAAAAATCATCGTAATCAGATTTCCATCATAATTGTAATTATATAGTAATGAGATAAAAAAGGAAACATAAAATGTAATGATCTTGGAAGGAAGTATAATTTTTAATCACTAAGAAGGAAATATAATTCATAATGATCTAAGAAGGAAACTGAAATCTTAATGTAATGAAGAAGTAAATGGAAATCATAATAAGAAAAGAAGGAAATAGAAATCGTAATGATCTAAAGAAGAAAATAGAAATTGTAATGATCTAGAAAGGAAAAAATTCATAATAACTCAAAAGGATACATAATTTTTAATAACTGAGAAGGAAGTAGTATTTTTAATGAGCTGAGAAGGAAACAAAAATTTTAATAATCCAAAGAAGCAAACAAAAATTGTAATGAGCTAAGAAGGGAAAAAATTCAAATTGAGATGAGAAGGAAAAAAATTTGTAATGATCTGAGAAGGAAATAGATTCATAATGAACTAATTAGGAAGAAGACTCAAAATAAATATTCCATAAGTTTTATGAAAAATTGAAGAGGTAAAAATTGAAATTCAATTTATTATAAATCTCAATGAAATTAGAAGAGGATCGAAGAAGTAAAAATTGAAGTTCAAATATGAGTGATCTTCAGAGATTTTTAAATTTGATGAAGTGGGAAAAGTATTCAAGTTTAATGGTTTTTTCTGAGTCTCCTATAAATACTTGCTTATATCATTCATTCATTTGTGAATTTTCATGAAATAAGAAAATTTGGAGCACTGAATAAATCAATTGAAAGTCATTTTTAGCCATAGATCACATGAGGATGGTCATCATAATTTTTGTCTATTGATTTGAGAATTTGAGTAGAGTTTGAATTTTATAGATTTATAACGAGTTCATTGTATTGAGTCCATCAAATTGAGAGAATCATATCTAGACTCATCATATTGAGAGAATTGGATCCAGACTTGTCATAGAGGGAGAATCAGATCTAGACTCATTGTATTGAGAAAATCAAATCCAAACTCATCAGATTGAGAAAATCGGATCCATCCAAAACAAACTAAGGATTCAGACTGATTGATTGTGGATTAGTTTCAAAAAATTATTTATTATGTTTTTTTGGATAAATTATGTTATAAGATAACATTTTAAATTGATGTGAGTCAACATAATCTTTCCTATCATAATATATAAGGTGTCTAATGGGATTTGGCGCAAGTTGTATTCAATTCTTCATAATAGTGTATTTTTTATAGACCAATGGGAGTGAATATGGAAAGGATGTAGGTTCTCACACTGAGGATAAACCTTATAAATCTTATGTGATTTAAATTTTTCCTACTTTTTTATGTATGAGTATTGACTAAAAGATAACAAAATAAATCTTAACTATTTATAAGGGTAAAGTTTCAAAAAGTTTTGAAACTCATAAAAAGTAAACAACTGATTCAACCCCCCCCCCCCCCCCTTCTCGGTTGTTATTTGATCCTTTGGAACTTTAATTGGAATCATATGGAAGGTTCTATTGTTGAATCCTTATCATGGATAATATCAATTTTATTAATATTAGAATAATTTCTATATTTTATGAAAAAATTATTATGGATGAAAAAATAGGATGATTTTTTATCTCATATCTCTTGTCTTAGAAGTTGTTGATGCTGATATTATTGGTTTTCCACCTATTTGTAATGATTCTCCTATAAAATATTTTGATAAGAGATATACAGAATTTGATGGTAAAGAGAGAAAATAAATCCTTATGTCCTTATCAAATAATGGTTATCAGAAGGCGATGGGTCTCAATACTTCAAAAAGTATGTGAGACAAGCTGAAAAGTATTTTTTGAAGGTAAAAATAATATTAGGAAGAAAAGCTAAAAATATATCATATTAAGAATGAAGACATCATAATGATAGATGAATAAACTATTGATGAATACTTCACCAGATTAAATGATATTTTTTACAATATCATAGGATTTGGAGATGTCCTGGAAGATTATAAAATTGTGAAGAAACATATGAGAAACTTTCCAGAAATTTTTTATTCTAATATTACCTCTTTAGAAGATAAGTATGATTTATCTCTTTATGAATTACATAAATATATTATTTCTCATGAAATGAGGAAATCTTCAATTTTGAAAAATTATATGAAAGATGAAATAGATTTTGAAATTATGAGAATGGTAAAAATCAAAGATGTTGAGGAAGATGAACCTTGTAAGTCCAAAGATAAGGATGAGGATGAATTAAATGAAAATATTATATATCTTATCACTAAAAATATCAAATAGGAAGATAAAAATATGGAGGTAAATTTCCTCTCAAATTTTTTGAGTTTGGTGTAATACGAAACTTTGCTATAAACTCCCCCAAGAATAAATTTGGATAATATCATGATGATTTTGATGAAAAAACTCAATAGAAAAAGTGGAATAAAATTTATAAAGAAGAAAAGTCATCCATGAAATACAAGAATAAGTTTACTGTAAAAAAATAATTATATTGAGTAAGAAAATTGAATTAGACTCATCTTATGAAAATTTTTCAAAATATAAAAGTTGAGAAAAAAATTGGAACCTTCATTGAAAAAATTAAGAAAAAAATATTCCTTAGATATAAAATAAGGTGGTGAAGAATCTTATATATAGTACCATCTCACAACAGAACTTGTTGCATGTCTGGAGAAAAAATCTCTCAATAAAGAAATTATATTAATGAAGAAATGTTGTGAAGAAGTTTTTGAAGGAATAAAATATCTCATCAATAAGGAGGAAGAATACATTCTGGAGATCATAAGTTGAAAAATTAGAATTGATTAACAAGGAAAAATGATTAATGATATAAATATGAAGTTAGAATCTAAAGAATAAAAAGTTAAAAAGTTTCAATAAAAAATTCTTAACTCTGAAATTACCTTGATTAATATGGATAAAAATTTCAACAAAGCGTCATAATTAAAATATGAGACTTCTAAAGTTGCTGAGAAGGCTCAATATGAGTATCTGGTGAAATCTTCACTCACTAAATTTAATGTTTCGTCCAATTATTTTAACATTTCAAGTTCCATAAAAGGTGTCGAGAAATATCAGGTGGATAAAGTATATGAGAAACCTATCAAATATACAAATCTTGAAAACTCACCCAAAATAAAATATGGTCCACGCCCTTAGTATAGTAGAGCTGAAAGAAGTTACAGACCTCAACAAATTTTTTATAGACAAAGATCTTTCTCGAATAAAAATCAATATTTGATGGATATTTCTAGTGTTTTAGAATCTATGTACATAGAGATTATAATTTTTTTTAGAACTTATATCTACCCATAATAAGGTTTGAGAAAAGTAGAAGAAATAGTGAAGGTATAATGAGTAACTTTCCAAACTTACATAAATTTGAAAAGATGAATTCTCGAGATGTTAGAAACTTTCCAAAAAAATATAAATTTTAATGTTTGGAAGAAGTTCATGGAATATTTTATCAGTATCTACATCATTCCTAAATATGTATAACACTCCTGCTATAATAATTTTATTATGATAGAAAAGAAAAATAAGCTAAAAAAAGAAAGTTGAGGAAATAACTCTTTTTTTTGTGACTTCTTTGAAAGCTAGTAAAAGGAACACACCGTGAATAATTGATAGTGTTTTTTCTTCACATATGATAGGTTATATAAAAATATTCATACATATTGAAAGTCATTATGGAGGATTATTTACCTTTGGTAATGATAGTTCCCTAAAAATCAGTGGAATCAGAATGGCTGAGGTTGAAGCTGAAAAGTTGAAATCTAAGGATGTTTTATTTGTTGATGAAATAAAACCTAACTTACTTATTCTAAGTCAACATTTTGATGATGGGAATATATTTAGAAAATATATTTGTATCATCAAAAGTGTGAAACATGGAAAAGTTATTAAAAAAGGAGAAATAACCAATGGGGGTCTATTCTAAATAGGATAATTCAACAAATCATGTTACTTTAGTGATGAAGATGAAACAAATTGTGGTACAAAGGACTTGGTCTCCTTGGATAGAAAGGTATGAAAAAAAATTTAAATTGGATGTTATTCAAAACATTCCATGATTGAAAATAATAGAAGAATATGCTTGTGTATCTTTTCAAAAAGGGAAGATGACTAACAGAAGTCATAAAAGTGTTGATATTCAATCTACTAAACCACTTGAGCTTATTAATTATGGTTTATGTGGGTCGATGAGACATCAATAAACAAAAGGGGATTTATAATTTATCACTTTTATTAATGATTTCAATCATATGAAAATAATTATGTTTATGTATCACAAGTCATGGGATATTTAAATGGTCAAATTCTTTATAAAAGATGTTGAGAAAGAAATGGGGGTTTTTATAAAGAATCTAAGAAGAGATAATGGTGTTTAATTAACAAAAAATAATTTTTAAATTTATCTAAGAAATCATGGTATCAAACATTATTATACTTCTCCCTACACTCTAAAACAAAATGGAGTAGTAGAAAGAAATAAAATAATTTGGGTGTAAATTGGAAGAATTATGTTAGAAAAATACAAACATTCAAAATTATATTGGAGAGAAGTTGTTATTACTACTGTAAATGGTCAAAATAGATTTTTTTGGAGATTATAAACTCATATGAATCATTATGAAATTTGGTATAAAAAATTATTCATTGAAATAATTCAAAAAAATTTGAAGTCCATGTTTTCTAAAAATAAAAAATTTGGATTTGGGAAAGTTTGATGAGAAAGTTGGGGGAGGAACTTGTATGGGTTATGCACAAAATGGAAGAAGTTGAAAATGTTGGAACAAAAATTAAAAAAATTTGGCAGACTCAGAAGTTGTGAAGGTAGTTAAAAATAAAAAATCATTAACAAAAGTTGTTGAGAGTGATGAGGAGGATAAACTAGATATTTTCAATAATAGTGAAATAAATTCAAAACAACCTTATCGAGAATTAGAATAATCAAGTGATGATGAAATTTCATATGGGAAGGATACTTTTAAATTTCCTACCTTACAAAAACTTGTTGAATCCAAAAATATTATTAGAAATCAGAAGGTTCTATTTCATAAAAGAATAACATTGAGGTTAGATAATTAGACTTCACTTATCTCAAAATTTAAACCAGAATAAGTTTCAAAAGCTATTCAACATAAAGAATGGGTGGATTATATGAATGAATAATTATATCATATTGAGAATAATGAAACATGGGAATTTATTTCAGGACCAGCAAATAAAAATGTTATCATGACCAAGTGGGTTTACCAAACCAAGTTAAATAGACATGGTGAAGTTTCCAAAAACAAATCTAGGATTTTTTGTAAAGGCTATGAATAGGTGGAAGGTGTAGATTTTGAAGAAACTTTTTCCCTAGTTTAAATATTAGAAACTATTATAATATTTCATTCCATGGCCTCACATAATAAATACGAATGTTATTAGATAGATGTAAACTCAGCTTTCTTAAATGGTGAGATTGATGAATAAGTTTACATTGAACAACCTTATGGGTTCTTTCTTGATGAGGATGAAAAAAAAGTTTGTAAATTGAAGAAATATTTGTATGGGATGAAAAAATCTCTGCATGCATGGTATTCTAAACTTGATTATTGTTTGATAATGTTAGTTATTTCTAAAGGAAATGTTTATAACAACTTATATATGAAATATTTTGACTTCAAATCTCTAATAATAATTGTTTATGTGGATGATATAATTTTTACAGGGGATAGAGAAGATGTTTGTAAAACATTTTATGAAGAAATGAAGAATAATTTTTAAATGTCAATGTTGGGGGAACTAACTTTCTTCCTTGGGTTATAAGTTCAAAAAAAAGAAAAATATATTTTATTATCTCAATAAAAGTATGATAGATACTTTTTAAATAATTTTGGGATGGAATAATAAAAATAAGTTACCACTCCTATATCTTTGAGAAAAAAGTTGATTAAATATGAGTCTGTAAAAAGTGTGAACCATAAAGATTTTTGAAAGCTAATAGGAAGTCTACTTTACCTTACAGCCTCAAGACCTGATATTATTTATGCTGCAAATTTGTGTGCCAAGTATCAAAGTAATCCAAAATAATCACATATGTTATAAGAAAATAGAATTCTAAGATTTGTTAAAGGAACAAATTAACATGATTTGTTATACAAAAAAATTATGAGATGAAGTTTCAGGGTTATACTGTTACAGATTGGGCTGCAGATTGTAATGATATAAAATCAACCTCAAGAGGAACATGTTTCTTGGGTGAATGTTGTGTGAGTTGGAATAGTAAGAAACAAAGTTTAGTAACTTTGAGCACAAATAAATCCAAAAATGTTGCATCCACTCAAGCTTGCAATTGAATGTTGTGGATAAAAGTTCTTCTAAAATATATGAAAGTTGATCTATTTAAACCATTGAATATACTTAGTGATAATCAAAGTATAATTTATATTTATAAACTCTTGTCCAACATTCAATATAAAAACACATTGATATAAATTTTGACTTTATAAAAGATAAATTTTATGGTGGAGATGTTTTTTTGTAATACATTTCAACAAAGTATCAGATTGCTGATATCTTTACAAAAGTAATATCAAAAGATATTTTTGTGTAATTGAGGATATAACTTCATCTTCAGTATCCTCCCATGAATTCATAAACATCATAAAGGACTACAACATGCTTTGTATTATGTTGACAAAGGGGGATAGAAAGTAACAAAAAATATTGTTTATAAGAAGTGTTTACTTATCTTTCTTAAATAAATCTGAAGCTATGGTTATCATAGAATAGGGGAGAGAAAAAGAAAAGTGAGGGGGAGTTATCTTTACATGGATATAAAATATTATTTTCACTGGTTACTTAAAAATGTTACGTTATCTAGTATTGTGGTTTCAAGACAGTCTCTTTTGAGAAATGCTAAATTTTAAAAAAAAAGTCAAAAAATGTGATTTGTTTACAAAATATGAGTTGTGAAAAAAATTTGAGAGCTGGAAAATTTGTTAACAAGGTTTTTCAACAAATATAAAGGGGGATATTGAAAAACCTTTGTGATAAATTGTTTTAAAAAAGTTATTGTATTTTTTGACAACTAACCACTTTGTAAAATAATGGTTTTTTATCTAGGAATTGGACCCATATCCATAATGAATATTAATCAGACTCAGAGTTTGTTATATAGTCATATTTTTTGTTTGAAGAAGTTGTACTATTATGGAAGAGTTTTGAAAGAAGATTGTGAATTAAGAATTTATAAATTTTTCATACTTTATAAAATTAAATCAAATGATGCTTTTCTAGTCATAAAGTTCTCAAAAATAATGAAAACTCTCATGTTAAAATATTTTGATGAAATGGTGGAGAGTTTTTAAGAAATTCAATGTTTCTATGTGGAGTCATTGTTGAATAATTTCCATCATTATGGAAAAATAATCATAATGGGATTTCCATCATAATGGGAATTCCATCGTAAGATGAATAAGTAAATAGAAATCATAAGGAGCTAAGAATGAAACATAATTAATAATCATTGAGAATGATACATAATTCCTAATCAATGATATGGAAACAAAATTCATAATGATCTGAGAAGGAAAAAAACGTAATGTGCTAAAGAAGGAAACGAAAATTGTAATGAGATAAGAAGAAAATAAAAATTGTAATGAGTTGAATAAGGAAACATAAATTGTAATGGGATAAGAAGAAAATAGAATTTATAATCTCTGATAAGGATATTGAATTCATAATCAATGAGTAGAAAAAAATCATAATGAGATAAAAAGGAAACAGAAATCATAATGAGCTGAAGAAGGAAACAGAAATCGTAATGAGATAAGAAGGGAATAGATTCGAAATGAGCTGAGAAGGAAACAAATTCATAATTATCTAAGAAAGAAATAGATTTTTAATGAGATTATTATTAAGAAGACTCAAAAATAAGATTCCATAATTTTTATGAAAGGTTGATGACTTCAAACATGAAATTCAATTTTTCATAAATCTCGTAGAAATCAGAGTAATATTGAAGAAGTAAAAAATTGAAGTTTAAATGTCAGTAAATATTTTAGATTTTAAAATTTGTGGAAGTGGTAAAATATTTCATGTTTCTTACTTGTCTTTTCTGAGTCGCCTATAAATACTTATTCAGATCATTTGTTCATTGGTGACATTTCATGCAAGCGGAAAAGGCGAAGCTCTGAATAAATCAAGTTGAAGTCATTTATATCCAGATATCTCATGAGGAGTATTAGATAGATAAATTTTCTCTACTATTTTTATCATTTGATAAGATTTTGAGTTTTGTAGATTGAGAATGTGTTCATCTTATTGAGTCTATTGTATTTAGAAAATCATACCCAAACTCATCGTATTGAGAGAATCAGATCCAAGCTCATTGTATTTAGTGAATATTATGTCTAATCATTGTATTGGGAGAATAAAATCAAGACTCATAGAATTGAGAAAATTGGATTTATCCAAATTGAACAGAGGATTCAGACTAAGAAATTGTGGAGCAGTTTCAAAAAAGAATTTATTATTTTTTTGCTCAATTTTTATAAAATTAAACCTTTTAAATTTATGAGAATCGGTATAATTTTTTCTATAAAGAGATATAAGGTTTTAACTTTAGTTGGAACAAGTTTTATTTACCTCTTAAAAATAGTGTATTTCTACATACCCACAAGAGTGGCTACGGAAAGGATGTAGGTTCTCACACTGAGGATAAACCTCGTAAATATTATGTGATTTACTTTATTTTATACTTATTCAAACATTATTATTTACTAAAATTTTATAAGAAAATAAATCTTAACTGGTTTTAGGGTTTAAGATTCTAAAATATTTGAAACTCATAAAAAGTGAACAATAAATTCAGCTCCACCCCACCCCCCCCCCCCTCAGTTGTTATTTCGATCTTTTGGAACTTCAAAAAGAATCTATACCTTTAACATGACTTTCACCATTCCCTGGTAAAAAATAACATGACATTTGGGTCTTCAAAATATCCAGTACCAAGGGTGTGTCAAACTTCTTAAATCCATTTTTTCCAGCCAACCTACCTGTCCACCATTCCCTATCCACCATACTCTAACTCTGGTCATTTTTTATTATTTTCATAAAGATTCAAAAATTATCCCCTGTGCTTCCATGAATGAAATTATACGATTCCTATATCCTCTATTAAAGGATTTAATAATTCCATTAAGACTTAAACAAGACCTTCACTTCTTCTTTAAATACTTCAAATATCTTCAAGATATCATTGAATTCCATCACATTAATCAATTAGAATGTTATTTGGAATTGAAAATATACAACTAAGAATCACTTAATAAAATTATTAGAACCATAAGAGATATTTTTATCATTAAAACTACATGAGAGAGAGAGAGGTATAACAATCTCCCTCATTTTTATGATCACAAAAACTTAACACAAAAATATATATTAAGTGTTAATCAAGAGAAAAATATATTTAAATCAATTCAAGATTTTATAATTTTAATATAACAAAAATAATTAATAGATTAACATAAATATATTCAATATTATTAGTAGATAAGATAAATTTTCAAAAAAACAAAAAAATTATCCCAATATTGAAATAAAAAAATTTAATTTTTGACATTTGGACCCAAAACAATATACTAATTTTTGAAACAAAACACATAAAACTTCTCATTAATAATAAAAAAATTCTCTTAATTTGAAATAAAAAAACCTAAAACCTATCCTCCTTTTTGATTATCAGAAAGAAAAACAAGGGAATGAAAATATGATATTTTAAGAAACATTCTATGACCTAAACATTTAAAACATTATTTTAACAAAAATTTCTCACGGTAGAACTTTATTGGAAAAAGATAAAATATTAAGAACATGCTAAGATAAGGGATTAAAGGAGAATATATCATTAAAAAAATATTGAGGTTCAAAACATCTTAAAAACAAAATTAAAGGATAATAGATAATCTCAAAAAATTTAAAGAAGATTGAAATAATATTGAAAATAATAAGAAACAAAATTTTGATAAATAAATGGAAGTAAAGAAATTAGAAAAAAAATTAAAAAAGTTATAAAAAAAATATAAAGAAAATAAAAATAAAATCTAAAAATTAATAATAAAATAATTATGAAAAATACTAAGAAAATAATATTCAAAAATAATAAGAAATGAATTTTTAAAAATAATAAGAAAATAATTTTGAAAAATAAGAAGAAAATAATTAAAGATTAAAAAGTTGATATATCCTATTTTCATAAAAATTTATAAATGAGAGTGATATAAGATATATAGAAATAAGGATAAAGTGAGAAATAAACACAAAATGTTGAATGTTTTTCCTATGTAGATCAAGGTTGATATCTAAACATTCTCTAAAAGGAAAGAGATTGAATCCCCCTCAATTATAGTATTAAAAAATGAGCTCAAGAGAGATAAAATTGATCAATTACTTAAAGGGGTGAAAACCCATTTTCATAGTGAATATGCAATATGATAAAACAATGTAGACCAGTGGTGTAGTCCTATAAAATCCCAAAAAAATCCTCTTGGTACCATTAAGTTTTCAACAATGTTATATAACAAATAATTTTAAGAAGAAACAATTTTGGGTCCACTAATATTAGATAATAAGAATTTGAGAACAAAAATATATTTAGAATAATTTCTTTTAGAAAATGAGAAGAAGGATAAATGTTTTTTGGTGTATATAACTATCATTTTCTCAATAAAATTAATAAAATAAATGAAAAAATTTATGATAATAATTGAAAATTTTATTTTTAGAAATACCTTTCACAAAAGTTCTATTTTTATAAGAGATTACATTATTTTAAAAATAAAAAATCATGACTATTTTTTTAACACATTGAGTCCAAGTATTATGTTATAATTTTTTTCACCTTAGGTGAATTTAAAAAGTGAGATTTTTAGATCCTTGAATTTAAATTTGAAAACTTAAATTTCCAGTTTATTTTTTTATTTCAAAACTAAATCATCTTTTTCTTCTAAAAGAGTATCATTTTCATTAGAAAGAATACATTTCTCATTAAGAAATTTTTTATATTTAATTGAAATATTATCATATTTTAAAATAATTTCTTGAAAATAATTTCCAATTTCTTTTTTTGAATAATAAGAGAAAGAAGAAGAGGAAAAATAAAAGTGGTAATAGGAATAATAAGAAGATTTGGAACTAACCTCTTCACCTACCTCGCATGAGCCATGAGGAATTTTGGAGTTGTGTTAATTATTTCAAAATTTAAAATAGTATCTTCATTATAACTCCACCTCAAGAATTTTAGATCCTTCTTAACTATCTTTTTTCATTATACTTTTTTCAAGGGATGAGCCAAATTCATGTGACCCTTCTTTTTGCACTAGAAGAAAATCACTTCCAAAACATAAATTTGATCTTTATTTTTGTCTTTTTGGAAGGATTTATTATTTTTTTCAATATATTCAATTTGTTCAATATTTTAATCAAGTGTTAAATTTTGTATTGATTAATGGAGTATTTTTTATAAGAATCGTTACATTTTATTACTTTATAGGAAATTTTTCATTTTGATTATTTGGATCCCTTTGCTTCTTTATTGGGTTTTATTTTCATTATTATTTCATATGTCAAAATGGTTAAAATGAGTTATTAGAGATAAATATTATTTATGTTCTTAGATTCTTGTATCATATTGACTTTGGGATCCCAAGATCTTGGTAAAACCTATACGATTTTCTTCAATAAATCTTCTATATAAAGATAATAACTAAGAAATTTTCTACCATTGAAAATTTCAGTAAATATTTTAGACATATCAATAATAAATTCATTTTAATAGATTGAAAAAATATCAAAGTATTTTCTAAATATATCAAGTCTAATATATTTATCTTTATTTATTCCTTTTTCTATAAAATCTAATATTTTATAAATTTCATGAACTATTTTTCAAGAAGAAATATGATTAAAATAATTTTGATATAAAAAAAGTACATTGAATTCATGTATTTCCCATTAAGTTAAAAATAAATAATGTATTGAGGATTCCATTTATCTTTAGATTTAATTTTTTCGGTATAATCATGCATGAACATTTTCCAAACAAAATATATTATGCTACTAATAAAGGTAAACATGCAATTTTTTCAATAAAATTAATTAGAACCATTAAAGCAAGGAGTGCATAGCAAGAAATTTCCTTCAAGACAATTTGGAAAATAATCCATTTTAAAATCGAACTTTAAAATCAGATAAGATTTTAAAAATCATAAATAGTTTTTCAAAATAAAATCAAATACCCCCTTTAATACCAAATGTTTTTTAGAAAAGTTAAAATGGTAGGAGGTGTGAATTTACTTTAAAAAAATAAATAAATAAACATAAAAATAAAATTAAAATTAAAATTATTAATAGATGAAATCAATTAAGAGATAAATGTTAAATTTGATTTTAATATTAAAAAAGTTAATATCAAAGATAAATAACTGTTTAATAATTATGTAAAGATGATGAATCTAATTTATTAAATTCATGAGAATAAAGATTATAATGATGCAATATAGAAGTGTAAAAGAGAGAAATATCAATTTTATAAGTATTTAGATAATAACATGGAAGGTTAACCTTTATCTACATCCCTCAAAATAGAGGGATATGTATTATAAATACTATCCCCTGGTTTTAATGTAAATCCAAGAAATAACTTGCCTTGGTTTTAAAATAATACTGAGAACCAAATTCATTTGGTTTTAATGAAATAATAATAACCAAACTTACCTTGGTTTTTATGGGAAACCAAAATTGTATTTCCCTTGATTTTAACGGGATAACAAGAACCAAAATCCCCTTGGTTTTAATGGGATACCAAGAACCAAACTTTCCATGGTTTTAATGGGATACCAAGAACCACAGCTGGAATATTGGATGAGAAGAAATTATTTTCTTGGATAATACCATTTACAATAATGGTTATCTATATCATTTTAACAATGGATACAATTGAGATAGATATATACATACCAATAATAGAGCCTCTAAGATTTAGAAAATAAGTTTGGATCTTTGAGGGGATGTATTATAGATCATAAGAGATTCATTATAAGTTTTATGAGTGCGTTGTTTCAAAATTTCATTATTTAGATTCAATCACCCAATAACTCTATTTATAGACATTAAATCCTTTATAAAACTTATAGAATTCATCAGGGAGTAATGAGGTCTCTAAATACCATATTTAAAGCGGTTTGACAAACATTAAAATCATCCAAACCGTCAACATGACTTTAACCATGCCCTTGATCAAAATAAAAATATATTGTATTTTAAAAATGATTAATATCATGGGCATAGACAACTTCTAAAAGAAATTTTGGCCTGAAAACCTATCTATCAATCACACCCTTGATCTATCCATTTTTTCCTATATTTATAGAGCTTCAAAAACTATCTCCTCCACTTCAATAGATAACCTTATAAGGTTCTTCTACCCTCCATCTAAGAATTCAATGCTTTTATTAAGACTTCAAAAATACCCTCATTGACTCTTCAAAGAATTCAAAATATACGTCAAATATATTCAAGATTTATTTTAATTATATCAGTTTAATCAGTTAGAACATGATTTATAATTAAAAATACAATTTTGATAATCACTCAGTGAAATCATTAGAACTATAAGAGAGTGTTTTTTATTATGAAACATCATGAGAGAGAGAGAGATTTAAAAAAAACTTATGTATTATAGAACCCATTAATAATATTACCCTTTGCACACACGGACTCTTGCATATAGGGACTTAGCTATCTTTAAAAAATATATTTTAGTTCAAAAACTAACAAAATTCATCTAAAATCTTCCCAACTCTTCTATAATAGTTCCCAGAAACCTCAAATCATCCCAAAATACCTCAAATGACTTTAAAATTTTATTAACCCTTCATAAATACCTTTATCCAAATTATTAAAGCATTTGGAACTCAAAACTTCACTAAAAATCAACCAAATATTAAATGATTTTTCCTTCACCATTTTCAAAATAATGTAGTTACTACCTTATTGTTAGGGAAACACCCATTTCAACACTCACTATATATCAAGGCCACCATAAACCTACTCAATCACACACCTGAGCACTCAAGACACCTCTTGGTACTCCAAACACATCCAAAAACATCTCCTATAGATGTTATAATCTTTAAAATTCCAATATGAATCCCAATTATTAGAACATTCCCTTAGAACCAAAAAAATAAAATTTATCCTAAAAGTAATGATATGCAAATTTTCAAGTTGTTACAATCTTGAACCGCATATCATAAATTGATCATAAATCAAGAACTAGAGATCTCATACCTTTGTTTCATGTACTTTTTTTATTAAGGATTATTAATATTATAAAATGTGGTGTATGAATCCTTATCCTTGAACTAATTTTACAGCTCACTTGACATGTATGATAACATGATGTGTTTTCCAAGTGTGAGACAGAAAGTTGGTATAGAGAGGAGGTGAATAGACCTTTTTAAAACATTAAATATATTAAAATAAACTTGTTTAGAATCATAGTATCACCACTTCCAATATTTAATATCTAGTTCAATAGTGACAACAGTTTTATCATGAATTAGAATAAATAATTCAATTATAATAAATAGATAAATATAATAAAAAAATAAAAACAAGATCTCTTAAATTTTATAGTAGTTCAAATCAATGTGATCCTATGTCTACTCTTCACTCTTATATTCTCCTTGATATAAATGGTACTCACTAAAATAAACCTCACTTTGGAAATGATGTGATAACCATTAATAGACATAATCTTTTTTTCACCTGGTGGAACAACCTAATACCCAAGTATTTTATAGTTTTAAAATAAAAAACCCAAGATTTTCTAAGGAGCATTCATAACCTATCAAATCCTTTTACCAGTTTTAAGAACAAACTCTATGTTCTAGATTTTTTTAATAATGTTATCATAACTAAGAACCTTCCTTTTTAGTAGAGTCACAACCATGTGTGAGTTGTGTGCAACTCGATCAAAACTTTACAAAGCATAACCATAAAAAAATGAAATATATAAATAAAATTAAATAGAAAAATATTTATAAGGAAATTATATTATATAACACTGCTCTTTAACCCTTCGATATTTATTTAGAACAATTTATCTTTGGGAATTTCCATAATAACTCGTCCAAATAGTCAAATTATATAGCTCTTCAAAATAAGAATAAACTGATTTTAAGTGAGTATCATCTTTTTTCTTATGTTTTCTCTATCATTTATAAAAAAAATAGCAATAACTAATTTTTTTCAAAAAAAATATCAATTATCTTCATGATTTCATGGGGGTTTCTTAATATCACTATACATATCTATTAAAATAGTTAGATAAAATAATTATAAAAATATACTTATTATCTATCTACGAGAATATCATTCTCATTATTAAAATAATTATTTTATTTTATACCTTCATCAAACATTTCAAAACTACTTCAAATACCCCCATAAAAATTTATAATTAATTTAAAAAGTAATTAAACAAATAAAATAAACTAGTATAAATCATAGTAAATCAAAATATTAAAACCATAAGAAGACAGTGTATCGTAAGATAGATAAATATCAAAAGGTGTATATTTTATATCATAAAATTTCATGTAAGGTGATTTCAAGTAAATAAATTTCACAAAAGATAATTTCATATAAGGTTTATAGTATCTTATATAATTTAGACAAAACAATTGAGCTCATAAGTTTTAGGTTATAAGGTTTAGTTAAGTCCTCATAAGGTTTGGATAAGTCTCTATAAGGTTTAACTAAGTCCTCTTAATATTAAGACATATCCTTTATAAGGTTAGGATAAGGTATTTTAATTTTAATAAACAGATTTGTACGGTTCAGTATCATACTATTATAGTGACTATAGAAATCATTTTAAAAACATTATACAAAGTAACCACAAAAAATATGATTATTCTATAAGTAAATAATGTTGTGAGAAATTATAATTATACACTATTAAAATTTTGAATTATGGTAAACATGTTATGTATTGTAATATTAAAAATATGAAACAAACAAAATTCAACACTGATAAACTCCCCAACTTCCATAAACTCAATCTTAACATAATCAATCTCTCCCTTTTGGAAAATTACAAAAATGAACATTAATTACAATAATTCTCCCTTGTTTTTCAATTCATCAAAAATTTAATAGAAATAATAATAATTTATTCAAAATTCCATTTATTTTAAAATAAATTAGTACAGTGAAAAAAATAAATAGTTTACAAAATATCTCCTATATTTTCATTAATATCAAAAACAAGTAATACTCAAACTATATAAAAAATTACATACTTCAAGCATATGTAACTGAATATACACTAAAGTTCATCATGATTTAAATAAATTTCAACAAAATTAAAAATTTATATAATCATGCAATGATATAATGATACAAATTGTTTGGTATCAATAAAAATTAAATAGTATTAAACTAGAATATTTAGACATATTCAAAATAGATTTTAATTAAATTCATTCTTAAAATAGAAATGAAATTTTGGGAACTGCCCCCGAATAAATTCATATAAACTCAAATACATAAACATAATGCACTAAACATCTATTGAATCATCCATGTTCCTCTTAGAGGTATCCCTATCTACCCTAATTTCTCATTGATATACCATCACGATTTGGGGGGATCCCAACAAATATAATTTTCTCTCTTAGCACAGTACTATATGCAAGAACCTATACCACTCTTATAAATTCATGTCGATGAATAAATTTTCCTTATATGTGATAATTCAAAATGGTAATGAGTTATAAGTTCTATTATCATTTTATAAAATATAATAAAATAACAAATTATTATTTTATCTTGATTTCATTTTATAGAAATTTTTAATTAATTTAATATGTCTCCCACTATTTTATCAAATCATGATAGTTATTGTTATTGGGTTTGTGATATTCATTCATAAGATATTATAGTAAAAAATATTTGTTTTTACCTTATTGTAGTACATAATAAATCCATGGGACTACTTTAAGGTATTTAGGTAGGCAACTTTTTGGATAATGAATTGACTTGAAGCTCCTTGATCTACTAAGTAAACATACCAATTTTGAAATTCTTGTCTCATATTTACTCAATTATTACCTCAAAATTATATTGAGTAGGGTATGACCACTTTAATTTATCCCAATTTAGTTATGTTGACCCATATATTTTGTTAGAACTCCCTTGATAACTGGAATTGATATTGACTATAGCCAGACTAGAACCTCTAGTTATGCTAGTAACCAAAACCAAATGGTGGAAGTCATATGAAATAGTGTTATCTTGGAGGGATTTTGTTTATTATTAAGAAATATGGTTCTAAATATGAGAATATTTTTTAAAAATTTTATGTGACCAATTACATGAATAATTAACCATGCATAATAAAATGAACTTATAAATTAACCATTTTTATCCAATAATTCTTGTTATTTAATCAATTATATATGATCCCATAGAGAGATATTTAACCATGAATCGATAAAATAAATGTGTAATGATCCTGAGCTTTAAAATAATAACTGGTTTATCAATTGGTGGTAAACTAATCAAGACACTTTGGGGATAACTCCTCTGAATCAGGTTGACTCAAGTTGAAACATCCTCCAATAACCTATGGTTTCTCTTTTTTAAATTTCTTCTAACTCACCTCTTGAACCAGTTCTTCATGGGATCTACTCTTTTATAATGATACTCATATTCAAGTGTGGGGGTCCACGGGTAAAGGGTCACATATAGAAAAAATCATAGACACATAGGATCACACATAAAAGAGGGAAATGGATGGTATGTAACTCATCATAATTTATATAATAAATAATCATCACATAAAACCAATAAAATTATTAAATTAAATAAATACCAAAAATCCCTAGGTCAGGATCATATCATAATCATCCACCATGAAATATAACAATAACTACTAAATAATATCCCATTAAATCTCTTATAATAACAAAAAATAAATAAATCATTTAAATCATTTTCCAGTTATCCAGTTATGATCCATTTTAATAAATTATAATAAAATAAAACTTATCCCATTTAATTATTATTTTATAAAATAATATTATTAATAAAAAATATTTTAAAAAACATTAGTAATAATTCTTTTTATTTTATTAAAATAAATTAAATGAATTTCAAGATTTCAGGTCAAGCAGATTTGTTCATAATTAGTGTATCCCTTACCCAACCCCTTGGCATGTCCCACGGAAACGTGCAGATGGTTTGAAATCATGGTTAAAACTTCCAAAGGCCTTAAGATAGCTTAGTATATCCCAAATATACTAATATAATAATCTACACTATCCCGTTCAGACCATACCACATCCTAAGGGGTGTGAGTTGCAGTCTATGCCTTGGTTAAGGCAGGGTGGCACTCTATCGATCTGTGAAATGGGGAACACCATTTTGGGAGGCCATTTAGTGCCCTATGAGGGGATTCCTGCTAGATATTTCCCACAAGGGTGTGACCTATATATATAACTAATCCATATGGTGTGATATATCCTACAACATTCGGTAGGTGGTCGTCCAAATGATACAAAACCCAGACCAGTTGGTGGGGCAGGCTGTTAGTCGTGATGAGGTGTGGATCCCCACCACTAGATCCTCCTAGGTTGATCATGGTGCCCCAAATAGAGATAAGGGTGGAGAAACCCCCTTGTGGGGGGGTTTCCTACCTAGTACATTATCCCTAGGAGGGGTTGTAATTCCCTACAAAGCACTAGAAAAGCTGATTTCTATTCATAAAAAAAAATTAACAACTTACGGTTGCCTCGTATTCTTTGGGTAACCCTTAATCAAATCGCACAATATTCTTGCTAGTCCGATTTAATAATTTGGTGGCCTATCTACATATATATTCTCAAGTCTTTATATAACATTACTATATCAAAATATCCTAATCTAGATAATCCAAGAATGGGTAAATTAGATCCAAATCTTTGTGCATATTGGATCATTAGACAAAGAACAAATATTGAACAAAAAAATTAATAGATCGATTATAAAATTAAGTAAACATTGATCGAAACCTCTATGACACAAGTTAAATGGATCCATAGGAAATGGAATAATGTTGGTGGGATACCAAATTTTATTTTTTCATGTAGATATTAATTAAAACTATTAGATCTATATGTTTTTTCCCAAATTCCAAGAATAATATATGTTCATTAGTTTGTAATTAAATTATAGAGAAAAATTATATTGATTCAAATAAGTGTTGATAATTTTTTTTAATTTTCATTTCCAATAGGATCTAAACATTAATCCCTTGATAGATATACACACATGAATATACAAAGCTTAAGAATCTAGTCTTGATATGTTGGGTGCTAGAGTGATGGATCTAGATCTCCCCATCATCCCATGTTGATCTAGAACACTAATCTTGTGAACGTTATTATTTTTGTTATTAAAAGAATATGAGATCAATATTTACATAATAATTAGTGTTTACCCAAATCCATCACATAAAATTGTATTTAAATTAGGGATTAACCAAATAAAACTGAAAAAATTATCCTTGGACCTTAATCCCTTTTTAAAATAACCCTTTTTCTACCATTAACTATTTTTTAATAAACAAATAAATGTTTTACATGGATTAATATTATTTAATATATTACTTATTTAATAAATAATTATAATTATTTAATAAATATATTAAATAAAATTCTCTTGTGATTAAATAATTATAATATTAAACAATAACATGGAATCGAATCATTAATTCGATCTAAATTCTCCCATAAATAAATATTTAATTATTGATTAACTTGAATTACTTGTGAATATTTAATAAATATATATAATTAAATTCCATCATCCTAATAAATATTATCTTAGGACTTAATTATAATCAACATAACTTGAAAAAACATCGACCCAAAAACCTTGACTGATTCAATTCTAGTGACTAGACTAAAAATTAACTTTTTTATTAAGAAAACACTTTTAAGGAAAAAGTGAGAAACCAAGATACATGACTTCATCGAATTAAGACATCAAACCATGCTCCAATGGTCCAAAATTCAAAAAACAAGATCAAACAACAAAGAAAACCCCACACCAACAAAAACAACGTTAAATCCGGTTTCCACCATTCCAACGTGCACGGCAAGAAATCCCGTACAAAGATGAGCCGGTACCAATTTACAAGGCCATACCCTCTAAATAATCCAAAACCGAAACACATAAGTTTGGTGAAAACTTATAGATCTAGACCTCATCTGAAGTAATCTCTGAAGAAAATCTGGAATCAGGAACTTTTCAACTGCATGTCACTGGCAAACAACAATCACAGCGAGCAGAAACTCCGAGATAGAATACCACCATCATTCCAACCCAATCAACACAACAATAACAGCAAGGAGCAGAAACCCCCAAGAAATGAACACCACCATTTCAATGCTATCAACACCAAATGATAAAAAAACGAAGTCAAACCTGTGAGGAGAGATGCAGGCACCGGAATCCAGAAATAGGAGACCCTCCCCCCTCCGTGAAACACCGAGACCAACACTGAGCCATGCCTTAAACGAATCCATCCCAACCGAAGCCATTGACCACCGACACCAAACTGAGGATTGCTGAGCAGGGAAGAAGAGGCCAGATCCATGCCACCAGATCCTTCCAAAGGATAGACGAAGCCACGCCCAACACTCTGATGAGGCAACGCTTCCGGAAACAATAGTCGAAGAATCGAAAAGCCCTCACCGAGCCGACGGAGTAGAATGGATCCTCTCCATCCATCATCGTATCCCGCCAACGCCAAGTATAGGACATCATCGCCGACCCGCACAGAGCCACTCCAGAGGAGGGGAGGGAATTAAATCGAAATAGAAACCCTAGTGAGTGAGAGGGAAGAGGTGCCACCACTCAGAGGCCGTCAGATAATTCCCATTATAGTAACTAGATTCATATAAATCTAATGAGATTCCAGATCCACTAAGTGTGAGGCCCTCTAGGACCCTTTCTTAGACCGAGAGAAATATCTAGTGACAAATAATGACCCATAAAGTTAAATAGATAATCCATGGAAATGAAAACCTCTTATGAACACTATTGTGTAATATAATCTATTTGTCAATCAATATCACATCAAATGGTATGCATACCCATGTCATTATCCCTTAATGATTGATATCTCTTTATATGAGTTTTTTAGATAACCTTGTCATTAACTACATTTTACATGGATTTAAATAAGGCACTATAATGCCAATCAAAGGGTTATATATATCTTCTCAATAACTCTAAAGGATAAAATCCTCTCTTAATAATTCAATCAATCATTAAACCATTCACGATGTACCCAGTGAAAGCTACATCCCCAATATCATATAAATTAAGTTTTTTATCACCCATAAAATTAATACCTTTATGATATATATTGACAATGACCTCAAGTAAGTACCAATACACATGCTCACATATAGGAATATCTAATGAAGAATGTTAAATTCTTATAGAAAGTCTATCCTCATGACCTCAATACTTAGAGATCACCAAGTGTAAACTTCATGAGATGAAATCTCAAGTATTCTGAGCCCCTAACACTTGATAGTAAAAAATCTTATGTTTCCTACCATAATTATTTTATAGAATATTGGACATATCTTTATGAATATTTTCATAGCATACCTAGGTTCTCATTATGGAGGGAAACTACCATGACCTATCCATATGAAAAATATTCTAAGTAAATCATCAAATAAGGAAATAAGAAGTTTTAAAAATATGTGATAAGAATAATCATCATACATATATCAAAATGTGTAAATAAAAAAATAATGAAAATTACATTAGATAAAGTTAATTATAGGGAATCAACTCTAATAGTTCATGATATAACAACTAATTATATTCTAAAATTAGAGTCCCTTTGGTATATGAAGAAGATATATTATTATTACTTAATAAGTTTAGAGGATTATTTATATCTTGTTCAAGAAGTAGGTTGGATGAACCATTATAAATTTGAGGGATCTAGTATAGAGAAACTAACAGTGGATAACTAACTCTTGGGAAATAGTCCTCGGGGTTATGGATGATACCTTCTCTATTATGTTCACTTATGATTATTATGGATATTTATCAAAGTTGAACCAAATGTAGAAAGGATGTAGTCTCCAATATTAAGGGGAAGAATCATGAATATCATGTGTTTCTATAATCTTTTATTTATTTATTTTCATGTATTGTGTTCTGTTGGGTATTATTAAATGTATCTATTTATCCTAACAAGTAAAAAATAATGAATTTAAAATGGGTTAAGTTAGGTTAAAAGAACCTAGTAAAACTAATTCACACTAATTCACACCATCCTCCCAGCATGACTAAATGATCCTCTAGAAATTTCAAATGGTGTTAGAGTGTAAGTTTCTACTCTAAATTCTTATATTGTTTCTAATTTGTTTTGAAATATTTACTTATGAATTTCGTAATATCCCTAACTTTGTAGAGGTATGTTCTAGTTTAAATTTTGGTTTTAATACCTTAAAGCTGGTTAATTAATTGTTTAGTGGGAATATAAGGAGGATCAGGGGTGTTCTAGGGGTTTGGGATATGAGAGAAAGGGAAATATGTCCATCATATGTATGTTTCATGGTTGTATCATAGTTAGAGGTAACTTTGTGAATATGTATGGATAAACCGTGTGCCCCATTAAAAGTATAATTTTACCCTTTTCCCCCCTCATGATTTTATGAACGCTTACATGATTGTATTCCTCGTTATTTCTCCTATAGGCCAAGTGAAGAACCAAACTCCCCCAAGATTCTCAAGGATCAATATACATTGATTCAAACCTATTTGGATAACCATTGGTTGAAAATCAAGGATCTGGGTGAGTCTAATCCTTCTCTAGATTCTCTTTTCTATATTAGGGATTTTGGTTTTTTTTCTTCTTCTTATGAAGCCATAAAACCCTATTTTTTCAGAAGATCTTATGTGGGGATTCAAAGGGTTCTTGAATCTATATCTAAGTCTAAGGTTAAGGGTCCATTATTCTTAGTATTTTAGGAAGCTGGTCTATAGGTTATATCTCATGGTCTCATTGATGATTTGTGCATGTGTGGTTGAGTTATTGGTTCCCTCTTATTTTGTGTTTGATTCCTATTGTTAGATTTGGTAAAATTGTTGGGTAAATGATGATTTAGAACCCTCATGATATTTGTGGGATGCATTGAGATTTATTATACTATTTAGGGACACCCATGGGGTGTGCCAATATTCCTGAACTTGAAAAGATTTAATGTTAAGCCAAAAGTTCACTTGTATTGAAATAGGTCCCATGATAAATATGTTGACATGTTGATTCAAATTATAAATAGGAACTAATTAAATTTTTACCTAGTTGTTTTAAATGGCATAATTGATTGTTTTAAAACATGTTAAAAAGGGATAAATGGAATAAAGTGTACGTGTCAAATAAATTATGAGTTTGTAATGGAATTGTGTAAATGGGATAATACATGTTAATTGGTAAACCATGTGAAATGGGTTAATGTTTGGAAATTGTTGAATAAACTAAATGGGTTAAGGTATAAAAAGTTAAATGGTTTAAATTTTCTATGTAATATAAATGGTAAATGTGTTAATGGGTTAAGGCTTGATGATGATTTATGTGTTGAATCAAATGTGAATTTTAAATGTTATCTCTATTGTTTGGAATGGTTTTTGATATGGTGTATATGGTTAAAGGATAAATAAGAATGTACACATGGATTGGTAGTTGTGGGGTATTGGAATTGGGGATCTGAACCCACGAGTTGGGTTAGGCTGAGGCTCTAAACCCCACCCTATAATTCATGGGTTAGGAAAGGTGACTGAGTCTCTATGCCCCTAACTATTTCATTTGATGAGACTGCTTAGACTATGGATCCAAGGTAAGAGTGATGCATTTGTTTATGAAATGTTATCCCTAGAGAATTATGAAACTTGACTTATTCTTTTATGCATAGTAATTGACTATCTTATACCATAGTATAAATGATATAAATTCCTAACAAATAGATTATGTGACAAAAATGGATTAAGAGATTGGAAATGGAAATAATGAGGTAAATTGTTAAATTGAATATTGTTAACAAATGGTACTCATGGTGTATTTTGTTTGACTTTTCATTTATTTAGTACTTTCATGCACTATCTATTTAAACTATATATTTTATAGACACCATTGGTGGTGGAATAATGAGTTGTACTCACACCTTGCTCGGGCTTCCATTAGGTACCCAGGCAGATTTCATGGTTGCAGCTTAGAATAAGGGAAAGGTCCCTATGCTAGGGAGTTTAAGTTGGTCTTGGGATGTATGGATGAGGATCCAGACTTGAAATCCAAACCCAATTTTTGGATTCATCTAGTTGTCTTTATTTTGGATTTCCTATACTTTTGATACTTTTATCATGACATTGCATATTTATCTTTTGGTAATAGTTGTACCCATTTTGATAAATAGTTGGTAATGCATGTTTCTAGTTTTTTTAATTATTTCATTTACTTTTATATGTTATCTATTTTGGATTACTATATTAAAGAAGTTATAGTCTCCCAACATGACCTATCAAACCCTCACTGATAGTAGGAAACCTCTAGCATTCGAGGAGGTGTGCTTGAGGTTATGTGGTGACCCAGATGGAGGCACCGGTTTAGTGGTTTCTCGGTATAGGATGTTACAAATAGGTATTAGAGGTGTTATTTTCTCTGTATTAATTTTTTGGAATGGTATATCAGAGATTTGGAAGTGTCGGGCCTTGTAAATAATATCATCCATGGGAATATCTAACCCATTTATGAGAGAAAACCCAAGTTCCCAGGGTGGTAATTGTTGTTCTTGTTGTGTATTGTTATAGTTGAATGATATTTAACCATTGGGTGATTCACTTATTGTGTGATATGACTATTTTATGATATTTTACTCATGGATGAAGTGGCTTGAGGATGTGAATTCAGGCATCATTATAGTAACCTAAGGATATAGAAGGCATGAATCATGGTAGGCACACATGAGAAGGGTAGGTGAGATATGAAGGGTGGAATGCATTTTGCTTTCTTGAAAGTTTTGAAGAAAATGGTGTTTGAAAAATATTACATAAATGAGTATATGAAAATAGTGTGAAGGAATGGTTAAAGATTCATGATTAATGAAGGTTTTTAAATGAGTTAAGAATTCTGGTTGTAATGAGTTTTAAAATGGGAAATGTGCCTAAGAGTAAATATTTATGTTTTGAGTTTAAAATGGTTTTAAAAAGGGGTCTAATTAAAGACTTATGACCATGTAAGTTGGTTTACCCCTTGTTATCCATGAACCATGATAGGAATATTTGATGGTATTGTTCTAGATATAATTATGTCCATTGGGATAGTGAATGCGAAATGGATTTTTTATGGATAGTAGAAAACCTTTGTTTGTGTAATTTTTGGATGTTTTGTGTTAAGTGTTCTGAGATGTGTGTTTGGAATTGTAGAGAAATTACACCATAATGGCGGGTTTCATTTGGGAGATAAGAGGAAATCACTAAGAATTCTCCTCTAGAGATGGGGAAAGAGGTTATAGTGGATTAGGGAGATAAAGGAGAGGATAATCTTCATGATAACATTGATCGTTTATGAAAATGATGGAATGGGTCCTAGGGTGGGTCATCTCGAGTATGTTTGATCTGAAAAAATAGTTTTAGTTGTAATACCCTTTGATGGTTTCCGGAGAGGGTGGACTTGAATTTTGATCATGCGATAGGTTGGAACATGAAGGTACATGGGATATGGGTATCCCTAGTGTTGTGAATAGATTATGTGTATGAATGGTTTGGGTAGGGAGAGTTCCTTAGCTTGGAGACCTTGAAAATTTTGATGTATATGATAGAGGGGTGTCCCTTGGAATACCTTTGGTTAGGTTGTGGCCTTAAGTATTAGAGGTATCATCTGATAACATGGATGAGGTAACCCTTGTGGGTTGTGATCAGGCAGGTCGCATTGGGTTTAAAATGGGTGTCTTGGTTCATGGTGTTAAGGGTGGTGGTTGTGTTGTTATGGTGTAGAACCTAGAGTAAATGGTTTCTTGGTGTGATAGTCACCATATGTATCAGAATAAGGGTAAGATTTATACCTATGAGGAACAATTTTCTTGTGTCTTGACGTGTATGGCTTAGAGAGAGGGTCGGTAGATTTTTCTTTTTGTGACTCTAGTTTAGGGAGTTGGTATCATTCAACAATTAAGGTGACCTATGAGATAAGTTGGAAAATTTTTCTAGTGTTTTTGGGTGTGTATTGCACAACTAGTTTTTTTTACTTTAGCAGTGGAACATGAAGAGTGTTTCCTAGTGTGGGCTTGTCCTAGATGGTTAAATGGGGTGGTTGGTAGTTTTGGTGATGCAACTCAAGATCTGGTTACACATTGATAGTTTTGGGGAAATTGAGGGTATCCTTTAGGGAGGTTGGCCTAGTATTGAAGGTGTCATAGGATGTGAATCACATTTGTTTCTTCATAGATAGAATCTAAGCATAGTGAATGTCATTGAGTTTTTGGTAAAAGTGCAAGGTTACACCCTAGTTTTTTTTTCAGGGAGGCACCTAAGTGTTGGTAGAGGTTGTAAGGTTGGTTTTGAAGGGTGGGATCATTTGGGTGTCTGACCCATCTTTTTTACGATGATTAATAGAGGCCTCAATGTTTATTTTGGGGTGATGAGACACAGGCGAATAAATTGTGGATGTATACTTTTGTTATGAAGGTGAAAGATGAGACGAGGGTGGTCACGTGGTGGGGCTTGTTTGTATGAATTGTATGGTTTTTTGGTGATATGTTGAGAATTATTTAATTTCAATGAGGTAGACAAACCAGGAGGCATGATTAGGTGAGTAAAATATCAATTGGTCTAATCTCCAGTGATTTTAGGCTCATGTCATCTAAAGTTGGTTTTAGTGTGTGCTCATAGGAAATAGCAAGACCTTGAGGGTTCTATGAAGTCCAAGTGTGGGCATGTGCTGGGAATTAATGACTCCATTTAGGATTCGTACATAGGTGTCTTAGAAGTAAATGTCTATAATTTTCCATGAAATTAGTGGAAAGCATTAGTAATGTGAGAAATAGTTTGGTTCTGGATTGGTGTGGTGGTTCTTTGTGTTTCTATTAGGAATCTCCAGATGTGTGCTGGAGGAAACCGAGTATTGTGGTGGTGGTAGGTAAATAGTAAAATGTGTTTCATGACTTACTAATATAGAATCATGAAGCGTTGGTGATTTTGGTTGGTAAACTGGCTTGAGTTATAGTGGATAGTTGTTAATGAAACATTACAAGCAGGGAATACTGATACTTTCAAAAGGTGAAGGTGTCCACATAGTGGGTGGTGACATTGATGATGGATAATTTTTGGTGATGTTCATAGAATAATTATTAGCATAATTATAGCTAGATATGATCATGCCCAATATCTGGAAATCATTTTGGGTATGCCGATAAATTCATAGCTTTATGCTTCGTGACTTAAATGTGTTTTGGTTGGATGTGGGATATCTTCGAGGTTACGCTAATGGAGCGGGGTATGTAGAGATGGATGAGTGGATAGATGGACACATAAATATTTTGGAGTTTATATTATGATAAAAGTGTGAGTTTTGGTTGTTGGAATTTCTTGTGGAAGGAATAAATAATGACACTCTTAAGGTGGGGAGTGATGATTCAATCCTAGATTTGTGGAGTAGAGTGTGGAGTTGATGTGGTGGCAACGGGATGCCAAGGGAAAACTTGTGAGGTTCCCATTGAGTTACTTATAAAATGGCATGTGGACCTTTAATATGGTAGTTGAATGATCCAAGAATTGGATTCATCATAGGTCAGTTCCAAATAAAATTCTAGATGCCTATGTTAAAGTTTTTAAAGGGAATGGTAAGACATGACAATGGTTCGTGGAAGGGAGGTTCGGTTCTAGAACCTCATCAGAGATCGGGCATGAACTCTAGTTGTTGTGATTCACTGACCATGAAATTTCCTTATGTGTGAATCCATCTTGGTCAGGTAAGGTTGTAGTGTGCCAATGGTGATGTTGAGGGTTTCCAGGATAATCCATCCAAGGGATAGATTGACTCATCTAGGAACAAGGGATGAAAATTGTGAGTTAAAAACCACCTTTGGTGAATGTTTTGGGAGTAAAAAGTATGTTTAAAAGATTTTAAATGGGTTTTGAGTAGGAAACTAGTCATCTTTTTTCAATGTATGGATGGTGTAAGTTCTTTTTTTAGGAATATTGATGGGTACGGTGAAGTATAACGATGTTTTATAGGGTTTTGGATTCCTTGATGTAAGGGTTTATAGGATTTTGAGGAATGAACCATGTTACTGTGTCAGATGATAGTAATAGGCCTTAAGTGAGAAGGTTATAGGGGAAGGTGAAGGGGTAGTGTGTCAATAGTGGAATATGGTTGTTTTCTGATAAACTAGTTGGGGGTGTTTAGATGAAATTTGGTAAAAGTAACATAAATGATAAGTTAGGACACATCTCTGAATTAATTTTATTAGTAGAAAGTATATTTTGAATATGAAGGTGAACTCGAAGGAGGTCAATTTAATCTTCATAGGAAAATGGGTGTTTTATTCATGTCCAACATAGGTGGTTTTTTACAGAAAGTTTGGATGCCCATGTAATATGGTGTTCTTGTGTATGTTTGGTCCTGATGAGTCTGGAAATGCACCAGGTATGTTGTCAAATTTGACATAAGGTTCTGGTGGGATTTTTCTATAGTATAGGTTCCAACCACTAGAATATGGTGGTGGTAATATTAGGCATATAGTGGGGAGTTCCATAGTGGGAGGTGGTAGTTTAATGATGTGACTTGTGTTCGGGGTGGATGAACTCGTGTAAGAACCATCTTGGTGTTTTGGTTTTGGTTGCGGGTGTTGGCTCAGGTTTTAAACAGATGAGTACCTTGAGATAAAGGTTATTCTTGGATTGTACTTTGGATATTTTAGTATGGAGTGAGGTCATTGTTCCTTGATTTGTGGACTAATTTAGATAGGGAAATGTGGTGGGAAAATCATGTATTTCTTGGGTAAGGTGAATCTTGGGTCACGTTGTAATTTTGAAAAGGGGGTAAGATGGTGCCAAGTGAATTGGTCTAAGATTTGTGGAGAGGATCGGGCCGGTAAAGTGTTGATTGGATTTTCATCAGTGGTATGATGATATATATGATGATTGTGTCATGATTTAAATAGTGTGTCGAGGCTTCCATATGGATTTCTTATGGTTCAAGCATGGTTTAAGGTGAATGCATCCTCTCCGGAGCATCAGGTTTGTATTGTGGATCATAGTGAGAAGGTCTTATAGGGAAAGACTATGAATTTAGTTTGATTTTTTTGGAAACATGGTAATGTTTAGGGAGAAATTTGGAAGAGTGATATGGGTATGTAGGCCCAGTGTCCCAATATCTAAACCTTTAGAACTTAGTTATGCTTGGGAAGAGCGGCTTGAGGAAAAGCCTTTGTAATTTGGGGATGTTGTAAGATCTGATACTTCGTTGAGGTATGTTGTTTTTAAAATTTTGGTTTAAATCCCTTAAAGCTAGATAATTAAATGTTTACCATGAATATGAGGAATCTTAGGGGTTTTATTGGGGTTCAGGATATGAGATAAAGAGAAATACGTCCATCTTGTGCATGTTTCGTGATTAGCTCACGATTAGAGGTAATCAGGCAAGGGGGTGCGGTCAAACCATGAACCCCATTAAAAGTGGGATTTTACACTTTTTTCCCCTCAGGATTTGATGAACCCTCACCCATTTTTCTTCTTAATTATTCCTCCTACATCCCTAGTGAATTACAAAACTCCCCAAAACAACTCGAGGATCAATATTCTACAATTCTAGTCTATTTAGAGCACCGGTGGTTGTGAATCCAAGCTCCAGGTGTGTCTAATCCTTCTCTTTCTTCCCTTTTCCAGATTGCGGATTTTGGTTTCATTATTATTCTTCAAAATCCCTATTACCCTATTTTTAACTAGATCATACATTAGGGATTAAAATGGTTCTTGAATCCATATCTAAGGTTAATTCTGAGGGTGCATTCATCTTCTTATTTGAGGTAGGTGGTCTACAAGTTATATCCCATAGTCTCATTGCGAATATGTGCATGTGTGGTTGAGTTATTGGTTCCTTCTTGTTGTGTCTTTGATTCCTTTAGTGATATATGGTAAAATTGTTGGTTGAATGATTATTTAGACCACTCATTATCCTCATGGGATGTATTGAGATTTATTAGACTATTTAGGGCCACCCATGGGGTGGCCAATATTCCCAAACATAGAAAATTATAATGTTAAGCCTAAAGTTCACTTGTATTGAAATAGTTCCCATGATAAATGTGTTGACATGTTGGTTCAAATTATAAATATTCACTAATGAAATTTTTGTCTAGTTATTGGCAATGGCATAAGGGATTGTTTGTAAATTTTTGAAAAAGCATTAAATAGAATAAAGTGAATGTGTAAAATGACTTATGAGTTTTGTAATGTAATTTCATAAATGGGATAATGCATGTGAATTGATGAACCATGAGAAATTGGTTAATGTATATAAATTGTTAAATAACCTAAATGGGTTAAGGTATGAAAAGGAAAATGGGTTAAATGTGTTATGATAAGTAAATTGTAAATGTGTTAATGGGTTAAGCTTGATAATGATTCATGTGTTGAATTAAATGTAAATTGTAAATGTTATCTGTATTATTTGAGAATGGTTTTGGATATGGTATATACGGTTAATGGATAAACAATCATGTGCACATGGATTTGTAGTTGTGGTATATCAGACTTGGGGATTTACACCCATGGGTTAGGTTAGACTAAGTTTCTAAACCCCGCCCCATAATTCATGGGTTAGGTAAGGGGACTGAGGCTCTATGCCCCTAATAGTTTTTTTTTATGAGACTAACAAGAATTTGGTTCCAAGGTAAGTGTGATGTACTTGTGTATTAAATATTTCCACTAATGATATAGGGAAATTAACTTATTCCCTTATGAAAAGTAATTAACTAGCTTAGGTCATAGTGAAAATGATGTAAATTCCTAACCCATGGATTAATTGATGAAAATGGATTAAGCAATGGAAATTATTTGAGTGGTGGAAATGGAAATAATGTGGTAAATTGTTAAAGTGAATATTGTTAACAAATGGTACCTAAGATGTATTTTTTTACATTGTCATTTATTTAGTACTTTCATGCACTATCTATTTAGACTGGATATTTTATTGACATCGTTGGTGGTGCCCTAATGAGTTGTACTCACACCCTACTTGGGCCTCCATTGGGTACTTGAGAATATTTCATGGTTGTAGGTCAGGATAATGGAAAGGGACCAATGCTATGGAGTTTGAGTATGAATTGGGATGTGCATGGATGAGGATCCATGCTTGGAGTTCAGACCCATTTTGGGGATTCGGCTAGTTGTCTTTATTTTGGGTTTCCATAACTTTTGATATTGTTATCATGACATTTCATATTTATCTTTTGGTTGTGGTTGTACCCTATTTAGTAAATGGTTGGTAATACATATTTCTAGTTATTTCTTATTGTTTCCTTTACTTTTCTATGTAATCTTCTATAGATTATTATGGTGAAGAGGGTATAATCTCCCCACATGACCTATCAGACCCTCACTACAATTTAGAAACCTCTAGAATATTGGGAGGTGCACTTAACGTCATGTGAAGACCTAGATCAGGGCACCAATTTAGTGGATATTGGTTCTAAGATATTACAAACTGTATATTTTAATAATTTTCTAAGTTCCCTATTAAATAAAATATAGAGGAAATATCTTCATAAAAACTAAAGAATATGAAGAAGATATAAGCTAAGAAGTTGATGAAAATCTCATATATAAGTAAAGGAGAAGAGGATTACCCTCGAGTTGAAGGTAATAAAAGTGTAAAAAATTATGTTATATCTATTGATAGTTATCCTCTACAAGAATCTAGTTCAGTTGGTGATGAATATGTTCCTACTAAATCACTGGTTTATTTTTATTCTAAAATATATTATTTCATGAAAATTATCCCTATTTAAGTTTTCAATTTCATTTTTGAGTTCATAATGGGTCTATATTGTGAGAAAACATCATTGGAGATAGAGAGAGAGTCCTTAGAGAAGGAAATTACTATAAGGTTGCAAACATGAAGAAATACCATAAAATTTGGGGAATCCAAGAAACAATTTTTATTATTTTATAAATAAAATCTCTCTATGGATGAAGAATAGTTATAAAAGGTACATTTTTAGAAAATTTAGATAAGAAAAGTCTTTTATGAGAGGTTCCATCTATTTTAAGAAACTCATATAACTATTATTGATTTTAATAATGGTTAATTAGATATCAAGGTTATAAGAATAAAGGATATTGAAAAAAATCAAGAAATGATAAGATTAATAAAGATAATTTTTAAAGGATGAAGATAAAATGGGAAGAAATTTTTAGATTTTTTGTGGTTGATAAAATACCCTCAATATGAACTATCTTGAGATGGAAATCAAATTAAGAAATCTAAAAGTGACATAAATTGAATATCTCCAATATTTTAAGAGAATAATTTTTTCCATAAATATTTTTAATGATATTATTTATACCAAAACTCCTCATATTATTCTTGAAATGTTCTTGAAATCATCTGGAGATATATTTACTACTTATTTAGTGAAAAAGGTAACCCTTTCTTTAAAAAATGTTATTTATAATAATTTTATTTCAATGGATAGTATAAGTTACAATGTAAATTATGGGAAAATATGGTTGTAGAAAAAATTTGAGAAATTCATCATTAAATTAAGGGTGGATTTAATTAAGATAAAAAATCTGGTTCTCTAAAAATATATTAAAATGTTGGTTTTCAGTCCAAAAATAGAAATATTCTTAAGTCGGATACATTTCTATTGAAGGAAAAAAATCAATGTTCATTAGTAAATTTTTGGAAGATAAAAATTCCTACATAAAGGGGGAGTGTATTTAAAGTGAAGATAAATTCTGTTGATTTGAGAAAAAGTACACAGAATATGGGAATCAATTTTTCGATTAAGAATAGGTTTTAAATCTTAGATAATTTATATAAAAATTATAAAAATTCTGGTTATTTATATGAATAATGTTTTTTTATGAATACCATGCATGATTCTTATGATTTTTCATAAATAATACCATGGAAGAAGAGGATGAATAAAATAATTAAATAGGATGAGTTCACCTTAGGGTGTATGAAAAAGGAAGGTATTAATCAAAACGTATCCATGAAGGCTAAGAGAAATGTTACACTGAAGATAAGATCGTCTATTATGGAATAAAAGGAAAAATCATGGATCATTGAAAATATTCCATTATTATTAGTGTTGATGGAAGAAATATAGATCTATAAATAAGAGAAACAATCCAAGAAATAAACAAAAGGATTTCTTTGGTTGAAGACATTTATGAGAATGAATAAGAATTAAAATTTCTCAGGAAGTTTATAAAAAGGGGTAACCTAGGAATTCTTACAAAAAATAGGTTTATTATGAAATAAGGTTAGATGTATTTCTAAATAATTCATCACACTCATGCCTAAAAAAAGAAATAGTGAAAAAGATGAATCATTCACATGGGAATTCATGTGTTATGTTTGCTATTGTGAAAAGAATATTCCACATAAGAAGATAATTTAAAGTTTCAATAAAACCATGGCTCCTAAGAAAGTTGGTATCTGTAAAATCAATGAAGAAAGAATGAAGAGATTTCAAAAAACAATATCTAAAAGAAAGGTGTTTCTGGGTTTAGAAACAACTCTCAACACTGTAGGTTAAAATATCCATCAAGGAGTGGCCTACTATTTTTTACATCATAACTTGAATACTATTTATAAAAATAATTCTTGGAGTTTAACTAAAATATAATTGTCATTGATAATGTGATTTATGGATTTTATCAATTAAATGAGTGACATGTTGAGAAGGATACTATTTTCCCATCATTCTTTTGTTTGAAATAATTCTATTTTTAGGTGTATAATTTGAATAATTAAATGATATATAACGTGAGTAATATGTGGTTATTAAGAATGGATCTAGGAATTTAATTGTTTACTCATGTATTCTATACCAATTACTTCTCATATAGACTTTGAGTTAACTAATTGATAATCCTTAGTTAGTGACATCCATTGTATTTATCATTAATAAGGGGGAGAAATAAAAATTAGATAAAATGAGAATATTTAATTTAGTGTGAAAGGGGAATTCATAATAAATCCAAAGGGGGAGATTGAAGTTCCCAGTGGATTGCGATTAAGAGTGTTTTATTTAGTGTTAGTATCTGATAAAGTTAATATATGTTGAGTTTGAAAGAAGAACCCAAGGAATGGGAAAGTAGGATAAGACAGAAAGTTTTTATTGAATATATAGTGAAGAATTAGAAAGATTTATAAATTAATTTTTCATACGTTAAATTCTTAACATGTAGAATTATAAGTGTAGTTGGATGATTTTTAGAATAAGGTGATGACATGAGGAGATATGGATGTCAAGTATAGTCTAAAAAACTATATAAGTTGAGTATGGAATATAGAATCCCCTAGTTATCTATGAATTAAATAATGCATTTGCACTAAATTTTTTGGCTCATGAATTTTAAAGTCATTATTCTATCTTTCTAGAAATGTTTTGAGTTTCATGGAGTATGTATCATGCTATATATATTGTCTCTATCAAGAAGTTGAGGATCTTGATATTATTAGAGAAGATTTAATTTCGATGGTATTATTTTGTTTATCATTCTGTTATTTATCATGAAGGATTATATAAAATCTATATGTACACACATAGATTATAATTAAAGAGCTAAGTTTATACTTAGTTGGGATGAGTAATGTGAATCATTAATTGAAAATTAATTAAATCACTATCAGTTAAAGTAATTTAATGATCTTTGAGAGAAAAATGTGATGAGATAGTGGAATATGAATTTAAGTAACTCAAAATGATTCATTTTATGGTTTAATAGATTTAGGAATTGTGCTGAATATTTTTATTGAATTTTGATGAATTCATAAAGTGTTTTGAGATGTTATGAGATCATTTGAAGTGTCTAGAGATGATTTGAAGAATGTATAAGTTATTTTGACTTTTATTGAGTTTATATAAAATAATAACTAAAGTTTCAATCATGGTAAGTAATATACAATAGTTTTAAAAAAATTAAAGGATAATATGTAACATTAACACTTAGATTTGAATGATCATTCAAAGTTAAGTTTTGAAAAATACTAAGATATGTAAGAATGGAAATGTGTTCACATTGTGATATGTATGATTAACTCAGATCATAAATAATATTAATATTATAATACAAATATTAAATTCAAATTTTTACAGCTTATGTAAGATTATTTTTTAGGATACTTAAGAGTAACCTATAGTTATAATGGATATGTAGGATCTTTATGGAGGTCACATAATATAAAGTAGGTTTTCTTAGCAGATATATAATATTAAGTGTTATGATTCTATTTTGTTGTTCATTGAAGAAATATCATGATTTTTTTTATGATTCATGATTTAATCTATTAATGGTACTAAAATTTAAAGAGACATATGTCACTATGAGTAGGAGTTTTTCACTGCAATTGGTTTTTCCTATAAGCATGTGGATGTGGAAAAAAAGATATGGAATTTTTGGAAGCTCAAATAAATAAATAAGCTGATATTTTTTGGATATTTGAATGAGTATTTTAAATGAATATTTGGGAGGATATTAGAATGAAATTAATGGAAATTAAAAAAGGTGGTTTTGAATTATATTTATGAATATCGGAACTGGAGTATTGAAAATTTATCATTTGACCAATTTAAAATATGAAAATCACAATGTCAAATTTCATAATAATTCTAAATTTAAATTTTTTAAAATATACTCATGATCAATAAAAAGTTTTTAAATATAATATTTGTCAAATAAGATAGTGGGGGTGTAAAATAAATATTGAGATATTGACCTAATACTTATAAATTTATGAACCCAAAGGAATTGTTGAACTATTTTATTTATTTTCAAATATTTATGAGAATCTGTAGAATTTATTGAGGATTTTTTTCTAAGGTTTTATAATGGGTTTCAAGTTATTTTATATGATATTAGGTTGTTGGAATATTTTTGAGAAGGTACTAATATTTTTTGGAGAAATTATATGATTCAAAATTTTAGAGAATATTCTAAAAGTCTGTAACACTACTACGATTCAAAAAAAATTCAGTACAATTCATAAGATTTATTTTGGAATGTTAGTGGAGGAATTAAAAAGGAATGAGAATATAATACCCATTTTTTATAAGTCTTGAAGTTTACAGGATTTCATATGAGTCAACCCTTGATTTTTTAATATCCATACTAAGTAGATATCATAAAATTATATAAGTCTCATTTTGTAAGATCCATTTAACTCTTTTGTAAGAGTAATTCTCATTAGTGACACTAAAAATTCAATAAAGTAAAGAGAACTCCTTTTATTTGTAAGAGTCATTTACTATTATGAAACATATTTTGAAGTTAATAATTAGAAAAGGATTAAATTTTTAAAATTAGATCTGGTAGTTCATAAGGTTTATCTAGAGGAATATAAGAGTCATTTACTCTTATAGGAAGGTTGTTCTCTAAAATATGGTAAATTTAAGAAATACTTCCAAAAATAAATTTAGTCAATATAGAATTTTTTCTTCAATCAATTAAACAATAAAATGAAGAATTTTGTGATTATAGTAGAGTTTTGAGAAGATGAACTAATCTTTTTTTATGGATAAAAAGGGAACACCATGAGGCAATCTAAGGAAAAAATTACAACTAAAGAAGGTATTATTAATTATGATATTGTTACACCACATGGATGATTCTAAATGTTAGTGCATGATAACAAAGATATCATGGGTAATTTTTATGTAATGAATTTAAATTCCATGTCATATTTATTGTATGCTTTTTATTCATGCATTCATCTTAAACTAGAAGTAGTTATTAAATAATTTTTAAGGGAAATTACCACGATTAATTAGTAAAGATCATGAGAAATTAAAGACTGAGTGTCAAGGGGAGATCATGGACCAATCCTTGGTCCAGTTTTTGTGTATTGAATAAATAGTAGGAGGAAGAGGAGTTCAAGATGAACTAGGAGTGATGAATATTGAGAATATTTAAGATAGGGAAACTAAGACTAGAACATAATATAGTGTTTAAGAAGAATAATATTTTATATTTATCAAATAAGTATAAGGACGATGTGTATACAATACTTATGAAATTATTTCCTAATATTCAAAGTCTTGTAAGTAGAATAAGAATATCACAAATGGTGATGTTGTTACATATTAGAGCTCAACTAAAGATATTATTCACTGTACTGGTGGTTCATTTTTATCAATGGGTGGAAACTGATTTAATCATGTAGAGGAGAAAAAGTTTTGGGGAACACTATTGGATTATATATGATATCTTCCCATAACCACTTGTAATCAGATTTTTTATTTGTATAAAATCCATGACTCAGACTTGGACTGATCACAATAAAGATGTAGTCACCCACCTTGGGTGATAACCATGTAAAAATTGTATGTGACTTGTATTTTTCTATTTATATTATATTATGTATGAGAAAATTATATTTGAATGAATTTTACTCTAATAAGTAATAAATATTCATTTCAAGAAAAGAAATAGTAAAATAATCATTACTCATTCAACCCCCCTTCTCAATAGTGTTGCCCATTCTGGGGCACTTCATGAATATCTAGAGTGTTAAGGTTCAAAAAGATAAATAATATAGAGAATATGATGTGAAGAATAATTGTTCAATATTATTATCATGGTTACTAAAGAAGGAATAGAAATTACAATTTAAGATAACCAGAAGGCTTGATAAAGGGTGAGAACAGAGAAAACATTTTATTTCATGTTTTTTCACATCCATTGATCATTTTGAAGTTGAGAGAGATAGATATATGTGCATTCCATGGTATCTAATTATCCTCTAGTAGTTTAAGTCCATTGGTTAATAAATAATATCTACTATTATTGTTGAATTAGTGTGGTTAATTATTGAAGATCTTATTCAATGAAGTTGGAAGAACCTCTATAAACAGAAGGGATCCATTATAAAAACCTATAGGGGGTATCTAACTTTTGTGAAATAGTTATTGAGGTTATGGATAGTAGCTCCATTATTATAATCAATTATTATTATAGTATATATTTTAATATCAATGTTAACCTAGATGTAGCAAGGATGTAGTTGCTCGCATCTAAGGCCAACCTTGTAAATATTGTGTATTATTGTCCTCTTTCATTTATTACTTTGCATGTCATGTGTGGTGTTTGTAATCATTAAACAATTTCATTAATCTTATAAGGTATAAAGGTTTTTAAAATATGGAAGTCTTATTTAAATGATTCAAAAGAACTCATTCACACTAATTCACCCCTAGTATAGTTGCATGATCCTCAAGGCATGTCAATGTCATTAACCAAGGAATGTCACTCCACCTCTTTCATATAACATTACATGCCAATATACACCAAATAGATCATATTTTTTATTAAAAACAATTATCCAATAAAAATTAATTACTTAAATAAATTAATCAACCCATTAAAATCCAACATTAACTAAATTTTCAATAACTATTGAAAATTTACCATTTTAACAATCACAGTCAAAAAGATAAAAATAACCTCAATAATTTTAAAAACTCTCAAATATAAAATTTCTAGATCTTCAAAATAACATTAAAATTAGGTAATGAGTTTGATAATTCATTCATCTTATTTAATGATCCCTGAATAATAATTCATTATTTATCAATAGCAGTTATCTCGTGAAAAAAGGAAGCACCCTAATTAAGAATAATGAGAAGCACTAAGAGGGGTGGGTGCTTCCAAAAACACAAATTCTCATATATTATCACTATAATAATAAATATATTTATATCTATGATCTATAAATGAAACTAATAAGCTATGATAAGATATAGGGATAGAGATAGAACACACATAACACAAGAATTTTACAAGGTTCACAATGCTCTTTTTATCGAATGATTGATATTTGATGTCTAATGGTTGTGATCCCAATATCAATTCTATTATATAATTATTAATAATAAAAATAATATGATTATAAATATGTTCATGAACTCTAATTACAATAATGAACAAAAAAATAATTAAATAATTGATAAATCTTTCACATTCCTCCTCAAATTCCTTTACATGTTGGATCATGTGTGGACCTTTTTTTCTTCTCGATCCTAAAAAAATACTCTCTATAATTATATATGAAATGTATAATAAAAAATATCACTATTATTTTAAACACACCATTTATTTAGAGAAAGACTCCAGCAACTGTGTTGGGGTGGCTACAACTTGGTATACCTAATATTAGATAGATCCAAAATCAACAGTTAAATTTCATACTTATCTCCTCATTTTTCACTAGTCATTTAGAGTCCTTGAAAATATCTCCCACAATTACCATGAAATAATTATCTTGTAAAAACTTAATTACTCTTCAACCTTGACATTAATTATTCAGTGCTATAGGAAATTTCTCTTTGATCATGGTTTACATAGACTTTTCTTTACACCATGACATGCACCATGCTTATTTTCACCTCATATCTCCACGGTGTTACTTTAAATTATTTCATTGAATTTCTTGTACCATAGGTATCCCTTCCATGGGTGTTTCCACTTTCAACCATTATATAATGAAGTTACACTATTCATGTTTTAAACCTCTTCATGTTTTACCACCAAACATTCATTAGACCAAAACCTATGAAATGATTATTTCTCATTAATTTAATTACATTCCATTTTGGAATAAATACCATAACATGATCAAGAGTTCCCCATATCATAAAATTTTCTTCCTCATAATTTATTCATTATTTTACTTATATAATAGATCTAATAACCATCCAACTCATCTATGAGTATGTTTTCAAAAATACAACATGAAATCATCTTCATAAACACCACATCATTAGATAGAATGATGTTATTGAGAGTTTTCCAACTCTTAATGTAAATATAAATACTATATTAACCCTAAATCAATTGAGATCATATCACCCCCCCCCCCTTCAATTCACTTTATATGGTTACTTTAATCCCACAAAAGATCAAGGGCACAAAAAATACTAATTTTACTTATAATGATGATCATTGTTTAGTTATGTTTAGTAGTGAAATTAATTACATAAAATATATTTGATTATATAAGTTATATTGGTCTAAAATATGATATATGAAATCTAAGAAAAATAAAAACCTATTCATGGAAAGATATATAATAAATTATAATAAATAGTATTGTTAATATATAAGGAAGTGATAAATAAAAAAATTATTTTTAATATTGATACTATCAGAGAAAATTTGATAAATCAAAATGTTCCTCCACATAATGTAAAAATTAAATATCTATATTTCATCCTTAAATGAAAAAATATTTCATAAATGTAAATACAAAATATTTATATTCACCTTGGGGTATGGAATTAAATTGTTTTAAAAAAAAATTATATTCACTTCAGAGAATGAAATAAAATTATTTCATCAGGTTTTGAGGTTTCTTCAAGAACAATAATATAAATATATAATTTGATATCCACAACTACTTTAGGGGAGATATTATTTATATGTTTGATTTTTTAAATGAAAAACATTGAAGTAAAATTATAATATTTATGTTATCCTTTAGGTATTATGGATTTATTTAATATATTTTATATATTATGTTTATAAAATTATGATGAATTTGGATATATAATACTCATTTTTAAATATTTTTTCAAGAAATTATCATGGTAAAATACTTATAAAAATATTTTGTACCTTGATTCCAGTCATATGAAGATAAAACGTTTTTTTGAAAATAAACTTCATATTTTATCATTGAAATATAAAAAAAACAATGAAATCCTCAATGGTTATGGTTGATCATAGGTGAAACCTAAAATTGATTGTTAGTTGTATTATTGCACAACAAGGTTCATGATAAAATAAATGTATATATAATGTGGGGAATAATTATTCATTAAGGAGATATATGATATTTATGATGTGTATGGAGATAGTTTTAGCATTAACCTCAGTATAGAGAATAAAATTTTTCTAATAACATGTTTGAAAATTAAAATCAAAACTCGATTGAAACCATGAAATATTTCAAAATAAAAATGATTTAGTTGATTATAGATAAATCACAATATTTATAAAAGGTAAAAACAATAGATAATTAACATGAAATTAAGATCACAATGCAATTTAAAAAATGGACAATGTGTTCTTATTTCAAATTATCTATTTATTATAGTTACCAACACTTAGTCAGGACTTATTTTCAGTGCACTTTATAAGGGTAAAATACATAAAGATAAACCCAGTATGAGTGGACCTGTGATTTCACACTTATTTTTTATTGATGATTGCATCCTTTTTACTGGATAAACTATAGTAGAATGAAATTTTATTATAATTTTTTTATAAATATCAAAAAAAATATGAAAATAGTTAAATTAAATAGATATAGGATTTATTTTAGTGTAAGACTTATTTGTGATAGGCATGATTATTTTTATAATCACTTTGGTGTTAAATAGGTATTGAATAATGACAAATATTTTGGGTCTCCAAATTATCTTAGATAGTTTAAAACGAGGTTTTTTCACGAATTATTTAAGGATCTTGAAAAGGGGTGAAAGGTTGGAATTATTAAAATATTTCACAAACTGGGAGTGTGGTTCTTATTCAATGAGTGGCATAATATATTCATACCTATGTTCTGAAACTTTTTAAGATGGATTTCACCCAATTTATTGATATTAATATGTTATTGGATAACTCTTTTTGGGGTAAGTTGGGTGATGGAATAAAATTCATTTTCTTTCATAGAAAAAACTATATATAATTAAAAAGTTAAGTGGATTAGAATTTTTAAATTTGGAATATTTTAATTTATTTATTTTAGAGAAGAATATTTTGAAAATTACATTAATCCATTAGATCCCTTTATTAGAATTTTTTAAATGAAACATATTTTCCTAATGATGATGTTTTTTGGGGTTGATTAGGTCCTAAACTAAGTTTTATATAGATAATAATTTAGGTTTTAGAGTTTAATATATTGGAGGGCCTTAATGACTAATTGGAAATGGATTTAATATTAGTATCTTGGTCAGATGCATGGATTTTAGATAAGTGTTATTGTAATCCTTTAACTCAGTTTCTAGATTTTTTGTAATATATGAGAGTTAGTGAACTTTTGGATGAAAATGATAATATCTGTAATTATGAAAAAATATATTAATTAATTAATGTTAGAGACAAAAATATTATTTTAAAAATTCTTATTGGCCTAAATTATGCTCATTTCTCTTAGAAAAAGGGAATTCCCCTGTGTGGCCTTTTCGAACCCTTCACACATGGAAATCCCCCACCCCCACAAAGGGGTCATTGCCTTGTGGTAGAGACCCATTCGAGGAAGGATCCATTTCCGGCTGAGATGGAAGAGCATCCCGGAGGGTAACGGCCCGGCAGCGATGGTTCGTCAAAGCGATTTGTCAGCATATTGGGTCACACCTCAATTTTCCTACAAAAGTACACTGGGTTTTCAGGACCAAGGGGTTACATGGTATAGGTTGGATTTCACCCACCATCTATTGCCTTTATGTACTCCCCCATCCACAATTCCAGGTGTAATGGCACCCATACGTTCAGGAAAGTTCCACATGAGGTAGAGGGGCCCACGAGAGTAGATAATGGCATATAGTGCGCATTGCCTTGTGAGGACTCGAACCCAGAACCTCGGGGTAGAGGAGGCCACGAGAGGTGATTCCCAACTCTATCTTTTTACTAAAGATTTAAATTTATAGGTTTACCCTATTTATCGTTTGGTTATATCATATTTTGATAATTTTTTAGGATCATTCATTTCTTTTAGAATATAAATCTTCCACTAAGGGTGAAGGATTTTTTTTGGTGAATTTTTTCATAATTTTATTCCCTTAAGTGAAGTCATATATCTTCAACACATAGTATATTCTAATTATTTCCATATTTTCATGGAGATAAGAAATCAAATTGTAACATCCTCAACTTGGTAAGCCTGAACAGACCAAAACTAGGTTGGTCCACTTGACTATAGGCATGCCTCACCATATTACAAAGACTACCAAATAGAAGTGATGGTTTAAAGGTGATAGTGGGGAGATTATAACCTTCTATAATAGTGATAAAGAGTAGTAGAAATTAAAAAAAATAACTCACATAGGTAAAAAAATAAGTAACTGAGATGGTGACATGATGCGTGACATAGCCCATGATATTAAAAAATGAGATACATTATACAATAACCAAAGAGGAAGTTTTGAGTTACCAAAGGAGGTTAAACTATATATAAAATAATCTAAAAACATACATAAATACATAGCTTCAATGAGAAAATAATTATATTCTCATGTAGTCTCCAAAAATAAAACTATCAACATCACACCTATGCATCCACTACATCTATAACCCGTAATAACCAGTCATGAGGACTTATCCTTTTTTGAGTCATGTGATACAAATTCTATACATGATCCAAGAATTCTATGAAAGGTGTGATCACAACTCAGTAGTCCCCCAACAATGGTGTCCCAGAACAAGTCAAATGAAAACATGTGTATGATCAAAATGAAATTATAATAGAAATATGAAATAAAATAAAATAATCACATAATGGAAGTTTTGGAATCCAAACCATCAACAACCCTATCAACATTTACTACTATTAGAATGGTATGATGCTCCCATGGTATGAACAATCCTGAAATCACGTATGGTCCTCCAAAAATCCCAAAATCATTTTGAATAAATAAAATGTCAAAAAACTCATTTAACCATACCAACCCATCTAACTTCAAAACTTATGGCTCAAAATACCATAATTAATCCAACATATAGTGACCATATTTCTCCCAAATGGTTATCACAATCATCACTTAAACCCAAAGTTATATCTACATTTTATACCTCCAAAAATTTAGGGATAAAAATCACTACCCAATTCCCCTACATCTATAGAGGATCCAACCTAAATCCTAGGTGACCAAGTCACCTCTCTTATTTTCACACAAACATAATAGACTCAGTCCCAATAGTGATCGGAAATGCCAATATACTATGTCCATACACATAGTGAACCTCAGTTTCCACCATCGATGTTGATCAACATTACTAACCTCATATTAGTGATCATCATCATCCTAAAACCATGAGTACCATAACAATTTTATATCCAAGCATCCTCTTCGCATATTTATATCATGTTTACACCACACGTTACAATGGGTACATGGTCATAGATGACCATGGTACTAGTATCCAACTCCCCAATTATTTTTCATATCCTTGGTTGGTCTACCACACATCATCCAAGAAAATAGTTTTAAAAGTAATCATGGGTATGTGAAAAATATTTGCACTTCCTAAATATCATATGATTCATCAGAAACACATAAAAACCATCTAGAAATCTTAAGGACCACCTACCTAGACTTGGAATGACTTTACACACTAAATATCATCAAGTTATTCTGTTTCAATCAAAGGAAATCATAAAATCTAGAATAATCCCTAAAATTTGGGATATATGGTGGAAAATACTATAAAATTGTGAAATATAAGGTTTTTATAAAAATTACTCTTATCCATACCTTTGGAAATCCCTATAGATAGACAGTTCTCAATTACAAACATGAATGAATGATATCCCACACTTGGAAAAAAATAACACAGATAGGGAGGGAGAATAGTTATGTAACCTGGAGGTTGAATAATGAAACCACATTCAAGAGGTTTTAAAATATTAATATTTTTTAAATTAATTTTATTGAAATATAAAAAACTAAAAAAATATTCCATTATTTCATGGACACTTTGGTCAGGGTGTAATACCCTAAACTAGGTTAACGTTGTGATGTGACCACCCCCTTTAAGAAGTAATTCTCTCCTTCTAGAGTGACACCCAAAAACTACATCCACCCTTTTTGATGTAGTCAGGTGCCTTATGAAACAACCCTTCACTATTGTGGTAAGAAATATCCCCCCTTATCCACCTTCATAATTAAATGCATGGGTTGTAGACTAATCAACTTCCATACCTCAAATTTAATTTCACACATCCCCTTGCCACACCGCAATCTTCTTTGTTTCAGTGTGGTCTTTTACCTATAGTAAAAAATTCAGCCTGATCCTAGGATGAATCCTCAATTACTGAATCCTTTCCTTCTCTAAAAAATTCACCAAAATAAACAAGTTTTATAGAAAATTTATATGAATTCACACCTTAAAATATATAGGGTGTTACAGCCCCCCCCCCCCACCCCATCACCACCGCCACAATAAAAAAAACTCATCTTCAAGATGTCCCTAACCATAACATTGAACAAAACTGAATATAACCTGAACATCCTACCCATCACATCCTCAAAGAACTAAAATAGAGATAAATTCATTTTTCAATTCCTAATCACCGTAATTAGAGGACATAGAAGGATGATTCGGACCATGGTCACTCCCCACCATTGGAATCACATAACCGGTCAAACCACAACCAAACTATATAACAAAATGATGGTATCATACTCAACCATAATCTATTAACCAACACTTTATAGTCACTAAACACACACTCACCATGCACCTAACTTTATTAATAAAACTCCATCCATAATAATGTAAGTTTATACCACATAACATACATAATGCACTATTATCTATTCTGAAAAACCAAAACCAACATGATCATGGAATAATTTTGATAGTCAATGTATATCTAGCCTAATTAAAAAGGGTTGTATTAACAACAATCAACTTACCCAAAACCTAACCTCTAGATTCATGTTCTCCATGGAGGTCACACTATGTGTCAACCACTTCTCTTACTATTGAACACTCTAATCTCTACTACAACCTAAGCATGCAGATGAAATTTAGGTTCTACCTTACTTCACTACTGCTGGTCTGACCTTGGATTCCTATATTTGACTTGATCTATGATCACTAGATGATTGTGATAACATTAAAAAAACTTATAAAATTTCTTATCTATATGCAAGCTTGACACTCCTTCAGTAGTCAATCACACTATGCTTGAATGTTCCCCAGCTAACCACAATGATAACATTTGGAAGACATCCCACTCCAAGGAGGAAAAGATAGTATCTTCTCTTTCCTCCATGTTCGACCTCCTCATAACTCTACCTCATTCCATTTTAATTTATACTACCTACCCCACCTAATGATTCTATCTGGTTTTTCACACTACCATTAGTCAAGTTTTGATCAGTAATCATATATTTTTCACTACATCATAAAATTATTTCAAACTAAAGATATTAACCTATAACCTAAAAATATAGTAAATACCATACTCAAATTTTCACATATTGGTGATCTCATATCCATATAATTTTGATTTTAAATGCAATATATCCTTTAAAATAGCTGTATAATTGATGACTGAAATACTCTCCACATATACAATAACTAATGTGCATGATCCTACCTTAGTGTCTTGATAAATAACTACTTAAAAAATCACTTAAAATATTTTAATTACATCACCTCATTTCAAACATCATTAACTTTTACCTCATATTAGTATTTCACTAGTCCCATAAGAATATATTTCACCAATTTTACCCTCCACCATTATGGAATCTTAGTCTAATAAAAGTTGGTTGGAACTAACTCTATCCAATATTTTTCTACCTTGGGTCCACCCTCCCTCAAGAATAATGCAGGATACTAAGACAAAAACTCTCTAATTGGATACATCATGGATATATCAACTCTCAGTGTCCCTCAATAAAAAATCTAGATAATCCACACCAAACTCACACTGAGTTTATCATAAAAAATTATCTTAAATCAATTGTCTATCCTATAACTTCTGCATATAGTGCATGATCATATCCACCCATAGGGGGTTCAACTATTCCACACCTTGGTGTCACCACATCTCCACCCTCATGGGGCCCAAAAGTTACATTCATTAGTGGTATCACAATAAAAACCAAATATCATGTTGAATATATATATATATCTGTGTGTGTATATATATATCAAAGATCATATATCATAAATAGGGAAAGTTGTAACAAGTGGTATATCCCAATATACCATACACTTCCCTATCAGCAAAAAAGTCTCATACCATTTTTCCTTAGAGCCCTACCTACCCATTTCAGGGTTACTTACCACACACCTAATAACACTAGGAAACAAACCAAGTTTATATGAGTAGAATTCCACCAAGTAGCTATGTAAGAAAACACAACTTATTGTTTTTATACATTAAACAACCAGACCCTTTTCTATAACTAGATAATCAAACACACACATTCACAATCTTTTCATGTGATTCTTATGTGCCTTAAATATTTTATTAACACACACTCGCTTTCCCTTGAAACCCAAGAGTCAAACCACAACCCAAACAATTTTCAAATATACAACTATTTTAGAAATCACCAAACCATAATAGAAAAAAACCAAATAAATAACCCAAAACTTAGTAAATTGGGAGTACTTTGTACAAGATTTAGTTACTCACATATATAGGATTCACATTCAAGTTCTAACCATCATGAATCTCTATGCAACCATCACAAATAAAAAATTAATAGCTTTCTTCGATACAACTTTACAAAATCCTCATTCTAGATGGACCAAACGAACCTGAATTGGGTAGAAAGACATGCCTAAAAGAATTTTCCTAGTATTGTAGTGGCTTCCAACTAGCAGTGGGGGTCTATATGTGATATTGAGGTGACTTTACTCTCATATCAGAGTTCCAAAGAGTATTGAGAAATAACAAAATAAATAAATCACATAGTAAAAAAATAATAAAATGAGATGGAAATGTGAATCACAACATATCCCATTATATAATAAAATTATTTATAATATACAGTTACATAGAAGAAAGTACTAGGTTTCCAAAAGTGGATCAACTATATAAAAAAATCCAAAAGTACCAAAAAAGTGATAACTCCAACATGAAACTGGGGATCTACCATATCCATCTCTAAAAATATAACCATAAACATCCCATATTTGGTCCACCATATATAAATAACTAATTTTTAGTGCATTTATATTTTTTGATCTATAAGGCAAAAATTTTGTGTGTGATATGAGGAACCCATGTAGGGTGTAAGTATAAATAAGTTGTTCACAACTAGTGTTTCCACTAAAAAAATCTAGTAAATATGTATTCATGGTTGATATTAATACTAAAAAATAGTCAATAAAACAAACTTATCACGTCATGGAATCCTTTACATCTTAATCTTGTGTGACCATATGCTCCCATGGTTTGAACACACCCAAAGTCTCACACAAACCTATAACAATTCCAAAATAAATTCAATAGAACATAACATCCCAACTCTATTTTGGTCATACCAACCCATTTAATTTCATAACCTATATCTCAAAAGACTGAATGAATCCCATATACGTCAATCATATTTCCCCTATCTAGTGATCATAATCATCAGCCAAAACTATGGACACATATATGGTATATCCTTCCACAATTCAATGATCAACATCACCAACTACTTTCACTACATCTATGGAGGATTCCACCTTATTTTCGGTGATCAAGTCAACCAATCTTATATGCACACAAACCCAATGGCCTTAGCCCCAATGGTTAGTGGTGTCATCAATATACTATGACCACTAACTTGGTGAACCTTATTTTCCACCACTAGTGATGATCGACATCACCACACCTTATACCAACAATCATAATTATTGGTTATGAACTAAAAACATATGTATATAATATATATAATATAATATGTTTCACGGAACATTTTAGGATAAGTTCATGACTCTACCACCTCATAGTCTAAGTGCATGCATTTTCAACTGATAAACAACATTAGGTGGATGCAACTCCCAAATTAGTTTCATTAGTTATAATTAATTATGAATGGATTAAATTTATTTCATTCAATGATGTAATTATAATAATAATTCTATCAAGAATAAATATGTGTCAATTTGTTAAATATGTTCAATGTATTTAATTAGTTTAAATGTATTGAGTATGGTTATATTAATGAATGATATACCTCATATTGGGTGTCGAGTATATACAGGCCTCCTAATTTTCTCTTCCTCCCAAGATATAGTTTATCACTAGTTAAAGGTGTCATCACCCCTTCGAAATTTATAAATCCTTAACAAACATTATGGGATACTTTAGTTAGTGTTATTAGGAGGCTTTGTTCTACGGATCTAGTGATTGAAATCAAGCATACTTCATCAAAAATTGAAAATAGAAGTTGTTTTTATCTAGGTATGTAGGTTCATATTCTTCATATATATTACATATTGACTTTTTCAAAAATATATCAGGAACATTTATGTGTTTGATTCCACTACCTTTGTTCATATGATGAACCCCTGCAACCTATCAATCATATCATAGTCTTTTTCCTCATCGAGTGAACATGTTTCTTTCACTATTAAATGAATAACACATTTTATGAAATTGTAATTGGTTTTACCCCTCTTTGTGTTATTTTAAATAATAATATAATTCAGGGAGAACCACTCAATATTATGTTAATATGTTAATGAAATATAGAGTAGAATGCATGGTTTATGTTAAGTAGTTAACAAAGTCTGTGATGCTGCTATAGGAAAGCAAAGCATTAGAGTTTAAGGTCATTAATAAATTGTTTATAAAAAATAGAATCATATGTTTTGGAATATTTATAAAATTTATAAAATTGTTTCATAAATAAATTAACTATGAAATTTTTATGGTTAATTGTGTTGATGTTTTTGAAAAAATTATTATAAATATTCCATTAATATTAAATAGTTAACATTAAGGATATTTTTTTCAATTTTATATGGTTTATAAAAATTCTTAAATCATAGTAAAATTTATTTTTAGAATATTTTAATTTATAAAGAGTTTAAAAATTAATTAATTTTAAATAGTTATAATTAATTATATAAATTTTTATGAAACATTTATTAATAAAATATCCCAAATAATGAATGTCAATATTTAAAGTAACTTTTATGAAATTATATGGCATGCCTTGTGATCCTAAAATAAAATTTTTATTTATAGATCATAATATTAATTTATAAAGATTTCATAAATTACAAAAATAAGGCTATAATATAAAATATTTTATATTTACAATTATTAATTATTCATTATTAATTAATTTTAATTGTCTAAAAAATAGGCCTTACTTATTTAGATTGCATCAAAAAAATTATTCGATAATATATATTATTAAATTATATATAAATTATATAATATTTAAACTATATAAATTGTATACAAAATAAAAAATTGAATTATAAAAATATTTATAATTCATAAAATATAATCGAAATGTAAAATAATGAATAATATGAAAGATTTAATTTTGAAAGTGGATATAAAATATTTATATTATTGATTATGGAATGTCCATAAGATTATTTAAATTATAAAGTTTTTATAATAATCTTTCATTTATGAATTTTTTGTAAATAGTAATTTCATGTTTAAATATTTCAAATTTTCATTTATTTAGAAGTTATTCCTTTATTTATTCTTGTATATAAATTGTTTATTGAATGTGAATAATTTGTATGCTTTATTTAGGTGATAAATTGATTATAATAAGTATATCATTTCCATACATGCTTGGTGCGGCTCCATAAAATTTAGTTTTTCATCTACCTAGACCTCGGTTTACTTTTAAAGTTATGAGCATATGATTATTTGTTTAATATAGATTTTCCATATTAGGTATTAGATATATCATGAATTCAATTCTCTATTGATTAAATTCTTCTCAAGGAGAGGGACATGGGGTCATATTACCCACAAACCTAGAGGTAGACACCTTGTTCTCTAAAGGTGAGTGGTTTCCTATCTATCGTTTCGGTCTTACACAAGTGGATCTTATTAATTTTATATAACTCTAAGCCTTTATATTAACTATTCATGTACCCTATGCATATGATGAATTTAGATATGTATGAATATACTTGGATTGTATTTTTGGGTAAATAAAACAATCTGCATGTTATTTAAAAGGCTACGCATTAATGTTGAGTGAACACATTGATTTGGTGGATGGAATACGGATTCTAAAACTAAATCATTAGAAGCATCCATGCATAAAGTAATAAAACATGAAAATATAAATATAGCATGAAATTAAATATTTATGAATTTAGTATATATTTAATTTATATTAAATTGGTGATAATTTTATGAAAATCCATTAAATAATAAGTGTAAGATTTCTTATAAAGTAGAACTTATCAAGACCTTGACCATTCAATGCGGGTGGCCTTAATAGTGAGGTTCCCATTAAGTATCTTGTGTAATGAAATCAAGTAATAAAGTGACCCTAATGGTAAGGTTCCTTATTTTGGGGATTTTATTTGGGTTACACTCTGGGAAACCTTGATAGTTAGGATGTTATAGGTGTAGATTTGAGTTTATCCATAAAGTTTGATTGGGTAAATGATTTACCCACTAAACTATCAAAGAATCGTAACTTTTATGATTGGTATGATTTCCTACCTAAATATTCATAGATTATTTACATGATACCAGATGTAAGTCATGATGAAATGTAGATCTTGTATCCCAGAATAGATATGATATACGAGGTCATTATTTTTAGTGGGATATTTTTTTATTAAATTTACATGATAAAAATATTTAAAACATGATACTCACTCACTGATATGTCATTTTTTAAATTATGTAATACTTCATGATAATGATATTGAGATCACTTATAGGTATGAGAAATAAAAAAATTAGATATTTGTACCTAATTTTGGTAAATTTTCAAAAGGAAAAGCATTATGAGCATCTAAATATCAATTTTTTAGAGATCAATTTCACTAATTTTGACTCTTGGGTATCTAATATCGAGTGTGAATCAAACATTTGTGATGAAACAAAATACCTATAGACATATGAGAATTGATAAAGGTTGAAATATATATTTTTTTCAATAATGGAGAAATATTTATTACATTTGAGGTTGTAATATATTATCTAACATTTCCAAGAGGATTATTCCTAAAATTATAAAACTATTATTATGTCCCTCCCATAAACAGAAATTTTATTTCTATATTTTGTTTGAATAATAAGGTATTTTAATTTTCTATTAAGAATAAAAGTTTATATATATATATATATGAATGAAATTTTTTATGGAATTAATAATATAATAAATTATTTATACATTATATATATGGATAATTATATTTAGACAATTTAGAATAATAAGGTTAGGGTTGATTCTAAACCCACCCACCCTTTCCATTTTTTCCTTAGAAATATAAATGATAAATGAATTCAAAAATTCCATAAATATTGATTATTTGAATCATTATATTATGAATCATTTAATCATTTTTAATATTCTTTATTATGAAGGATGTCCAAAACAAGATAAAAGGGATAGTGGACCATTGGATCTCATTCATTGTGATATGTGTGGACTAATGAGCACAAAAATTAGTGGTGAATTTGGGTACTTCATTGCCTTTACCGATGAATTTAGTAAGTATATATATGTTTTAATAATAAAACAAAAATATAAATTATGAAAAGTTCAAATAGTTTCATAAGGAAGTATAGAATCGGCCGGGAAAAATTATTAAGATTATTTGATTAGATTAGGGTGGTGAATACTTGAGCTTGGAATTCATATATCATTGACAAGACAATATTTTCATAAATTTATTATTAATTTTAAATAATTTAAATCCCACAATATTAATCAATTATTATGTAAATATCACATTTCTTAGTTTCATGAATAATCTATAGTTTAATTCAAAAATTTCTTAAAACTTGATTTGTAATTATTTATTTCGTATTTGGAATTATTAGAATAAATATTACACTTAATGTTGGGTGTTTTTATGTTATTATAGGATGTTTTAAGGTGATTTTAAAATATCATAGTTTATTTAAATAAGTTTGAAGATTATTTGAAGGATTTCTAGAAACACTATGATAAATTTGAGGAAAATAGCTAAGGAGATTATCTTACGGTGGCCTCGTAAGATAATTGATGATCCATGTAGGAGATTTCATCTTTGTGTAGAAAATTTTTGTTGAGATTACAATATTTCATGTATTATTAATAAATTTGAAAATTCTTAAAAGATATGTTGATCTACTAGATGATATTTGATTAAGTTAAGATTTTTAAAAGGAAAAATTCCTACATGGAAGACATTTGGCTGTTCGTATGACATTTCATCTACCTATAATAGAAATATCATATGTATAAGACATTTGGTTGTGTTTTGTAGATTTTTTATACACATATGTTATTTAAAAAGGTCATATTACATTTAATATATGTGAAGAATAATTTTCCTATGTGTATGAAATTTGACTCATGTAAGATAGTTTTCTTTGTAAAAATAATAATGAAGGATGATCACTAGCCGACCTCAGGGGACTCATTTTTTATTTCAATCCAAGACTTTGGGGTGAAACTTTAGAATTCATGTGACCATTAAAAGGAGTTAACTTGAACAATAATATAAGTAATATTTTAATTAAGAACTAAGGATAAAATCTACATATTTTTAGGAAGACTGGATCACTTGGATATTTGAATCTGTGAGGAATAATGAGACTTTTCAAAAATCCAAAGAGAAAATATTTCATTGGATTTGACTAGTAGAAAGAGAAGTATGGAATGAATCATTGAATGGAATGTGAGGCTGAACTATATAGGTGTTCTTTTCTTAGGAATACTACTAGAGAACCTGTTTTTGTTGTTGTTTACTACTTTCAATTTATTTTATATTTTTATTTAGTTTGTAATGTATTCTCCATATTTCTTCATCTCTATTGCCCATAAATTATAGGGGTAAAACTTGAGTTATCATGGATGGGAAAGAGATCCATTATAATTATTGAGTCATAAACATAATGAATAAAACCCTCTTTCATTCATTGATTTTAGTTTTTTAGTGGTGTTTTGATACTTTTAATACAATTTTGTTTTAGATTTTGAACATTTTTACTCTTTTATTATTAGGTTGATAATTCATAATCTCACTTTACCTAGTGAAAATTTTCTTAAAGGAATGGTTTTTATTATGTGGTGAGTTTCTAGAAATTATTGGCACATGTATAGTGGTTGTGAGTTTCTTTTGAATTACCCACTAGCACAAAAACTTGATCGATTATTGGCTTGATATTCTAAGTGAGGTTTTATAACTTTTCAAACACATAGGATGAGACACTAGCCAGGAAGTAATCATTGTTACATTAATTTCCATAATAACCTTCAACCAACGGTGATTGATGAATTAATTGAGGAATAATTCATCTATCAATTAATAAAAAGAAAATTAAAACTATTTCAGAGACTATAAAAACATTACACATGGAAACCCAACCTAGACCTATCACATTATTCACCATATTTAGTTTAATATACTTATGTCATTATTTTTTCTATATTATAAAATGAAAAAATTTTAAAATACACTTTTTTATTAAGTGATGGCTGATTTTTTTCATTCTTCTCTAGAGAGTACCAAGGGTTACCACAACTACTACATTTAACCTAAGTGAAATAATTTTTATTATATATCAATGACAGTTATCACCAAAAACATGGTATTGTTACTGGGGAGGTAGTGTAAAATCACTAACCTTTAGTTTTCATGACCATATCCTCAACTGAACAAATTTACCCTTTTGAATGAGAGATAGAAATTATATTTCTATCCAAACTTAGTAATTTAAACTTAAAAGCAAATTTCAAATAATTTTAATTAATATATTCCAATGACACTATAAGTGAACACTGTGAGCCTACTATCATTACTATAAATTCTAATCAGTCCCTTGGTAATATATGTGCACCCTAATTCATTAACCAACAAAATCAAATAACTATGCATGTTTTTCAAATTATTTTGAAATAAAATTAGAATTAATTTAGCTATTTCTAAAATTTCATGGATTAGAAAGTGAATATCTAAATGATAATATCAAATAATTCATACATTTCTATTAAATATTGAATCCATGGGGAGTTTCTAAAGAACAATTGAATTGGAGGGTATTCCCCTTCTCACTTGAAGGAATAACAAATAAATGGATGTAAAACTCACAACCGGGAGAGATCCATATCTGGAATGATCTACATAGGATTTTTGTTAGAGATTCTTCCCCAATTCTAGAAGAAAAAACATCAGGATGGAGTTTTATTACATTACAAAGGCTTGTAGATATACTCTCTTTGAGTGCTGGGAGAGGTTTAAGAAGTTGTGTGTCATTTTCCCTCATCATGATAATTAAGAACGTCATTTTTAGTCTTATTCTACCAATTCTTACTCTAAAATGATATAAATTTGTTGGATAAATCATCTAGAAAAGCATTTATAAAAAAATCACTAGAAGTCCTAATGGATTGATTGAGAAGATAACAAAAAATTCATAACATTATGGAATTACAGGTACAGGAACAGGAGGTATCCCTAAGGTAAAAACTTACGATTTATCACATTTTTTGGAATCTAAACTTAAAGAACTATCCAATTGTAAGATCAAGGTTTTTCTATGAGGTAAATATCTGATTATTTTTAGTCTAAATATTTTATTATATCTATATCACAATGCCTAATGGTACCAAGTAAGGGTTCATGAGTGTTTGAGTCGTGTTTGAAGCTCAGATCTCCAGTTTTTGGAGAACCAAAGTGTGACACATGGTTGGAGCATAGTTAGTGATAACCATGTGTCTCAATCATGGAACCCAAAAAATAGAGGTGAATGGTTTTTCTAACCATAAAACGGATTCCACGTGACTATTTGAAATATATAATAAATTATAGAGGTAATTTTCATGATGTGTTCATAGTTTTTATAACCGAACACCTAGTTCATGCAGGGTGTGGGGTGTGATACAATGTCAAACACATGTTTTGTCTAATTTTGCACATGGACCATGTGAGGGTGTGGCCTTTTGTAATGTCCCTGTCCTAGGATCCACTAAACTGGTGACCTGAGCTGGTAGTTACATGACTTCAATTGCACCTCCCCATACACCATAGGTTTCCGATTAGTAGTGAGGGTCTAATAGTTCATGTGGGGAGACTATACTCTCATTACTAGAGTAAGACACAACAGATAATAACTTAAATAACAAAAATAAATGAGAATAATAAATAGAATTCATAATGAACCAATTCCAAAAACTGGGTATACCATATAAAATAGTAAATATGTCATGCCATGCTAAAGTTTCAAGTGAACAAAATCCCAAAATAAAGAAAAAAACAGGATCCCAAAAATGTTCTGGACTCTAAGTCTGGAACCTCACCAAACATGTTCCATGTCCAACTCAACTCCCTAAAATATGGCCCTTTCCTTTTTCCAGACCTACAAGCATGAAATCTACTCAGGTACCCAATGACAGCCTGAGTAGTGTGTGAGTATAAATCAGTAGGCCACCACCAATAGTGTCTATAAAATATCCAACAAAGATAGATAGTTCATTCAAGTGACAAATGATAAAAATTAAGTATAAATAGTTCATTGGGCCATTCTAGACTATGTTCATTTAATTTATACTACCATTGAATTTGGGTTCATTGCTTAGGCATTTCATGATTTAATCTACCCCTTTCATGTGTTCAATGGATTATCCACATTCAATATTCTCAAGATTATGGGAATAAAAACAAGTCCTTTCCCACTAAGCATCGTATTATAAAAAAACCCATAATCCTCACCTGGAAGCCTCAGTCCAGGTGGAATGAAACCATTAGGGGAATAGAACTTTGTCCCCTTCCATAACCCATGCATTTAGGGGTGGAGCTAGAACCTCAGTCCAACTCAACCGGTGGGCGTAGAACCTCAAGTTGATACCCCACTCAACCAAGCCATGTTCACATGCTTATTTATCATTCACCGTAACCAACCATAGACAACATCATTCACAACATCACTACAATATAAATAAATGGTAAATTAACATTATTTACTCAATACATTAACACATTCATCATTTATATTACTTAACCCTTTTTCCACATTTCCCATTCCCATACTTATCTCACTAATCATATTCAAGTATAAGCCAGTCACCTAGAATTTTCCCATTAATCCATTTAACCCCTTTTGTGTGCCAACCAAACAACTTATTAGGCCATTACAAAACATAAGTGTATTACTAAACCCCAATTTCATATCCTTTAAGCATATTAACATATTCATCATGGTATCTACGTTCTCACAAAATGACCTTACACTTACTTAGCTAACTCTAAGTTCAGGAAATATTGGCACACCCCACAGGTGGATCTAATTTGGCCGATTCATCATCCTTGCATCCCATGGGGATAAATAGGGGTTCAATTAACCACTTAGACACCCAATACATCACATCATGTCAATGGAACCAATAACTCTTCAAAAGAGGGAAAGAATAAAAACCCTACATACACAAATCTACACAAAAACCAAGGGATATAACTTGTAGACCACCTACCTTGAATCTATTGGCGAACGCACTCTCAACCAAGGACTTAGATATCGATTCGACTAACCCTTGAATATTTACACTAAATCTCACCAAAAAAGTAGGGTTTGAGAGCTTTGGATGGATATGGGAAATAAATACAAACCCTAAACAAAAAAGAGAAACAAGAATGAGATTATCCTTACCTGGATCTTCAATCTGCAATTTATGGCACTCTAAATGGCCCTAAGATTAGGTAGATTGGTCCTTGGATGCTCTTGGAGATTTGTGGGCATCACTAGGGATGGAGGATGAAGAAGGGAGGAAAATCCTAAGTGCCCCTTATTTCCCCCATAATGTCATTTTTGTAAATTTTTTAGAAGTTTCCAGGCCACACAGTTTGCCAAACCGTGTGCAAACTGTGCAGAGTCTACTTCCCGCACGCCCTCTCTCTCTCTTATGGTTTTCCATACTGCATGAAAGTCGTGCATATTTCCACTTCCCACACAGTCTCCCCTCATAAGATTTTCCAAATCGTGTGTAGATCATGTAGACGGCCTGGAAAGCCCCTTTCTCCACTTTTTCATGTCCCAAACCCCTGGAACACCCTCGATCCTTCACAAGGACTTGTAAAAATACTTAACTAACCACAAAAGGGGACTAAAACGGATACATAAACAAGAATGTACCTTTTGAAGAAATATGGGATCTTACACCTTTGGGTAGTGCAACCTACATAGTTGGTGCATGGTTAGTCTAATTGTGTGTTCAAACCATGAAACCCTTTAAAAGGGGAGAAATTAGTATTTTTTCCTTAAATCCTTATAACCCTTCAACCCTATTTTCTTTCACTCAAATTCACATAATCTCCCATGATTGGAGATCTCTTCCTTATCCTCATATAGGCTTTGATCAATCTCCTCTATCTAAGCTTGTAAGAAAATTTTGTTCATCATGTTGGATCCCCCTCAGTTAATACCTCATTCCTCTTGATTCTTTTCTCAGTTAATCTCACCATATTGGATATTATTTACATAGGAGCTAATATACCCTATTTTTAGGGTGATTTTCTAGTTTCTATAATTTCTCCCATTCCATCTTGAATATGAAGCTAATATAAGATTATTATTTGTATATCAACATAAGGTAGGTTTTCTAGTACTTTACCATAAAATTATTGGTGTTTATATCATGTTTAATTGTTCCTTGCATTAGACCTTCTGTGTGTCAATTCCAAATGTTAAATTCCACTAATTAAATGCCTATGAATTGATGAGATACTTCTATAGACACCTATTATTTTCATAGGTTGTGACCTCGATATGAACTACCCCTTGGGTGTATTTATTAAATACCCTTAACACTTCTACCTTTTTTTATGTGACCAACCCACCTCCTACATGGGATTAAATGAAATAAGAAATGGTATAAATGTATCATATTAACTATGGTAACTTATGAGTACTATTGGTTTTTATTATGACCATTATATGTTATTATAGGATACCATGCCTTGGGAAAGTTTTGGATTCCATTCCTAGGTTTTCCTTGACTACCTTGAGGATTCCACCTAATCATTGATGTGTTTTCCAAGAGTTGATACCCCTATTGGATTGATGACTTCCCATACATGTCTCTATGGACTCATACATTAATTTCTATGAAAATTAGAATGCATTGGATGATCTCCTTGGATTCAGATTGATGTCTCAAGATGAGGAACACCTCAGATTATCTATTTGGGATCTAATTCAGTCTAGACCAAGGATACATAGGACTTGTTCCCAAGGCATAGAATTATTAGTATTATTAGAGTGCAAATTTGATGGTGAACCACTGGATTTTTACTCACCCCCCTTATCTCAAACATCGCTAAAAATAGTTGTGAGTTTGTTTGACCTTATGAGTTCATGGTTTTACTCTTATGATATTACACATGGATGCCTTGGTTATATTCCTCAAGTCCTATCCACAACTATATATATATATATATATTTAAATGATGATATATGCTCAAAGAAATTCCATCTTAGGTTAAAGTGGGTATGTTCGTCCAGATGTACCATGAGTAACCTAATCTCAACATGGGTAATATTCACATCATTGCCTTATATTTATTATACATGGACATTGTTTATTTTGTTTTCACTAGATAGATTGTATTAAATGTCATTGGTGGTGGATTACTAAGTTTTACTCACACCTAGTTTGGATCATCATTTGGTACCTAGATAGACTTCAAGTATGTAGATTGGGATAAAGGGAAATTCCCATATATTGATGTTTGATTTATTTACTAGGATGGAGTATAGGAGTATAGGATCGAGCTAGTGATCATGATGCTATTGGAGTTTATTTTTTCATGGTACCATTGTATTCCTATTGTCATGTTTCCCTTATTCCATAATTTTTTTATAGAATCATGGAATCATATTTTTGTTTAGGATATTGATTATTGGTTATTCCTATAATTATTATATCTACATGGTCTATTTGTGATTATTATTCTTCCTTATTTTTTTCCTATGTTTTCTTCATTATACTGCTTCTAGTAGTTTATATATTGTATGACACTATGCTCTACTCTTATAAATAGGGTATAATCTCCCCACCATACCATCATATACCCTCACTAATAGTTGGTAGCCTCTAGCATATGGGGAGTCATACTTAAATCTGTGTGGCCAACTGGGTTTGGTTACCTATGAGTGTATCAGGATCGTGATGTCACAATGTGGTATTAGATCTTTTCTTTTCTTACCTTTATATTTTGGGATGGTAGAAAAGATATTAGGAAGTATTTGAATTTGGTAATGATCTCATTCCTAGTAGTATCTAACCCACGTATGGAGAAAAATCCACATTTCCTGCGATGGATCCTATTGTTCTAGTTTTTTCCAATTATATTTTTACTAATTTCAGAGTAGGGTGAATTACATGATTTATATTTTTTCTTATGGTTATGGATTTTTACCCTTGGCTTGGTAAAACAAGGTATCATTGTTTATGCATCATTATAGGAACCTCAGGATTTATCTTTCATGAATATTTAATTCCATGTTTATTTTTTTGTGTACATCACCAGCTGTATATTGCTGTATCATTTACTATTATATTTATAATTATATTTACATTTATTGAAATTAAAGGGATAAATGATTGGTTATTTAAACTGAATACATCAACCTAAATGGTGTTTTCCTATGTATCTTGATAGTGACACCTTAACTAAACAATTATCACATGTATGAGCTATGTAACCATAGTTACTTGATCCAAAATGTTAGTTGGTTATGGTTAAATGGATTCCAATTATAATTTATAAATTTTGTTACTTTATAAATTGGTAATGTCAATCCATATAATCTAACCATAATATATGGATTCTTACATCCTGATACTGGATGTAAAAAAAGTAGATTTTTAGTTACATGAAGTACCAATTGTAACTTATAAAGAATAGGAATTTATAACTAAAAAATGATAAATCATCTAACTGGACCATGATACACACATATATATACACGTGAAATTATTGATTTCTAAAAAGTTAAAAGAACTGGTTGTAGTTAAATAGGGATGTCAATTTCAACTTAAAGATAATTTTTCTCTATAACTTGAAATTGATTCTCCATAAACTAGAACCTATACTATAAGATATGATACTCTTATCTAGAAATTGATTTTTTTAGTGGGTGATTTAAAGTGTATATAGTGTTCCTGTATGATCTTATAAGTTACATAGACCTAGATTCAAAATCAAGCAGATGGGTATTGAATCTTGTAAAGTAATGGTCCGTACTTATCCTATTCTTTTATCTGAGATGTTTTATATTATCAAATATAATTTTAAGTTGTCTTCTTAACATTATAGATATATTCCTCCAAGATGTCCTTAGGTCAAATTCTAGGAGGGTATTGACTAATATAATCTAGAAGTTGTGGTACCTGAACCACTAGTGTTGCCTCATAAAGTGTGACCTATCACACCTATTATTATACCTAATCTTGGAATTGATTCTTGTTTTACAAAGGGATTTCATGGATAGTGTAGTCTATGCAAGAATCTCTATGACCTCCACTGATTATGTCAAAGCTGACTATGGAGTTTCAGTAACAGAACCCTCTAACTATATTAGGGTAATGTGGTCCTCAGGCAATTAAGTCATGGATAGATACTATTCTAATTATATTTTATAATAAATAGAAATAAATATAGAAGAGATTTAATCTCATAGAAACATCCTTAGAGGTTCTCCCAAGAGGTGGTGGGCTATTTTGACCTATAAAGATCAGCATTGGTTTATGGTTTGAATGGGTTTCAATTCTAGATTCTATGAATTTTTCTTTCTTGATACACTAAGAGCCAATCAATCAAGATATTTTATACACCAAGATAATGGAAATCTATATCTTATAAACTAATCATAAATATTTATAGAACTCCATCATTTTCTTCCTACTCTTATTAGAGAAAATATATCCAGACCTAGACGATTTGAGGACGGGATCAGGTATGCCTTACGATCGCAAGTGAATGTCTTCTATCTGATGACTATTTTTGAGATAGTAAACTAGGCCCTCATCTTTGATTTCATCATGATAAAATATGAAGGTGTGGGTAAGGGTAGTTCAGAAACTATGTAGGTAAATTGTTCATCTAGTGGTAGGAATAAATACTTTTAGGTTTATCTCAGATGCAGTGGTAGTCAAAGTGTGCTCTCAAGTAGCCTATGATATGTTACCAATATCGTATGTCAGGACACTTGAATACCTAGTGTAGTAGAGACCTAGTAGAGTGTCTAAATTATGGTAATATGGTTCATCTTTATCATTTTATAGATATTTTCATACAATTTCTAATAGAAGTGGATCTTTAACAAATCCTACTTCATGAGTGGGATCTATACCTCTATATTAGGCTACAAGATGGAATTCCATTGGTCGATCGGGCCTAGGAGGTGGTTGTGGTCGAGGAAGCAAAATTTTTAATACGCAGCACCACCATAGAGGACCTTCTTAGGGAAGGAAGGTGGTGGATCAGGTCCATAGCTCAGGCTAGATATATACAGTATAACCTAAACCTGAGGAAAATAATTCCAGTCCATCTATAGTATAAGTTATGATTTTAGTATCATCTACTTTAGTGTTTTATATATTTGATACATGCGCTTTAAATTTTTTTCATATCTATGTCCATCATAGAAATACTTGGTCTTAAAATTAAATAATTTTATAGAATTATGAATCTTGATACTCAATTGATAGTATTATTAGAAAGTGTATGCAAATGCATGGAGTTACCCTTTAATATTGGAAACTATTATTTCTTACGAAACCTCTTCATCCTTGAGATGACTAACTTTGACATCATTATTGGAATGGATTGGTTAGTTACCTATTGAGACCATATTGAATGTTATCACCATATTGTTTCTTTATTATCACATGAGGGTGGTAAATATATTTACAAGGGTGAATGAGATTTCCATGAAAGTCGAGCTGGACCTGAGCATCATGGGATGGGTGGACTGACAACCTAGATTGTCAGTCTTTTTCTGAATAATTAGGGAATGTGACATATATACTTATCTCCTTTAGTATATCATTTTAGGGGTGTATATCCTGAAAAATATTTAGGGGTATCCTTGAGATATAGGTGGAGTTCACTATAGATCTTGTTCTAAGATAAAAACCAATATATAATCCTTCTTACAGAGTAGATCCTACTGAGCTTCAGAAACTCAACTGACAGTTAGAGGACCATGAATCTAAAGGGTTTATACAACCTAGTACTTCTCCTTAGGGATCACCCTTTCTTTTTTCCAATAATGTGGATGGGACCCTTAGTCTTTTTGTGGATTTCCAATAATTAAATCAGTTTACTATTAAGAATCGGTACCCACTTCCACATATAGATGATCTCTTTGATTAGCTCTGAGGATCTTGGGTATTTTTAAAGATTGATTTGAGCTCAGGATATCATCAACTACAAGTTAGGCCTTCGGATGTACCATGTACATCTTTTTAAAGAATATATGGTCTATATAAGTATTTTGTAAGTTTTTTAGTCTTAATAATGCACAAGCATTCTTTATGACAATGATGAATGGTGTTTTCCACCCATACTTAAACTATTTTGTGGTCATTTTCATGGATGATAACATAGTGTATTCTCAAACTCAATATGATTATTACAAAAAAAAATATCATTTTAAATACACTAAAAAATCACAATTTATATTATAAGGTCACAAAATTCCATTTCTGGACTGATAAGTTTCACTTCCTAGGTCACATCATATTGGAATCATGGGAATCTTCAATCCAGAGAAGGTGAGATTCATTATTTCATTGAAGTATCCCAAGAATATCTTTGATATTCAAAGTTTCATAGGACTTGATGGTTATTATATGAATTTTATTCAGAATTTATCATGCCTTGTAGCATTTATAATGGTCTTGACAAAGAAGGGTGTTAAATTCTCATGGTTTGAAGCTTGTGAGAAAGAATTCTAAGAGCTAAAAGGAAAGCTGATAATAGCATCAATTTTAATTCTACCCAAGCCTTTTGGGTTCTATACTATGTATTATTATGTATCAATCATCAATTGGGGATCCATTTTTATGTAAGGGGAGTGGTTCATGGCATACAAGTCTCATCAATTGAGACCTCATGAGTGTAATTACCTAATGCATGATCTTCAAAAAGCTGTAGCTGTTAATGAATTATGCTATTCAAGGAATAATTTGTTAGAAGATTAGTTTTTTGTGTACACAGACCATAAAATACTCAAATACACATTCACTAAATGTGAATTGAATCTCAAATATAAAATACAGGTTGAATATCTTCAATCTGTAAAATTTGACCTTGCTTATATGGCTTGAAAACGCAATGTTGTGGCTCATTATTTGAGATGAAAAACTCGGAAACAAGTTATTCATAAAGCTAGTATCTCAAGGAAATTGATGGCCCTATATTATGAGATTCATTCAGAGATTCAAAAAAATTATACAAAACTAGTACTCATAGCATTATCGGTAAATTATTCACTATTGGATTGGGTGAAGAAGTGATAATTTTTTGATCCTAAAGTCTTAGTCCTAATGGAAAGTGTTTTATGTAATGATCCATGACTAGTTTGATTGTTTATGGGGATGAGATATTGCGCATTCAAGGGATCATCTGGGTTCCTACAGATGTGTTAGAGGGATTTATTTGAGAATAGTATTCTTATAGTTGGGAAATAAATTCTAGAATTACCAAGATGTAATGTGACTTATAACATGATTATTGGTGGTTGGGAATGAAGAAACAGATAACAGGTTTTGTTATTTGATGTTCCACCTATCTTCAGGTGATGGCATATCACCAGCAACCTACTGGTCTCTTACATCCCTTACAAATTCTGGAGTGGAAATGGGATAATGTCACTATGGATTTCATGATGGGGTTTCCAAAGTACCCTTGAGGAAGTGGCTCTATACAAGTAATCATGGATAGGATGAAAAATTAATCCATTTCCTTCCTATCAAGGAGACTGTTTCAATGGACAATATTGGAATGTTATATGTTAGGGATATTATACTTCTTTATGGTTTTACTCAAAACATCATATCAGATAGGGATTATCATTTGAAATCATGGTTCTAGAAAGGGTTATAATAGGATCTTGTTTCATAGGTGATTCTGATCATAGTCCACCACCCTCATACTAAAGATTAGTCTTAGCATAATATATAGGTATTGGAGGACATGCTTTGAGTGTGTGTACTTAATGTTTTAGGTTCTTGGGAGAAACATTCACATATTGTTGATTTTTTCTACAATAATTTCTTCTAAGAGACTATATATATGGTTCCTTATGAGGATCTATATAGAAGGTCATCTTGATCACCTTTGTGCTGGATAGAGGTAGGAGAAGCAGTGCTGCTGGGGCCACATCATGTTGAGGAGACATTGGGGTAGGTAAAGATTATAAAAAAGCGTGCGGATATGGATAAATCTAGGAAGGAGACTTGTGATGATCATTATTGTCAAACTATAGAGTTTAATGTGGGGGATTGGGTCTTATTATATGTTTCTCCTAGAATGGTTCATTGATGGATTCATAGGTGGGGTAATTTATCACCTAGATTCGTCAAATGATTGATATTTTTGAGAGAGTTAGACTGGTGGCTTATTGGATAGATCTTCCTTAGAGATATAGGGATATGAATGATGTATTTTATTTCTCTCAGTTTCATAGTTACTATTTATACTCTTCTCATGCTTTGATCTGAGAAATGTTGAGTTACACACTGATGATTCTTTTGAGTAGTATCCAATTCATATCATTGATTATAGCATAAAGTATATTTGATGTAGGTCAGTTCCTCTAGTTCAGTTTCTATGGTAGAATGACTATTTATAGGAAGAAAACTAGGTGTCAGAGTCTGATATATGTGCTCAGGGGCCATAATTATTCTCATATACTAATCAACCACCCTTAAAGAAACTCAAGGATGAGTTGTTTTAAAGAGGGGAGGTTGTAAGATCCTGAATTTTTTATGAGGTAAGAATCCTATTATTTTCAATGTAAATGTTTTTTTATATCTATATGTGAATGAATAATGGGACCAAGGAATGTTTTGGGAGTATCTCATCTTATTCAGAGCCCAGAGCTCTAATTTTTGGAGAACCAAAGTGGGATACACGGTTGATGCATGGGTAGTGCTAACAGTGAGGCCCAAAAATAGAGGGGCATGATATGTTTAACCATTCAAGTGAGGATTCATGCCCATAAAAAACCTATAATAAATTTTATATGGAAGTCACACAGTTTGTGCATGGTTTTTCAAACTTTAAACCTAGGTTGTGCTAGGTGTGGGGTGTGAGATAGTTCCAAATGCACAGTTTGTTCATAGTTTGTCTAACCACAAGCATGAACCATGTGAGTGGGTGTATCTTGGGCATTGTAGACCACAAAATTGGATCATGGTTAGTATGATCATGTATACAAACTATTCTTACCTTTAAAATGGGTGAAATTACCCTTTTCCCCTTAAATACTTATAAAACTTCACCCTTATTTTCATTCCCTCAAACCCATAGTAACTCCCATTCTTGGAGAGATCTCTGTCCACCTCAAATAGGATTTGAGAAAAATCCTCCTTACAAGCTTAAAATTGAACATAATTCATTACATTGGATCCCACTCATTTAGTCTCTCATTCCTCTTACTTATTTTATCACTTTATATCACTGTTTCATATGTTATTTCCATGTGAACAAATATAGCCTATTTTTAGGGTGTTTTTATATTTTCTTCAATTTCTACCATTCATGCTTGAATATAAAGCTAATATCATATAATGATTCATCTACTAGAATAATTTAGTTGGTATATTATTTTCCCTAAAAGTATTTTTGATTATATCATATGATTTTGTGCCATGCGTCAGACCTTTTTCATGTCAATTCAAAAATGTGACATTCCTTTATTTAATCCCTAGATCATGATAAAATACTCTGAAAGACCCCTATTATTGTCAGAGGTTGTGACTTCAACTTTAACCACCCCTTGGTTGTGTCTATTAAATACCCTTCACACTTTTACCATTGATTATGTCAAAAAATGACCTCCTAAGGTTAGTTTGACATGCCTCCTTAATGAAATGGCTTGATTAACTAATTGATACATGAATGGAAAAATCATGTCACTTGGATCTTATGAATTTTGAATTAATCCCATGACTAAATGGGATTAAATGAAATGATAAATCATATAAATGTATCATATGGAATATAATAAATTATGATTATGCTTGGTTATTATTATGACCATTGTATAATATTATTGGATGGCCTGACTTGGGAAAGTTTTGGATTCCCTACCCGAGTTTTCCTTAACTACCCAAAGGATTCCACCCAATTCATTGTGAACTTTTCAAGGTTTGATACCCATCTTGGATCTAATCATTGTCTTAAATTTATGGTTTCTCAAACATGGTGATATGGAATCATATGTTACTTTCTCTAGAAGTTAGAATTCCTTGGATGATCTCTTTGGATTCATCTTGATGTCTTAGGATGAGGACCTCCCCTGATTATTTAATTGGGATCCAATAAAGTCTATATTGTGGATAAATGTAAATTTTTCCAGATCTCGATAGCATTAGTACTTTTGGAGTGCAATGTTGAGGGTACACCCCTAGATTTTCACTCATCCTCCTTTTTAACCACATCACCCCTAATAGATATGAGTTGGTTTGACCATCAAAGGTCATGGTTTTACTCTTATTATATTAAACTTGGATTAATTGGTTTTATGTATTTGTCCTTAGACACTACTATGTGTGTGTGTGTGAATGTGATATATGTTCAGAGACACTCCATCTTAGGACAAAGTAGCTATGATCAGCTAGGTGTCCCATCAGAAACATGAGATCGACCTGGGTTATATTCACATAGTTTCCTTATATTTATAATAACTTCAAACTATTCATTTTATTTTGACTAGATGGATTATATTATATTTTATTAGTGGTGGTCTATTGAGTTTTAATCATATCCTATTTTGGACATTGTTTGGTACCCATACGGACTTTATAGATGTAGGTTGGGATAAAGGGAATCACCCAACTATGGACACTTGATTTATATACTATGATGTAGTGTGGGAGAAAAGAATTGATCTATCTCTTGTGATGATATTGGAGTTTAGTTTTTTCCTTATTTTATATTGTTGTATAGCTTGTACCATTGCATGACTTCTACCCTATTCCCCTTATTCCCCATTTTTTAAATAGCATTATGACATCATTTATTTTTATATGATACTGATTACTAGTTATTCTATTCATTATTATATTTGGATGGTCTATTTGTGACTATTATATTACCATATTTTTTCACTATTTTCATCATTGTACTACTTCTGCTATTTTATGTATTCTTCACCATTTTTCTCCACTCTGACAAAGAGGGTATATTCTCCCCACCATATCATAATAGACTCCGCTATTAGTCATTGGATTCTAGAATATAGGGTGGAATGCTTATGTCCATGTGTGCAACCGGTTCAAGTTACTTATGAGTAAACCAGAATCAGGAAATCACAATGATCTTGTTAGAAAAATGGATTTCAAATATACAAGTGAAAAATAAGCACCATCCAAGTTATTTGGTTTGTGTTCATATCCTACCCATTTCAATAACAAGTGTGCTAAAGTGTAGGGAATGGAGAGTTGTGTAGTATAATTCCAATAAATAAAATTCCCACAAAAAAATCAATGATGGATAGATAGTTACAAAATCCAATGTGGACTTGGAAATCAGTTGAACCATTCCAACCCATCTTTTCAAACTTAGTACCAACAAAAACCCCCTTAACAGTAGTAATTCCATAACCCTATAAAATTTAAATAACCTTACAAAAAATATCAAAACAAACCTAGTTACAGGAAAACATTTTCCATAAAAATAAACCCTTTGAATCCCCACCACATAGTATTGGTAAGTTCCTAAATTTTAGAAGAAGGAAGTGGGAGAGTTAAGGCACCAACTTAATAGTTTAGTTGAAATAATATCTAAAAACTAGGAATATTACCATCCCAATCAGTCTCTAACCCAAGGGAAAAAGTGAGTGTGATGAACATAAGAAGTGTCAAATAACTTTTTCCAATATGCCCACAAACTTGAACATAACTAACCAAAAATGGAGGAGAATAAATCTAAGGACTCTAAAAATTATAGGCAGAATTTTAAAGACCAACTCAAAAAGTAATAAGAAAATAAAGAGAAATAAGAGAAGGTTAGGCCAAGGGGTAAGAGGTAATAAATTACATTTAAATAATAGGAAAGGGATAATATTTATCTTCCCCTTTCATTACCTTCAAGGAAATTCTAATTCAAAAATATTCAAGAGGAATAAATTTAAAGATAAATTATGTAAATTTCCCAAAAAATTGAGTTATCGTACCCCTTTTGTAATATCTCAAAAAAAATCCCTAGTATTCCAATTTCTATTCATAAATTTTCACTAATAATATTTTTATTCAAGGTAATAAAAGAATTAATTTGGGAATAACTATCTCATTTTTAATCAAACCATAGTTTCCAACCAAATACTAAGATTCAGGGACATTCTCTATCCCTTTCACCATTATATCTATGATTTTTCCTAATTATTTAGGTGATTTAGGTTCTTCTATATATGTTATGCCTTACTCAATGTTTAATTATTTACAAATGGGATAACTAAATCCCACATGGGTGATGGTATATCTATCAAATTGAAACATAACTTTATTAGTTATTTTTCTGGAATATGTGTAAATTGGGGTTTAAGACTTGGTTTTCCTAGCTTACTTTTATATGATGTACATATAGTAATATTGAACCCCATATCATTCACCTGTAATTTTGGGAAGAACTTTCTTAAAGATATCAACGAAAATAACCAATGTTCATGAAGGAACACTCACTATAGAGTTTGGAGATAACATAGTCCATTTTAATATTTTTAACTCCATGAGGAACCTATTAGAAGAATATTAACTTCTTAAACTTTCCCACATTAAAGAGATTATAGGGAAAAATTTAATGATTAAAAATTACATAAAGGAAGAATATTTGTAGAAATATAAAAAATATGCTTCCAAATTATATGAAGTGGTAAATTTTGAATTCTTTAATAGATTTTATTGTTTATTTAATAATTCAATATCTTATATGTAGTATTTTTTTAGTAAATCCAATATATGGAAGTAAGTGACCCCAATTTAATTTCATATTTAGAAAATCCCCCAAATTTGGAATTAAAACCACTACCCATGGATTTGAATTATCTTTATATCATGGGTGGAGAGAAACTATCTGTGATAATTTCCATTAATCTAACCCCTAACTAAGAACAAAAATTGGTTTAAATTTTTATATAAATTTTACAAGGAAGAAGTTGTATTTTAGGTTAAATTTTGGGTATTAATACCAAAATCTATATGAATAGGATTCTATTTGATGAAAATTACACACCGTTTAGGTATCCCTAGATAAGGTTAAATCCAACCATGATGGAGGTAGTGAAAAGGAAAATATAGAGGTCATTTTAATTCGGCATCATCTATGTAATTTCAGTCTCACAATGGGTTATCCCCATTCACATTGTTCCCAAAAAAACTAGAAAAATTAAAATGAGTTAACCCCTATGAGAATTCATTATAATTGGAGTGTCTGTATAGACTATTGGAAGTTGAATTAGTTCACTAAGAAAAATTTATTACCCATTACTTTTATTGATAAAATATAAGAGATATTAGTAGAAAAAAACACACTATTGTTTTCTAGATGGTATTTTAGATTGCTTACAATTACCCATTGATCAAGAGGATCAGTAGAATATTACCTTTAAAAGTCCCTTTGACACTTTTTCTAACAAAAGGATAACATATATATTATATAATTTCATGATTACATTTCAAAGGTGCATGGTAAGTAAATTTTTTTATCACATTGAAGAGTTCTTGGAGGTATTTTTTGATTAATTTACTATTTTTGGAGATTTATTTAACTATTTCGTAGAAAATTTGGGAAATGTTTTGAAAACATTCGTTGAGAATAACCTTACTCTTAATTTTGAAATGTTTTATTTTATGGTATAAATTGTAATATTACTTTGGAAATTTATACCATAAAATTTCATTGAGGTGGATAAATACAAAATTAAATTCATAAATTCATTACCTTATCTGACTTATGTGAAACATGTTATATATTTTTTAGGACATGCAATATTTTACAAGAGGTTTATCAAATAATTTAGTAATATTTATATTCCCCTTTCTATGTTACATTTTAATGAAGTTGATTTTTATTTTAATGTTGAATTTATGGAATATTTTGATGAGTATAATAAAAGATTTATCACCCCTCAAGAGATGTATTCACTATTATGGGATAACCCCTTCAGTTTACTCTATGATAATTTATACCAGAATGTGGGAGCAGTCATATCCCAAAGAAAGGAAGGAAGACCTCAAGTAATTTTATATTCCTCAAAGATAATAAAATCAACCTAGATCAACAACACAAGTATATAAAAATAATTTCTAGTAGTTTTATTTTCTTTGGATAAATTCATATCTTACTTTCTTGGAACTAAAATTGGAATATTTTCTGATCATATAGCACTTAGAAACTTGATAAAAAAGTCTAAATAAATGATATTACTAGTTATATGGATGTTTATACTTCATGAATTCAATTTGTAAATCAAATATAATAAAAGAATTGAAAACCCGATAGTTGATCACCTAATTAGTTTTCCCAACACTACTGAAGTTGAAATTCTAAACCAAGAACAAGTGGATGATCACATTCAAGGAGAGTAGTTGTAATTGATTGATGGAGAGGTCCACTAGTGTGATAATACGGTTAACAATTTTGTAACTTCCCAGGTACCATCTCATTTAAATACCCACAAAATTCAAAGACATAAATTTGAATCAAAATTTTAAATTTGGGAGCATCCATACATTTGGAAAATTTATAATGATCATGTGATAAAAAGATGTTTACTTACAAGTGAAATATAATTAGTTTTTGAATTTTGTCACACACTAGTATTTCCAGGACAATTAATACCTCAAATAACATGAATTTAGTTCCTTTGAGATGTGAATTTATTATCTCAATTTATTTAAATATACATAATAATTTTTTAAAAAAATAGAAATTTTAATTCATAAGAAATATTTCAAATAGAAAATAGATTACTCAAAATCCAATTTTTTGTGAAATTTTATAAGTATGGGGAAAATATATTATTGAACCTTTTCTCATGTCTTTAGAGAACTCTTAAAATATTTTAATTTTTGATTATGTTTCAAAATGGGTGGAATCCAAGGCCACCAAAACTGATGATGATAAATTTTTGTGTATATTTTTTAAGACAAACTTATATTGTAGGTTTTAAGTTCCAAGATCCATCATCAGTGATAAAGGGGCCTTGTTTTTTAGTAGGAATATAAAGGATTTTATTAGAAAATATAGAGTGTATCATAAGATTTCAACACCTTACTACCAATAGAAAAATAGGTAAGATGATGTTTTCAATAGGTAAATCAATGGTAATTTGGAGATAATTGTTAAACTGAATAGGAAATACTAGAGAAAAGGTTTGTAAGAAGACTTATGGGATTATAGTACATCCTAAAAACCCCATTTAAATGATTTTATATATTATAATGTATGAAAATAGACATCACACACCCATGTAACTCAAACACAAAGTATATCATGCTGTGTGGGAATTAATTATGGATATGGATGGTGTTAGAAAAGAGAATAAGTTGTACTTGTAGAAGTTGGAGGAAATTAAAATAGAAACTTTTTAGAACTAAAGAATTTAAAAATAAATAAATGAACTGGATCATGAAAATTTTGTCTAAAAAATACTTTTATTCAGGGGATTGAGTTTTATTATACAACTCAAGACTTGAGATGAAGTCCTGTAAACTTAATTTTAGATAGAAACTCCCATTTATAGTTACTAATGTATATACCTTTAGTGTTTTAAAAGTCATTAAGGAAGAAAAAAATATCCCATTAAATCTTAATGGGTATAGGTGGAAGATATTACATATAATATTACCTTAAGAACCAGTGGAGGATCTTATACTCCTCCAATGTTTTTATCAATAAAAACCATCTGGTTATACCTAATATTTACCTTTAATTTCATGTTTTGATTCCATTTAAAATCTAATTTAGATAATAAATATTTTTGAATGAATTGAGGAAACTCCATCCTTTAATTTTTTGTGAGGGAACCATGTTAGTTTATTATTTTTTTTATTTTTAAAATTTTATGTTTGTTTTTAAAATTCTATGTCTTCTCTGATATTTTTATGAGATTATTTTTCAATTTTAAGTGTGTTTTTGAAACCTATTAAGATTAATTTGAATGTGATTTAAAAAATTGTACATATTTGAATATTTAGAAACTCATTTTAACTATATAATCACCTTATATTAATTTTTAAATACACTTTTTTTTAATTCAAAGTTTGGTAAATTCATGAAAATCCTATCGATTTTTTGAATCTCATGCCAGGAAATATTTTCCTTCATTTTAATCACTTGCTTGAGAGGATTCTCAACCCATTTTTAAATCTTATTTATAATTTCATTTTTCTTTAGAGATCCAATAAATGTTTAATAACTATAATTTTTTGAGAAATATAGTCAAAACCATAGATTATTCAAGGAATTTGTGCTATAAATGATTGATACATTCTTTTGATTTTAAATTCCCTTTTCAATAAACTTATATTCTGTACTACCTTTTAATTTAACCCTTATATAATTTGGTAGACATGAATGAATTTTTTAGGTTTCCACATTAAAATCGAAAAAAACTTATCCACCTTTCTCTAAAATCTAGGGCATGATCTGTGATGAATTCAACTATCGGGGTGGTAGAAAGTAAGCAGGAAGAAGCTATTTTGTCAGATTTTCTTGAGATGAAGAAAGACTTACATCAGATTTTTTGCTATTTTTTAGAATAATTAAACTAGGAATTATTAAAAATGGTACAAATGTCATCAAAGGATGGGCATGGAAGTTTAAAACAGTTCTAAAGTAAAAAAAGTACCTCTTTTCAATCTGAAAAATCAAATCTACACAAGAATTCAACAATATAAATATCAGAACTAGATATGAATGCAAGATGAAACAATTAAAAATGGGGGAAATAGGTAAGAAATATATCATTTCTATTGAAGTATTCTAAAGGTGTACTTACTATGAAACTGAAGAATATTTTAGAGGACTACTAGAGATGAAATCATATTTCTTATACTTCTTAAGGATCTATTTGAAATAAGTTTCTCACCTAATGAAAAAAAACCTAGAACACATCATAATAAGATGAATATAATTATTAATCTTGTTTAATATATATCTCACACATAATAAAATAAATCCAAAGTCTCTCTCTGTCTTCAAGAGAAGAGACAAATTAAATGAGAAAAAAACAATCAAATCATGTGGAAGGAAATGAGAAGATAAATGTTTACTACTACTTAAATGATATGGGTGTGAGTTATACAATCATAAAAATAAGGTATGGGGTTTTATTAGTATAAAATAAAGAGTGGTAGGATTATATTCCTGAAGGAAACTAAAAATCATGCATTATGTTTAAATATAGATCCAAAACTCTTAATCTTACTCACAATATTCTCATTATAAACCACCAATCCAAAGCCATATAACAACCCTAAAAATCCATCATGATATTCATAAATTATTTACTCATTTTTTGTATATGAATTAATTCATTAAGTATATGATAAAACTTACATAAACTTGGAATTATAAAATATTTATTTAAAATTCATACTATAGTATAAAGTGAAATATTTCTAGGGAGGTAGGTATAAGTGTTCTTATGAGGATAATGAAATTCAAAATTAATTGAATGTGCTCAATTGATAAAATGGAACAAATTACATTAAAGAGACATGATAAGAGAAATTAAAAAAAATTAATAAAGGAATTTCATACTAGATAGTGTTTTAGTTTTTCTTTAGTAATCATTTTATGGATTACTTGTCAGAGCATCCAAGATTTATGTGTGTGGGAATTTACAATACAATATTTTTTATACACTTTGAAATGAGTTTAAATGATTTTAATCACACCATTTTCATCAATTCTTGTGTAAATATCACATTTATTGGTTTCAAGAATAATCTAGAGTTTAATTGATAAATTTAATAAAACTTGAGTTTTAATTGTCTATTTAATCTTCAGAATTATTAGAATAAATCCTACACTTAAATTTTTGTGTTCTAATGTTATTCCAGTATGTCTGGGTGTGATTTTTAAATCCTAAATTTTATTTCAATATGTTAAAATTTTATTTGAATGAAGTGTGGAAAAATTGTGTTGTGGTTGAGGAAAATGCAAAGGATATTGTCTTACAGTGCCCTCATATGAGAATTGGTGAATCACATAAAAGATTTCATCTATGTGTATGAAATTTTGGCTATGTGTATGATATTTTATCTACATATAAGACATTTTATAAAGGTTAGAATATATTTTTATCTAACATATTATATTTAAGTACTATGATATTTTTCTAAGTAAAATATAATACAAAGAAGATATTTCATCACCCATACGACATTTCATTTATGCACTAGAGAATTATACTATGTGTAAGAAATTTGAACACGTGATGGAAATTTCATCTATGTGGATGAAATTTCAAGATTCCATATGAAATTTTTTCTATTAATGTGGTAATTTTCTTACATGTATGACATTTGGATAGTGTATAATTATTTACCTTATGAAAAATATGATGAATGATGCTCACAAGACAACTTCAGGGGACTCATCTAAGTTTTAAGTTGATACTTTAGGGTGACACTTTAGCATTAATGTGACAATTATTAGGAGGACACATGGACAATAATATGTGGAATATTTCAAAAAAACTAATTAATAAGGAATATAATTTTTAAGAATATCGGATCAAGATATAGATTTTAAGGAGTGAGAAATAAGAATACTTTGAAAAAATTAAGATAAAATATTTCATGGGATTTGAGTAGTAGAAATATAAGGAGGACAGATTGATTTAAAATGAACACAATCATGAATAATATATGGGGGATTATCTCAAGTAGACTATTGGGTAACCTTCCATTATTGTTGTTTACTAATTTCAATTTATTTTTTATTTTTCCTTAGTTTTTAATGTATTATCCATCCTACTTCATCTTTATTTCCCTTCAAATGGAGGGTTAAAACTCGAGTGATCAAGTATAAGAAGGATATACATTGTAATTATTGAGTTATTCACATAATGAATAAAACCCTCTTCAGTTGATTTATTTCAGTGTTTAGTGGTGGTTTGATAATTTTAATATAACTATGTTTTAGTTTTTGAACTCATTCACAATTTTTACTTAGTATAATAATTTATAATCTACCTCCACCTAGTGTATCTTAACTTGAATGAATGGTTTGAAATAGGTGGTGAGAATCTAGAAATTGTTGGAATTTTTGTGGAGGAACTATACTAATTTTGAATTACCTAGGATCACTAAAATCTAATTGGGTATTTTAGTGGTATTATAGGAGTGGTTTTCGTACTTTTCACACACATAGGAAGGGAGACTAACCAAGAATTAATCACTGTTAGATTGATTTCCACAATAAAATTCAACCAAGGGTGATTGATGAATTTATTGAGGAATATGTCTTTTGTAAATTAATAAGAAGATAATTAAAATCATTTTAGATACTATGATAGAATTACTCATGGTAATCGAACCATAAACCATAACTTCCTTCATGATCTTGATTTCAATATCCTTATGGCAATATTTTTTCTTCGTTCTAAAACTAAACAATTTCAAAACACCCCTTTTTTCTCAAGTGACAATTGATTTTTGATCACTCCTCTCTAGAGACTACCTAGGGTTACCACAAATACTATATTTAACCTAGGCTAAATAATTTTTTTGAGCTACCCATGATAGGTATTATAAAAAACATGGCATCTTTACTGGGTAGGTAGTACTAAACCACTAACCTTTGGTTTGTATTACTAGATCCTCAACTGAACAACTTTTCCCTTTTTAACTAGAGATAGAAACAATATTTCTAACCAAATGTAGAAATTTAAACTTAAAAACTAATTTTGAAGAACATTCTTTAAAATATTTTTGTGGAACTCCAATTTAACCCTATGATCCTACGGTCATGGATAGAAATTCCAATCAAACCCTAAGAGAACTTTTTTCACCACAATTCATTAACCAACAAAATAAAATTGTAATTCATATTTTTTAAAAATATGTTGAATCCAAAATTGGAATAATTCACATATTACCAAAATTTCATGGCTTGGTAAGTAAAGATATAAATAAGTATATTGGAGAATTTATACTTTTTGTTCATAATTGAAGCCAAGGGGAGTGGCTGAAGAACAAGTCAAGTTTAGGGTATTCCCTATTATCTTGAAGGATGAGTAAAGGATTTATTATATAGCCTAAAATCAGGAGAGATATAGGATTTGGATGATCTATATAGAATATTTCTGTAGATATTATTCTCCACTTATAGAAGCACATCCATCAGGAAATAGCTGTATTCCATTAAACATTCTTCCAGATAAAATATCTTTGAGTACTGTGAGAGGATTAAGAATTTTTTTACCATTTTCCCACATCAACCAAAATAATAAAACTTCTTTATTATATTATTCTACAAATGATTATTGTACAACTATTGGATGTATCATCTATAGGTTCATTGATAGAAAAATCACTAGTAGAATCTGAGGGATTGATTGAGAATATAGCACAACAATCATAATAGTTTGGCACAAAAGGTACAGGAAAAAGAAGTATCTATGAGGTAGGAAATTATCATTCATAACATTTATTGGAATATAGACATGAATAAATGACTATTCATGTCAGATAAAAGTATGTGAATAATAAAAGTGAATAACAAGTACCATCAAAGGTATATGGTTTTTTCTCATCTCCTACCCATTTCACTGACCAATGTGATGAATTGTAGGGCATTAAGAGTGATGAAATATAGTTAAATTCAAGACAAATCCTAGAATAAAATCAAGGATAGATATAAAATTCCTAAATCCAATATGGAATTATAAATCAAAAAATCCAAGCCAAAACATCTTTTCAAAGACAGAACCAAAAAAAACCTCCTTATAAACAACAATTATAAAGTCCACCACCATTCCAATAGCATTACAAACAATATTAAAACCAACCTGATTACTATAAAACCAATTTACAAAAAAAATAAAACTTCTAAAGAACCACCAAAACAACATAATAAAATACAAAATTTGAGAAACATATAAATTAAGTAGGAGCATTAATAAACCATCTTAGTAGTTTATTTGAAATTCTATCCAAAAATCTATTAAAACTATCCATAAAATTACTCCATAACGCAATGATAAATGTGAGTATGATAAAAAAAATAAGTGGAAAATAACATCAACCACCGTACCCACTATATACTAATTAGAACCAATAAAAAATGGAGGATAATAAAGCAAACAATTCTAAATATTATAGGAAAAAATCTAAAGACTAGCCACAAATGGAAGAAAAAATGAAGGAGGAATAAGAGGAGGTTGGACTAAAGATAAAGGGGAATGAAAAAATATTTCAAAAATATAAAAAATGTGGAAGAAATATCTTCCACTTCCATTCCCATCAAGTATGGTCCAATCTAAAAATATTCAAGAGTAATAAATTTATAAAAAATATAGAAACTTTATAGAAATTTGAGATCAGCATACACCTTTTGGAAGTTCTCAAAAAAATACCCAAGTATTCCAAGTTCCACAAATAAATTTACAACAAAAATAGGTGGAATTCATGGAATAAAATAATTAATTTTATAATAAGTTTTTTAGATTTAAACACACTATATACTCTAAACAAATAACAAGATTCATGGACAATATCTATCCATTTCACCAATGGATCTTGGATTATTCTTGATAATTTGTGAAATTTAGGTCCTTTTATAAATTTTATTTCTCATTAATTGTTTAATTATTTAAATATGGGAGAAAAAAATACCATAAGAATGGTGGTAAATCTTGAAAATTTAACCACTTCTTTTCTAATAGGATTTTATAGAATATGTGTTAGTTGGGGTTTAAGACCATATTTTCCCAAATAAATTTTATGTTCTGAACATGGGGGAATATAAAACATCAACTCATTCCCCTGTAATTTTGGGAATACCTTTCTTTAATATATCAAATAAAATAATTAATGTTTATTAAGGAACACACAACATGGATTTTGGAGGTAGCAGAGTCCACTTTAAAAAAATTTACTACATTAGGAACCCATAAGAGGATCATTCACTTTTTAACCTTTATCTCATTTAAGATACTAAACCCATTGAAAATACAATTATGTTTAATGAATTTTTAGATCTAGGTAAACATTTAATTATTGAAAATTCCATGGAGGAGGAATATATTCATGAATTCAAAAAATATGTTTCCAAACTAAAGTAATAATTAAATTCTAACTTATTTGATGGATTCTTTTGATTATTTAATAATGTGGTAGATTATATGTCATATTTTTTATATTAAATATATGATTTTTAAGTGAACAAAATCAATTTAATTTCATCTTTAGAGCATCCCATAAATTTGGAATCAAAACCACTGACCATGGATTTGAAGTATGTGTATCTCCTGGGAGGAGAGAAATTATCAGTGATAATTACCAATATATTTACCAATAAACAAGAAATAAAATTAATATAACTTTTGTGAGAAAATTTGAAAGGAATAAGTTGGATATTACATGAAATTATTGGTATTAATCTCAAAATATGTATAAATAGGATTCTACTTGAAGAAAATTCTAGACAAGTTAGGAATCCCCAAAGGGGGTTGAATCCCACCATGATAGAGGTAGTGAAAAGCAAAATAGAGAGGTTATTATAAGATCACATCATATACCCCATTTTATACTCATAATGGGTCAAAACCATTCACATTTTTCCCAAAAAAATAGAGTGAAAAAACAATATTTAAACCCTTTGAGAATAAAAAATTATTAGAGAGTATATATAGACTATAGGAAGTAGAATTGGGTTACTAAGAAAAATCAATTCCTCATTCCATTTATTGATCGAATGTTAGATAGATCAGTAGGTATAACCCACTATTGTTTTCTAGATTGTTTTTCATGTTACTTCTAGGTGTCCCTTGAATTAGAGGATTGGGTGAAGACTACCTGTACATGTCTCTAGAACTTTTTCTTAAATGATCCCATTTGGATTGTATAATTCCTAAGGTATATTTCATAGTTTCATGGTAATTACTATTTTGGATCAAATTGATGAATTTGTGGAGGTGATTTTTGAGGAATTTACAATTTTTTGAGATTTATTTGACCATTGCTTGAAAAATTTAGAAATTTTTATGACAATATGCATTGAAAATAAACTTGTTATTAATATTAAAAAGTTTCATTTTATAGTTTAAATATGAATATTACTTGGACATGTTATATCAAAAATAATAATTTAGGTGGATAAATATAAAATTCAGTTGAAAAAATCATTACTTTACTTAACTTGTGTGAAACATGTTATATATTTTTCTATGAAATTAAGGATTTTATAAGAGTTTAATTAATGAATTTAGTAAGATTTATCTTTAAATTTATTTGTTACTTTTTAAAGAAGATAATTTTGATTTTAATGGTGAATTCAGGGAATATTTTGATGTGTTTAAGAAAAGATATATCACCCCATAAGTGATGCAGAAACAAAACTAGGATAACCCTTTTGGGTTACTCAGTGATGCTCCCAACTAGGCTATGGGAGAAATCATATCTCAATTAAAGGAAGGTTATCCTAAAGTCATTACTTATGAATCAAGGACACTAAATGTTTCCCAGATCAACTACACAACAATGGAAAAATAATTTCTATCAATTGTATTTTATTTGGATAAATTTATATCTTACTTTATTAGAACTAAAGTTGTGACATTTTTTTATTATGAATCTATTAGGTACATGAGGAAGAATTCTGAAGAAAATAATCAACTTATTAGATGGATTTTTCAACTTTAAGACTTCAATTTAGAAATTAAATAACATAAAGTAATTTATAAACAAGTATTTAATCACTTGAGCATGCATCTAAACACTATTAGAGTAAAAATTATAGACCAAGAACTAGTGAATGGATACAATTAAGGAGAGTAGTTGTACTTTATTGAAGGAGAGGTGCCCTGGAATATTGATATGGTTAAATATTTATTAAATTTCTAGGTACCATCTCACTTAAATACCAAAAATATTCACAAGATTAAATCTAAAGAAATTTTTTTCATTTGGGAAGATCCATACATCTGGAGAAACATTAATGATCAGGTGATCGGAAGGTATTGACCTAAAAGTGAAATAGAATTTTTTTTTACTTTTTCACACTCTAACTTGTATATTAAACATTGGGACCAAAAGGACAGTAAGTGAAGTCTCAAATCCTAAAAATTATTGGTCCATTTTATTTAAAAATGCAAATAAATTTTGTGAAAAAATGTGATAAATGTCAATTCATTGTAAACACTTCAAAGAGACAATATATTTTCCAAAAACCAATCAGTTTTTGTGAAATTTTTTAATTATGGGGAATATATTTGATGGGATATTTTTTCATTCTTAAGGAAACTCTTAAATTATTTTAGTAGTTATCTTCTTTTAAAAATGGGTGGAATCTAAGGCCACTATAACTGATGATACTAAAGTTGTGTGTGATTTTGTCAATACTAAAATATTTTTTAAGTTTTGAGTTCTAAGATCCATTATAAATGAACAAGGGACTAACTTTTTCAATAGGATCATGGAGTAATTTATGAGTAAATATAAAGTTTATTATAATACATAAACACTATTGGTGGGAGGGTAGCCCGGGACAAATTAATTTCCAAGGTAGGAGGTAGTGTCACACAGACCCAACCATAAAAACAACAAAAACACAATGACTCAAGTAAAATAAATATTTCAAAAAAGAAATATATATTCAAAATAAGAAAAAACCCAATGGAAAAAGTAGCATGAAATATTACCAAAATGAAAAAAATAAATACATGAAAGAAAAAAAAAAGAATACAGGATTTACATGGTTCAGATCTTTTTATCCAAATCCATATAAATATAACCACCCACACCCATATTATTATTATTAATCAAATAAAACTAAGAAATATTATAATAGAATACTGAGAAGGAATAAAAAATAGTCTATACTATAGGAAGGAACCATTATTACACACATAGTAATAAACAAGTAGTAATGAAAGAACTAGTGAAAACATCAACAAGAACTTGAGAAACTAGGCTCGAACCCAATTACCAGGTTCTGCCTCACCCATAGAAGAAATACCTCTAATATTAGTCATAACTAAATTATCCAACACAAGAACTAAATAAAACTCAATCTCTCTATTGGAATAGGGCTCCTAGAACCATTGTGTTTGGAATCACCAATTAAATCCCCCAATGATCTCTCCCCCTTTAGATCATCTCCTTTATATTTGAATTATCTTAGTTTCAAATTCTCTATAAGATTTCAATTTTTTCTATTTTTCATAGGAAGAGAGATATTAATTAATAAAAACCCCTTTAAATGAAACTATTGAATAAACCTGAGACATGTGAATAGATGAAAAGATTCAGGAAGAATCTGTTATAACAAACTCAAATTGTTACCTCCACGTAAGAACTACCAAAATAAAACTGAGATTAATAAAACTAAAATAAAAGGGAAAATGTACTAACAGAAGATAATTCATGAAATTAACAAATAAAAAACAAATATTTTAATTTGAAACATAAAATCATTCCAAATTTAAAAAATCTACACCATAAAAAATAAAATGTAAATAATATAGGTTTGATGTTATTGCATGTTTATACTAGAATAACCTCTTATTTGGTTCAAACAATATTCACTAATAAAATACCCTAAGATCTAACTTGATCATCCTAGACTAACCAACTGCCTAACATGTACAATAGTGCCACATGTTTTCCCATACCAACATATCTACTACTAAAAATTTCTAAAAAATTAAAAAAAATATTCTAAGAAACTACATTAACCTGAAATAATACCTTCACTTAACCAAGATTCAATCACATACTTACAACTTTCTTCACACATTCTATTAGATTTCTTAATAAGATTTTTTGTTCTGGAAGGACACCAAAAGAAACCTAAGAACTACCCAATTCCTAAAACATAAAGTAACATGGAAAAATAATTATGATTAGTATAAAAAAAGCTCTAAAGTAAAATAGTTATATAATGAAAGTAGTAAAAAATAGATGAACATAAGAATAAAAATAGAAATATGATAGGATACAAGTCTCCACCTAAGCCCAAACAACTCATAAAACCTACCCTAACCACACCATTTATTCCAACTTGGGGACCCTTCAAATCACATACATTATTAGTCCTAGGAACACAGAAGAAAGATAACCTAGAGATACACCTAATATATACTAAGAGTTTATAAAGAGACTTATAGAACATCATCACTATAAAAACTAAGGTATACCACATTGATCTAGGCCATATTATCCTTAGATGGATTCTCAAGGTGGTATCTACTAATGTGGATAGATTTTCCACACTAATAGAACATAAAATTATTAAAATTAGTACCATTTTCTTATATTTTATTTTACCTTTAAATTGACCATTCACACTGAGAAACATATACCCAAACTGTATCCCACTTCCCTCCACCATCAAACTATGAATTTGAACATCCCTAAAAAATATAATTGATTTTACTTCCTAAAATATAATGGAATCCATTGCATACATCATAAGAAATATAACCATATTAAATAAATCATATAAGGAATTAAAAAACAAACAAGCCTAATTCTCATTTAAAATATTGACATCTTTATTGGATAATCCAATTACCATCTTATTAAAACAATCTAAATTAGTTCACACATAAGTACTAGGGACCATTTTGAAATTATAAAGATGAATTTTATTTTGTATCCTTCCTAGAAGTGATCTAGTCATGTATAGATGCTCAAGATTCATCTAGATTACATTGGATGAGGTTTCATAGACCACTTCTCACAAAACATTTTCACATAGGATCAACAACAATAGAAAATTGGATTTATTTAAGATAAAGGTTAAATATCCTCAAAATAAAAAATTGGTTTAACTAATAGTAGAGATAGTGGTGATCTTCTTCCTATAACCTACCAAAGCTTCATAAAGTCCATTGTGGACAAGAAGATCATGTATTTTCACTCTCCAAAAATTAAAATCATTATATCCATCAAAATTATATACCTAAAATATAGAAAAATACATTTTTTAAACTATACAAAACTAGATTAGATACCACTTATTATTGGGAGGGTAGCCTGGGACACACTAATCTCCAAGATAGTAGGCGGTGTTATAAAGACCCAACCACAACAGTAAAACAAATTGTTGGACTTGAGTAAAATAAATACTTAAAAAAATAAATATATATTCAATATAAGAAAAAAAAATATGAGCACAATGTCATGAAATAATACCAAAATGATAAAAATAAATATAGGAAAAAATAAAGAACACGTGATTTATGTGGTTCAGATCTTTTCATCCTAATCTAAAAAAACACCACCCACACTCCTTTTGTTATTATTAATCAAAGAAACTATGGAAAATTATAATAGAATATCAAAAATGAATAACAATGATATACTATATCATAGGAATGACCCATTATCATCCACATATGAACAAACAAGTAGCATTAATGGAAATAGAGGAAACATAAAAAAGAACTTGAGAAGCTAGGTCTCATCCCTCTTATCATATTCAGGCTCAGCTACAGAAGAAAACCCTCCAAAATTCATCACAGTCGAATAATCCACCATAAAAACTCAAAACACCATGATCTATCTACTAGAATAATAATCCTAGAACCACCATGTACGAAATCACCAATCAGATCCACTAATGAGATCCCCCTCTCTAGATCATCTCCTTTATCTTCAAATTCTCTCAATATCACCTTCTCTCTAGTATTTCAATTCTATCTATTTTTCATAGGAGGAGGTAGATCAAACAATAAAAACCCCTTCAAACAAAACCCTTGACCAGCATTGGCACACATGGATAGCCAAAAAGATTTAGGAAAAATCTATTACAACAAACCTAAAAATTTTCCTCCATGTAAGGGTCAACAGTGGATAATCCATATAAGGTTCACCTTGGTATACTATATAAGGGTCCTCGATGAAATGTAAGGGTATTCACCCTTTGGGTAAGGGTACATTGGGGATTCAAAAGGGTTATTCAAGCGCTATATGAGGGTCGACACCACTATGTAAGGGTCCTTCAACCAAAGACATAGTCACGTATGGGTATTGTGGTCCTCGCATAGGGGTATCTCCCATACTCCATCTCATGTAAGGGTAATCCTGCATAAAACCAAAGTTATGTAAGGTTAAAACCACCCTTGAATAAATTCAACTCCTACATTAAAAAACTTACATAAGGGTAAAAATCCACTTAAGGGTTATAAAAATAAACCAGAACCACATATGGGTAAAAAACATACCTATATAAGGGTAACATGTATTTCACATAAGGGTAACCAACCCTTATGTAAGGGTAAAATAATATTGAATAAGGTAAAAAAACATTTCATAACAACTTTGAAACCAAAAGTAATCTCAGTAAAACTAAAATAAATGGGAAAGTCGTGAAAATGAGATATAATTCTTGGAATTAACAAATAAAAAAATAATAATTTATAATATCAAATCATGCCAAATTTTAAAAATACCTTACTACCAAAAATAAAATGGAAAATATGATGTTTTAAAAGAATAAATCAAAGGTTTTTTTGATAGAACTATTAAACCAAATAGGAAATATTAGAGTCAAAGGTGTGAAGATACATTATGTTCTTATAGAATAGATGTCAAAACCCCCTGTAGAATGATTCCATATAGGATAATCTATAGAAAGACGAGTCTCCTACCAAAGGAACTAAAAAAAGTATCCTAGGTTGTGAAAGATGTAAATTTGGATATAGATAGTGCTGGAAAAGAGAGTAAAATATAGCTATAATATTTAGAGGAAATTAGAAGAGAATATTTTGGGAACTAAAGAATTTAAAAATAAATAACTTGAGTGTTGTAACACCTCAAAGTTTTATAAATAAATTTAATATCGAATTCATGAAACACTAATCTCCTATGAAAAAAACACTTTCTTATAGGAGATGGTTCTAACCTAGATGTTAAACATAATTTTTCTACTTATGTGATTTGAATTTCAAAAATACATGGTTGTAATCAGTAAGATATTTAGAGTCACATAAGATCAACTTACATTTTTGGGGAATATTAACTTACTCGTATGAATAGTAACTTACCCTTATGAATAGTAGTGTAACCTTATGAATAGAAACCACACCCATGTATGTATAAATAAAATTTATGCACCATATAAATGAGAGTGAATATTTTAAAAATTAATAATTAAGTGTTGATATTTTGTGAGTAATAAATATTTAATGAAAATTTAAATTAATAAATTTATTTAAAATAAAATTCATTTTCATAAAATTTATTCCTAAATAAATATTTTTTGTCCTATTATTTTAATATAATTTTATTAGACCACAATTATTTTTTGAAATTATTATAAAAGAAGTTTTAAATATAAAATATGTATTTTTCAAGTAAATAATGATTTTATTTAAAAATTAAATTTTACATATTTAGAAAATTATTTTGATAAAATGGATTCCATTTTTTAATTATTCATTTCAAAAAATTGTTATGGTGAATTTTTTATATTTTTCTGAAATACTTGAATTTTTTGAGAATAGTAAAATACAGTAATTTACAGTATAAATACATTATATGATAAATACACTATTAATTCAATCCTAGATAATGTAAGAACACTTGTTTTGAACTCACATGAACTTATTACTATTTATTTTCATGATAATAAACACTATTGGTTGTCTTGAGCAAAATTATAAAATAATGAATAATATATTCAAAGATAACCCATTTCCTCCACTATACAAGCCTCCCCTCCCTCCCTATTCTATCCACTCCACTAATACTTTAATATTATCAATTTTTTTCCAAAATAATCTTTCCTAGTCCCTAAACACATCTATGAGATCTTTTCCTTTCCAAAATTCCAAAACCACTTCCTTTAAGGAGGTTCTCAAGGGGGACATTTCAAGAGGTAAACCCTTTCCTTTTTCTTTTCATTTCATTTTCAATTTATTTTATTTTCTTATATTCTCATCAACTAATCTATAAAAATTATCATTATAACTCTAGTATAATATATATAATATAATTATATCATGTTAATGGAATATCCTTCCTCAAACTACTATCTCTACCTCTTTTATTTTATAAACGAAATCATTATTCGGGAGGTCCATATTTACAACCTCCATGGACGATGAACCTCCATTATTCAGTTTATTCTTCAAGTATAGTCATGAAACAATTTTTATGGTTGAAATAAACAATAATATGTTAATTATAACCTAATAAATTTTCTCTAACTAGTATATATATATAATAATAATTCATACAACAAACTAGATTATAACAATCAAAATATCACGAAAATTATCTAAATGGTTATCACTAATGTTCTGTCTAATAAATCATCCTCATACCATGTAAAAAATTATATATATAACCATTTATACTTATTTAAGTTCATTAATAATATATAATTTCAATTATGGATAATTTATCCATTCCACATGAACTCCATTACTTATAATCAAGCGAACAGATCATGAAATCATGGAAATGAACACTCTATAACGATGGGATTCAATATTATAACATATAAATAAGGAAATAAATGAACTTAATAAAACTTTAATGAATAAAATATATGTATATAAGGTTATTAATTTGTTAATTAATGGATTTTATTTTATTATCCAGGACATTAAGGTCAAATGCAGAACACATTCGGACATAAGGTAAGGATTTTCTACCTGAACCACCATTTTCTTTCGGGTTACTCTTATTCTCTACTTACCTCAATTTAATTATAAATTATTCTTATATAATCCTCATAAATTTTGTGTGTATGTTCTATATATGTGTACCAACCATAATCCTTCTTTATTTTATGGGGATTTACATGTTTTAAAATGATCTTTCAAAATTTCTTCGTGAAATACAAGCCTAATTCGAGGGAACTTATCGAATTATTACCTATGTTCAAGTACACTCTATAATATGTTTTTATACACAGTAATTTCTCTAAAATGAATAATTTTATTATAAAAAACTATATTATTTCACTTCTGGTTTAATATAAATATTTTTCCAAAATAACTCTTCATTTCAAAGAAAAATAGTATTTATCTCAAGAATTACTCGATGATTTTATAATAATACTTTCATTTTCTTTAAAACTCTTGTTAATTATTATGTATAATTGGAAATAATTTTTATTATATCATCTATCATATTTTATTTAATGTTTTATTATTATTTTTACTATTTATGTGCTATCTTGAAACCATTCACTGTATTACTTTGAATGGTCAGTGTTTATGTTTGGGGGATGTTATTTACATTTCATATGTTAGTTTCAATGTGAATGTATATATTGTTTATTTTTATCCCCATTCATATTAGAAATTAATTGGACTTATTAAGTGATATGTGGGTCCCTCTATATCCCCTTGATGCATTGGTATCTCTCATGATTCAAAATATATATGGACTTGGTTGAGGCCTTGACTATTTTTAAATATGGTTTTGGCTAAGGCCGTAATCATTTTCAGATGTCTTGGCAAAGGCCTTGATGGTATATTCTAGAATATTCGACATTATGCATTCCCCTCATTATAAAACAAGTAATTGATAGTCTATAAGGTTATTTGACTAGTATAATACCCATGATTATGCTTTATTATGGTATTATTTATTCATCCCTTATTCCTACCATATTATGTTCAAGCTCATTTTTAAAGGCCTATGTTTTTAGTTATTCACTATGCATAATGTTTATGTTTGTGATATATTATTATATATTTCTTACCCTTATTGATAATATTATCTCACCCCTTTCTTATGTTTTATTTTCCCAAGATGTGAAGAAGTAAATTATAAATGACCTGAAGGGGTAACCAAGGAGTTGTGGATGGTTTCAAAGGAATTTCAATTTTTGTATTTCATTTCAAGTTATAATGTTGAACTTATTTATGTTTATGCTTTTCCAAAACTACTAAAATAATTCATTCCTTAGAGATACAACTTTCTTGTAATCAGTCCAATGTAATGAAATAAATCACCAACTCTTGGAAACTCAGTTCGGGTCTTTACAGTTTTTATGAGATAAAGTTTAGTAGAAAACTTGGAAAGTAGATTTAGGAAACATAAATTATTGAACAAAATCCTAATATGGAATTTAAGGATAAACATACAGTAACATCTTATAATTTTGGTAAGGAATATATTATGTGGATATTCCTAGAAAATAAATCTATGTCTGGATACTACAAGTGGATTTGGTTCTAGCACAAATGAACCTAGGAGTAACAACTCTGAAAAGGTGTTTCGGGATTGAACTAGGGTAAACTGGTAGACAAAAATGTGCCTAACTTCACACATGGTTATTCACTCTCGGGGGATATGCTTAGATAATTTTCATCTCCTTTACAATCCATTATGAAGGGTTTAAAAGTAAATTTTTCATCAAAGAAACCATGTTTATGATTATCGAATTAGATATGCATAGGATTTTAATTTATGTTAAGTATTTTGATAGTTAAGATTATACAATATGATTCATAAATTAATCTAGTGTATTCCATCATTTCGAAATGGTTCCTATTGGAAGGAATGTAAAACACATGAATGTGTGTATCCCATGTAGGGATTTCCCCCTATGCAAGATAATGATGTTGGTTCTAGAGCAATGACTGGTGTTGAGAAAATTATAACTATACTATGTCAGCTGGCTCTCGTTATGAACAATAAACTTACCCATATAGAGCACCTTGAACCAAAATGTGGAAAAGAAATATTAGTCCACTTTATGTAACAACAACCTCTATCATTTAATTTGATTAAAAACCCTTTTGTAACAGATCTTTGGACAAGTTCCTTAGAGAAGATATTTATTGCTTTGGGAAGTAACGAAAGGGATAAGGTTTTCATGGAATTTTATCATTTATATGGAGATGAAAATCAATGGTGGTCACTAATTAAAAATACAAAGGAGGATTAAGAGATTAAAAATATGGAATAGAGGTATTTTAAGGAAATATTATTAGAAAAATACTTTCCTCATGAACATTGAGTAGATATGGAAAGGTAGTTTTTGAATCTATGGAAAAAAAGAGGATGAGAATGATGAAAATTATAAAGCTAACTTCAAAATATTATAAAGGCATGTTGCAGACTACATATGTAATCAAAGGAGAAAGATTGATTGATTCTTTGATGGTTTAAAACCATTCCTCTAAAAGGCACTAGTTTCCCAAAGTTTCTGATCATACGAATATATGGTCTCAAGTGATATCATGATAGAGAAATAATTCTCAAAGTCTTATGAATTTAAGGTAAAACAAGAGAATAATATGGTGGCAGATGATAGAATGGATAAAGGAAATAATAAAAATGGTAATTTTACAACTTGTGGTACTTATAGAAGGAAACACCATGGTGCCTACTTAAAAGGAAAAGGAGTGTGCTACAAGTGTAGACAAAAAGGACATCATGATGGTGATTTTAAGGGAAACAAAGAAGCTATCAATGTTCAATATTATAGTTTTTGTGAGATGGGATAATATTATAATTATTTTCTAAAGCTTCAAGGAAACATGCCTTGGAAAATGCAAAGGGATCAAGGCCAAGCTTATGTGATCACAACTGTTGAAGTTGAAGTTCCTAATGATGTGGTGGTTGGTACTATAATCATTTCCTCAAACTTTGAAAATCCTTTATTTGATTTTGTATCATTTAATTTCTTTATATATTACCATTCTTCTTTAAAAATTAGATATTTCCATTTCTCCTTAACAAGGGATTTTTCAGTCAAAACCCCAAAGGGAAGCCTCATTGCAACAAAGATATGTATTTTTCAAGTAAATAATGATTTTATTTAAAAATTAAATTTCACATATTTCTAAATTTATTTTGATAAAATGGAGTCCATTTTTGAATTCTATTCATCAAAAAAATGGTTATGGTGAATTTTTTTATTTTTCTGAAATACTTGAATTTTTGGTGAATAGAAAAATATAATAATTTATAGTATAAATATATTATAAGATAAATACACTATTACTTGATTCATAACTTATGTAAGAACACTTGGTTTTAACTCACATGAACATATTACTATTTTTTTCGACAAGAATCAACACTATTGCTTGTCTTGAAGAAAATAATAAGATAATAAAATAATGAATAAGTTATTCAAAAATCACCCCTCCCCTCCACTATAAAATCCACCCCTCACTCCCTCTTCTATCCACTACTCTAAGACTTTAATATTCTCAAAATTCTGCTCAAATACTCTTCCCTGGTCATTCCATGCATTTAGGAGATATTTTTCTTTCCAAAAGACCAAAACCCCTTCCCTTAAGGAGGTTCTCAAGGAGGACATTTCAAGAGTTAAACCCTCTTCCTTTTTCTTTTCCTTTCATTTTAAATTTATTTTCTTATCTTATCTTATCCTCACCTCATATGTAAAAATGATCATGATAACTCTAATATCATCTATATACTATAATTATATCATGTTAATGGAATTTCCTTTCTCAAAATACTATCTATCCCTCTTTTATTTTATAAACGAAACCATCATCTGGGAGGTGCAGATTTACAACCTTCATAGAGGACGAACCTTAGTTATTAAATTTATCTTTCAAGGATGGTCATGAAACATTTTTTATGGTTTAAACAGACTATACTATATGTATTATAACCTATTTAATGTTCTCAAACTAGTATATATACATAATAATAATTCATATGACAAACAAGTTTGTAACAATCGAAATATCACCAAAATAATCTAAATGGTTATCACTAATGTTATATCTAATAAATAATCCTCATATGATGTAACCAAATGATATATATAACCATTTATACTATTTTATGTTCATTAATAATATATATGTTCAATTCTAGATAATTATATACATTTCACATGAACTCCTTTACTTTTAATCAAGCGAACCGATCATGGAATCCAGAAAACAAACACACCAAAATGACGGGATTCAATCTTATAACTTCTCAATAAGAAAATAAATGAACTTAATAAAACTATAATTAATAAAATATATTTATATAAGGTTATTAATTAGTTAATTAATGGATTTAATTTTATTATCTAGGAAATTAAGGTGAAGTGCAGAATACATTCGGACATAAGGTAAGGATTTTCTACCCAAACCTTCATTTTCTTTCGAGTTACTCTTATTCTATAATTACCTCAATGGAATTATAAATCATTCTTATTTACTCCTCATAAACTATGTTTTAATGTTATATATATGTTTACCAACCAGAATAATTCTTTATTTTATGAGGAGTGATATGTTTTAAGAGGATATTTTAAAAACTTCTTCCTGAAATACAAACCTGATTCAAGGGAAATTCTCAAATTCTTACCTATGTTCAAGTACACTCCACAATATATTTTTATCCAACATTATTTTTCTAAAATCAAGAATTTTATTATGAAAAAACTATATTATTTCACTTCTGGTTTTATACAAAAAAATTCCAAAATAACTCTTCTTTTCAAAGTAAAAGAGTATTTATCTCAAGATTTACTCTATGATTTTCGAAGAGTGTATTAGTTTTTTTTCAACACTCTTTTTGATTATTATGTATCATTGGGACTAATATTTTATGATATCGTATACTGTATTTTATTGAATGGTTCATGATTAGTTTGACTATGGATGTGCTATCTTGAAACTAATCACCATATTACTTTGAATGGTTAGTGTTTATGTTTGGGGAAAGTTATTTACATTTCATATGTTAGTTTCAATATGAATATGTATATTGTTTATGTTTATTCCCATTAATATGAGGAATTAATTGGAATTAGTAAGCGATGGGTGGGGCCCGTTATAGCCTCTCGATATATCAGTAGGTCTCATGAGACAAAATATATATAGAATTGGTTGAGGCCTTTCCCATTATAAGATATGGTTTTGGCTAAAGCCTTAATCAATTTTAAATGTCTTGGCTGAGACCTTGATGGTATATTTCAGAATTTCCAACATTATGCATTCCACTCATTATGAAACAATTATTTTATAGTCCATGAGGTTATTATACTAGTATAATACCCATTATTATGCTTTATTATGGAATTATTTATTCAGCCCTTATTCCTTCCATATTATGTTCAAGTTCATTTTTAAAGGCGTGTGTTTTTATTTATTCACTATGACTAGTGTTTATGTATATGATATCTTCTACTATATTTCTTACCCTTACTAATTATTTGAGCTCACCCCTTTCTAATGTTTTATTTTCCTAAGATGTGAAGAAGTAAATTATGAATGACCTACAGGGGTAACTTAGGAGTTATGGATGTTTTCAAAGTAATTTCCATATTGTATTTCATATAAAGTTGTAATATTGAACTTATGTATGTATTTGGTTTTCAAAAACTACTAAAATAATTCATTCCTTTGTGATACAACATTTTTATAATCATTCCAATTTAATAAAATAAGGCACCAAATTCTGGAAACTGGGGTCGGGTCTTTACAGTTAGTATTAGAGGAAGTTTAATAGAAACGTTGGAAACTATATTTAGGAAACATATATTAGGGAATAAAACCCTAATATGGACTTTGAGGATAAACATAAAATAAGATCTTATAATTTTGGTAAGGATGAGATTATGTGGATCTTCCTAGAAAATACATCTCTGTCTGGAGACAACAAGTCGATGTGGTTCTGGTACATATGTACCTAGGAGTAACAAATCCAACAAGGTGTTTTGATCTTGACCAGGATAACCTAGTACACAACAATGGGTCTTACTACGTACTTGGTTTGACGCTATTGGGGGATATGCTTAGATAATTCACATCTCTTTTACAGGATGTTATGAATGTTTTAAAAGTAATTTTTCTCAAAGAAACCATGTTTATGGTTATGAGTTTAATTATGCATAGGATTTCAACTTATGTTAAGTATTATGATAGTGGAGATTATAAAATATGATTTATAACTTAATCTAGTGTATTTCATTATTTATAAATGGTTTTTAGTGGAAGGAATAGAAACCACATGAACATGTGTATCCCATGTATGAATTTCCCCCCTATGAAAGATAATGATGTTGGTTCTGGAGCTGCAAGTGGTATTAAGAAACTTATAACTATACTAGACCAACTGACTCAGGTTATAAACAATAACCTTTCCCATATAAAGAACCATAAACCACAACATGGAGGAGAAATTTTATACCATTTTATGCGACAACAACCTCCATTATTTAATGGGACTGCAAACCCATTCATAGAAGAGCAGTGGATAATTTCCTTAGAGAAGATATTTCTCACTTTGGGAAGTAATGAAACGGACAAGGTTTTCATATAATTTTATCATTAATAGGGATATTTCGATCAGTGGTGGTCACTAATTAAAAACACAAAGGAGAAGGAAGAGATTAAAAATATGTAATGGAGGGATTTTAAGAAAATATTCTTAGAAAAATACATTCCTCATGAATAGAGAGAGGATATGGAAAGGTGGTTTCTGAATCTGAGGAAAAAAGAGAATTATAATGTTTCAAAGTATAAAGATAACTTCACAAGGTTATAAATACATGTTGAGGCCTACATATATAATCCAATGATCAATATTTATTGATTATTTAATGATTTAAAACCATTACTCTAAAGGGAACTAGTCTCCCAAAGTTTCTCATCATATGAAGCTATTGTCTCATATGCTATCAAGAAAGGTAAATAATTCTCTAAGTATTATGACTTTAAGGGAAAAAATAGAATAATAGGGTGGATAAGTATAGAATGGATAAAGGGGAGAATAAGAAGGGGAATTTTTTAACATGTGTTACTTATGGAAGGAAACACCCTGTTGCTTGCTTAAAAGGAAAAGAAGTGTGCTACAAGTGTGGAAAGAAAGGCTATCATGATGGTGATTTCAAGGAAAAGAAATAATATATCAATGTTAAATGCTATATTTTTAGGGATATGGGACACTATGCTAATGATTTTCCAAATCTTCAAGTAAATTTTCCTCAGAAAAGGATAAGGGATAAAGTAAAAGCATATGCGATCACAACTGGTAAATTTGAAGTTCCTAAAGATGTAGCGGAAGGTACTATAATCTTTTACCCAAACTTGGATAATGCTTTATTTGATTCGGGATCATTGAATTAATTTATATCCTCCCAGTTTTCTTTAAAAAATAGATATTTCCAATTCTCCTTAACAAGGGAGTTGTTAGTCAAACCCCCTAAGGAAAGTCTCATTTTAACAATATGTGTGAGGCACTACCCATTATGGCATATAAATATGATTTATCAGCTGATTTTATCATCATACCTATGTTCAAATTTGAAATAATCCTTGGCATGGATAGTATTTTAAAATATGATGTGAAATTATATTGCAATAAGAATAAAATTATGATTTATAAGGAATGTATAGAATACATTATCTTTATAATAGAAACATCACAATATGATTCTTATCTAGATCCACCCCCAATAACTCTACTAAATGAAATTATTGGGGAGGATGAGAACTCAATATCTATGAGTGATGAAATAAATATTCAAATTTTTGATGTAACTATTTTTAAATAATACATTGATGTATTTCCAGAGGATTTACCTGGAAATCCTCTGGAGCGGGAAATTGAGTTTTCTATTGATTTAATTCTTGGTGCAAGGCCTATATCAAAGACTTATTATAGAATGGCCTCAGTGTAATTAGTATAATTGAAGAAACAACAAGAGGAATTGAGTGATTAAGGATTAATCTTCCCTATTTTTTCTCCATGGAGAGCCCATGGTTTATTTTTCAAGAAGAAAGATGGATCCATGAGGTTGTTCATTGACTATATATAAATTAATGCTATTACAATAAAGAACTAGTATCCCCTACCTCATATTGATTATTTATTTGATCAAATTCATGGAGTGTAATATTTTTCTAAGATTGACCTTTGATCTAGATATAATTAGTTGTGTGTGAGGAAAGAAGATATTCCAAAGGTATCATTTTGAACTAGGAATGGGAATTCTGAGTTTATAGTAATGCCTTTTGGACTAATTAACGCACCCTTGGTTTTCATGGATCTAATGAATAGAGTTTTCAAGTAATATCTTTATGAATTTTTTTTTTGTATTTATCGATGATATCTTAGTATAATCCAAAAACTATAAAGATCATTAAAATCAATTGCGCATTATTCTGAGGACTCTTAGAAGAAATGAATTATATGAGAAGTTTAGAAAGTGTGAATTTTGGCATCAATCAATTTCTTTCCTTTTCCATATTGTCTCTAAGGATGGAATATTCATTGATCCTATGAAGACAAAGGATTTTCAAGAATGGCCTACACCAACAAACATAACTGAGGTATGTAGTTTTATTGGTTTAGAAGGTTATTATCAGTGTTGTGTTCAGAACATCACCCGATTAGCCAACCCATTAACCTAGCTTACTCATGAAGGGGTTAAGTTTTTATGGAAAAAAAATGTGAAGAGTTTTTTGAAGAATTTAAGAGGATATTAGTGAATGATCGAATCCTAACTCTACCATTAGGGAATGATGGATTTTTTATCTATAGTGATGCATCAAAGAAAGGACTTGGTTGTGTCTTTATACAAAATGATAGAGTTATTTCCTATGAATTAAGGTAGTTAAAAATTCATGAATAGAGCTATCCAACTCATGATATTCAGCTAGAATTTTTATTATTTTCTTTGAATATATAGAGACATTATCTATATGGTGAAATATTTGAGATATATACGAATCATAAGATCTTGAAATATATCTTCTCACTGAAAGAAATCAAAATGAGGAAAAGATAATGGATCAAACTACTCAAGGATTATGATTATTACATACACTACCACCCAGGAAAGGAAAATAAGGTAACTGGTGCATTAAGAAAAAAGGATCATAGAGTCCTAAACAAATTGAGGATTGAAAAGGATCCTATATACATGGATCTAGTGAGGATGGATATGGGAATTATCAAAGAAGGTGAAACATCATTACTTTTTCAATGGTTTTCCCAACTATATTTATTAGAAAGGATTTAAACTTCTTAGTTTTAAGATGAGAATCTTTAAAAGAAAATTAATGGTGAGAATGATGGGAAGTTGGCTGACATCGTGTGTGAGGATAGAATTCTAAAATTTGGGAAGAGGATATGTATTAACTCTATGCCTGATCTGAAAAGGGAGTTATTGGATGATGCTCATAGCTCGAATTTCTCTATACAACCGGGTATCACTAAAATGTATAGAGATTTGAAGGAACATTTATGGTGGGACAGCATGAAGTGGGAAATTGATGATTATGTATCAAGATGTTAAGTCTGTTAATAAGTGAAGGCTAAACGAAAAAAATCCTAGAGGAGTCATGAAACCTCTACCTATTCCTACATGAAAACGGGATGACGTCACCATGGATTTTTTCACTTGATTACTAAAAACTCCAATAATTAATGATTCAATATGGGTAATTTTTTATCTATATACAAAATCATCACACTTCCTCATTATAAGGGAGGATTTTCCAATGGACCACCTTGCACAGCTCTATATCAATGAATTTGTAAGACTTCATGGAGAACCTCTTTCAATAGTTTCTGATCATAATCCTCAATTTACATCAAATATTTGGAAAATTATTTAGAAATATTTGGATACTGAGCTTTGTTTGAGTACTTATTATCACCATCAAACTTATGGGAAATCAAAAAGGATGATACAAACTTTAGAGGACATGTTGAGATCATTATCACTTGATTTTCAAGGTATGTGGGATCTATATTTACTTTTGTTGTAGTTTTTATACAATAATATTTTCTATTATAGTATTCAAATTGAATTATATTAAGCATTGCATTTAAATATATGTCATACACCAACTTGTTGGGATGAAGTTGGTGAAAGGAAGCTTGTGGTCCTAGAGCTTGTGGAGGAAATAACAGTGAAGTTAAAGACTATTCAAATCCATATCAAAGAAGCTCGAAGAAGCCAAAGAGATATGATGATAATCAAAGGATTTATAATTTCAAGTGGTATATCATGTTTTCTTACAAGTATCTCCATTTAAGGGTGTTATAAGATTTCAGAATAAAGGTAAACTGAGTCCCATGTACATTGGTCCTTTTGAAATAATGGAGAGAGTTAGAGTTATGGATTATCATTTGAAATTCCACCTATCCTTTCTAAGGTACACAATGTATTCCATGTCTCATTGTTGAGAAATAACATGCCAGACCCAACACATGAACTCAAATCTGAAAGTATAGAATTGGAACTTGACTTATCTTACTATGAATAGCTTATCCGAATTCTGGACACTAAAGAACAGGTGTTGAGGAATTATACGACTCGACAGGTAAAGGTACTTTGGAAAAATCATAAAATTGAATAGGCAACATGGAATCCTGAGTAACTTATGATGAAGACCTACCCAAATATATTTATGAGGTAACATTCTGTTAATTTAGAGGATAAAATTTTTGTAAGGGGGGAAGAATGTAACACCACAAGGTTTTATAAATAAATTTAATATAGAATTCCTGAAACACTGAGCCCTAGTGAAAAAAACACTTTTTTATAGGAGATGGTTATAACCTTATCGCTAAACATAATTTTTCTACTTTTGTGATTTGAATTTTGAAAAACTGACAAACACAGTTGAAATGAGAAAGATATTTCGATTCTGATGGGATAAACTTACATTTTTAGTGAATAGTAATGTACCCTTATGAAAAGTAACTTACCCTTATGAAAAGAAACCTCACCCATGTATGTATAAATAAAATTTATGCACCATATAAATGAGAGTGAATATTTTAAAATTTAATAATTAAGTGTTCATATTTTTGTGAGTAATAAATATTTAATAAAATTTTAAAATTAATAAATTTATTTAAAATAAAATTGATTTTCAAAAAATGTATTAATAAATAAATATTTTGTTTTCCTATGATTTTAGGATAATTTTATGAGACAATAGATAATTTTTTAAAGTATTATAAAATCAGTTTTAAATTTAAAATATGTATTTTTCAAGTAAATAATGATTTTATTTGAAAATTAAATTTTACATATTTAGAAAATTATTTTGATAAAATGGAGTCCATTTTTTAATTATACGCACTGAAAAATGGTTGTGGTGAATTTTTGTTATTTTTTTGAAATATTTGAATTTTTTGTGAATGGTAAAATACGGTAATTTACGGTATACATACATTATAAGATAAATACACTATTCATTGAGTCATCACTGATGTAAACACACTAGGTTCAAACTCATATAAACTTATTACTATTTTTTATCATAATAATCAACACAATTGTTTGTCTTGACCAAACTAATAAAATAATTAATAAGATATTCAAAAATGACCCCTCTCCTCCACTATAAAAGCCACCCCTCCGACACTATTCTATTCACTCCTCTAAGACTTAAAGATTCTCAAATTTTTGCCCAAAAAAATTTCCTATTCCCTCCCCACATCCAGGATATCTTGGTCTTTCCAAAATACCAAAACCCCTTCCCTTAAGGAGGTTCTCAAGGAAGACATTTCAAAAGGTAAACCCCCTTCCTTTTTCTTTTCATTTCATTTTAAATTTATTTACTTTTCTTATATTATCCTCACCTCCTCTATAAAAATGATCATTATAACTATATTATAATATATACACTGTAATTATATCATGTTAACAGAATATCCTTCCTCAAACTACTATCTCTTCCTCTTTTATTTTATAAATGAAACCATCGTCCGGGAGGTGCAGATTTACAACCTTCATGGACGACGAACCTTAGTTCTTCAATTTCTTCTTTATATGTGGTCATGAAACCATTTTTATGGTTTAAAAATACTATAATATGTGTATTATAACCTATTAAATGTTCAATAACCAGTATATATACATAATACTAATTCATATGACAAACTAGTTTGAAACAATTGAAATATTACCAAAAATAATCTAAATGGTTATCACTAATGTTCTATCTAATAAATCATCCTCATAGAATGTAACCACATGATATATATAACCATTAAAACTTATGTATGTTAATTAATAATATATTTTTTCAATTATGGAGAATTATATCCTTTCTACATGAACTGCATTACTTATAATCAAGTGAACCAATCAGAAATCAAGGAAACGAACACTCTGGAACGATGGGATTCAATCTTATAACTTAACAATAATGACTTAAATGAACTTAATAAAACTATAATGAATAAAATATAATTATATAAGGTTATTAATTAGTTAATTAATGGATTTAATTTGGTTATCCAGGATATTAAGGTCAATTACAGAATACATTCCGGCATAAGGTAATGATTTTCTACCTGAACCTCCATTTTCTTTCAGGTTGCTCTTATTCTCTACTTACCTCAATTTACTTATTAATTATCCTTATGTACTCCTCATAAATTATATTTTAATATTATATATATGTGTATCAACCATAATCCTTCTTTATTTTATAGGTAGTTACATGTTTTAAATGGATCTTTCAAAAACTTCTTTCTGAAATACAAGCCCAATTCAAGGGTACTTCTCAAAATTCTTACCTATGTTCAAGTACACTCTATAATCAGTTTTTATCCACCATTATTTTTTTTAAATAACTACTTTTATTATGAAAAAACTATATTATTTTACTTCTGGTTTTATAAAAATATTTTTCCAAAATAACTCTTCTTTTCAAAGTAAAAGAGTATTTATCTCAAGAATTACTCAATGATTTTAAAAGAGTATTTTCATTTGTCTCAACACTCTTGTTGATTATTATACATAATTTTGACTAATATTTTATGATATCATCTACCATATTTTATTGAATGGTTTATTATTATTTTGACTATGTATGTGCACTCTTGAAACTATTCACCATATTACTTTGAATGGTTGGTGCTTATGTTTGGGGAAATTTATTTACATTTCATATGTCAGTTTAAATATGAATGTATATATTGTTTATGTTTATACACATTCATATGAGGAATAAATTGGACATAGTAAGTGATTTTTTGGGCCCTCTATATCCCCTTTATGCATCGGTAGGTCTCATGAGACAAAACAGGTATGGAATTGGCCGAGACCATGTCCATTTTCAGATATGGATTTGGCCAAGGCCTTAATCATTTTTAGATGCTTGGTTGAGGCCTTGATGGTGTATTTTAGAATTTAAGGAATTATGCATTTCCCTCATTATTAACCATGTAATTTATATTCCATGAGGTTATTAATATATTATAATACCCATGATTATGCTTTATTATGGCATTATTTACTCAGTCCTTATTTCTTCTATATTATGTTCAATGTTCATTTTTAAAGGCCCATGATTTTAGTTATTCACTATGCGTAATGATTATGATTATAATATCTTCTGCTATATTGATTACCCTTAATTTGAATATGATCTCACCCCTTTCTTATTTTTTATTTTCCTAGGATCTAAAGAATTAAATTATGAATGACCTGGAAGGATGACCTAGGAGTTATGGATGTTTTCAAAGGAATTTCCATATTATATTTCATTTCTAGATGTAATGTTTAACTTATGTATGTATATGGTTTTCCGAAACTACTAAACTAATTATTTTCTTCATGATATTACTCAATTTTAATAATGAAAATGTAAAACAAATAAGCCACCAACTCCAGGAAATTGTGGTCACGTCTTTACAAGTGCTTCATGAAAAATTGATCCCATATAAAGGCTTCCATCAAGGAGATTAAGTATTGTTACTCAACTCAAGACTCAATATGATTTCACTTAAGCATAATTCAAAATTGCAAGTTTTTTTTATAGTTACTAATGTATATACCTTCAGTCTTGTGCTGATCACTAAGGAAGGAAACAAGAACCCATTCAATGTAAATGGGAACAGACTGAACAAATTCCATGGAAACTTTCCTATGAAACTAGTGGAGGATCTCATACTCCTCTAACCTATTTATCATTGAAAACCACAAGGTTTTACCTATCCTTTACCTTTACTTTCATGTTATTATTCCATTTATAACATACATTACATGATAAAATTTTTTAAAATGCATTGATTAAACTACATCATTTAAGTGTGGGGGAGGGAAACTTTTTAGTTTAGAATATTTTTTCCCTTTTTAAATTATGTTTTTCTTTTTTGAGATTTTTTATTTTTTAAATTGTTTATGAGATTATTTTTCAATTTTAAGTGTTTTTTTGAAATATTTTGATCTTAATTTGAATTAAATTTCAAACTTTGATCCTATGAAATTTTTTATGAAATTTATTTGACCTATATACTCACCTTTGATAAATTTTGAATTTTGCTTGTTTTAAAATTATAATTGAGGAAATTTCATACAAACCGAACTGGTTTTTGAATCTATTTCCATGAAATGTGGTAATAAATTTTAATCACTTACCTGAGAGAATATTGAACCCATTTTGACATATACTTTCCAATACCCTTTTTCTTGAGAGAACCAAGAAATGTATAAATAAATAAAATTTTCAAATCGATCTAATTAAAACTATAGGGAACTCAAGGAATTTGTGCTATAAATAATTGATTCATTATTTTGATTTTAAAAACCTTTTTTTTAATAAACTCATATTTTGTTCTACATTTTTATTTGACTATTATAACCCTTAGTGTATATAAATTAATTTTTTAGGAAGCTATATTACAAGTAAAAAAATCTCTATCCACCTTATTCTAGAATATGGTGGAAGATCTAAATTGAATTCATGTGTGGAGAAAGAAAGAAAGTAAGACAGAAGAATTTTTTTTAAATATTTTATTGAGATAAATAAAGAAAGTGTTGCATAAAAAAATTTCTATTTCATGAGATAAATTAAGTTGGTAATGATGTAAAAATGGTTTAGATATAATCCAAGGTTGTACATTGATTTCTTCCATAGTTTTAATGTAAAAAATAACAATTTTACCTCTAAAAACACAAATATTCACAAGAATTATAAATGAAAATGTTAGAACCATATTTGAATGACAACTAAAACAATTTAAAAAGAGGGTAAATAGGGAAGAAATATATCATGTTTGTTGAATTATATAAAAGGAAGACTACCTAAGAAACAGAATAAGTGTTTAAAGGACTACTAGAGCTAAAAAAGGCTTACTTATACTAATTGAAAGGTCTATTTGAATCAATTTTTTCACTTGATGAATAAAGACCATATAAGACAACATAATAAGTGTAGGATACTTCTTAATATGGGGTAATAAAAATATCACACCTACTGAAGTAAATCCATTGTCCCTATCTACATTTAAGAGCATAAACAAATTAAAAGAGAAAAAAACCAATCAAATACTACTAAAGAAAATAGTGAGTGGAATGATTACTACTAATGAAATGAAAAGGGTGTGATTGATACTATGAAAAATATAAGGGAGTGTATATGTATTAGTATAAGAGGAAGAGAGGGAGGATTCCATTATTGAAGGAAACTTAAGATCATGCACTATATTTCAATATAGATCCAAAACTCCAAGTTTACATTATAATAATCTCATCAGAAACTAAAAACCTTAATCCATAAAACAATATTAAAAATATCTCATGATATGCAAAAATTCTTGACTCGTTAGGTGAATATCAATAAATTCGTCTAACTTATGGTGAAACTTACATGAATTTGGAATGAGAATTTTTTTTTTTTTTTTTTTGAAATTCATACTTGAGTTTAGAGTGAAATATTTACAAGAAGGTTTGTGTAAGTATGATTAATATAATAAGAAAATTATAAATTAACTGAATTACTTAACGGAGAAAATGGAACTGAGTACATTAAAGAGGCATGACAAGTGTGATAATCGTGGTGTTTAAAATGAAAAATATTCTGGGATTGTAATTTAATTTTACTTTAGATTTCTTTGTGAATATCTCTTGTCTAAGGAATTCAAGATTTAAGTGTAAATGAATTTAAAATTAAATATTTTCATACATTTTTTATTGAGTTTCACTTATTTTAACCCGACCATTTTAATAAATTCTTGTGTAAATATCACATTTCTTGGTTTCAAGGATAATTTAGAGTTTAGTTGTAAATTGTATTAAAATTATATTTTTAATTATTTATTTCATATTTGAAATTATTATAATAAATCCTATATTTAAATTTGGGTGTTTTGATGTTATTCTAGGATGTTTATAGGTGATTCTGAAATCCCAGGATTGATTCTAAGAAGATCAGAGTTTATTTGATGGAATTTTGGAAACAGAGTATTGGAATTAAGAAAAATGATTAAGTATATCTTTTATAGGGCCCTCATAGGATAATTGGTAAGACACATAAGAAATTTCATATATGTGTAGGATAGTTTGGATATTCATATGAAATTTCATCTATGTGTAAGAAATTTGATAAAGGCTGGAAGATATTTTGATCTTTGAGATGATATCTGAGTGAAACAAGATTTTTCAAAGTAAAAAAGTTACATAAAAAAGATATTTGTTCACCTTTATGAAATTTAATCTATTCATATGAGAATTATCATACACATAATACATTTTCTATGCATTGGATATTTCTTATACATAAATTAAATTTCAACAAGTCGAAGTAAATTTCATCTATGTGTAGGACAATTTTCCTACACATATGACATTTGTACCACATAGGATAATTTATTTTCTCAAAAATTGGATGAAGTGTGATCACAATATGAATTTAGGTGATTTATAGGAATTTTAATTTAATACCTTAGGATGCCACATCATCTTTCATTAAACCATTATGAGGATTCCACATGGATAATGATATGCATAATATTTCAATTAATAACTCGAGAAGGAATTTAGGTATTTTCATGAAGATCATATCACAATATAGATTTAAAGATAGTAGGATTAAGTTTACTTTAAAAAATATATAAAGATAAAATATTTCATAGTATTTAATAGGAAAAATAGAAGGAGGTCATGACTCTTTAAAAGGAATATGAGGAAAAACCAAATAGGGGAATTGGATTGGGTAGACTACTAGATAAGTTTTTGTTGTTAGTATTCATACTTACAATTTATTTTATATTTTTCCTTAATTTTTAATGACTTATATACCCTTATTTATCTATTTTACCCTTAAAATAGAGGGGTAAAACATGAGTTATTAGGTAAGGTAAGGATATGCATTTTAAATTTGGAATCTTATTCTTAAGGAATAAAACCCTCTTATATTTATAGATTTTGGTTTTTAGTGGTGTTTGATGATTTTAATGCAATTTTGTTTTAGGTTTATAATTTTTCCATTGTTTTATTCTTAATTTTATAATTCATAATCTCCATCCTTTTAGTATATCTTGTCTTGAAAGAATAGGTTAAATTGGGTGGTGATCTTCTAGAAATTACTGGTATGACTGTGGAGGTGGTGATTTCCTTTTGAGTTACCTAGGATCACTAAAACCCAATTGGTTTTTTATTTATTTAGTAGTATATAATTGGTTTGATGTCTTTTCACACACATAGTAAGGGAGACTATCCAAGCGTTGATCACTGTTAGATCTATTTCTGCAATAACCTTAAACCAAGGGTGATTAAGTAATCAATTAGGGAATATTTCATTCATCAATTAATGAGAATAGAAGTAAATCCATTTTATAGAATATGATAGTATTAAAAATGGAAATCCAACCTAACCTACAAATTGATTTATCATGTTTCTTTAAATTTCCTTGTGTAGTATTTTTTCTTAGTTTTAAAACCAAACAATTTTAAAACACCCCTTTTTCTTAAGTGGAAACTAATTTTTGAGTACTCATTTAGAGATACTACCTAGGGTTTTCACTGATACAATATTTAACCTAGGAAAAATAATTTTTTTGAACCACTCCTGGTAGGAATCATCAATCATCTAAGAGGTTGGGGAATAGTTTCATAACTCACTCCACCTAGAACACCATAATGGAATAATGTGTTTGAGAGAATAAATTATACCTAGTTAGACATGGTTCAATAAATGATGAGTATATGTGACCTTATTATATCATTATAAGGTTATTATGTGGATATTTATACACTCTTATAAAATCACATTCCATAAAAAGAAGTTGTAATGAAAACATATCAGATGTGTTATGGGAAAATTCTCATTATATCTTCTATGAGGATTTAAGGTAGTAATGTATATGTTTTACATTAATATTCTAATAAATTCATCCATAAATCATAAAATTTCTTATTTATTGGTTAATATATATAAAATATGTGATATTATTTCTATAATCCTACTAAACGCAATTTTTTGTGGCTTAATGTGGTGTTTTCCTTGAGAATGAACACTTAAGTCAAGGAGACAGTGGGAGGAAAGTTGAACTTGTAGAATTTCAAGACAAACAAATTGGAATTTATTCTGATATGGAAATTTATCCATATCATAAAATATTTAAGGAAGAATAATTGAATCAAGTTACAAATCTAACTCAATGGTATGGTAGAATTCATCAGAAACCCGAGTGTTGTAAATTTGTCATAGAATATAGTGATGAAGTAATGATCATAAGTGATAAAACTATTATTTACCATGAGTCCATTGAGAGTTATAATTATATTAAATGGTTAAAATAAAATTAATTAGAAATGGAATCTGTGTACACTAACCAAGTTTGGAACCGGGTGGATGCATCTAAAGGGATGATACCCATAGGGTGCAAGTGTGTTTTCCATAAGAAAACTAACTTGGATGGAATAGTTTCTGCCTATATGAATGATATAAAAGAGTTATAAAAATCATGTAATATACTATGTTTAAGCATTTTAACATTTAGTGATGATAAAGTATATTCAGATTTTACTTCCCATAATAACTCATTTTGATTATGAGATATGTCAAATAAATGTAAAAAACCACTTTTTAAAGTGAATTTAGTTGAGGATGTGTATATGACACAATATAAATATTTTTAAGTAAAAAACGAGAATGATATGGTATTAAATCTATAATGGTCCATTTATGGATTGATGCAAGATTCTCTAAGTTAGAATATCCTGATTGATTTTGCACTCAAATAGTTTTGAATGTGGTTCATTCTTGTGTATATAAGAGAATTAATGAGACTGTATTACTATTTTTGATATTTTATGTGGTTTATATTCTACTAATCAGAAATGATAACTCAACTCTTCACTCTGTAAAGATGTTTCTCTATAAATGATTCTCGATGAAAGACATTGGTGAATATTCCTACATACTTGGTATGAACATCTATAGAGATAGATCTAAAAGGATTCTTGGACAAAGTTAGGACACATACATTGGTAAAGTGTTAATGTGCTTTAGCATGTAGAACTCCAATAAGTGGTCTTTTACAATGTTACATGGCACAAATCTTAGGAATATCCACGATACTTATAAATAGTTGGAAAGGATGGATAGAATTCCCTATGCACCTACCATAGGATCTGTTGTGTATACCATGTTGTGCAATCTACCCATTGTCTCTTGTACTCCTAGTAAAATAAGTATATACTAATCCAATACTTGTGAGAGTCTTTAAATTTTCATAAATAAAATCCTTAGGTACCAAAGAATGACTAAGGATATGTTCTTGATTTTTCAAGGAGAGGATGAGCTCTATGTAAAAGGATATACAGATTCTAGTTTCCAATATGATAAAGATGATATGAAATCTCAATATGGTTATGTGTTTTACCTGAATGGTGGAGTTATTTCTTGTAATAGTTCCAAAAAATCCAATATATTAGACTTGATAAGAGAGGTATAGTATATTTCTACCTCAGATACTATGAAGAATATTGTTTTTATCAGGAAGTTCATCTATAAACTTGATGTAGTTCCTAGAATTCAAGGAGAATTAAAGCTTTACTATGACAATAATGGAGTTATTACTTAGGAAAAGAAACCCAATTCTTACCAAAGGACCAATAACATCCTTTTCAAATACTATCTCATATAGCAGATCATTTATATAGGTGATGTAAAGATTAGTTGGGTGGATACAAATTACAATTTAGCAGATCCATTGATGAAGTCATTAATACAGTAACAACATGAGGGTCATGTTAAGTATCTAGGCATTCGATACTTGATAGATTTATGTAATGTATATATAATGTATCATGATTTTATAATAAAAGGAAATCACCATTTATCATTCACCCATGTTTGTTTCATTTTAATTTACATGAACAGTTGAATGATAATATCCCCTCAATGTATAACTTTTAGTTATCCTTAGTCGATGATCACCACATAGTGTTATAGGTTGTGGTGATATGTTAATATTAACATGAATCAAATATTATACACATTACTAAGGGATTTATATGATATATGAATAATATATTCATGAGGAAATAAGTAGAGACTTATTACTTGGATTGACCAGCCAATGTATATCTTATGTGATGACATACAGTCATCGATATACTTAGGGGTGTACTATTATTATAAATTCCCATTACCTAATTTTGGATAGATACTTAGCATGAGAACCTTCATACTCGGATACCTTAAATATACAAGTAAATAAATACATAGCTAATAAAGGAGTGTTTGGGTATGTTGTTGACCATGTTTCTAATTAGAGCACAACCAACATGTGACTTTTTCACTTCTATGGAGAGTTAATACATCTAACCCATGATTAAATTAGACTAAATAAATATTTTTTCATGCTTAATTGAGTCACATATTATATTTTCAAATAATTGGATGATTTATATGTGATGTACTCATCAGTTAAATGAAAGAGATGTGGTGTATTCATCGACTTGTTTAGTCTATTTTAGAGAATCAAGAAAAGATGAGTTAGTCTATTCTATATTGACATGTTCCATGTCTAGTGGTCACTTGGTGTAATATAAAAATGAATTATATAGTTATAAATATGATTCAAATGATACATATTATGTTGGATATGTTTTTATATGTATATAAGTATGTTTAATATATATTACACCAGACCCCTTAGTAGCTTGAGTAGCACTGAAGCCTTTCTAGAGGTTTCTCTTTTCTTATATCTATGAAAATTGGATTTTATATCTATTTTCAATGCTTTTAAGAATCATAAGGTCACACAATTATGCCTTTGGTTAAGGATTAATTTGTGTACAAATTGTTTGATCAAAAAATGAAGAGATTTCAATGAAACCATATCCAAAAGGAGTTTTTGAGGGATTCATAATGACTTATAGAGTTTTGTATTAGTCCTTATGAATTTTAGTTCAAGTGTTAGATCATTGGATATTCACTATATATATATATATGATACACATTACAGAATACATTTCACCCAACATTTTAGGCTAATTTCATCCATCTTATACCTTGCAGGCTGAGTACATGCATCTACCACCTATGCATAACTTTACATACATGAATTTTCTCATGCGGTTTCATCAGCTATAATTCATTATAAATGGATTAAATGTATTAAATTATATGAATTAATTAAATTAACAAGTATATCAGTAATAAATGTATGTTAATATGTTGAATATGGCTAACGTATTTCATCCAATAGAACATGACGTGGAGCTATATAAAGGGATAATATCCCTCATGTTGGGTATGGATGATTATATACAAGAATCTGATATTCTAGTCCTCCCTTGACATGGTTTATTATTAGGAAAAGGTTATAATACTTTTTTTTTATTTAGGGATCCTTAAGAAATGTTATAGTATCTTTTGATCGGTGTATTTCCTCAGAGGTGGGATGCTTTCATCTATTGCTCCACAGATCAACATCAAACAAAATCCCTCAAATATTAAATATGTATCTTACTGTTATCCAAGTATTCATGATTTTTTTATTAATTTATATTAAATATTGATTATGTAAAGGATATATTAGGCACATTTATAGGTTTTATTCCACTTCCTTTGTTTATATGATGAACCCCTAAAACCTATCAATCATCACCATAAACCCATTAGTACCATAATGATTTCATATCCAAGGATTCCATTCATATATTTATATGATATTTCCACAACACTTTACATAGGTTACATGGTCATAGATGACCATGAACTTGTAAAAACCTCTTTAAGGACCACTCAAAAAAATAATTGATCTCACAAGCACTATAGGAAACTAAGGAAATGTTTTTAAAAACAATCAAGGGCATGTGTACAACGTCATTGCTTCCCATGTATCATAAAAAAAATGTGAAATGTGTTAAAACCATAGGTAATTATTAGGGTTTACTTTTCTATAATTAAAAGGACTTCAATCATAATATATCATTGAGTTATATAGCTCCAAAAAAATAAATCACATAATCAAGCATAAGTCATGAAATTAGGGATATCTGATGAAAAAAGTTGTAACAACAATAAAAAATGATTTATAAAAAATAAGGTACTTAACCTTACACATGGTGATCCCTAAGAATAGAAGACACTTGGTTCTAAACATGAATGAACAAGAACACACACTTGGAAGAAAGAACATTGGGTAAAGGAGAATATATTTTGTAGCTTAGAGGTGGAATGCGGAACTTTTATTTCATAGGCTTTAACACCTTAAGATTTATTTTAATAAATTTAATTAAAAATATAAAAAAAACTGCAAATAAGGTCCATTATGGCGTGGTAACTTTTTCATGATGTAAATCCTTTACTGATGGTCATGTTATATAATTTTAACACCAAAATATTTTTTTATATAATTGTCCTTTAAATAAATATATTATGTTCAATAGCTTCCTCTTCATGAAACACGGAACTAAAATGATCCTTGATATATTATATGAATAATATTAAAATATTTTTAATAATAATAAAACCTATAGTAAATAAATTGATTTTACTCAACTAAAATTCATTACATTTAAAGGATAAAAAATTAATAGGATTTAATATTAAAAGGAATTTTCCTTCACAAATACCTATTTTTTTAAGTATTGTATATTTTATCTTAATAAGTTAAATTAAATAATTTTAAAATATTATTTTATATGAACTAATATATTAACATTATTTAAATTAGAAATTGATATGAAATAATATTAAGAAAACTTAAAATTTTCATTTTTAATCAAATCAGTTTTTCTTAATATTTTATTTTCAATTAAAAACAAAATTTATAAATTTTAGAAATTTAATTTTATAAAATAAACTTAATTTTTTAGTTAATGATTTCAAAATTTGTTTAGGATAAATTTTTGAGATTTTTTTGAAAAGGATGAATTTTGGGTTAATAGTGAAAAATGTTAATTTTGTAATACTATCAATTTTACGACATTATCAAAATAAAAAATGATTTTAAAGTTCATGAAACCTTTTTAATATACAAAATAAATATTTATAAATTAAAATGAAGAATTTTAAAATAAAATCTTGAATCTATAAAACACATGCTTAAAATTTTGGAAACTTAAGTAATATTTTACTCTAATAAAAACTATTTTTTGTATGTTTCTTTTAACTACATTTCAAAATTTTGGAATTTAGTTTTGGATTGTTTTGAAAGAATAAAAATATAAATTTTTAGAAAACATTTTTTATACGTTATGTGTGCCAATTTTAAGATTAATTTTTATCACCCTCATATATTTTATTTGAAAAAATAGATATCATATCTGAAATAATTGGGTTCAAATTATGTAGTAATTATCATTTTATTTTTAGGCATTAAATTTAAAATACTTAATTAAAAATTAGTTCTCATGGTAAAACCCAAAAAAGTTAAAGGTAAAAAAATAAGAGTAAAAGACTTAAAAACATGTGTTTAAATGTATGGATGAGTATTTCTAGACCTTACCCCTTCTCCCACCCCATTATTTTCCATTATTGGATCCACTTTACCCTTATATAGTGACTTTACCTTTTATATTATTATAAAAATTCCACTCTCATTACTTATAAAAGGATTCATCCCCATCCCACTTCTCCTCAAACCAAAACCCTCTTATATTTTAAAAAACTCTCCCCAAATAACTACCTAACATTCCTATATTTTTCCAAGAGGTTTTGGTCTTCTCAAAAGGCCACCTCTCAAATCCTTATCCATTTTTCAAATGAGCTCTTCCAAGGTGTAATGTAAATTTACCAATTAATTCTCTTTCATTTATTTTTCTTTACTTCTTATTTTATATCCTCTAAATCAAATAAATATATGTTAAACTAATTAAATAAGTATCATAATTATACTAAAATTTTATTATGTTTATGTGATAACCATTTTCTACCTTCATCCAAACCATTCAAAAAATGAAAATGTTGATTGTGTTACGTGCGGACTATTGCCTCCATAAGAGATGTGACCCAATTTTTCATAAGCAATTTACATGTCCAGTTTAAAGGGGGTATTAATTAAAATATATTATATTTAAAAATTTATTAATATTCAAAAAATATAATCCAATTCCTACCTTTTTTAATTCTATGTAAAATGACAACGTCACCTGTGCGTACATACAAACTATTTCCTCCATGAAAGTGACATATTTCTATTTTCATATAGTCTTTTATTCATTATAAAAATATCTTAAAACATAATTAAAGACCTTAAAACATCTAAATAATATCATTATTCTTATTTAATAATAATATTATTCCAAAATAATCAATTTATTAACCATACTCACCCATAGATTATAGTGTTTTCTTTTTTGGGTTCATTTAACCACTTACACAAAAAATGCTACAAATCCCAATCATGGATGGCTATGTAAACTTAAATACTATTTATATTGTAAATTAATGATTAGATAATGTTTTTTATAGTCCTAGTAATTTTATATTAATATTTAACTTATTAATATTATTTCAGCATTTTGTTTGTTAAAATTTATCGAAACAAGCTTGTTGCCAACTTTGTCATCACGAATCGTTACTAAAATACTTATGAAATGAAATTATAAAATTATAAATAATTATAAAGCATATATTATATTACCTATAATGATATCATAATGATGAAATTTGAATCTATTATCAAGAATTGATACCACCATTGTGGAACTAGTAATAAACAAACAATCAATACTAAATAATATAACTAACTAATATATTTGTAATAAATGATTATAAATTAAGTTTATAAAAGGATATAGGTATGAATAAGGTTATAAAATAGTTAATTATGATAGTTATTTTTTTATATAGTAGGTTTATTATGCTCAGCTAAGCATTATTATAGGTAAGGGTGTTCCATCTTAATTTCCTTTTTTTAAGACATGTTTTTTTATGAACCTGATTTCATTTAAATGGTGTGTATGCTGCCTATTGGATATTTAATATCATTAATTATATTTACTAATGATATTTTAAGTTCAATTTAAATCTCTCTCTTTTAATGGGTTTCTATTAAAATGTTTTCTAAGATGTAATGGGATCCTCATTACAAATTTAATTCTTCTATAATTATGTCATATTCACCACTTGTTTAATTTTGTGTGGTTTATATATTTCCCATGTATTTATTTTTATCATGCTCTTTATGAAACTAAATGAATTTAAAAATACATATTATTTTGTACCTTTCATGGATTTACAATTTGAAGGATAAAAAATTCGTAAGGGATTTTTTTAATCAAACCCCCATTTCTTTGAGTTATAATGTTTCATATTAAACTTATTACTTATATGCTTGGTTTCCTCCACCCTCATATTTTACATTAAACTTTATATTTATCTCTAGGGAAAATTATATTTTTTATACAAATATTTCTCTTAGATGAATTTATTCCCCATAAAAAAATGATGTTGTTAAGAATAATGCACATTATCTTAAACATATATTTATCTTCCTTTTCCAAATGTTCTCTTCTCAATAAATTTATACTTTACATTTGGAAGCATAATTATTTTTTGTCTCATGTGACCATCATATCTCTATTTTCCTTTTTTCAAAAAGAAGTTTTATTATCCCTTTTTATGATGTGGGTTTTCAACAGGGGTATTTTAAAATAATAAAAAAGGTTTTCCTTTCATAACCATATTTTTTATCTTCCACTCCACATTTCTTCAAGATAACCTTTATATATTTTCAAGGCTCTAATATTGAATATTATTTTTAAAATTAAATTTTTTTAAAAATAATCACATAAAATTTTTGAAACCTTTATATTTTTTTAAGGATCTATTATTAGAGATCTATTTTTAAGGTAAAATTTATAAAAATGTTTTCACTTCACCTTTTTGAAACCTTTATATATTTTTTAAGGATTCGTTATTGAAATTTATTTCCAAATAATGATTTTAAAAATTCCTTATTTTAAATTTCTAAAAATGTATCTTTTTTATAGTGAATCAGGGATTATTCTTTTTATGATAATGTTAATAATTTTTTTATACTCTTTTAAGTTTCAATTCCATTTTCCAATTTAAATATAAAAGATTTATCTCATATGGAGTTATGTTGTATAGATAAATCTGTAAATTAATTTATGAAATACTTCTTTTGGGTGATTTAATTTTTGGTATCAAGGATTATTTTAGAACCCAATATAAAGAAACTTAAATTAGACCAAGGGTTATTTATTTTTGAACTAGAGTCAAATGTGATGGTTTCAAATAGTAATAAATTTCAAGTTTGGGTTTTCTATTAGATAATTTATGATAATTCTCTTATGTTGTTAATTTTTTATCACTCACATTAACCCCTTTTAGTTTTAGTAATGGTTAAATCCTGAAGGAACCAATTTAACAATGGATTCCATAGATAATGTATAGATTGTATGAATGAGAAACCTAATGGGATGGTTTCTAGGTTGAGAAAACTTATTCTTATGCCTAATCATCTATCATGAATTTTATTAACATAAACTTATTTGAGTTTTCAAACACACCAAATAAGATAATGATGGAATCCCAAGGAATTTTGGCTGATGAAGATGATGAAATAAAGAAGATACAATTTCTTATAGGTAAAAAATGTGGGAAGATGCACCCAAGGGAATATCTCAGTATAATAAAAAAATGTTTCAAGTGTGGAAGTATTATCCATTGAGATCATGACTATTGATTTGGGGTGAAGAATTTGGTCAAGGAAATTAATGGTGAGAATGTTAAATGCTTAGAATGTAAGGAGTTTAAGAATTATAGAAATCTATGCCCTAATTCAATGATTAACAAGGATTATAAACCGCATCAGCCTCTTAAACCTAGATAATAAGGTAAAGTAAATGAAAAGACTACTATTGAAGTTGATATAGATAATTAAGTAGTGTAAAGTACAATGATCATCCACGCCAGGTTTCCAAATGTCATGTTGGATTCTGGTCAAGCCACTCTAGTATACCCATGAAATTCTCTAATTGCATAAAATAACCACCTAAATTATTTGATATTACCAAGGAAAAAATTATATTATTATCATATACTAATTTTATTTTTATGGGATATAATTCATAAAAGTCTCATTATCCTTCCATTATATGAATTTGATATGATTTTGAAAATGTATTAGATATCTCCACACACACACACTCCACATTAATAAAATAGAGAAATCATATTTCATGTCTCAAATAAACTTATGATAACTTATTAATGAAAAGATAAATATTAAATCTGTAAGAAAATTGATTCAATTATATAGGCATTAACACCCAATCATTAGTATTATTTATCTTAAAAGTTTAGGAAGAAACTCAATATCATGATGTGTCTATTATGAAAGAATAAATGAGTTTCCTAAACTTACCCAAGTTACTAGGGTTGATACCTCATTAGAAATAAAATCCTAATTCATTTATATCTTATGGACACCCTTAACTATTTCATTAGTGAGCAGTAATTAAAATTCTGAGGATGTAATTTATTTAAGGGGGAGAATGTAACGCCCTGGGATTTTACTATATATCTTTTCTTTAAATAAATATAATGTGTTCGATGGATTACACTACAAGAAAAACTAAAATAAAATTAGTTGTTACATATTATATAAATATTATTAAGAAAATTATAAGAATAATAAAACCTCTAGTAAATAAAAAAGATATTACTCAACTAAAACTACATACATTTAGAAAATAAATAATTAATATGATTTAATATTAAAAGGATTGTTCTTTCTAAAATAACTACTTTTTTAAAGTATTGTATATTTTATTATAAGAAATTAAATTTTACAATTTTAAAACATTATTATATATGAACTAATATATTAAAATTCTTTAAATTAGAAATTGAAATGAAATAATATTTAGAACACTTAAAATTGTCATTTTTCAATAAAATCATTTTTCCTTTATATTTTATATTTTTATTTAAAAACTAAATTTTTCAATTTTTCAATTTTAATTTTATAAAATTCACTTATTTTATAAATTAAAAAATTCAAAATTATCTTAGGATTAATTTTTTATATTTTCATAAAAAGATTTAATTTTGGGTGAATATTGAAAATACCGATTTTGTAAATACTCTCACTTTTATGACATTATCATAATATAAGAATGATTTGAAAATTTATGAAAAATTTTTGATACAAATATATATATATATATATTAAAATAAATTATTTAAAAAAAATAATTTATAAAACCACTATTTAACATTTTGGAAACCTAATTAAAATTTTGCTATCAAAAAAACTATTTTTGATTTGTTTCTATTAACTAAGTATCCACAAAGAGGAATTTAGTTTTGGATTATTTTTTTTTTTTTGAAATAAACAGAACAATTATTTAGTTAATAATAAACCAATTATTATCATATAAATTAAAATCATTGATACTTTTATATTAGTTGTGATATTTAATCATAAAAATACAATTTTTTAAAAACAGTTTTTGCATGTTATGTGTGCTAATATTAAGATTAATTTTTATCTCACTTAGAAAATTTATTTGGAAAGTCAATTTAATATGTGTAATAATTGGTTAAAAATTATTTAATAGGGATTATTTTATTTTTAGGCGTTAAAATTAAATTACTTAAGTAAAAAATTAGTTGCCATGATAAAAACCAAAAATAGTAATGGTGAAAAATATAAGATTAAAATACTTAAAAACATATCGAAACAAGTGTAAAACTTTATTTTTTGGGATTTATATACCTTATCCCTTCCATCACTCCATTATTTTACATTATTGGATCCACTTGACCTTTGAATAGTGACTTTACCTTTTATATTATTACAAAAAATAACACAGTCTTTAATTATTAAAGGATCCATCACTACCCCACTTATCCTCACACCCAAACCTCTTAGATTCAATAAAAATATAAAAGTAACTCCATAAAACTCATATATAATTCCTAAATTTACTTCTCTTCTCAAAAGACCACCTCTCAAAACCTTAATCCATTTTGGAAGGGAGCTCTTCCAAGGAGTTATGTAAAATTATCAATTATTCCTCTTCCATTTATTTTCATTTATTTCTTATTATACCTCATCAAAATCTAATATAAACATGTTAAAATAAATAAATTAGTATCACAATTCTACTAAAATGTTATTATGTTTATGGGATTACCATTTTCTACCTTCCTTTCATCCATACAAAAACTTAAAAATGTTGCTTGTGTTACATGCGGACTACCGCCTCTATAAACGATGTGATCCATTTTTCATAACCACCTTACATATATGGTTTAATGGAGGTATTGATGAATAAATATTATATTTAAAAAATTATTAATATTATTAAAATATAAACCAATTCCTATCTTCTTTCCATTCTATGGAAAATGATAACGTCACTTGTATGTACATGTGAACTACCACCTCTAAAAAAAGTGATGTAATTAATTTTTCATCTAGCATTTTATTATTTATAAAACTCAATTAAAATATGATTAAACACCTAAAAATATAAATAATATCATTATAATTATTTAATAATTGTATTATTAAAAAAGGATTACTTTCTTAATAATACTCACCCATAGATTATAGCTTGTTCTTGTTTGGGTCAATTTAAAAACCTACATGAACAATATTATAAATATCTATCATATATGAATATTGAAACTTAAATAGTGGTTTTATTAGACATTAATGATCAAATAATTTTTGTTTTATGTTCCTATAAAGTTTATATTAATATTCAACTTATTATTATTATACCACCCTTTTATTTGTTAAAAGTTATTGAAACGATATCATAACCAACTTCATCAACACGAATCATAAATAAAATATTTATGAAATTAAATTAGAATATTATAAACCATTATAAAACTTATATTTTAGTACCTATAATTATATTTTAATTATTACTTTTTTATCTATAAATAATAATTGACATTGCCATTACGAAACTAATATTAAACAAACAATCCAAGTAAATAACATTTGATGATGAAAATAAAATATATCTAAATAATGAATTTTTAATAAATAATTATAAATTAAATTCATAAAAGGTTATATATATGAATAATGTTTTTAAATAGGTGACTAAGTTTTTTATTTTTTTTATACAGGAGGTTTAGAGAATGATATGTTAAACAAGATTAACGGCAAGGGTGTTTTATCTCAATTTCCTTTATTTTAGACATGTTTTTATTTTTTTAACCTAATTTAATTTAAATGTTTTGAATAATTACTATTGGATATATAATATCATGAATTATATTTTATTCATGGTATTTTAAGTTTAATTTCAATATCTCTCTTTTAATGGGTTTCTATTAAAATGTTTCCTAAGTCTTAAGGGGATTCCCATCTCAATTTTCGTTCATTGAGGCTTATGACATATTCACCAATTGATTAATTATTTATATTTTATATACTTACCATGTATGAATTTTTATCATTTTATTAATGAAACTCAAGGTATTTACAAATAAATATTATGGTTCACCTTTTATGAGTTTACAATTTGAAAGATAACAAACTTATAAGAGATTTTGTTAACTCAAACCCCCTTTCTTTAGGATATAATGTTTCATCTTGAACATATTAGTTATATTATTGGTTTATTTTACACTGATATTTTATATTTAAATTTCCCTTTCCCTCTAGGTAAAATAAAAATTTTATTCAATTCTTTATCATTGATGAATTTATTCCCAATAAAAGTATTTCATAGTTAATAATAATTCTCATTTTCTTTTACAATAGTTTATCTTCTTTGCCCGTATTTTCTATTCCCACTAATGTTATCATTAAAATTTTGAAAACAAATTATTTGTTATCTCATGTGAAATTCATATTTCTATCTTAATTTTTTAAAAATTAATTTGGTTTATCCATTTTTATGATGTGGGTTGTCAATAATGGTATTTTAAAATGTTAAAAAGGTTTTACTTTTATGATAATATTGTTTATCATCCACTTCACAATTCCTGGAGATAGAATTTATGTCTTTTTCAAGGATCTATTTTTAAATATTATTTATAAATTTAAAATTTTTCAAAAAAAATCACTTAACCATTTTGAAAACTTTATATCTTTTTCTAAGCTCTATTATTAAATTTTATTTTTTTAAAGTAAAAGTTTTCAAAAAAATTAACTTCATATTCTTCAAAAATTTATGTATTTTTTTACAATGATTCATTATTGAGATTTATTTTTGAATAATTATTTATAAAATAACTTCTTTTAAATTTCCCAAAATTGATCATTTCAAAAATGACATGTAACTTATTCTTTTTATGATAATGTGAAGAAATGTTTTTGAAAGACTCTTTTAAGTATCACATCTATTTTACTCTTTAACACTAAAATAATTATCTCCAGTGGAGTAAAGGTATATGAAAAAACTTCTAAATGAATTTATGAAATACTTTTTTTGGTGATTGAATTTTGGGTATCAAGTGATCTAACTCTTGAGGTCATTTCATGTGATACCACTTGGAAATGTTGTAAAACCCATTTTCTTTTCATGGGTTCTCTATGTTACGTTGAATGATTGATTTAATGTCGCACAAACATGTATGGATTATTATTATAAGATGGTTTGGGTATGATAAATCCCCGATATGGCTTGGGTCTAATAAATCCATGTGATGTTTTAGTTCCAATAAAGACCTAAGATGGGTTGGGTCCATTAAATCCCTCCTATTCGTTGGTTAAACACTACCGGAAAATGACCATTTCACGGTGGTTTTTTTTTTGAAATGGCAGTGGTTCAAACCACCGCCATATGATTCTGTGGTGGTTTCAAAAAACCGCCCCTAAAGTGTGTGTTGGTATACAATATGCAGTGGTTTCCTTGATTTATTAGTGTTTTATGGTAACCGTTATAGTGGGTACATTTAGCAGTATTTTTTATGGTTTTAGAGGAGGTTTTTTCTGGAAAAACTAATTTTTCTATTAGCGATGGTTATAACCACTGTTAAAAGAAAAATCAATTTTTTTGGGAAAAACCTCTGCTAAAACCAAGTTAACCACCCCTAAATTATTATCTGTAGTGGCGGTTTTAACTACCAAGGGTAGAAAAATACTATAATTGTAGTGGTAGTTAAAACCACTTCTAAATATATTATATTTATTTTGTGGCGGTTAAAACCACCGCTAAAGCCAGATTTATAGAAAAAACAGTTGATATTGTAGGCCCATTACCAATGCCCTAAAAAAACCATTCCAATTGAAGAGTATTCAAAACCACCCCACATCACCGCCACCACACATCATAACCACTATACATCACAACCACCATGCATAATTTAGTTTCAATAAGGTTTTTTATCATAATTACTAAATTATTATGAAGGGTATTCACACAGAAATACAATATTGCATGGGAAACCAATTTAATAGTTCGATATATATTATTAGTCATATTCATATGTGGTGAAGTTCTATAAACATACATAGAAAGTTTTATAAAAACCAAAACAACACACTATCTCAAAATAAGTCATAATTGGAAAACCAAGTAAGTGTGGACATATATGAATAAATAACAAGAATAATTAAAAATAATGTTATTTCTCCCTTCCACTTAAAATTTAATTAATATTGGTCATTATCTTTATTAAGATGATATGTACCATTTAACCAAAGAAATAAAAAATATTGATATTTCCAAATGTATATATAAAGAAGGGGAGATGAAGGATCCCCAACCTTGACTGAATCTTCAAGGAGAAATGAACAAGAATCGAGGATAAACCTCCACTGATCTCAAGTGAATCACCATTGAATCCAATGAATAATAAGACTCCATCAAAAAACACCCAAAAAAGAGGATAATTACCACCATAATGAATTCTTGAATATAATATAAAGATAATAAATGAGTACTACGGAAAGAGAGGGCTACCATGAATCAAATAACTTCAATCTAAATGATTTAATATGATCCAAGTGATTTGGAACACCAAGGGAGGTGACTGGGGAAGGGGGGGATGAGTAAGAGTCAACCAAGAATTGAGGGAAAGTCTAAAATTATAACCAAGGAGGTAATAAAACTCCTATTTATAAATGAATCCCACTGGACTCTACAAAAACATGTTTAATATCCAAAACTCATGTGGTGGGTTTGGTAAAAGTGTGATCTAGAACCCTCATTGTCATTTTATCCTTTCTCCCATGTTAAAATGGAATTTGGCCTCCCACAAATCATAGAACATGGAGTGGTCTAAGACATAGTGGTTCTTCTATATTATTCCATGTATATAATTCATGACCAAGTTCCCATTTCCTAACCATTTTACCCTCACCATGCCCAAGGCTACAATGTGGTGAGCTTGGGTTTCCTATTTTCGATAGGTGTTCCTATGAGATTCTATGCCCACCCAAGGGAATTTAAAGATTCCCATGGTGCATAGGGAAACCACTAGAACAAAATGCATAGCACCATTGCATCCCCAAGTCATGGTTATATATCCCATTTTACAAAAGAGCATGACCAACATAAAACTACCTCCTTCATATCTAGACAAGTCATTGCACAAGCCGTGGTGGCCTTCAAAATGCTAAAACACCACCTCAAACCACAAAATCACCACAAACCTCTCCCTAAACATCCCCAAGTCTTGATAATGAACAAATGGAAGTTCATAAAGGGTATGTACCATTAAAATCATTCTATTTATTTTAGTTTCCCTATTATTTCTAAATTCTAAGTCAAGGTGATCATATTTTCGCCAAAATTATAAGAACTATGTGTGGATTGATTCCTATTTTCATGGGATACATAGTGATTCCTAGATCTCCTATCTCAAACCCAACCAAAAAATCGATATCAAATCCCCCAATTTATCTTAGTGACTGGGTTTCTTCATTCACATTGGTTTTCCATCCATAATGTTGGAATCAAGACAAGTTCATTTCATTTTAAACATGATTTTAAACTATATAAAAACTCATATAATAAGGTATTTTTCATATGATCTTAAATTATAGATTATTTTAGTCATTTTCACATGATTTTAAACTATGTAATGCATGGTCTATCTTGTAAGACTTGAAACTTCTTAGTGCAGTCTACCTAGTAAGACCTGTCGTGCCCTACATACTATCCAAATCTACATAAGGATCTTTAGAATGTGGTTCTTTATCCATAAACCTATGTTATGAAAAAAATTACTCTTACCCTAGGAAAGAGGATAATATGCATAGGGGTATTGTAGAGACCCAAATCTTGACGTACATGGACATTACATTACTTTTGCGGAATACTTAGTACATAACAAAAACACACACATAAGGACTGTAATAGTTTAGTGTCTTTGGAAACTCGGAACGTAATCTTCTAATCATGGTGAAAGATCTTCAACATCTCCCATAAAGATCTTCCCTTTTTTTATTACCTAAAACCTTTCTTTATATCCTATGGAAAAGAAAACATAAAAGGGTGAGCTCAAATTCTCATTAAGTGTAAACAAAAGAAATATCAATCACATTATATTCATAAGAACATAACATTTTGGAAATCTTAACCTGAAAAAGAGATCATAATATCATAACATGGGATAAATCATAGTAGTGAAATGTAATCCCAATAATCATAACTTAAAACATGAAACTTTTTGGCATACACACATAATCATAGAGAATCATTTCTTATTAGTCAAGACTCATTTCCAAGACTATCTTAGTGGACAAAGTCCATTTCTGAACCAAGTTCATTCCTCGTTTCAGTCCTGTTTCACTGAACCAGTTTAACCTGCCGTTCCAGCCATGTCTATCTCATGAGATATAAAATCTTTACCCAATTCATTGGAGGGAGATATAGGTCCCACCCATCTCATAATTATACCATTCTTATGTGTGCCACAAAATCATAAATCATACATCATTGCATAACCCATGTAATAAAAATGGGATTCTTAAACAACATGACATCATAAAACAATTCATATAAGATAAATGAATTCATAAAAATAATTCCATCACAAAATAATCAAATCAATTTAATAATAGGGATAGAAACAGAACCCTATATTATCTTAGATGGAAAATAATTTTGATAAAACACTTGAACTCCATTCTTGAGGAAAATATCCTTTCTACTTCAAAAACATGTTTCCTTTCTTAACATGTCATACAATTCTAAACCAAAATAAGTTGATTAAAAATAAACTTGAAAACTTATAAAGGAAGCTTCTTTGAAATAATGTTTTAAAAATCCATTCATGCCGTATAAGTTAAAAAACATTATTCTCGTACTTTTGTCGGAAAAGTCAAAAAGTACCTCGTACGAAAAACGACAAAAGATTCCTTTAATATCTTATACTAAGAACTCACCAAAGAGTAAAATTGGATATAAACTATTTTATAAGGATATAAATATTACATATTGAGGAAACATGGATGTGGATGATAAATATTCCCCAGTAAATTCTGAAGTATAAACAATCCCGGATAAAAACTGAGATTGTGAGATTTTCCTTTACCTTAGGTCTGATTTGCTTCGTAAGTGTCCGAACCTCCTATATAATGATTTAAATAATGTTATTTACTTATTCCAGAATCATACTCATTGTTATGATATCATATATGGTTCACTTATGACTTTATATTACCCATTCTTTTGTAAATTCCATGTTAAATAGTGTTTTGGGTAAAATTGTTTCATTTGTTGTCTGTGTTTTGACTTGTAATTATTCATATGATTACTTAGATCATGATTACTTAATTCCATAATATAAAACATCATTTATATATAATATATATTTAGAATATACATATATATAATAAATCAGTAAATGGAAATAAATACACCGTTCATGGAGACGGTAGGTCGTATGTACGCATGAACACTGTTTTCGTTTCCTTATTGAGTTGAATGAAATTAAGTAGATGACATACATATATATACACATAAATCCAGTATCATTATTATGTCATATATTTCATGATTACTTATTATATATACTTTATAATAATTCATTAATGGTTAACGTGGAGAATGAATCTCATCACGTCGTGGAGACGGTAGTCCGTACGTACGCACGAGTGATGATATCGTTCTCATGATCGTGGTACTGTATTGGAGTGTATGTATACTATTTCAGAATCAATATCACTTTAAAATAATCATATATAGTTATTATTTACACCATTATACCCATCCAAGTAAGGTGGTGGTGGAAAATAGATTACACCACGGCATGGAGACGGTATTCCGTACAGACGCACGCGCGGTGATTTTGTTTTCCGTAGGATGGATAGATGGTGAAATAGGTTTGTTTCATACTTATAATAAAATATCAGTATATGAGTGATACTGATGTTATTACTTAATAATGAAACAACTAAAGAAGAAGTGGAAGAAGAAATAAATTTGAAAGAATCGGTAACAGACATTACCTCTTCTTTGAAGCGCTTCTTTGAGACCTCCTTTTAGGGCACTAAAATTGGTCTTTGAAGAAGACCAGGACCTCTAGGATGTTTCTAGGGAAGTGTAGAAGAGAATTTGGCAGTGTTAGGCCGAGCATGAAGGCTCAAAGTGGTGTGAGGAAGAGGGGGATAAGGTTCCCTTTTATAAGGGAGGAGAGAGGCACCTTTGGAATAACTAAAAATATTATTTTATTATAAAGACAAATTCGGTTTTAAATAGCTCCAAATTGATTTATTTCTAATATAATGTGGGTATGGGTCTAAATCCTCTCATCAAATAGAATTTAGAAAAGTTTAGGTCATTATACTAACCTTATCTTTTACTTTTAACTCTTAGTTAATTAGATTGACATTTATCATGTCACTTTGTATTTTTATATTATATAGTTAATAAACTTAACATATACATCCAAGCGACCCCCAAGTGGTCCATTAATGATACACCTATCTTGATATAAGTATCTTGGCCGAACCTTAGAATTTTATGAATAAAATAACAATCAATAATATAATATTTGTTTTCAAAACTATTTTATGTCAATTTTGACACTATTCAATAGTTGATTTTTGTGAAACTCATAACAGAATGATTACTTCGAAAAAAGTTAACTAAATCAATCCTAACATGTCATATTAACCTATAAAATTAGTTTAATTCATAAAAAGTCTCAAATTATATTTATTTGGGTATTTATAATATCAATTATTCTAATTTTTCACTATTATGGTAATTATTGCATCATCATTGTGTCATAAATAAATTAAATTATTTAATGTCTAAAAATTATAAATAAAATATCATTATGTAGGAAATCGTATTATATTTCTAATTAATATTTACAATTGAATTTATCTTATGTATAACCCTATATTAAAAATGTTTTAGTAAATAAACTTTGATTTTAACTCTTTTAACTCTTCTTTGAATTAAATAATAATAAATGTCCTAATCTAATCCAAGTGGGCCTATATAAGGCCCCATACTTAAACCTTACTTAATCTTGTCTTATTACAAGATTACACATTGAGGATCTTTTCGGGTTTAGAGTTTTAGAGAATTAGATCATAAAACTTGCATTACATTCCACATATAAACAAAGTTGTTACATAAAGATAGTATTCTTCTTTCCCATCAATGGAAACATATTTAAAATAAAACATGGATTCTTTCTTGACACTTCCTTGACACTATCATCATATCATGTACCTTTCCCTTTACCTGTGAAAAACATTTCAAAAAAACTTGGGATGAGCATAAAAAGCTCAGTAAGGGATATAAAAATATATGGAAAGAAAACATGGGTACATATATACATAAGAATGAAATCATACTTTACCCATAAAACATAAGCACTTTAACATACCTCATCAAATCATGAATAAATCATATAAATCAAAAGACATAAAGGTAACTTGAGGCATTCATAACATTCTTACGTAGGGAGTAACCCTCTTGGTTACGTTTTGAATACCCATCACAGTATATTCCCTAAATCTCTTCGGAGAAACCTTAACATTTCACTCCTTGGCGTTACCCAATGCATTGGAGAGCTATATCGGGCTCACCCACCCTTAGTTTATCACGGAACCACCCACCTTCATAATAATGCCCAAGAACCTCAACATAATCATATCACATAAAACATGCATAAAGGAAACATAACATTCCCACATTTCAATCACAAGATATCAATACAACACATTGATATAAAAACATTATGAAAACCATTTTCAATACCAAGATAAAAGAAAAGTAAAACATGCTATTTATTTTTCTTAAAAAAAAGGTATGGCTTGTAGAGGAAGCTGAAATTCAAATAATGGTCACGGCGGCGGAGAAGTCGTTGTCGCCGCATACGTACGACAAAAACATTCCCTTTTGTCGTTTAGTAAATGCTTCCTATAAAAAAGATTCCTTTTGAATAAACTTAAAAGTCAAAGGGGTTTATACAACGTATAAAAGAAGGTTGAGTATAAAACAAAATATGCCTCAATGAAAGGAGATTGAGACGAAGTCCCATACCTCGGGTCCGACTTGACTCGATCATTCTTTAATGTCCTGAATAATAAACTAGAGTTAATTTATACTTGCTTAAGAACCTTTTTTTTAAGTTCATTATTCCTTTTATATCACTTAATTCCATTTCATGAACACTATGTAATTATTTAAGTTAATAACGGTCGTTTTAACGATCATTGGTACTTGAGTCAAAAATAAACCCTTTATAATTACAAGTTGTTCATGTATCCATTATATCCAGAATTATAATCATGATTTATATATCATATATATCCAGTACATGCATGCATTTATAATATTATATAACATTTAGATGTAAGAAATGAAATGCACCGTTCATGGAGACGGTAAGCCGTACGTACGCATGAAGGCTACATTCATTTCTATTTCGTATTTTATAGAATGGAATCATAATGATATAAAGGTATATTATAATTCCAGTGTAATATAATATATAATATCATAACTCCATCCTTTATACATCCCACATATGGTATTTAACGAATCAACTCACTTTGAGGGGGCGGTAGTCCGCACTCCCTTAAATGAAGATATCACGTTTACCCATAATGGAAACCATAAAGGTATGCCCAAAATGAAAAATACATAAGCTTAAGGAAAACATAAACATATTATATATCATATATAAATATAGTGACATCTTAATGGCCACATTTGAAGGTGTTAAAATAATGTTGAACAATCATCGTTTCGGGAGGCATAAATTCACCATCCACGGAAACAGTATGTCCTTTAACCATTAGATGTAGGTGTGTCTAAGTGTTGCTCGAATCCTTCTTATAAAAACATCCTAGTATATTGAAGATACTGGATTTTTTACAAAAGAAATTAATAAAAAGAGTTTAGGGGGTTGGAGAAGCAAAATAAAACAAAAGGACTCAAGTGAATACATTACCTTAAAATCGGGTAACTCCCTTTGGTTTGAGCTCAAAGGCTTCCTTGGGAAGACTTCTGCCCAAATTGATGCTTCAAGGAGTAAGATAGGGAAGTGGAGAGACAAAATGGACAGGGGGTGGCCGATCCAAAGTCTTTGGGAGTGTGGGTAAGGAGGTAGAAGTGGGGGCCTTTTATAAGAGGAGAGGAGGGTCACTCTTGGAAAGTAAAGAAATGTTACTTTATTTTCAAATGGGTTTCAGATTTTAAAGGTCCCACATTGATATAATTCGAGTCTAAGGTGATAAGGGTTCTAAATATACCCACCCAATAGGTTTTGGACATGTTTAGGTCTTATATTTTACATTATCTTTCCATTTTATTTAAATCTTCAAATAATGAGGTCATCGCTGCATCATTATGATGTCATAAATAATTTAATTTATTTAAAGTCTAAAAATTATGAAAAAAATACTATGATGTGGGAAATCTTTTTATATTTCCAATTAATATTTATAGTCTAAAATATCATCTATGTATACAAAATTAAAAATATTTTAATCAGGTGATACATTCTTGTTATATTTACTTTCTTTAAAAAAATAAAAAGATAACAAGTCACTTTCCACAAAAGTGATTCCATGGGGTCCCCAAGTTTGTCACAAGGCATCCCATGGTCGGCCATGAGACAACCAGTAGAATTAAGACACATGTTGGTGTCATTTTTTTATTATTATTATATTATTTTATTATCCTTAATTACCTGATTACTCATTAATCAAGATAATTAAAGATAATTACCGTCATTACTATTCATAATGTCCAAAAACAAAAGATTCTTGATTACATAATTTGGACCTTATGATTCCAAATATGTAATCCATTTTACCAAATTCCAACCATAGAAATTGAAATAATTGATTTAAAAATAATTCTCGTTGTCAAAACAAATGGCGGGTTTTTTGAAACAATATCTATGAAAATTTTGGCATTAGTTTATGACCAATTTCAAAGTGAAATTAATCCTAATGACCACCATTAGATTAAATGTTAAAAATATATTCATATTACACTTTAAGACCAATTAAAAATATAATCTAACCATATAATTAAATTAAATGAAAAAGCAGTTTTGATGTAAAATGCAGTATTTTTCACTATTCATTAAAAAATGAACGTTGTCAGAAAAATACCAAAAATTTATCCAATGTAAATTTCAATGTCCCAATCATAATGAATATGTTTATTTTGACAAATATAGATTATAAAATTGTCAAAATTTTGATTTAAAAAGGGTTTTCCATCAAAAGGCAGTAAAACAATCTTTTAAGAATATTAGTGTATTCCATGCTTAAGATTGGATTTATTTTAATTTTAAGCCTCTAAAATATTATCTAATTCATTAATAGACATAGATAAAAATATCTATTATTAATTACTTACTTGGGATGTTACATCCTTCCCCATTTAGAAAATTGCGTCCCTGCAATTTATTTACTTATCAAATAAATGGGGGTACTTATCCCTCATTGCATTTTCAGATTCCCATGTTGCCTCTTCCATCATGTGGTTTTTCCAAAAAAACCATTACCTGATTAATCACCTTATTTCGTAACACTTGATCCTTGTGGTCAAGAATCTGGACCGGTTGTTCCTCATAAGATAGTTTCTCTTCCAGATGAACTACCTCTGGACTCAAAACATGAGATGGATCTGGCATGTACTTTCCCAGCATCGAAACATGAAAAACATTGTGTACCTGAGATAAACTCGGAGGTAAAGCCACCTGGTATGCAACTGATCCAACTCTCTCCAGAATTTCATATGGTCTAATGAACCTTGGACTCAGCTTTCCTTTCTTACCAAATCGCATCACGCTTTTCCATGGTGAGACTTTGAGAAAAACATGATCACCTACCTCAAAAGTTAGATCCTTCCTCCGGTTGTCTACATAACTCTTCTACATACTCTGAGCTGTTCTCATGTGTTTCTGAATCAGCTGAACTTTTTCTGCCATCTCTTCTACCAATTCTAGTCCCACCAACTTCCTTTCACCCACTTCATCCCAGAAAGCTGGTGTTCGACACCACTTCCCATATAATGCCTGAAATGGTTCCATCTGTATACTGGAATGAAAACTGTTATTATATGAAAATTCAACCAAAGAAAGATGTTGGTCCCAACTTCCCTGATAATCCATCGAACAAGCTCGTAGAATATCCTCCAAGGTCTGAATTGTTCGTTCTGACTGCCCATCTGATTGAGGATGAAAATCTGTACTAAAATTTAATTCAGTACCCAACGACTTCTGATGGCCTTTCCAAAAGTTAGAAGTGAACCTGGGATCACGGTCAGATACAATGGAGAGAGTAACTCCATGTAACCTGACTATCTCTTTAAGATACAAATGGGAAAGTTGATCTAGGGAAAAAGTATCACGTATAGAAATTAAATGAGCAGATTTGGTCAAGCGATCAACAATAACCCAGATTGCATTGTTACCTCAAGATGTCTTTGGTAATCCCACAACAAAGTCCATGGATATATTCTCCCATTTCCACTCTGGCACTGGTAAAGGTTGAAAAATCCCTTTCGGTAACTGCCGCTCTGCTTTAACCTGCTAACAAGTCAAACACTTCGCAGTAAAATCAGCAATATCTCTTTTCATTCCATCCCACCAGTAATACTCCCGTAGATCTCTGTACATCTTAGTACAGCCAGGATGAACTGAAAACGGAGAACTATGAGCTTCACATAACAACTCTCTCTTCAACTGTGAATCACAAGGCACACACAATCTCTTCCCAAATCTCAAAACGCAATCATTATCAATGTTGAATTCAGACAACTTACCTTTCTGAACCAGCTCTACCTTTTTCTGCAACTCATTGTCTTGCTTCTGTGCTTGCTTGATTCTGTCTGATAGAGATGATCTCACTGATACCTGAAACAAAACAGAAGAACATCCTGCACCAACAACTTCTATGCCAAAGTTCATCAAATCCTTAACCAAAGGATCACGTTCCAAACGCAACATTGCTAATGAAGCATTACATTTTTGACTCAAAGCATCAGCCACTTTATTTGCTTTTTTCGGATGGTAATGAATTGTACAATCATAATCCTTGATTAATTTTAGCCATCTACTCTATCTCATGTTTAACTCTTTCTGAGTGAATATATACTTTAAACTTTTGTGATCAGTATATATTTCACACTTTACTCCATACAAATGATGCCTCCAAATTTTTAAAGAAAAAACAACAGCAGCTAATTCCAAATCATGTGTAGGGTAATTTACCTCATGAGTTTTCAACTGACGTGAAGCATAAGCAATTACCTGATCATTCTGCATTAGGACACAACCAAGTCCTTTCAATGAAGCATCACTATATATGACAAACTCACCATTCCTGGAAGGTAGTGCCAAAACTGGAGCATTCACCAATCTTCTTTTCAATTCTTGAAAACAATCATCACATTCTTTTGTCCAGATAAACTTAACACCCTTCCGAGTTTGCTTAGTCATTGGACTAGATAACCATGAAAAATTTATAACAAACCTTTGGTAATAGCCTGCCAAACCAAGGAAGCTAAAAATCTCAGTTACATTTGTGGGTCTTGGCCAGTCTTCCACAACTTTTGTTTTTTCAGGATCAACAGTTATCCCATATTTAGAAATAATGTAACCAAGGAAAGAAATTTGTTGCAACCAAAACTCGCACTTTCTGAATTTTCCATACAGTTTCTTTTCTTTTAAGGTTTGCAAGATAACCCTTAAATGTATTTCATGCTCCTCTTTACTTTTAGAAAACACCAAAATATCATCAAGGAAAACCACCAAAAACTTATCCAAGAACTCATGGAAAATTCTATTCATTAAGTACATGAATACAGCAGGTGTATTGGTTAGTCCAAAATGCATTACTACAAATTCATAATGGCCATATCTTGTACGAAACGCATTCTTCGGAACATCTGCTTCCCTTACATTCAGCTGATGGTACCCCGATCTCAGGTCAATCTTTGAAAAATACTGAGCTCCCTGGAGCTGATCAAACAAATCATCGATAAGAGGAAAAGGATATTTTTTCTTAACAGTGATATTATTCAAGGCCCTATAATCAATGCAAAGTCTCATAGAACCATCTTTCTTTTTAAAAAATAAAACAGGAGCACCCCATGGTGATGTTCTAGGTCGAATGAAACCTTTCTCTAAAAAATCTTTCAATTGCTCCTTCAACTCTAAAAGTTCAATTTGATCCATTCGATAAGGGGGTTTTAAAATTGGCTTAGCATCAGGAACTAAGTCAACAGTAAACTCAACTTCTCGATCTGTTATTATTCCAGGCAACTCATCAGGAAAAACATAAGGATACTCATTTACCATTGGCACATCATTAATCTGAACAGTTCCCTTGTTTTCAATAATGTGTGAAAGGTAACATTCATTTCCATCTCTTACAAGTTTCTAGGCCTCTTGATATGTTATCAACATTAAGGGTTCATTCTTGTACACAAACTGAAAGTCTTTCTGAAAAGAAACTTCTTTAGCTCTACAGTCAATCTTAGCATGGTAAATAGAGATCCAATCCATACCCAGGATAACATCAAACTCTACTAGAGGTAGAACAATAATGTTTGCAAGTAGGTTCTTTCCACAGATAAGGATAGGAAGATTCTTATATATTCTTTTTGCCTCAACATTTCCCCCAGGTGTTTTTACCAAAAGTTCAGGAGTCATTTCTTAAGATGGTGTTCCCATTTTACTAGAAAAGGATTCAGAGATGAAAGAATGTGTAGACCCCGAATCAAACAACACACTGGCATAATCTGAAAAAAACAAACAAAGTACCTAATACAACTTCATTTGATGGCCTGACATTTGCTGAAGTAGTTGCAAAGGATTTCACCACCCCTTTCTGCTTTTAGTCTAACTGCTTCCCATCACTCAAGCTCTTTGTCGGACACTTGTTTGCATAGTGACCCATCTCATTGCACTTAAAACATTTCACTAACTGTAAATCAAATTTGGTATTACCTTCACCTTGATCTTTTTCAGTGTAATCACGAGCCTTATTTCCCATCTTACCACATCGGTAGCACTTTCCAGAATTCAGAAGACATTCCCCAACATGCCTTTTGCCACATTTATCACAAACTAGAAACTTAGATTTCTTACCATCAGACTTTTTTGAAGAATTCTCCACTTTCTCCTGCCACCTTGGTCCCTTCTTCTCCTGGTTGTTATAGAACACTTGATCATCGGCAAACTCCATTTCCACCTTCTCAGCACATCGAACAAGATTTTCATAACTTTTAAACTCACGAGAAGATAATGCCCGTAGATATTTTGGCTTTAATCCTGAGTAAAAATGATTGATTTTACTATCAAGGTCTCGGATAAAATTTGGAGCATACCTTGCCAATCGAGTGAACCTTTCTTCATAGGTAGCCACTGAGTCTTCCTCTTGCCTCAATTCCAAGAATTGTTTTTCCATCCTAAGTCGAACAGCCTTAGGAAAATACTTTTCAAGAAACATACCTTTGAATTCATCCCAGTCGAGAGCATCAATCTCATCAGCATCCCTGATATTTTTAACCATCGACCACCACTGATCTGCTTCACCCTCCAAACGGTAAATAGCAAGACTAACCTTTTTATTGTCTGAACACCCCATGACATCGAAAATCTTCTCCAGTGCTTTAATCCACCCTTCAGATAACACAGGGTCAGATGATCCTCTGAATGATGGGGGATGTTGCCTCATGAAATGTTCCACCACTGACATGTTCCTCTGCGGTTGATCTGGCTGATCTCGTGCATGGATACCACCACCATTTATCTCTTGATTCAAATGCACCATTACTACAACAAACTGTTCAGTTCCAATTCCGACCATCTCAGGATGCTAATTCGGAAGGTTATTTCCTTCTGTATTCCTTCCTAGCACTTCTTCCCTGTTTCCTCTACGGAAAACCATTCTGAACAAACATGTCTTAGATGAAGCAACATGGTAATCTTCAAATACTATATCACTGCAATTTGACCATAAAAAAATTTTGGATAATCATTTAATATAATTCTAACTCCTAAAGTTATCTAAACCGACCTCTGATATCAACTATAAGGCCCCAGCCTTAAACCTTACTTAATCTTGAGTTATTACAAGATTACACATTGAGGATCTTTTCGGGTTTATAGTTTTAGAGAATTAGATCATAAAACATGCATTACATTCCACATATAAACAAAGTGGTTACATAAAGATAGTATTATTCTTTCCCATTAATGGAAACATATTTAAAATAAAACATGGATTCTTTCTTGAAACTTCCTTGACACTATCATCATATCATGTACCTTTCCCTTGACCTGTGAAAAACATTTCAAAAAAAAAACTTGGGATGAGCATAAAAATCTCAGTGAGGGATATAAAAATATATGGAAAGGAAACATGGGTACATATATACATAAGAATGAAATCATACTTTACCCATAAAACATAATCACTTTAACATACCTCATCAAATCATGAATAAATCATAGAAATCATAAGACATAAAGGTAACTTGAGGCATTCATAACATTCTTACGTAGGGAGTAACCCACTTGGTTAAGTTTGGAATACCCATCACATTATATTCCCTAAATCTCTTCAGAGAAACCTTAACGTTTCACTCCTTCACGTTACCCAATGCATTAGAGAGCTATATTGGGCTCACCCACCCTTAGTTTATCACAGAACCACCAGTCTTCATAATAATGCCCAAGAACCTCAACATAATCGTATCACATAAAACATGCATAAAGGAAACATAACATTCCCACATTTCAATCACAAGATATCAATACAACACATTGATATAAAAACATTATGAAAACCATTTTCAATACCAAGATAAAAGAAAAGTAAAACATGGTATTTATTTTTCTTAAAAAAAGGTACTGCTTGTAGAGGAAGCCGAAACTCAAATAATGGTCACAGCGGCGGAGAAGTCGTTGTCGCCGCATACGTATGACAAAAACATTCCCTTTTGTCATTTAGTAAATACTTCATATAAAAAAGATTCTTTTTGAATAAACATAAAATTCAAAGGGTTTTATACACCGTATAAAAGAGGGTTGAGTATAAAACAAAATATGCCTCAATGAAAGGAGATTGAGACAAAGTCCCATACCTCGGGTCCGACTTGACTCGATCGTTCTTTAATGTCCTGAATAATAAACTTGAGTTAATTTATACTTGCTTAAGAACCTTTTTTTAAGTTCATTATTCCTTTTATATCACTTATTTCCATGTCATGAACACTATGTAATTATTTAAGTTAATAACGGCCGTTTTAACGATCATTGGTAATTGAGTCAAAAATAAACCCTTTATAATTACAAGTTGTTCATGTATCCATTATATCCAGAATTATAATCATGATTTATATATCATATATATCATATATATCATATATATCTAGTACATGCATGCATTTATAATATTATATAACATTTAGAGGTAAGAAATGAAATGCACCGTTCATGGAGACGGTAAGTCGTACGTACACATGAACGCTACTTTCATTTCTATTTCGTATTTTATAGAATGGAATCATAATTATATAAAGGTATATTATAATTCCAGTGTAATATCATATATAATATCATAACTCCATCCTTTATACGTCCCACATATGGTATTTAATGAATCAAATCACTTTGAGGGGGCGGTAGTCCACACTTCCTTAAATGAAGATATCACGTTTACCCATAATGGAAACCATAAAGGTATGCCCAAAATGAAAAATACAGAAACTTAAGGAAAAAATAAACATATTATATATCATATATAAATATAGTGACATCTTAATGGCCACCTTTGAAGGTGTTAAAAGAATGTTGAACAATCATCGTTTCGGGAGGCATAAATTCACCATCCACGGAAACAGTATGTCCTTTAACCATTAGATGTAGGTGTGTGTAAGTGTTTCTCGAATCCTTCTTATAACAACATCCTAGTATATTAAAGATACTTGATTTTTTACAAAATAAATGAATAAAAAGAGTTTAGGGGGTTGGAGAAGCAAAATAAAACAAAAGGACTCAAGTGAATACATTACCTTAAAATCGGGTAACTCCCTTTGGTTTGAGCTCAAAGGCTTCCTTGGGAAGACTTCTGCCCAAAGTGAGGATTCCAGAAGTAATAGAGGGAATTGGAGAGACAAAATGGGCAGGTTTTGGCCAAGCCAAATGCTTTGGGAGTGTGGGTAAGGAGGTAGAGGTGGGGGCCTTTTATAAGAGGAGAGGAGGGGCACTCTTGGAAAGTAAAGAAATGTTACTTTATTTTCAAATGGGTTTCGGATTTTAAAGGTACCACATTGATATAATTCGAGTATAAGGTGATAAGGGTTCGAAATATACCCACCCAATAGGTTTTGACATGTTTAGCTCTTAGATTTTACATTATCTTTCCATTTTATTTAAATCGTCAAATAATGAGGTCATCGCTGCATCACTATGATGTCATAAATAATTTAATTTATTTAAAGTCTAAAAATTATGAAAAAAATACTATGATGTAGGAAATCTTTTTATATTTCCAATGAATATTTATAGTCTAAAATATCATCTATGTAGACAAAATTAAAAATGTTTTAATCAGGTGATACATTCTTGTTATATTTACTTTCTTTAAAAAAAATAAAAAAATAACAAGTCACTTTCCACAAAAGTGATTCCATGGGGTCCCCAAGTTTGGCACAAGACATCCCATGGTCGGCCATGAGACAACCAGTAGAATTAGGACACATGTTGGTGTCATTTTTTTATTATTATGATATTATTTTATTATCCTTAACTACCTGATTACTCATTAATCAAGATAATTAAAGATAATTACCGTCGTTACTATTCATAATGTCCAAAAACAAAAGAGTCTTGATTACATAATTTGGACCTTATGATTCCAAATATGTAATCCATTTTACCAAATTCCAAACACAGAAATTGCAATAATTGATTTAAAAATAATTCTCGTTGTCAAAACAAATAGCGGGTTTTTTTGAAACAATATCTATGAAAAGTTTGGCATTAGTTTATGACCAATTTCAAAGTGAAATTAATACTAATGACCAACATTGGATTAAATGGTAAAAATATATTCAGATTACACTTTAATACCAATTAAAAATATAATCTAACCATATAATTAAATTGAATGAAAAATCAGTTTTGATGTAAAATGCAGTATTTTTCACTATTCATTAAAAAATGAACATTGTCAGAAAAATACCAAAAATTTATCCAATGTAAATTTCAATGTCCCAATCATAATGAATATGTTTATTTTGAAAAATATAGATTATAAAATTTTCAAAATTTTGATTAAAAAAGGGTTTTCCATCAAAAGGCAGTAAAACAATCTTTTAAGAATATTAGTGTATTTCATGCTTAAGATTGGATTTATTTTCATTTTAAGCCTCTAAAACACTATCTAATTCATTAATATACATAGATAAAAATATCTATTATTCATTACTTACTTGGGATGTTACAGCCTAAATGGTCATATTTTATTTCTAAGATTGTTTTTGGTCGAATTACACTTATCCAATAAAATTAGGACATGCGTTAGGGTAATAATAATATCATTTTTACTCTTAATTACCCTATTTACTTTTAACCGTGGTAAAAAAAAGTAAAAAGTTACTATTCACCAAAAATTATTTTTATCTCATTGAACCACATTTTACTTACTGACATCAACTGTGTCTCTCGGATTTTTGAAATTCCACTCACAGAAGCGGTAAAATTAAGTTTTATGAAAAATTTAGTTTTTTTTAACTACCACTTAGTGGTTTCACTATTCATCAAAAAATGAAAGTTTCTAGAAAAATACCAAAAATTAGGCCTAATCTATATTTGATATTATGAACTCAAAAATGATGTCTATTTTACCAAATTCAAAACATATCAGTTTCATTAATTAATTTAAAAATTAATTCCCATCGTCAAAACAAATAGCGTGTTCTTAAGAGATAATAACTATCAAAAGATTGACACTTGTTTATGTCTGGTTTAAATGTGAAATTACATCCAATGACCAACATTGTATTAAATTGTAAAAATATATTCTAAATATACTTTAAAACCACTAAAATTAATAATTTATCACTATTAATTATTTCGATTAAAAAGGTCGTTTTTAATTAAAATTTAGTAATTTTCACTATTCATCAGAAAATGAAAGTTATCCGAAAAGAACCAAAATTTCACCCTAAGATAATTTCGATATTCCAAATCCAAAAATGAAGTCCATTTTGAAAAATAAAATTTAAAAAATTTCAAAAAGTGGTTATTACTATTCATAATGGCTAGTTTTAATAATATTTTAATAGCATATCGTTGTTTAGTGAAACTCGGTATTGCGTACTACACACGCTATCGAGGAAGGTCGAGATTGCGTGTAATGCAAGTCAAGTCAAGGATGTGTGTTGTGCAAGCTCCTTTTGGTGTTGCGTACAACACAAGACATTAATGAAATTAAAAATAATATTTTTCATAAAATCTCGGGGTGTTACAGGTGTTATATAAAAACTATATGTGTATTAATTCATGATGTTTAAATATATGTAATGATGTTGGGATCTCCTATAATAGGCCTAGGTGAAAATTATAATCACATTGGTTATACCCTAAAGGCGAGACCCTTCCTTGTTCACATAATTTTTTTTATTTCTTTCCTACAAAATGGTTCCCATAGATAACATCCTTCTCCTCCTATACATGAGACAAATGTTTATAGAGGACCTTTTCCAAGAACTATGAATAGATTGATTCCTCTTACTATAGGATGTGTTTTTCAACGTTCATCCTTAGGTAACAAACCTAATAAATTTAGGAAAAATGAATCATAAAAAAATGATTCATGTCAATAAAGAATCAACATATATGGTGCATAGAACACTCGAGAAATCAATACATAAAAGAAAACATCAGAAATAAATAAAATACATAAAAGGAAACATGATAAATCAAGAAAATGTTAGGTCATGAAAATGTTTAGTGGAAACTATGTGCCACACATGATACATACACAAACCAATTGTTATCATATTTTTCTAACATATCAACAAAACAACTAATCACAGTCCGATGATGAACATAGCTCGTCACCCTCTCCACCTCTATCTCTACTTCCTGTTACCACCTGAAAGAACATTATATTGAAAATTAAATATTGTTGTATATTTATATTTAAACTTAAAATCAATAAAAGTTTTCAAACTAAATGATTTTAGATTTTTTTGATTTACCTACTCACCACCAGTTGATGTAATACCACCAGGGGAAGATCTTTTTTTCTTCTGATATAAATCAATCAACGCTTTCTACAAAGCAGATATATGAGCCCCCTGGTCTTGAACTATGTTTCATAGAGAAATAATCTATCTCTGAGTATCTCGGGGTATGGACTAACTATAACCAGGAGTAGATGCAGCTGAAATCCCAAGTGTCCTGACAAAGACCTTAGATGGTATGGGTCCCAAACCATTCCCACACACTCTTCCAGGATGCTCCTTCCCAAGGACTTTAGAAACCAGGTCATCTTGGGAGACTGAGTAGGACTATACAGGATTGGCATCCCACAGTTCTTTAATTTTTACCTATAAATAAAATAGCAGTCATATTATAATAAATATATATTAACATAGTAACAACTTATAATAAGTTATTATAATGAAAAATGATTTCATACCCCAACTTCTTTGGCAAGCTCATTAACAAAACTTCTATCATATTTTTGGTGAACATTCAACCACACTTCTGTTTGGGATGCTTCATTCCCTAAACTATGTGACTACATTAAACAAATATAAATCAAAAATTTAATATATTAAACAAAAAATATTGTATTATAAATATTTAAACTAATTAAAAGATTACCAAAGAAGATCAACTTCTAGAAAAACTATTTGACCCCGCAGTGTGAGGGATGACCTGCTTAGCCCATCTTGATGCATTCTTTCTTGAAATATCCTGAAATAAATAAAATAAAATTTAATATTAATGTTTTCAATTTAATATCCTCTTCATATACATTTATAAATTTAAAATGATATTATTATAGTAATATATATTTAAATACCATCTATTTCTCATCATGATGTCTGTCAACAAAAACTTTTCATTGCTCTTTGGGTACCCCATCAGGTAGCTTGTCACACATATATTGGCCAGTCAATGAAGTATCATTGACATCTCCCCACAATATCCATTTAAATTCTTTTCATTTTTTTCCTAGATTTTTCAATGTCCACTTTCGTGCTATCACATTAACAACTATAAAGTGGAAAAACATATGTACACTGAAATTATTTTTGAAAATATTAATAAAATGAAATTCAATTACACCATAATTTATTAAAACTACCTTTATTTGGGAATCAAAAACTTCATTTTTCCAACTTTCAGGTACATGTCTTCAATCATCATATGAAATAGGATGGGAAACGGGCTCTACGGCCAGCTGTTCTAAAATCTGGCCAAGTAATCTTATGGCGTCATCCGTTGGGACCCCATATGAATCAAATGGGACAACTATCTTATCTCCAGTCATATTCCATATATCTAAAAAATTTATATTTTTATCCACAATAAAAAAATTTCCCTCTTTAATAAACAAACAGTTATTATAAAAAAAGTGCAATAAATTTATTCATATTAAAATTTGTACCTATAATAGTCACCCTCCAGTATCCTCATGAAGAACTAGAAGTGGCGCACTGCTCCCCCACTATTAAGGATCATGAAGCATGAGGTGATGACTGAGCTACTGAAGGGATGCTCGTAGAGGGTGTGAGAGATGGTGTTGGGGGAGATAGTATAGGGTGGCATGCAGATGGTGGCTCAGATGTCGTTGGGAGGGAGACAGATGGATCGTCATCTATCGCAGTGGTTGATGAAACAGTATATCGCATCCTCCTTGGAATTCCTATCATTTAATCAAATAAAATTAAGTTCAAAACATATATTTCAAAAAAATTATGCAGAAAAAAAATTAAAAAAGATAAAGATGCATAGTACTAACAAACAAAATATACATAACAATGATAATGAATGATTGCACAAATAAAATAAGTGGTTTCTAAATTAATGCATAACTGTACATACAATCATTTTCTCCTTCAATAATTTCAGTTTCCTACTCCATTACTTCATCCACTTAATTCATCCTTGCTATATTAATATTTTCAATATCATGGTGGACAGAGAATTCTGATTCTTTTTGTTGATGAGATTCAATGTCAGAGGTCAAATCTTCCACTTCATCACTCATATCATACAAATATCTTTGTTTTACGTGAGAAACTACACTCCACCCTTAATCCACAACATCATTCGCATAATATACCATTTTTTCTTATGATGATAAGATATATGGATCATGCAGTTCACGATCACCAACATCCATCAAGTGAGAGAAGTTCACAGAAGTAAATTGCAAGGAATTACTTTTAACACCTCTGATAATATCGACCCAATTACATTTTAATAAAACAACTAAAAAATTCCCGTGGTAGTTTCATTCAATAATATCGATCATATTTCCATAGTATCCCACTTCATAAAATTTAAATGTAACATTATTCTGTGTTTTCAAACCCTCTTCTCGATCAACTGTACGAAATCTAAATCCATTCACGTTGTAAGCATCAAACTTTATAACTTATTTTAGAGGACCTCAAGCAAGAAACTTCAAATATTCTGACAAATCTACTCGAGTATCAGTATTCATGATCTAAAAAAGAAATATACTTTATTAGAATTACAAAATATATGTGTCAACCTAATATTCATATTTATTTCAATATTTATGAATGTAAACGTCGTGAAAACCATTCTACAAGATTTTTATTAACAAATTTCGTTATATCTTTATCATTTTGTGTTTACCCTCTCATTCATATCCTTATTTGTATACTCAACTCTTCAATAAATGGATGTACAATTTCACTATTCATTAGCACATATCTATGTGTCTCTAATAATTATCATGCATAAATCATTTTAAATCATTTTCAATAATAGAACCATGGTGATAACATCTATGGTTAGTACCAGTAACAAGGCTTCACAAAATCTTAGTGAAATATACCTCTAGGTGCACAAACATTCCTTAGATCCATAAACTTAGGGGGAATATGATAACACCCCAAATAATGAACTACCTTCCCTCAAGTAGTTTTTTTCATTTTCATTATCAAGTCGATGTAAGATATCAATTTACCTAGCATCAATATTCTTTCTACTAACTACCTTTAATCCCATGTGCTTCAAGGAAATTAGTCATAATTTGGGATATAATTCAATACAATCAATAATTCAATCAATCAAATAAATAGTCCCCAAGTTAAAGTTTCAAAACATGCCTTTCATTTCCAAAACCAATATCAAGCAGTTTTTATCAAAAACTCATGGATTAACTTTAAAATAATTTTATTTCAAAACATGAAACATTTTATGATTTTATATCACATTAAATCATGCTTAAAATATTATCTTGAGGTATTTTAATCATTTCTTATAATATATACCATCTGAAAGATCATACTACTTGAAACTAACATGGAATGGAAATTTAATCTATTAAATATTACATTATTTTTAAATAAGAACTATCTCTAAATAATCAACTTAGTTATACTATAAATGGGTAAAAAAATTAAATTAATAAAAAATAATTATAAGGTCAGAAAATGTACTTTCTCCCTGGTACACATATATTTCCACTAATACAATGGAACGCGGTTTTAAGAATTCCCATTATCACTTGAAACAAAAAAGTTGGTATATTTTTTTCTTGTATTTATGTCAATGAATTGGTATTAATAATACATTAGAATTTAATACTTTTATAATTTAAGAAATCAATGAGGAGTCATCTAAAATGAAAGATTAATAAAATTCCCTTTTCTTGGAATAGTAGTGAAGTGGATATTAGAAGGTATATTTATTTCATAGAATATAAATGTAAATGATAGTATAATATTTCTTGGTAAGGAGTTAATTAATCTAATTCAAAATTCAATGATGGATAGATTGTACCTATTTTTAGAAAACATTGATATTGATTTTTTAGCTTAAATGTTTTAAAAATATTAATGACATACTTGAATCATGTATGCATATTAATGGGGCCCCAGAACATGAAAAATCCACCAGAAAATTAGGGGAACCAAAAATGATAAGTAGTTTCATGTAACCAAGAAGAATATACTAAATAATAAATAGAAATAATCCATATTCAGAGCCCAAAAATCATCAATGAACATTTAAGAACTCATAAAAAATAACTCATTATAAAATGATCATGAATGTAACAATTTTTCCCCAAATACCAATACACACAATGGTACATAATTAGATTTAAGAATTATGAGAATTGAAACTAGTCTGTATTCATTCCAACACACTAATATATAAGAGAATACCAGTCATGTCCATCTATATTTTAGGTGATAACTCAAAAAATTCACACCATAAGTATGATACAAAAAATGTAATAAAGAATATTAAATTACACCTCCAACCTACTAGAATGTCGGCGAGGCGGAGAGGCGGAGAGGGGCTAGGGATTTGAGGGTCCCCAAGGGGGTCTCATGGGGGTCAGGGGGAGAAGGGGGGTCTTGTGGGGGTTGGGGGATAAGTGTTAGGATTGAAAAAAAATAGGTTTAGCAGTGGTTTATTAAAAACCACCGCTAAATCATTTATAAAAAATTAGTTGTGGTTTAATAAACCGCCGCTAAAAACCCGCCACAAAAGGCTATTAATGTTTTAGTGAAATTTTATCTCACATGAGATAATGAATTATAGACATACTTGGATTTATTTACAACATAAAGGGTGGGCCTTCTAGGAAATCACTATTGTAATTCTGTGTTATACCCACACAATTTCATAAACCATCCTAGGTCATCTATGAAATGGACACACGAACTGGCCCTTGGTAGGTTCTAATTAAGAGTGTTCCTGATCCCCATGGGCTAGAGACAAGTGCCTTGGCATCTAAGAACTACATTTGGGAATTATTTCTCCCATAAAAATAATAAAACTAGGATCTATAAATAACCAATAATAAACAACACCTAAGATATATAATAAATGATAGAATATCCTAAGAAAGTACACATTAGGAAAAGATAGATCTTGATAAAAAAATAAGGGGGGTGACAAGAGTGAACCTAAGGAATTACAAGGTGGTTAAAAAATAATGACATCAACAAGATGAAATAAGTAATAAAAACCACTACTACCAAGTCTTCATGTGCAAGTGAGGTTGTGCCACACACACCTCCACCATACTAGAACCAAGAGATCCAAGATCATCCACTACATTTGAGTATCCTTTGAAACCTATAATGATGTAGGCATAATCTAAACATCCCTATAGGTCACCACCCACCAACCTGATGCATAATACTTTAAAAGAAAATTTATAACATACCGGTTTGAAAATAATTATACAATTCTTTTTCATTTTTTCTCATTAGAAATAAGTATAAAATAGTTTCCTTTAAAAAACATCTCACTTTCACAAATTTTTTGTTCTTTATAAATAAAACCCCAATTTATATTCCATTAAAAAATCATTTATAAATTGTAGTTAAATAAATTTTCAGGAAAATATTGAAAGAAATCAAAATACCATTTCACAAACTACAAAATAGCCATACCTTGTAAAATATATCATCATTATGGAATCCTAAGTTCTAAAAGAGAACTATCTAGTTCATATTTAACATATTCATCAATTAAGTAAATTTTGTGCACTAGAAAACAACTACACACTAATCAACCCACCCAAACACCTAATATTACCCTACTTGGCCTAACTGAGGGTAAATATCTCATAGGTTAAATTATATCCCATCTAGGTCTACTGGATATAGAATAATTATAAACTATTGTTCATGTGTACCTATACTTCACATTTAGACAATTAGGTTTTCCTATGACATTTAAATAGTGGTTATCATTTAAAGTAATAATCATACCATATAATCATATCAAATAAAAATCATTTATCTCACTCACACCTCTAAAAACTCACATAGGGACATCCTTTTATCCAATCATAACAAATCAATTCAACTTCCCTCAAGAGGGATACTTATTACAATAATTCAAACATCCATAATTTCCATCACATATAAAGGGGAATTCCATATAGGTTTTTATTTCTAATAAACCATTAAAAGTGAAAATTGTGTCTTGGGATCATTATTTAAGGATAATATAAATGGACATACATTTGGAAAACCAAACACATAATCCATAATTTTATTACTTCAATAAAAACAAGTTTTCAAATAATTTCTCAAAATGGGCCAAACACATCCAAGATTTAGAGTATAACACTTCTCCATCATTTTGTAAATCAACATCATATGTAATTTAGAGATGAAATCATCAAATATCCAACTAGAAATTTCAATTTCAAAAATAAATCTTGAACCATTTAAATATATTTAAAGATAAATTCACATTAAAACCCCCGTTTTTATTTGTTTAAAACTTATGAAAACACGCACCCTTTGATATAGATGCCATAATATAAGTCGTAAATTTAATGTTCCATTTGATATCCATAATAAAAGAATAATTAGTCATATATTTAATATTAAAGAGAGATACATAGTGAACCTACCTCAAATCATGCTAATTTGAACAACCATGGAGGTAATCCACCATGTCACATCCCATGAAACTTTATAAATACAAGAGGTATCAAAACAAACCCTAAGACAACAAAATCTCCCAATTAAGAACAACCCAGGATCTCAGATTTAGCAACCATGGCTTCTATATTTAGGCAGGATAGAATAATAAGATATAAGACAAGGGTATATATTACCTTGAAGAACCAACCTCAAGAATTAAAGAAACTTAAATGATCCACCATGGATGAGGATAGAAACCAAATAGCCACTACTGGGAGTTGTGTGTATCGAATGAGAGGTAGAAAGACCACCAAAAGGGTTAAACTATAGCTGGGGAAAAGTGGTAAAACCCCATTATTAATTCTAGGTCAGCTACATTCATAGTATGAATCACTATTCATGACATGAATGGCCATTCACCTTGAATAATAATAGTGTGAAATATCCCTTTATGACATGAATTAAATCTTCCCAAAAAAATAGGGTTGTGATATTAGACCAATCAGAGCTATGTAAAAGTGGTTCATAATCTGACACCAAATCTTATGGTGTGAACTACTCTAGTCTATAGTTTCCAACACTATAGCCTCCCCTGAGCCCTATAAAACATTAAAAAACAAAAAAACAAGAAGGGTATAAGGTAAAACCCCATAAATAAATTGTTAAAAAGTACATTCAAGGTCATTATGTGGAAATTCTCCCCACCATATCCCTTTATATCCCCATAAAGTTTTAAGGACAATAGTTGATAAAGAGGAACAAGAAAGTCATATCTTGAGAGAAAAGGAAACCAAGACCACACATACAAAATAAAAACTAATCCAAAACCTAAGAAACTCCAAACATTAAACTCTCAAAGATGTAAATTGAAAGAGACTATAAACTATATCAACTAGAAACTGAGATCAAATTAAAATAACTTCAAGGAAAGGAAAAAATCATTAATCCATAAAATCATATCCTAAAAACCAAGGAAAATTTTGAACTATGAATGAAACCAAATAACTAGTTCAGGAAAGAACATCCTTAATTTATTAATAAATAAACATTAATGTGAAAAGCCAAAAAAACTATGATTTAATTAAGGGTCCACAAAGATATACTTACTGGTCTTGAGAAAGAGAGTGAGATAACTATAGATAGTGGTTTCTTAATCACTTCATTGGAACACAAACCTCAATAACCTAAGAAATACTTAAGTTCCACACCTGATAATCCTTATACATAACACTATAACAATAGAATAAAAAATATTACCACCTCTATATAATAAATTGAGATAGATCATGCAAGAGAACAATGGATAAAAATTGGAAATACCTCATAAGTAATCATGAATCAAAAATAACTTTTAATAGTCTAGACACTTTTGACCCGTTACCTTGTGAGTTTTGGTTGTTGCAATCATTGAGATGGGTTTGAGGAAAGGATAGGAGTATCTGTAGTAAAATATGAAACTATATATTTTTATTCATGTAGTGAACCATTGATTCATAGTGTGTAATGTTTTGTAGGGTGGATTCATGACTTTTACTAGTATATATTCTTGGTCTGATTCATGGTGTGAAATATTATTCACATTGTGAATTTTTATAGTGGAGTTTTTTGTGGTTATATCTTATAATGTTTCATGGTATGAAATTATATATTCATGACATTAAATTCCTTTAGTTTTGTTGGATCTATCATCTTGTTTTTCAGAAGATGTGAACCATGTAAGGTTCATAGCATGAATCAGATACTAAAACCATGAATGGGGTAATTTCAAGGATATCTATAAATTTCAACCTCCCTATAATATCCCAAATTATCCATTAATTTATCTCAAAATTTAGTTAATTCCCATATAATTTTTATATCCCTAACATCCTTTGATCCTTGGCATTCTCCCTTGAATTCTAGATATTCAATATTGGTGATTCTGGGTGAGTCCTTCCTTAATTTCTCTCTGAATTCTTCTTATTTCTTCATAGGTTTTGTAATTAATATTTTGTTTAGATCATGGGGTTTTGGGGGATATGATTTTGATGATAATTTATTATGTTTCCAATTTATTTTATGATCCTTTGCATGGTTGTGTCTCTATGGTTCATCCTCTCTTGCTTTGGCTAGTATAGAGAATCAAAAAGTTTCCTTTGAGTTAGGGGGTTTGATTTATCTCCTTTTTTATGAATTTTTGATATCATCGTTATTTTTTTTCATTAGGTGAGTGGTTTGAATTGGAATAATTAATACAATAAATTGGAATGATGAAATTTAAATTGAATGGTGTGATACATATGTAGTTATCGTCTTTCCTTGATATTTTTATTATTGTTGTTATTGTTTTATGTTACATATTTGTTCTAGAATTATACCTTGAAGTGTGGGATTTATTTTATAATACCCTTTAAATGTTTAAATACATAAATCTAACAAATTAAAAGACTAATTTGAGTATGTATGTTTTATTCTTGATTTATTTTTTGTGGCTTAGTGGCCTGGGTTATTACATCTTGGTGGCCTTGGTTGTTATGGCTTGGTGGACTTGGTTATTTGCAGCTTGATGGCCTTGGTAGTGATTTTGCGGTTCGTCAAGGTGGTTTATTGATAGTGATTTGGTAATAATATAATAATTTTGGCATATATAAATGATTTTATGGCTAAATAATTCATTGGATAAAATTTATACTAATAAACAAATGAATATATCTTGGTGGATTATCATTGAATTAAAAATGAAAAATGGAACTTGGGTTGTATCCCCAATTATGTGATACTTGTGTTTGGTTCTTCTACATTAAATTTAATTCTTGGTGGTGCGATATGAGTAGGGTTATGATGATGGTTGTGGTGGTGTTTCTTGTGTAAATTCATAGGTTTGGGATTGTGTCATATTATTATATACCTATATTTTCTTGTGTTTTCTTATACACCCCAAGATTTGGGTAACATGAACAATACCTAGAGACCCTAGGGGTGATTTCCCTAATATACATGATGGGGAGGATATGGATGACTAACTACCCCCTCTATATCACTCTCCATTCAACAAAAGGATTTAGTGATGTTAGTGGTGGGTGATGAGATACGTGGTGGGGTCATGCATCGTAGGAGGAGGGAATGAGTTTGATGTCATATGGATTCATGATTCCCAACTACCCTAGTTGATATATGAGTTATTTGGTTAGTTTTATGATATATGATATATAGTTAGTTCTAAGAGATGTGATATATAGTTAGTTCTATAAGATATGGCATATGGTTGGTGTCATCATTAGTGGATATGGAAGGGATGGGAGAAAATGATGTTTAAACATTGGGTGAGAATGGAAAACCAATGGGAAAGTGGTTATAGGGAACCTTTATCAACATTATTATGATATTACTTTACTACTCTAAGATGTTTTATTTAGTGAGAGAGCCTTGGTAAGGAAGGGAGAAACTAGTTGACCTGTGTAGGTGATCTTAAGTTTTTTTTTTTTTGTTCACCTGGGTATTAGTATTATATTTTCAGTTTTTTCTTGAGATACCTTGGGTATTATCCTATTGAGTATACACGTTATGATCACCCTGCATATAAAAAAACTATTTTTCAGGTTTCTAGGAGGTATCTAGTGATTTAGATGGATATTACTAGCTCGAATATTGGGTTGTTACGGTTGTTTCCACGGGATTTTATTTTGGTATTATTAATTTTATCTCTAGAGATGTCTGTATCTATTTAATATTAATGCATATAGTATATTTTTTATATGGTATTTTGGTTTATTTATTTTATAGTATGGTGGATTTTTTTGTGGTTTTATGTTATGATCTAGGGATATTGAGGGTAATGCCCCCCATTTGAGTTTTTTATACCCTTAGTTCTAGTTTCCAACCTAGGGAATATTTGAGCTAGTACTTGAGGGTAACACATTCTCTTCAATACAGGCCTAAGAGGAGTACTAATAGAGGGGGCATGGATTGTGATAGATTGGTGTAAAATGTGTTAGTTAAGAGATATAGTGGAGATTTGAGTTAAGCACTAGTGGGGATTGTATGGGTTTATAAGGCAATAGTGTTAGCCGAACTTTGTATGTGATGGAAATAAGGGAGACTGTTTAGGACACAGGATTTTAGGGCCCCTTGGAAACAAACGCAAGGAACTTAAGATCTTTGAATATACTAGGTAAAGTGACACTGCTTGTAGGTTAGATACCTAGGAGAGATACATGCACCATATTTTCTTGAGTTCTGTTTGAATGGGATGGTTTGGGGAATGAATAAAACACTATGATAAAAAGGTCCTTTTATGGGTTATTTGTAATTGGCCCAATGCCCGGCGTAAATAGTCCCTTAGTAATGGATATTTGTGATGGGATTCATTTCCCATCATAAATAGTTATTAAAAAACATTATTTGTAATGATAATGTTTTCCCATCATAAATATCTTTAGCGTGCACTGCACACCAAATCTCAAGAAGACAATTTACGACAAGAACATACCCCTATCACAAATATACTCCTATAATTATTGTTATTTGCAATGGTAGTTAACTCTCATCATAAATAAACTATTAGCAGGGAATTATTTATAATGGGACCCATCACAAATACATTCCATCATTATTTTTTATTTACGACGGAATTATCTCTCATCATAAATAAACTATCAGCATAGGGTATTTGCAACGATCCATATCGCAAAAACACTTTTTTACCACCATCGTAATTAATAATGGTGGTTCTATTCGTGATGTGTTCCATCTCAAATAATTCTATTTGTGATGGGAATCCTATGAAAAATAATCTCATCACAAATTATCTAACCTATATATACCCCCCCCCCAATTTTTTTCTCTCTAATCTTCTCTGAACTCCCCTCTCCTCATCTGCTCTCATATTCTGCTGCTTAAAGTTTTCAAAGTATTAAATTTTACAGGGAGAAACTTTAAAGCTTTTCACCCAGTAAAAGATTCAGTTTTAAGGTATTTATTAAATTATTTAAATTTTTATTTTATTTATTTTATTTTATATTAGTAATAATTATTATTATTTAACAGCTATTAGTTTTAATTATATTTAATTAGAATTATTTAGTTATATTTTTCATTAATTAATTTTAGGTAATATTAATTATTTTTAATTATAATAATTTGGTTTTAATTATTAATAATTATTTTTAATCAGAATTATTTAGCAGTAATTACTTTTAATTAGTAGTACTTAGTAATAATAAGTAAAAATTAAGTAATATTTAGTTATAATTAGAAATAATTTGTATTAATTAGTAATAATTCGTAGTAATTAACATCAATTAGTAATAATTAGCGGTAATTAGTAATAATTAGTAGCATTTAGTAATAATAAGTAATAAGTTCTTACAAACTAGTAAAAATAGTAATAAACTCATAAAAATCAGTAATGAGCTTGTAAAAATTAGTAATAAATTAGTAAAAATTAGTAATAAATTTGTAAAAATGAGTAATAAATTTTTATAAACTGAAAAATTATTAAATTGATATAATTAAAAATAAATTGATATAAAATAGTATAAATTATTATATTTAAATACGTTTTTTTCAATTATAAAAAAAATTAAATATATAAAATTTGTATAAATTAATAAAAATACTTTACATCAGTATAATTTATTATAAATTACTATGAAATAATATAAATTATCACAAATTACTAGAAAATTGAAAATGAAATAGGTCATCAATTTTCAGGTGATGGAAAAAAACAAATTTGGACATGGTTGGCATAAAATGGTTTTATTACCTGAAGATTGAAAAATATATGATTTACACATTTTTAGTAATTTATAATATATTTTATTATTTTATATTAATTTATACTCTAAATTAGTGATAATTAGTGGTAATTATTTCTAATTTCCACTAATTACCGATAATGTTTAGTATAAATTAATATAAAGTAATAAAATAAATTATAAATTAATAAAAGAGTGTAAATCCTAGAATTTCCAATATTCAAGTGATAAGAAATGACTAATTTATGACCATATCCAAATCTGTCATTACTTTAGTAGAACTGAGGAAGGCAAGATGTGACGTGTCGATGGAAACAGTAGCTGGAGGAGGAGGATATGTGTCGATGGTATGAGCAGTAGCACGAACAGACAGTGGATTACATGAAATAGTTATTGTAAATAAGAAATACTTATTTTTAATTTGTAGTAATGTTTTTAATTAAAATTAAAAAGTTTTGATTTGTAATAAATTTTTTTAATCATCAGTAAGTGGGTTTTTTTAATAGTAATTACTTACAATTGATAAACAAATAGTATTAAATAATAGGACTTAGTAATAATGTATAGATCTTAGTAATAAGTAATAATAATTTATAGTATTTTTTAATAAATAACAATAGTTAGTAAAAATGAATGTTAAATTGCTATGATTAGTAAAAATTAGCAGAAATTAGTAAAAAATAACAGTAAATTACAACACATTTTTAAAAATTGGTGTTATTAGTAAAAATTATTTGTAATTAGTAAAATTTAGTAAAAATTTTGGAAATGGCTAAAAAATAAAAATTAGTGGTAATAATTAAAAATAGTAAAAATTGGCAGTGATTAGGAATAATTAGTAAAAATTAGCAGTAAACCGATATAATTATTAAAAATTAGCAATAATTAGTAAAAATTAATAGTAAAACACTATAATTAGTAAAAACTACTCTAAAGTAACATTAATTAGTAAAAAATAATGGTAAATCACTATAATTATTAAAAATTAATGGTAATTTGAAAAACTTAGTAAAAATTAGTGGTAATTAGTAATGATTTGTAAAAAAAGAACATTAAATCACTATAATTAGTAAAAATTAACAGTAATTAGTAAAAATTAGTGGTAATAAGTAAAAAATTTTGATAAATCACTATGATTATTAAAACTTATAAATAATTAGTAATAATTAGTAATAAATAACGATAAATAATAATAATTAATAAAAAATTATATTATTGTGAATATTTTTTGTTTTTATTTTTTTAATTTTTATTTTTATTTTTTATTTTTATTTTACTTTTTTGTGATGGGTTGATTCACTCATTGTAAATAAATACTTACGATGGGTGAATCCTCCCATCACAAAAGTCATTTTTTATATACCATAAAATAGTATTTTTGACGGGATATCTACCCATCACAAATGATTTTTTTTTACGACAGCCCATCATAAAAAAATTATTTGCGACATTGTTTTCTACAATGGGTCATTTGTGATGGGACCCCATCGCAAATGACTCATCAAAAATAATTCATTTTCCAGTTATAAAATAATTGATTAAATTGGTCTAAATAAAACTATTTCTATTAGACTTAGTTGTTCCTTCTTTTTTTATAGAGATGAAAATTAGTATCCACCTATAAGTGGGGCGAGTCAGGGATGATCATTATTATTACCTTATTTTTCATAAAAGGGTAAATCCTGATCAGGAGGATGAGAAATTTCAGAAGACGTTGTGTACCTTTTAGTGTTAGATCCTAGTGAGGTATAAGGGAGGTATCTTTGATCTAGATATGGATCATTAGCTAGAGGATTTGGAGATCATTTTTATCTTGATTCGAGTCTGATTTGAGCATTGAGTTCCCCTAGAAGTTAGCTAGTTGAGGGGAGTATCGTGTCAGTAGTGAATGTTATATCTCAAGGAGTGGAAGGATAAGGATGTATCATGGGTTGACTTTTAGTAATATTTTAGGGTTGAGTTCTTATCAATGATGGCGATGAAATAAAAGAGTCAGGAGTTATTCCCCCTTTATAAGGGTAGAATGATCATTTTGGAGATTTTGATTAAGTTTAAGGACCTTCTATGATTTTTCCCTGGAATCCTTCCAGATAAGTATACCTGAGTGCAGCTCTTAGAGGAGGAATTATGCCCCAACCTTTATTTTATGGTTTCCCCATTTACATTACCTATGTATTTGGAGTTGTGGGAAAAAGCATAGATATTGGAGAGGTTGCATGAGCGAGATGGAATATCCCTAGTTGAGAGTCGGTAGTTATATATGACAATAATGGTGTCAGATAGAGGGTTATGGATGACAATCTAATCAAGGTTATGATCACTAGGGAAACGGCCCATGTAGCCAGCATTTCATTTCTCAAGGGATGATAGTTCCCAAACATATATTGGGAGCACTCCTATTTTTTATTTAGCTACGGAGGTCGTGTTCATTATCATCATCAATGTCTTTCAGCCCTACAGATTCATTATAGCTCAAGAGATTGTCCCCCTTTTAGAAGTAGTAGAATTTACCCCCATGGTAGTTTTTGCAGTATGTCCTTCCAAATTATGTTTAGAAAAAAATTTAATAGGCGTATGATTACCTAGGAGGAGGTTTAATTGGTAGAGGGAATATAGGTTCCAGGCATAGTGGAAGTGTGCGATGGGTGGTTCCCAACTTGTCTTTTTTCTATAATCAATGATCAATCCAAGATCTATATGATAATGATTACCATGATATACATAATTGAATAAAAGAAATAAAAAAGGTATAATTACACTAAAACCAGAGATAGGATCATCACATTTTATTTATAATTAATTTAATTAAAAAAATAATTTCCTTCAAGGAATTATTTCTTCATTGATGAATCCAGTGAAAAATATGTGGTCCACCGTTGTTGTGTTGTAGAAACCAAGTGTAGATTTCCTCTAGAAGTGATCCACATGTGTTCCATGATTCTTCAGATGTAACTGAAGGAATCTCTGGGTTATATCATGGTAGATCCTTGTTCTTGTATAGTCCACCTTTGATTGCTTCAAGAACTGATTCTAAAGTGTTCTCCTTAATCTAGTAGAGGAGGATTTCTCTCCATTCTTGGGAGCATTCTTGGAGAAGATAGTTCTCTAGGCCAGAGATGATTCTCCAAATCTATTGTACACAACCAAAGTAAATGAATTGTATTTCTAGAAAATAACATAACTGGGTTTATATATCTCTAGGGTTAAAATTAAATATTTTCATTTAATTGTTTATTTAATCCTAGCAAAAACCCCATGTCAAATAATAATATTATTATTATTTCTAGACATGTGCTTTACATGTGAATTATATTATATATTATTTAATCAAATAATTTTCATTATTTATTATTTCTCACTAGACATAAAAATACTCATCCCACCATTGCTCTATAATATTTATCAAACCTTGAATAATGAATATTTATTTATTAAATAAATATCACTGCATTATTTTCCAATAAATAAATATTATATTTAATAAATAGAAAATAAATATTTATATGAGATCAAGCATACATGAATAATTATTAAATCATGTATGGGAATAATATTTATTCAACTTGTTAAATAGTAAATAATAATATATTATTTAACTAAAATTTTGGATACACTTAGTGTGTGACCATCTAGGCCTCTTTCTCAGTGGCATTAGGTGAAGCAGTCTAAAGTCCATGGTTGGTGTCTAGTAACACACCAAGGCACCTATAGAGAAAAAATTTAATGCTGAAATGAAAATTCACCTCATATAGACAGTTACTATGTAATATAATCCCTTTATTATGATATCTCTAATCAAGCAGGTTTCATACCGGTTCCATGAACCTATGTTCTCGATGTCTCTTTCTTTGACTTAAAAAAAATAAAATTTCCTATAGAACACCATGGCCATGGATTTATTTAGGAAATATTATTTCCATCAAATTTCTTGAGATATCAAATTTTTTAATAAACATAAGGGATAAATCCTTTCTCCCATATTCATGAATGCAATTTTACTCGTGACGCACCCAATATATCCTACTTCACCGCAAATATATGTCATCACGGTTTTCATCAATACATATAAGTGAATTACCCATAATACTCATTAATAATATTATTAAATTCTAAGTACCAATACACACATATGTAGATAGAAATGTCCAATGGAACATAGAAATTTGGATTCCCTACTGGCAGGTTTCATTCTCATAATATCCTACTCAATATTACCAAGGGCATAAACCATGAGAAGGTGCCTCAAATTCCAATGAGTCTCCACCCTTAATGGCCTCTATCATTTTTTCCCAAAAATGATATCCTTCAGCTATAGAACATATATTAAAGAATAATGTTATAGCACTTCCAGGTTCTCATCATAGTGGGGAACTGATATGACCTTTTAGTGTGACAAATGCGCTTAGGACATTATCACATACTGTGTCACACATAAGAACAATCATGATGTGATAACTAGTTTATTAATATTCAAAACCATGAATAAAAGTTATCATAAAGTCCATAGAAGTTGGTTCAAGGGAACCAACTCTAACTGACTCCCACTTTCACTAGATCCAACTACTAACAACCTTTAGTCTGCTAGTTCTCACATAATACTCATGCTTCTTCTGAGATATTCCTTTAGTCAAGGGTTCTACCAAGTTCTCTTCTTTGGGTACTCTGCTTACTATAAATTCATACCTCTTATATAAATCCATCTATAGGTGATACTTACTAATTATATTCTTTGTTAGTTGGTGTGACCTTGTCTCTTTTGTAAGATCCACCACTGTAGTATTATCAAAATACAATCTGATAGGGTATTTACTGCTAGGTAACACATAAAAATTCTATAAAAAGTTCTAAATAAAAATGGATTCCTTGTCTACATAAGAAGCCTCTATATACTCTAAATCCATTTTAGAATCACTGACAACTTGATTCTTTGAACTTTTCCAGTTCACAGCTCCTCTATTGAAACAGAAAACATATCTTGATTGTGACTTCAGATCATTCCAATTTGTCTAAAAACTAGCATCAGTATAACCCTTTATAACCAACTCCTCATATCATCCATAAACCAGGAACATATCCTTAGTTCTTCTCAGATACTTAAGGATATCATTAATAGTAGTCTAATATTGTTCTCCTATATCTTCTTGATATCTGCATACCATGCTCAATGCATTGGAAACATCAATTCTAGTACATAACATGGCATACATGATTAATCCTATCACTTAAGTGTATGGTATATTAATCATTTTGTCTTTCTCTTATTGTGTCTAAGGAAACTTTTTATTATAAATATGTAAACCATGTGACATTGGAAGAAATTCCCTCTTGGAATGTTCCATACTAAATCTCTTTAGTATCTGGTCAGAATATGTACTTTGAATTAGTCTAAGAATCCTCTTCTATCTATCACAAATGATCTTAATCACTAGAATATAGGATTTTTCACCTAATTACTTTATGGAGAAACACTTGTTTAACCAGTCCTTAACTAGATTTAAGACTAGTATATCGATTCCAATAAGTAAAATTTCATCAACATATACTACTGGGATAATGACTGCATTTCCACTAAACCTATTTTAAACCCATGGTTCAAATTCATTCTTAATGAAACCAAAATATTTTATGGCTTCATCAAATCAAATGTTCCATGAATTGGATGATTGCTTCAATCTATAAATGGATCTTTGCAACTTGAAAATATTCATATCATCACTTGGAGTCATAAATCATTTTGTTTGTTTCATATAGACATCTTCTTGAAGGTTCCCATTAATGAATTCAGTTTTTACATCCATCTTCCAAATATCATAGTCATGGTAAGCTGCTATAGAAAGTAGAGTTATAATGGATTTAAACATGGAAACTAGTGAAAAGGTTTCATCATCATAAATTTTGTGATTTTTTTTAAACCCTTTAGCCCCTAGCCTTTCTTGATAGGTATTTACTTTACCTTCCATCTCCAGTTTCCTCTTGAATACCCATTTGCATCCAACAGACATTACATCAAATAGAGAATCGACTAGAACCCAAAATTGGTTCTGATACATGGAATCCAATTCAAAATTTATGGATTCTTTCCATATTTCAGATTTTTATATTTCTAATACCTCCTTGTAGGGTAGAGGTTCATCATTGTTAACCAATAATGAGTCTCCATTATCAGTGACTAGAAAACCATATATATATAGTTCTATTACCTCTCTTATGCTCCTACAAAATACTTGTGTTTTATGAACTAATTATTACTTGGGGACCTGTGGAATATATTCCTATTCCAACTCTTGTGTATATTGAGCATCAACTTTGTCGAAGTCAATCTTTCTCCCACTATCCTTTTTTAGGATGTGCTTCCTCTCAAGAAATACAACTTTTCTTATTACAACCACATTTTTTCTAATGGGTTGTATAAGTAGTATCCCATTTTTTAGGATACCCTATAAAGATACATTTTATGCTATGGGGTGCTACTTTTTTTCCTTATAAGGCCTTAACAAATGCCTTGAAACCCCATACAAGTGTATGTGATAAAACAGGTTTCTTTCCACTACATAGCTCGAAGGGAATTCCATTTTATGCTTTATTTGGAACTTGATTTAATGTGTATTATGTAATTTTTAATGCATATTCTCAAAATTATAGTGGAATATTTTCATGAATCATCATCAACCTTACCGTGTCTAACAAGGTACAGTTTCTCCTTTCACTAACACCATTCCTCTATAGTGTATAAGGTAGATTGAGTTGAGATAGAATCCCAAACTCCCATAAATGGTCGATGAACTCTTGGTTAAGATATTAACCACCTCAATCTAATCAAATATTCTTTATCTCCATACCAAGTTGATTCTCTACTTTATTCTTGAATTCCTTTAATTTCTCAAATGACTCAGACTTATACCTCATTAAGTAGATATATCTAAATCTACTCAAGTCATCAGTTAAAGTTATGAAGTAAGAATATCCACCAATATCTTATACTAGAAATTTTCCACACACATCAGGGTGTACCAATCCTAGAAGCATCGTGGACCTTTCACCCTGTTCGCCAAATGGTGGTTTGGTCAATTTTCCTTGCAAATAAGCATGATATCTTTCAAGTGGTTTTAGCTCAGAAGAGTCTAAATATCCATCTTGACATAGCTTTATTAAATAATTTTCATTTACATAACCAAGATGGTGATTCCAAAGCTGGGTATTGTATGATTTATGTGAACATGATTCATTATCAATTTCCAACACTTGGTTTCATAATTTAATAGATAAATATTTTTATTTAAATGTTCCATACAATAACATATTTTTTTCTAATAAAAGAAACAACTTTTATTTCCAAATTTGAAAATACACCCATATGTATCTAGGAATGATATAGAAATTATGTTTTTGAAAACTGTAGGTACATAATAACAATATTTAAAAACCAAAATCATACTTGTTTTCAATGAGAGGTGGTAGTAAAAAATGGACAGAGCAACCATCCTTGCACCATTAGAAGCTCTCCTATCCACCTCTCCTCTTGAAATCTTTTTGAATCTACTTGGTTCATACATTTGGATATATATGTAAGCCCCAAAAGATATATCTAATACACAATTTGTAGATATTGAAATATTACAATCAAAACAAATGTACATTTATCTTCCCCTTACTATTGGGTGCAGTTCTTCTTCTAGTGGCCTATCTTTCCACATGAAAAACATACTTTCTAATTTTCCTTGCCCTAACTCTAGATATTTTTATTCTTGGAAGTATGTTGCTTGGGAGGTTTATACTATTTATAATTATTGGTACCCTTTAACTTTTTCTTCCTTTTCTTATTCACTATAAATATTGTGTGTTTTTTATGCCCCATGTCCCTATCCACTTGGTGAATCAAAGAAAGAAGTTCTAAAAGAATCTTTTCCTTATGTATCATATTGTAATTAACAATAAATATTGAGAAGGTCTTGGGTAGTGATGAAAGTATGAGATCTGTATGCAAATCATCTAGTAATTTAATCCCTAATATGTCCAGGCATTCAATATAGGAAATAATCTTGACTACATGAGGCCCAGCTAATACAGACTCTCCAAGATTAGTTGTAAATAAAGGATTGGAGATCTCATACCTCTCTTGTGTTTCCTTCTCTTGATAGAGATCCTAAAGGTGACACATCATGCTATAGGCATCCATATCCTCAGGTTGCTTCAAAATATCATTAGACATATATGATAGCATGAAACACTAAACATAAGTAGCATCATTTTAATGTTTCTCATAGAGAGATATCTCTTAATCACTTTCCTCATTACCAAGTGTAACTAGAAAAGGTTATTCCACCACATATAATTTCCTTTCATGAAGAAGGATGACACGTAGGAACCTTTTCCATTCTTGGGAATTTGTGATGGTGAGATGGTTGTCCTTCTCAATTATGGATAAAAATGATTTGTTTGATTTCATTTTATTTATATTTATATAAAATAAGATAATTATAATTTTAGTACTTTATCTGATAAAATTTAGACAAATAAATAAATATTATATTTATTACTCTCCCACTATTTTATCGAAACCCAATAGCCCTCACCATTCATTCCAGAATATCCTGGTGCTTGGATATTCAAGTGGTGAGGATCTATATTCCCCTTCTCATTACCCCAACTCGAGTTGGTCAAGAAACATGAATGGTTTTAGGTAGCAATTCCAAATTCTAACTATATTAACTCAAAGTTCCTTGATCCGTTGAGTGGACTCCCCAATCCTGAAATACTTAAAATGGATTTCCTCAAACTTTTCCTCTCAGTTAAACCAAGTCATGATTTGGTAGTCAACCCTTGATGTAAACTAAGTTAAGTTAATATTAAAATTCAAGTTAGAATTCCAAAATAATTTAAATCACCCCAAATTGGGTTGGTAAATCACTTTGAACTATGGTTTGATTTTAACTAAAGTAATGGAAGGACATACCGACTTAATATTTTATTGAGGAATTTTATTCTTTTATGCATAAATTTCTAATTATTATCTTTATAACATTCTTGTTAATTTTAATTGGGTTTACTTAAGTGATTAACTATGTCTTAGATAATATTTATGCATAATCTAATTTATTTTATTTCTCTCTTGCATGCTCATTAATTCATTAAATTATGTGATCACAATAATACATACATAATTAAATAACTATGAAACTTGACAAAAATAAAATAATAAATTGGTATGATCATGATCTTTACTAATGGTTAGTTTATCTAGAGGTTGATAAACTAATCGTTGACCTAGGAGAAAACACCTTAAACCAATTATGTTTTGTGTTATAGATTTCCACTTATCCACCTATGTATCTCCTTGGATCGGTTTCACCACGGCTCTGAATTTGAACCACCTCCACTAGCTTTGGGGATCCATCCTTTACATATTCCTTTTACTCACACATAGGTGAAGGGAAAAGGGGTTATATAAAAGAAACTATGGGCATGCATATCCTACATAATAAGAGGATAGAAGGCACGTAGGCCAACAATTTAATTTAATAATAAATTAAATGAAATGAAAACAATCACATACAAAGGTCTAGTCTATTCTCATGATCATCCACATTCATGCAATAAATTACACATTTAATAAAACTAGCATTCAATTATTAATCATTCTTATTTAAGATAAATCATTCTTGAATCATTTAATTATCATATTTAATTAATAAATGCTTTTATCTTAATTCTTATCCAAATTTCCTTAAGATTATCATCTATTATAATTTTAAACAAATTAAATAAATTCATTTAAAATTAATTGTGTATATAAATGTACCTTGGAGGAAACACGGTGAATACCCATCTGATTCTTGCCAATATGTCTTTTAGTCATATACTATTTTACTATTATGACATATGACATACACAACTTATCACATACTTTCAAAACATATACTTCATGGATGATTAAACGAATTACATGATTTTTTAATCACATTTTATGATTCAAATCACATAGGGTAACAACTTGTAATATGACTCATACATGATATGTATATCTGAATATTATATAGATATTAATTAAACATTTAAATATTTATATATATTAAAACCTATCACATGGAATGTCCAATATTTATGACCACATGTAAGTACATGTCTCAAGGTTTACATAGTAAAATAAATAAATTTTAAATCTTCATAACATGGTATAAGTACACGGTGTGTGCATCTGAGATACACAGCATGTACATATCTCACCGTCTATTTGATGTTCATGCATAGGGACTTGGCATGTGAACCGTACCTCAAAAACTGGAGTACATGGAATATCCAATGGGATACACACCATGTTATCTTCAAATCACATGGTCACCAGTTAGGTAGGCTACGTATGGTAATACACAGCTTGTTTGTGACTCAAAGGGACTACACATCATGTACATGGGCTACACAGCATGTACTTTGGTTGACTGTAAGCTAGTTTTTTATGGTCAACACATGGTGCATTTAAATCATGTAATTAATTCATGTGATCTTGAATTAATTTTTGAATCAATTCTGATGCTTTGAACATGACTACACATCATGTAACTTTGGTTACATGGTGTGTAGTCCTATGTTGTCCATCTAAAAACCTTGGAACCTCTGGATGAGTTCCTCAATTTTATTTTAACCATAAAATTAATCATTTAAATTATATCTATGATAAATGAAGGAGAAAGAAGAAGATATCACAATTTAAATTAAAATAATAATTAAACTTGAATTGAAAAAATAAATTAAAATTCAGCAATCACCAATGATTTAAAATAATTATAAATAATTATGTAACTGCTCTGATACCACTTTTCAGTTATGGGCACAGTAGAAGAGTTTAATGGGCGATACTTAACTTGGATTTTTTCTATAATCGATGATCAATCTGAGATTTATACGATGATAAATTCTATGTTACAAGAAATTAAATCAAAGAAATAAACAATGGATAATTATTCCTAAAAAAAAGGAGGATTATCAGATGTTATTTATAATTAATTTAATTAAATAAAGAATTACCTATAAGTAATTCTTTCTTTTTTGATGAATCTGGTGACATATTTGTGGTCCAGTATCGTTGAATTGTAGAAACCAAGTGTATATTTCCTATAGCGATGATCCACACGTGTTCCATGAATCTATAGATGTCACCAAAGAAATCTCTAGGTGCTATCATGGTATATCCTTGCACTTGTTTCATTTGCCTTTGATCTCTTCAAGAACCGTTTCCAAAGCATTTTCCTTGATCTAGTGGAGGAGGATTTATCACTGTTATTAGGAGAATTCTTGGAGATGGGAGATCTCTAGGCGGGAGAGGATTCTACAAATATGTTGTGCACAACCGAGACAAATAAATTGTATTTTTAGAAAATAACATAATTGGGTTTATATATCGCTAGGGTTAAAAAAATTGTATTTAATTATTTATTTAATCCTAGTGAAAACCCCATATCAAATAATATTATTATTATTATTTCTTGACATGTACTTAACTTTTTAATTATAACAAATATTATTTAATCAAATAATTTTCAATATTTATTATTTCTCACTAGACCTAAAAAAGTCAATTCTTCATTCCTCTATAATATTTATCAAAACTTGAATAATGACTATTTATTTATTAAATAAATATCAATACATTATTCACTAATAAATAAATATTATATTTACTAAATAGAAAATAAATATTTATATGCAATCAAGCATACATGAATAATTATTATACCATGTATTAGAATAATATTTATTCAACCAGTTAAATAATAAATAATAATATATTATTTAACTGAGATTTTGGTTACACTTAGTGTGTGCCCCTCTAGGCCTGTTTCTCAGTGGCATTAGGAAAAGCAGCCTAAAGTCCAAGGTTAGCATCTAGCAACATTCCAAGACACCCATAGATAAAGAAGTTAATGATACAATGACATGTCACCTCATATGGAATCTTACTGTGTAATATAATCTCTTTATCATGATATCTCTAATCAATTAGGTTTCATGTCAATGCCATCAACCTATGTACTTGATGTCTCTTTCCTTGTATTCCTAAAAATAAAATTGCCAATAGACTGACATGACTGTGGATTTATTTAGTCTATATCATTTTTATCAAATGTCTTTATATTTCATCTTTCATTAATAAACAGAAGGGACAAATCCTTTCTCAAATTATTCATTAATACAATATTAATCATGACACACCCAACATATCCTACTTCACTGAGAAAAATTTGTAATCATGGTTTGTATCAATACATATAAGTGTGAAACTCAAAATTATCATTAATAATAATCTTAAATTCTAAGGACCAATACACACGTCCATAGATAGTAATATTCAATGACACATATAAATTTGGATTTCCCTACTAGCGGGTCTCATTCTCAAAATATCCTATTGGATATTACCAACGGAGTGCACCATTATAAGGTGAATAAACATCCAATGAGTCTCCACCCCTAATATATTGTATCATTTGTGTCCCTAAAATGATATCATCTAGATATAGAACATATATTCAAGAATAGAATCATAGCACTTTCAGGTTCTCATCATAATGGGGAACTCCTATGACCTTTTAGTGTGATACATACTCTTTGGAAATTATCACATACTATGTCATGTAGAAAAAAAATAATGATGTGATAATTAGTTTATTAATATTCAAAACCATGAATACAAGTTATCATAATGTACATAGAATTCAGTTCTATGGCACCAACTCCAATAGGGTATCCCCAAGATGTTCCTCTCCATCAGGGACCCAGGACATATCATAGACATTTAGATTGTCTACAACAAGATAGAGTATCTAGTTGAGTCTATTTTCATATGATAGAGAAACTGATTCCAGAGGGGCTATAGGTTGTTTGAGGTCTTATCATTTTATCATCTACCCTTATTTCAACTTTGTTTGATTTTATAGCTTCACACTCCTTTATTTCACACACCTTGTTCCAAGCACTGGGACTATACGTGGAGAGTCTTTTCATGCCCCTGGTGTTATCCATGCTAGTAAGTGGTTAGGATAGTTTGTTTGATGTGTGTTGTGGATGAAAACTGATGATGGGGAAACATCAGTCATTAATATATTTATTTTTTTGTAGATACATCCATATAATTCCATTCTCGTCATGCATTGTTTGTATTTCATTCATGTAGTGGTTGAATATTTTTAGAGGAGATTTGAGTTTTCTGATGTGGAGGGACAATTTTTGGTTTTCTCTAGTGAGAAAGGTCTTTAGATGGGTGGTAGGAAAGAGAGGTCCCTTATTTTGTTAATGTATAGTTCATCAATACAGTTTATGAGAGATCAAGCAATGGGGATCCATATAGTTATTATAGAGTTTTTGGATGTTTTCCTTGAGGAGTTTTTGACACTAACACCTCTATGAGATGTCAAATCTGGGAGAGATTTGTAGTCATGTGATATACTGATTTTGATGGTTCCTCATCAGATATATCCCTCTAAGTTATGGGATATTAGAATCTAGAATAATGGCCTGATACATAAAGACTTTATTAGGCCTAGTGTATCACCATGGGGAGATCTAGTTTTTTTTAAGAAGTTGGATGGTAGTATGAGGTTATTCATAGACTATCGGAGGCTAGGTTGGGTGAAGATCATGAATTATTACCCTCTTCTAAGAATTGATGATCTCTTTGACTAGTTGATGAAAGATAACTAGTTTTCTAAGTTCAGTATATGGTCTAGATATCATCAACAAAGGGTGAAAGAGGTAGCTATTATAAAGACTACTTTCTTATGCTGCTATGGACACTTTAAGTTAATATTAATATCATTCAGTGTCATGAATGCACTAGATATGTTCATGGGTCTCATGAACTCTATATTCCATGATTTACTAGACCATTTCAAATTTCTGTTCATTGATGACATTCTCATATACTTGAAATCAAAGGAGGACCATGTTGAGAATCCAGGGATCGTTTTATAGACTCTTCAAAACCACCAGTTTTATGGGAAATTTTCCAAGTGTAAGTTATAGATGTGAAAGGTGAATTTACTTAGGAATGTGGTGTCTCATTAATTATTATTGTTGGATCCATACAAGGTTGAGGAAGTTATTTCTTGGGAAACACATAAGAATGTGGAAAATACCCATAAATTTCTCTATTTCATGGGTTATTATTAGAGATTTGTGATTGATTTATCTCAAATATTATCCCCATTAATAGACCTGACCTAGAAGGATCATGATTTAATTTTTAATGACCAGTGTTAAGAAGTATTCAACTACCTGAAGGAGTAGTTGGTCAGTACCCCAGTTCTCCAACTTCCTAAGGAGGGAATGATCTTTGAGGTGTTATATAAGTATTTCTACTTAAGTTTTGGATTCATCTTGATGTAGTAGTGGTAGGTGATATCCTAAGGGTCTAAATATTTATTCTCATGTGAACATAACTACATCTCCCATGATCTAGAGATGGAAGCGATGGAATTTTCCCTAAATCAATGGTGACATTACCTCATAGGGAAACTCTTTATGGTATTCACATATCATAAAATCTTGAGGTATGATTTCTCCCAACACAACCTAGATATATAAAAGTGGAGGTGGATGGAGTTCCTATATGAATATGACTTTGAGATCTTCTATACACCAAGAAAAGGAAACTTCGTGGTAGATGTGATGAATATAAAGTCACGGGAATCTATTTGATAATCTGAGGATTCCTGGAGGGCGATGGATGAGTTATCATATTTACATCTCAGAGAATAGGAGGTTGATCGATGAGGATAATTATTCCATATAATGGTAGATCCCTAATTGTTTCAAAAAATGTATGAGTCTCATTGGGGAGACTAAGAGATAAAGTTGATGCGTGATCGGGCCATTCATAGTGATGCCCCTGAGGGGTGGTTAGAGGATAGACATCATCGAGTTATGTTCTAGGGGTGGATGTTAATCATGTTGGGGATATGTGAGGGAATACTCTTTGAGTTTCATATCTCACCTATTTATATACACCCTATAATTTCTAATATTTATCCTGGATTTATGAGGTATTTTTGGTGGCCAGTGATAAAGTGGTTAGTGGCAGAGTTCATGTTGTAATTTTTAGTTTTCTAGCAGGTGAAGGAATAAGATAATGTACTTAGTGGTTTTTTGTATCCTTTGGATATCCCTAATTGGAAGTGGGGGGAAATTTATATTGGTTTTACCACCATGATATCCTAGTATAGGGGTGTATATGATCTTATTTGGGTGATCATGGATCAATTGAAAAAGTCATCTCACTTTATAGTGATCTAGGACTTGAGAACCATGGATGTTATTGTGAGATAGTACATGGATGATGTAGTGAGTCTTCATGGATACTCAAGTACTATAATTTCTGATATACACCATTATTTTACATTGTGATTTTGGAAGGGATTTCATCATGACTTTGTCTCTCAATTACACCTTAGCACTACTTTCTACCTCCAGATGGATGGACAGATAAAGAAGGCCATCCAGAAATGGGAGGATATGTTGTGAGAGTGCATCTTAGATTTTAGTGGATCTTGGTTGTGACACCTAACTTTGGTTGAGTTTTCTTATAAAAAAAATTATTAATCATCCATTGGTATGTAGCCTATCGAGTTGGTGTATGGGAGGTTGTGTCGATCCCCATTAATCTAGACTGAGATTGGAGAGGCGGTGGTTCTTATTTATGACATGGTGAAAATAAAGATAGAGAAGATACAAATTTTATATGAGATGAAGAAGTTATTATAGGACCACTAGAAGGTTTATTCCAATAAGTATATGTGTCCTTTAGAGTTTTTGTTTGGAGGCCATAATTTTCTAAAGGTTTCCCCTCTCTGTGACTAGAAAAAGTTTGGTCAGGGATGCAAGATATCACCCTAATTTATTGGACCCTTATAGGTGTTAGAGAACATTTTTGAGGTGTATTATTGGTTGTAACTCCCTTCATAGAAGGAAAATTTTCATGATGTATTCTAATTTTCTCACATCTACTGATATCTTCACAATTATTCCCACATCATCAACTGGGGGGAGTTTAATATCAAGGACAATGAAACATTCATGAAATGTTCAATTGAGATTTAGGATAATCAGGATAAGGTATTATGATGGTGTTCTATCCCCTAGTTCAAGTTCTATGGAGGCATAGTGGTTTAGAAGAGAGAACTTGGGAGCATGAGTTACAAATTAATGCTTAATACCTAGAGTTGTTTGTTCTCTAATGTTTTGGATGTATTGATGTTAGAGTTTTGTGATGGTTTTTTGAATTATAGTTATTTATTTTTTTGAGATCCTTTTGTCATGTTTAGATTCAAGGGTTAATCTATATTTTATAGGTATCTTTCAAGGGAGTGTTTGGTAGTTTTGGTAGTTGGTGCTACCTTTTCTTTTTATAATTGATTTTGATTCTCAAGGATAAGAATCGTTTGATAGGTATCCAATGTAACAACCCAATCCTTTTAGGCCTATTATTTTATGATTTTTGGGTGTTGTGTCCTTAAGATAGGTTTAAGGAAGGGATAGGGGGATCTATAGTCAAATATACAATTACTGGTGGTGATTCACACCATCAATATCCAATTCATGACATGTAATGTTTCGTAGGGTGAATTCATAGCTTGTTATAGAATTTCTACTCAGTTTGATTCATGTAATGAAATACTATTCACGTTGTTCTATAATTGGTGATTCACACCATGAATGACTATTTCACAACATGTAATGTTTCATAGGGTGGATTCATAGCTTGTTTTGGAATTTATGCTCGGTCTGATTCATGGTGTAATATGTTATCCATATCTTGAATGTTCATGGTGGAGTTTTTTGGAAATTTTATCTTAGAATATTTCATAGTGTGAAAGGATAAATTCATGAAATTAAATTCCTTCTAGTTTACTGGATTGATATTCTTGTTTCTTAGTGGATTTGAACCACGTGAGGTTAACAGCATGAACCATCCATTCATGCCATGAATGGGGTGATTTCTAGGTTGTTCATAAATTCCATCCTCCCTCTAATATCCCATATTCTATATTCATTTCTCATAGAATTTAGATGAATCCCAAGAAATTTTGGGATCCCTAAATCCTATGAACCTTGGCATTCACCCTCAGCTTTTGGAGATTCGATGTCAGTGATTGTGGGTTATTCCTTTCTCTCTTTATCTTAAATTTCTTCCTTATTTATTCAGAGGCATCATAATGACTGTGTTATTTGGAGTTAGGGGTTTTTTTGTCTATAATTTTGATGATACATCGCTATGTTTTAGATTTATTTTGAGGATCCTATGTGTGTTTGTGGACCTATACCTCATAATTCATTGTTTTGTCTTGAACAATGAATCAAAAAGCTTTCGTTGAGGTAAGTGATTTGAGTTATCTCCCTTTTATGTGAATTTGTAGGATTATCATGTGTTTTATTTACATTTTATGAGTGTTATTAATTGGAATAATTAAGATAATAAATCATACTAGTGAAATTGAAAGGGAATGGTGTGATGTGTATGTGGTTAGTGACTTTTATTGATATTTTTGATATTTTTTATTATTTCATGATATATGATTACTATAGAATTTTTCCTTATAGTGCTATATTAATTTGAGAATGCCATTTAAAATATTAAATACCTAAATTTTTTGAATAAAAATACTAAGTTGAGTGTGACTGTTTTATACTTGGTTTTTTGTTTGCGACTTGGTGGCCTTGTTTGCTACAGCTTGGTGGCCTTGGTTTTTGTGACTTGGTGGATTTAGTTGTTTGTGGCTTGGTGTCCATGGTTGTGTTGTGGTGGTTCGGTGTGGTGGTTTCTTGATAGTGATTCAGTAGTAATGGAATAATTTTTACATATATAAATGAGTTTATGGATAAGAAAATTGGAATGCCTTTAAACTAATAACTAAATGAATAATGTTTGGTGGATTATTGTTGAATTAAAAATAGAAAATAGAACTCAGATTGAGGACCCATTTGTGTGATACTTGTGTTTGGTTGTTCTAAATTAGAGGCATCACTTGGTGTTTTTATATTATAAGTATTCTAATGATGTTTTTGTGGTGTTGATTATGTGAACCCATTGGTGTGGTATTGTGTGGGATTATTATGTATCTATATTTTATTATGTTTCATTAAGCACTCCACCCAAGTCAGGTAACCTGAATAACAACCAGATACCCTAGGGTTGTTTTTACTAATATCTAGGATGCGGTGGATATAAATGTATGACTACCCCTCTCTCCCACTCTACCTTTAGAAATAGATACTAATGATGTTTGTGGTGTATGATGAGATGTGTGGTGAGGGTCATATATGGTGGGGGAGGGAATGAGGTAGATATTCTACAAGTTCATGATACCCTATTTCCCTTATTAAGATATGAGTTATGTGGCTGGTACTGTGAGATGTGATATGTGGTTTGTGTTAGGAGATGTGATATGTGATTTGTGCCACAGGATATTATATATAGTTGGTTCCATAATTTGTGGATATAGAGGGTATGGGAGAAAAGGATGTCTTCACATTAGGTGAGAGCAGCAAACCAATAGCAAAGTGGTTATGGGTAATATTTATCTATAATCTTATTATATTACTTTACTACTCTTGGATGCATTATTTGGTGAGAGATCCTTAGTGAGGATGGGGGGACTAGTTGACTTGTGTAAGTGTTGGTTAGTTATGTTGTTTGTTCATCGAGGAATTAGTGTGCCCTTTTCAATTTTTCATGGGATACCTTGGGTATGATCCTACTGAGTATACATGTTATGTTCACCATACGTATATATAAACTATTTTTTAGGTTTCTAGGAGGGTTTTAGTGATTGAGTTGGACATTACCAGCTCAGATCTTGGGTTGTTATAGTTTCTACCATAGGTTTTTCTTTTGGTGTTTTTTATCTTTGGAGGCATTGTATATGTTTAATATTCATGCATACGGGATATTTCTTATATGAGATTTTGTTTTATTTCATTTATAATATGGTGGATTGGTTGGAATTTTTATGTTATGATCTAGGTATTTTGAGGGTAATGCCTCCAATTTTAGCATTTTATACCCTTAGTGCTAGTCACTAACCTAGGGCATACTAGAGGAAAGACTTAGGGGTCACTCATTCTCTTCACTACAGGGCCATAAGGGGTACCAATGGAGGTGGTAATGATAGAACTACATATTCTAGACTTAGTTCAAGTAAGGGTAACCTGAGACCATGCTTCTAGAAAACTTCCACCTGGTGAATCTAACAAAACATAGTAGCATAACCAACACCATCTCCTAGTAACCACAACACTTACCAAATATTTCCTATATACATTCATTCAAAATAAATGCTCTAATAGAAGGCCCACATCACACCACATGAATATAATCACAATAAATCCTAGAACAAACAAGCATTCCCAATGAAACCAATATCCCACATAGGATATACAATAGAAAAATAAAACAAGAATCATCTCAAAGTTTTCAATATCCCAAATACTTCATCTCTCTTTCTAAATTGATTCATGTAACACCACAAAATTAAACTCTTCAACCTCATTTCAATGAAATCTATCAACTACAAACAAGATAAAAAATATGTGGGAATCCATTAAAAGTAGATCATTACATAACCAAGATAAAATCCATCAATAACACTAATCAATTTCAAAATTACATCCCTGGAATTCAAAAATTAATCAAAACACAACCTATGGTAACACTAGTTTAACTAGAGGAAATAAATTACATCAAAATAAAACTAAAATGGTTTAAAAATCATCATCAGGTTCAATAGGTTTAATTATAGTATCTTCAGAAGGGGTAAATTTAGATTTAGCTTTCTTGTGATAAACTCCTCTATAGAGTCTTTGTAGATAATCCAAACAACCACAAGTGCAATAGGTCTTAATATTTCCCTGATAATAAGGCTTTTATATCCAATATTTCTGCACTAATAGAATACCAAGTTTTTACTTCCAGAAGAATATGATGAAAATAAACAAGATGGAATTTTAACATAAACACTTTTAAGGTTTGACTTAGAATGATTCCTTATTCCCTCACCAATGTTTTCTCCACCACAACTAGGAAGAGGAGAAACCTCCAACACCTCGGTGCTCCTACCAAGATTTATTTAATATTGATATCTTTCTCCACCACCACTCCATAGGAATAAAGTTCAAAATTAAAAATTTTCTATGAGGGATCTGATTGAAGACATTCTCCAAATCATCAATCCATTAATGAATCATCCAAATACATATTAGGAATGTGGGACACAAACTCAATAAAACAATGTGCATACTCCAACACTAATTTATCTCCTTGAATAGGCCTTAAAATTCCATATACTTTGGTTACTTCACCTCATTTGAAAATAATTTTTAATGAACCACAAATTAAAAGCATCCCAAGAATGGTTCTTATATGAATTAGACTGAATAATAGACTTCTACCACATTGAACTCAGACCTTGTAACATGAATTTTTCAAACTTAACCTTAACTGATTCATGTAGTTCAATATGGATGAAAATATCATCAAACCTCAGTAACCATACCACTGTTTCCTAAAAGTATTATTTCCAAAATAAATGGGGGATTCATATTATAAAAATATTTAATGAGATCCACACATTGGGTAAATATAGAAATAACTCCAATCTTTGAGACTAAAGTATATAGAATAACCATCTTAAGAAAACCTTGATCAAACAAAGAGTCCATTCAAACTGAATGGGTGCATACCCTAAAATAAAAAATAAAAAAAACATCGAAAAAAATTCCAAAACTCAAACCCCATGAGACAAAACATAAATAAATAATCAATCCCAAAGAATCATTTAATTAAACCTCAAATCCATCATTTTGACCAAAAAATATTTTTACAAAAATAATTTAAAAAAATAACTTCTATTCCTTAAGAAATCATTTTAAACACATTTAAATATTTTGGTAAAACAATTTTAATATCCAAATATATCAAAATAATCACTTTTAAAAAATTTCCAACTTAAAATATTTAGAATATTCTAATTAAACTTTCTTAACATCCCATGAAAACCTTGAAAACAATTTAATACTACCCCATATTCCCAAGGTATTAGTAAATTTTTCAAAAACCAATCATAATTTTAAATAAAAAATATTTTATAAACATTACCAAAACCATACATAATTTTTAATCAAAATTATTTTGAAATTATTTCCAAATTTATGAATTTTTAACCTTGTTTAATTACAAAATTAGTTTTCAAACATCACTATTTTTAAATATAATTTAAATTCAACCCTAAATAATATAAACACCCATAAAACACTGCAATTAACCATAATTCCATCATAAAGGAAATATAAATATCTCATGTTCCGTGAAGAATAAAAAAATCCAAGATCATCAAAACTCATGACCAATCAAGTATTAATTTCACGGTATGACCTTCTGTATACTAACCATATGAATTCCAATGAAATTAACTTAGGTCACATGCTATACAAATGGTTTTCTAAACCCTGTGCAAGTATCTCATGCCCCTGAGTTCCAGCCTATTTCCATAAAAACTAATAAATCTCAAAAATTAAAGAAAATAATTATCAAACAACTAAGACTCAAACTCAATCACATTATAGCCTCTTCCCAAAAAACCCTGGCCACTCATGTCTTATCATGAAAGGTGGTGATCAAGCACCTATTCATGGTCCACATCCCGATTTCTAATAATCGTAGCTTCTATAAACCAAACTTCCCTAATAAATGAGATAAACCTCCCTTTGATACTAATTTATCATGAACCAATATAGGTCATCCATAAACCGAACACACGATCCAGCCTACAAAAAGGCCTAAAGGGAATTATCAATCCCCACATGATGGAAACAAGCACCTAGAAATACATAAAATACCTTTAGGAATGATTTATCACATAAAAATGATAAAAACAGAATCCATCAATAACCAATAATAAACAACACCCAAGATATATAATAAATAAAAGAATATATCAAGAAAATACAAATCATGACAAGATAGAACTATATACAAAATCAGGTAAATGACAGGAGTGTTGTTGAGGCAGTATAAGGAGGCCAAAAATCAATGGTGTAATAAGATGAAATAATTAAGAAAAAACACAGCTACCAATTCTTTAAAAATTTATATTCCATTAACAAAATCATTCATAAATTGTAGTTAAAGAGGTTTTAAGGAAAATCTTGAAAGAAAGAATAATATAATTTCAAAAAATTAAAAATATTTATACCTTAGAAAATATATAATATTTATGTAATTCTAGGTTCTCATGGAGAACTATCTAGTATAGAGCTAACACGGTCATCAATGAAGTAAATTCTATACACCAAAAAACAACTACACATCAATCAACTCAATCAAACTCCCAGCATTACCCTACCTATCCTAATCAAGGGGAAATATCCAATATGTTTATTTAATTACCACATAGGTACACTATCTAGATCATAATTATAAACTAGTTCACATGTTTACCTAGACTTCCCACTTAACCAACCAGGTTTTTCAATGATATATAAATAGTTATGATCATTTTAATTAATAATAATACCATATAATCATATCATAAAAAAATCATTTGTCTTTCTCACACCTATAAACACCCAGATAGGAACACCCCATGTATCTGAGTATAACAAATCAATTCTACTTCCCTCGATAGGGATACTTATTACATTAATTCAAACATCTATAATTTCCATCACATATAAAGGGGCATGTCCTATGGGTTTTCATTTCCAATAAACCATTAAAAGTGCCAACTAGGACTTAGGATCATTATTTGAGGATAATATCAATAAAAATACATTTGGAAAACTAAAATCATAATCCATGATTTTATTAACTCAATAAATAAAAGTTTTAAAATCACTTCTCAAAAAGTTCCAAAGAGACCAAATTTTATAATGAAACACTTTTCCATCATTTTAAGAATCAACATCATATTCAAATAAAAGATGAAACCATCAAATATCCAGCTGGAAATTTCAATTTCAAAAATAAGGCTTAAACCTTTAAACTATAATTAAAAAAAAATACACATGAAAAAATAATTTTTCTCATTTGTTGAAAACTCAAGAAAGAAAAAATACTTTGATATATATACCTAAATTTAAGTGGTAACATTAAATATTTGTTTTAAATACATAATAAAATAACAATAAATCATATATTTACTCTTAAATATAGATTCATGAGACACCTACCTCAAATATCATCACTTTTAATGACCATGCATGTAATACCCCACTATACATCCCACGAAGCTTTACAAAACCAAGAGGGGTCCAAATGAACCCTAAGACATCAAAATCCCCCAATCAAGAACAACCCTAGATCTCAGATTCATCCACCAGGGTTTCTAGGGTTAAAGAGGATATAAGTGAAATAAAGGATACAAGAGGAGATCTTACCTTGAATAAATAACCTTAATACTTGAAGAAAATTTAAGGATCTACCATGAATGAGGAGAGAAAAAAAGGTGTTATCTAGAGACATAGGAATGAAATTAGAGGTAGACGGACCCCCAAAATGGTTAAACTCGAGCTGGGGAAAAGTGGTAAAAATCAATGATTAAATATGGGACAGAAACATTCAGAACATGAAATTCTATTCATCGAAAGAATTGTCATTCACCCAAAATAATCATGGCATGAAATATCCATCCACTGTGTGAATGATCTCTACCCAAAATCTATAATATTTCAATATAGGACTAATAATAGGTACATAAAAGTGGTTCATGATATGACACAATGTGTCATGACCTAAAATACTATAGTTTGTAGTTACAATCACTGAAGCACCATCCCAATCCCGCCAAAACTCCCAGAAACCAAAATATAAGAAGGGTCTAAGGTAAAAAACAATAAATAAATAAATAAAAAGGAAATGAAAGATCGATATTTGAAATGCCTCTATACTAATGGTATGATAAAACAAAATTTTGGTAAAAATTCATTAGAAGTACTCTATAACAATGGTTTTTAAAAAAATTGGTATATATTTCCCTATTCCAATGGTTTTTTTAAAACCATTGGTATAGGTTTTCATCATATGATGAATGGAATCCCCTCCCTATACAATCCTTAATTTATCCCTATCAAAAGTTAAAAACTCCCCTCTCTTCTCTCTAGTGATCTCCCATTGATCTCCCCTCACTTTTAAGTTTTTTTAATTCATTCTTCCTCAACATCAAATTGGTGAATTCTAAATCCATCATCTCTTCTATCGAGTATCATTTTCATTTTTATCTGGGTATCAAACACTAAATGATATTTTTTTAGGTCACGATTCTTCTCAATGCATTGAATTAAGGTTTGTTTAGATTATATTTCTTGAAGTATTTCATAATAAATGTGGTTGTAGTAGACGTATTTTTTTACCATTTAGTTACTCACTACTTCTACAAAAACCCAATATAAATTTATTTTTTTTATACAATATATTTTAGATGATTATATAATTAATTATTATAGTAATTTTTTTTAATATATTTTAGGGTTATGAAATTATTCATTAATTGTTTTATTTTAATAATTTAATTATCATAATTTCTGTATAATTAATTTCAATTTAGTGTGATGTGAAATGTTTGAATAATCATATTGGTAATTAATGAAAGTTCATTTAATAGTCACTCACTACATCTTCCTAATCTAATTATATGTACTAGTTTTTTCCTATTCCATGTCTTATACTTTGTTTGGGTCACTACTAGTATGCATATATTATAGAATATTCCATCTATTATTCTTTAATTAGCTAGATACTAGTATGCTTTGATGAGTTTAAATTAAAAAATTTATTTGTATTATCTTATTTGAAATGTTTTGTAGACATGTGATGCTAAATTATGTCTTTCTGGTATTATGAATGTTTCCCTAATAAATACATATGTATCAAATACATGAGTTTTCATATTGGGTGGGACAATGTTGTTATTTTTTAATAAATTTTTTCTATGATAAATACATATGTATTTAATTGGATTTATTTGATATTCAAAATAAGGAAATTGTTTTAAAAAATGATTCATAAAGATAATTAGTATGCCTTAATTATTTATTTCCACCTTTTATACCTTATTTATATTTTTCTACAGTATTTAAAATATAAAAAAATTAAAATATATTTCTATGCATAATATGAAATATATTGAAGAATTATATAGGAATAGTTTGTTTGAAAATTATTTAAAAATAAAAGAGCTAGGTCTGCCACCTCCAGTGCCCTTAGTGAGTATAATAATTCTAATATTTATCAACTAAAATACCTTAAATATCATTTTATTATTCCTTATAAAATTTATTTTTAAGGACATTAATCTAGGACACAACTAATATCTATTCTGACTACTGATAGGGTTCAATGTAATGGCTAATAGAATTGAGGTTCTAATAAAGGTACTTAGAGAATCCTTCATACTTGTTCACACCCAGACCTTCTAGAAGATATCTCATCTACCATGCGTTGTCCTCTTCTACCTACACTTGAAGCTCTGAGGATATTCACACCTATTCCTTCATCATAATTTCATTCAATATCTACTTATTATATACCATTTCCATATCCTATAACAGTTCTTCATCCCTTCTATCCTTTTCCTACAACTTCTACTCCACCTCCATTTCCCACTTCTATTCATCTAGGATTCGATGATTGTGCTCCTTCGACATATACTTTATAGCTCTCAGATGAATTAAAGCATGCATTGGATCACACACATCCTTCATAGGCTACTAATTTAGCATAACCCATAGATCCATCAGATCCTAATTATCTTTCTGGATTGGGTATATGTTTAAAAGTGTATTAAATTATATCACAATAATGTTATTTAAGTTGTAATGTATATTAATTATCTTTTTTCTTTTTTCTTTTTCAGCATGATCTTCTAATAGGAAACATGTTTGTTCCTATATATGTGAATTCTGGAACCATAAAACAAAAATCATAGTAGATTAAAATAAATATAACCAACTTATTAGTAAAAATTCTAGACAATGTAGAAGTTTCTTGGCAATGTTATCCAAGTATGGTGACATTATTCTAGTTCAACCAATCTCATAGAGGAGGGTCAATAATCAAATCAAGGAGAATGAATGGGATGATATATGGGTAAGAAAATTTGTTAAATTGAAATCTATATTATTATTTTATTTATATTAATTAATATGTTGGTCATAATAAATGTAACTTTATCGATGGTCAAGATGTGAAAGAGACACAATTCATGGAACTAGGGGGAACTATGGTGACCATATGAGCATGAGTTATATATTATTTGGATGAGTAGACTCCACACTGAGTTAGAGGGTATACCAATCATTAATGATTTTTAAGTGGTACAATACTAGGAAATGATCACTTATTGAAAGAATAATGAATTTAAGGTATTATTCAATTTTAATGGTTTTTTATTGAAAATTAAATTATTATGATTCGTATTAAAAAAATTAGGATTAATTGGAATGAAATAAAAAAAATAAGGGTTCTATGAGGTACCTGAACACTTTTGGCAACACTACTATATAAGAGTATTTGGGAAACTAGGTATTTTTATGACCAACTAATTTTTATTATGTACCAACACAAATGAACGACACTACATCAAACCTATCACACTAGACATTACTAGACATAAAAAATAAAAAAAAAATACAATACCATAATGAATTTTATTACTATTCTAATACTTTTGGTTTGGTTTGATTATATTATGTTTCTTAAATGTTTGGATAATTAATTTGGTGATGGGAAATATCCATTTAGTTTTGTTGGTTTTGATTAGATTTAGTTTGGTTATTTTTGTTGTTGGGTTAGGTTTCCTCTATTCAATTCATGTTTTCCCTAGTCTAGTAAATTTTATTTGTTTTGGGTAACCTTAATTTAACTTGGATTGTTTTTTTTATTTTCTTAAGATTGGTTCGTTTTAGATTGGTTTTGTTTCACTGAATTCAAATTGGTTACATTTAATTTCAATTCATTAAGTATAGGTTTCATCAATAAATTTTTGTTTCATTCAATAAAGTTTATTTTTTTAGTTATGTTTGATTTAATTAAATTTAGTTTGAGTAATTTCGGTTTAGTTTAAACATATCCCAATCAAACCAAATAAACATTATATAACCAAAACTAAACCAATCCTAGTAAATGAAACCCACCATAAAATGAATTGGACCCAACTAGAATAAATAGGCCGAAACTTTATTGAACCAAACTAAATAGAACATAATATAATTAAATGAACTGAATAATACTAAGTGGAAGGCATGGAAAACACATTAAATATATCTAAAAAATAAAAAACTAGAAGAAACTAGATGAAAAATAATTGAATCAAATTGAATCTAACTATACAAATATAACTCAATTAGGATCAAAATAAATGAAATTGAATCAAATAAACCTAACTAAAATCAATCAAATTGAAAATAGTTGAATTGTACAAACACGTAATGATTAAAATCAAATCCAATAGCTTTAAACCTAATAGATCAAAACACACATTAATAAATCAAATATATATATATATATATATATATATATATATATCTTCATAAAATCAAAAAATATAGATCTGATGTGACATGGGCTTAACCAATATGAACCAAAACAAAATGACATAAATAGAACCAAACCAAATAGAACATAATGGAACCAAACTAATATGAAATGACATTATTGAAACTAAATAAAAAAATATTAATAATGAATTAATCCAAAAAAATATTGAAACCAACCAACCTCAATATTTTCATAATTTCCAAAATTACCAATAATAAAATGCATACATTTATTTCAAATAATTTGGAATTTATCATTTAAAAACTATATACTTGTGAGGTAATTTCATGTTTTAACCTAACAATTACATGTGTATTCACTAAAACTGCAAATTTTAGAACCATGAAATCTCCACTCAAATACACTGATTTAATAAATTCATTCTAATAAATTAATATTTCCAAAACAATTTTATATCAAAACCAAGTCATTAGATGGGTTCTCTTAAATCATTAAAATATAATGTGCTTGATTTCAATACTTACACACTCATACAAAACAAATAAAACTATTATAACACTTTTGAATTATCTAATCCTCTTTTTTTTAAAAAAATCATTTGGGAAAATGACTCTTTCAATCAAATAACATTTTTTATAAATTGAATCCAAAGGGAAAAAACTAACCCTAAAAAACTTGAACTGACCAAACTTTAATAAAATTTAATTGAATCAAACTAAATATAATTAAACCATAATTAAACTAAATTGAAACAATAAGTAAGAAAAAAATATAAATCTTATTATATTAAATTAAGTTGTTCAAAATAGAACTGAATATAATAAAACCAAAATGACTAAAATTGAATTGACCCTGACCAAATCGAATTTAGTTTCTCTTTCCAAACAATACTTAAACTAAAAAATAGAAAGTAACCATAAATTGAACCAAACCAAAATAAACCAATCCAATTTGATATAAACTAAACTGGTCAAAACTAAATTAAACTATATTGACCCAAACTAAATCAAAATGATATATTTTATTCATAAATAAACCTAAAAAAGATGAATTGTATATAAAAGTGTGAAATTATCAAACTAAACTCCCCCAAACCTAGTTGAAATAATAAAAAATGAAAAAAAATGATTATAACTCAATTGAATAGAACCAATCCAACTTGACCTAATACAAAAATATTAAAACTAGTATGAATATGCCTTGACAAAAACAATACAAGTTTGTTTTTTTATTGATTATAGTTTCTCTTTGATGGGGATAATATGATTTATTTCAGAAAATTTTAGTTCGATTTGTTTTGGTTTTGATCAGTTAAATATTGTTCAGAATGAGTTAATTCTTTTCTACAATACAATATTATTTACTATTGTTTTCTGACATTCAATGAAATTTACGTTGGGTGGTATTGAACATCGAAGGTTGTGTGCGTCGAGAGAAAATGTTTTGCTTCATTAGGAAGAAGTGATATGAGAGTATTGTAATTAAACAAACACAAGAAAATATTGTACGACTTATTATGGTTCTTTTAAATTTTGATACTTATTTAATAATTAAATCTCTTATTTATATTCTCAATAATGTTCTTTAGAGGCCCTTAATGTGAAAGAAGATTAGAACTTTAGTCCAAATGATCATTTGAGACATATATTAGACTACTATAGATTTGGGTTTATTCAACACTAACTTTTATCAGTGCTAGTGAAAAGTGATGATAAAGGATACATTTATCAACATTAAAAAAACATTGATAAAGGGTACCTTTTATCAGCACTAAAAAAAGGGCTGATAAAATAAGACCTTTATTAGTGCTTGTTTTTTAGTGCTGATAAAGATCATCTTTATTAGAACTAGTCAAAGTGCTGATAAAACTAAAGTGGTCGCACGTGAGTCCCACATCGAACTTGCAGATGTTTGGTCATCTCTTTTTATATCATTCTGCCGCATAACAACACCAAAAGCCTAGCCTTGCAAAAAAAACACCATAAGCCTACTACAGGGGTGGGATCACACATGTACTCTTCACACACCTATATGGGTATGTGCCTACACGCATGGGCTCACAAAGGCCTTGGACCACCCTATGCTCGTCATGGGCTTTGTCCCACCCTCTGCTCAATAGGCCTTCCCTATTGGGATGCCTAAATGGTTGACCCTCCGGATTGAGGGCTTATTAACTTAATAAATTTTTTATAATTAAATTCTTATTTCATATATAAATATATATATTGATATATATGAATATATTAAATATTAATATATATATATATATATATATATATTAAAAAAATAAATTTTTATTTGTTTAATATTTTTTAAAAATTATCCGTTCTTAATATTTATTTATATTTATACATTTTTTATAATTAAATTCTTATTTCGTATATAAAAATATATATTGATATATATTAAACATTGATATATATTAACATATATTGACATATATTAATAAATAGTATATTAATTACTTAATTATATATATATATATAATTTATTAAATTTAATATATACATATAGTAATAAATAGTATATTAATTATTTAATTAAAAAATAATAAATTAAAAAAGATTATATATATATATATATAATTAAATAAGTATTAAACTATTTATAATTAATAAAAATGAATAAATTTATTAAATAATAAATGTAAAAATTAAATAATTAATATACTATTTATTACTGTATATATATATATATATATTAAATTTATTAATTTTTATTATTAATAAAAAAAATTAAATTTTAATTTTTTCAATACAGTTTTAATTTACATAAATAATATATATTCTTTTTTTTACACATATATTTATGTGGGTTCATGAGCTGGACTATGCCAACCCTCAAATTTTTTATAATTAAATTTATTAAGTTTAATATATATATATAGTAATAAATTGTATATTAATTATATATATAATTAAATAATTAATATATTGTTTATAATTAATAAAAATGAAAAAAATTATTAAATACTTATTATGCTGATTAAATAATTAATATACTATTTATTGTTATATACTAATTAAATACTTAATATGCTAATTACTGAAAATGGGGTGAACGATGGGTTATAGACCATGACCCTGAAAACTTTATTAATAAAAAGTAAAGATATAATAAAGGAATGAAAAACAAGCACAAACACATGCCCCACCAAAACACAGATGGCATATTCTATCACCCTGTTTCCACACTACAAAGGCACAACAAACAAAAATTTTAACGTCTACCACGACCTCTAGGATGATGTCACTTCCTCCATTTGGGGGTAACCCAAGGTCCACCCCAATCATCCAAACTGGCCATATGCTCCTCAGGTGCAGGCTCCTTGTCCACCATTCTTAACATGCATTCATTTAATATAATTTATTCGTTGATAATGTTAAGTATGTGCTTACTTTTTTATAATTTATAGATTTTAAATATTTATTCTTTTTATATTTTTTGTATTTTATTCATTTTTAATGTTTTTTATACATAATTATTCATTAATATATTTAATATTTTTGTAATTTATCGATTTTCAATTTTTTATTGCTCAATATTTTGTAATTTTATCCATTTTCTAATATTTATTTATACACAAAAGTTCATTAACATTTAATTTTTTTAATATAGTTTTAATTTATATAATTAATATGTATTAATTTCCATTTTAACATATATAAATATTCATTTTTTATTTTTTAAAATTTTCTATATAATTAATAATAGTTATTCATTTTTTAAATTTATTTATTCATATTATTATTTATTTCATTAAAAAACACTACATATTATATAATGTCATTTTTAAATTTAATAAATATAAAACTTGTATATATATATATATATACATTAATTTCACACACACAAATATTTACTTAATTAATTAAATCTTATATAGAAACACATACACCTCATATATATATAATTTATTCAAATTTTAATATTCATTTTATAATTTCATTTAATAAAATAATATTTTTAATATATCATGTTTTTAATAGGTAAATTTTATTTATTTATTTTTAATATTATTTCAGTTCGTATTATTTATTCATTTTTAATATGTTTTTTATTTTTTTTTTAATTTAATTATTTTAAAAAATATATTAATACAAATTTATTTACTATGTTTCAATATTTTCAATATATATTCATCTTTATTTTGATATATATCCATATTTTATTTTTTTAATAAATTTTATAATTAATAAAACGTATCCATTTTTCAGTATTTTAAAGTCTACTCATTTTTAGTTATTCAATTTCACTAATTTTCAACATTCATGCATTTAAGATTATATATTCATTAATAATATTAAAAATATATTTTTAAATAAATATTTATAAATAAATATATTTATAAATGTATATTTACTATATTTCCAAAATTATATATTTATAATTATAAATAAGTAAATAATTTTTTTAAAATATTTATATAATTAAAATATAACTAATTATATATTTAGATAATTATAAAATTATAATAAATATATATAAATAATGAATATATTTACTACATTTATATTTGTATTTATATTTATTTATTAAATATATATATATAATTAAATATAATTATATTATTATTTATATTTATATAAATATATTTATAATTATATACACATATTTATAAATATATTTTCAAATATATTTATTTATAATTATAATTATAAATATATATCTATAATTATATTTATAAATACATATTTATAATTATTTTAATATATTTATAATTATATACATTTATATTTATTTATTTATTTATAATTATATACATTTAAATTTTTTAATTATATTATTTATATTATTAAAATTAATTACATAAGCCTTTATGAGTGCTTTTTAGCACTGGTAAAGATATCTTTTATTAGCACCTGTTTAGAACTGATAAAGAGGTATTTTATCTGTGCTTATTATTTTAGCACTGATGAAACCTCTCTTTATCAGTGCTTTTTTGGAAGTGTTGATAAAACCCTCCCTATAACATCTCCTGATCCGACACTCTCTCATGTGGCCAAAAAGGGTTGATTATGGGACCTCAATCACCCCTCCCCATATACCAGAAGCTATCAAATAGCAGTAGGGGTGAAATGTATAATGGGGAGACTATACCCCCTAGTATGAAGTGTCATAGTAGTAGAAATAAGCTATATAAATCAAATAAGTTAGAGTATAAACATAGTGGAAACCAACAAAAAAATCCAACTGAGTAATCTAATAAATAATAATAATAATAATAATGTAATGGAATGCTAGAATGTAACTAAATGTCATGATAGAAACAATACAAGTAAAATACTAGCATACTCAAATAAAGACTCAAAAGTCCCCAATCCGAAACCAATGTTGGTCCCACCTCCAAACTCCAACCCATCAAACAAGAAACAATCGATAGCAAGGTCCTTTTCTATTTTCCAAACCTGCATCCATGTAATCTTCTTGGGTACCAAATGGTGGCCTGAATAGGGTGTGAGTATAAATCAGAAGGTCGACAACACCATGTCTAAAAAAACCAGTCTAATAAGAAGTGTATACAATAAAGAAATAAATAGGTGTATTAATTAATTTAAGAATTAATTAAATACCACAACAACCTGCTTCAGCTCCATGCTAGAATATCTCTGAGCATGTCTCACAACCACGTCAACCATAACCATATTACCATGGTAAAACAACCTGCTTCAGCATCATGTTCGAATATCTATGAGCATATGTTACCACCATACCAACCACAACTATATAACCTTGGTAAAATAACAACAAATTGGGTCAAAGCCCTATAAATATTACATCATCTTGGTCAAATCCCTGTAAGTATTGCAGCATGGGACTAAGTCGTGCCCACTCACTATAAAAATTACAACATGGGACTGGGTCAAGCCCACTCAATATCAGCATTGTGGCATATAATGTGCATGTTCCAAGGCCATGCTCGATATATAATCATTTCAAAAATGATCAAGAAACATGTCACATAATCATGGATATCACAATATCACATCATAAGACTCAATGGTTAATTATGAAAATTTCTATTTATTTTTCAATTACCTCTTTCATTTTTATTACAGTTGATAAATAGTCAAATCAATAAGTAGTAATCCATAACTTAGGTATTCTATATCAAGAAATCACGTAAGGTATCATGTCTGGTTAAAAAAACTTTAATACATTATCTAAATCAATTATATTCAAGGTTCTCTCACAAAAAAAGTAATCATAATCCAGGCCAATAACCATTTGAATCCAATGGACTTCAAAGAATAATCCCATTCATTTAATTTAGATGCAAGTTATTTTGGCATAATCACAATATTTCATATACTTGGAAAATATCAAACCATAGGGTTAAGATTTAAAACCCATGCCTTTAACTGCCAATCAAACAATGCTTCCAATGGAAAACACCCATGAGGAAGAAGGTGTGGATGATTACTAAGAGGATCCTAGATCAAAACTGATCAAGATCAAATCTAAAAATACACACAGTCAAGGGATTACAATACAATGATTGGAGAAACAAGGGAGATAAGGGAAAATTGAAGCAAAAAGACTTACCAGGGATTGATCATGTTATTGGAATGTCTGGAAGGTAGTTTGGAACTCCAAAATCTATTGGAGGATTCCCTAGGGTTGAGAGGAGAGGACTATATTGAGATGAAATAAAAATTCATCTGCACAGCATAAATTAAAATAGCAGGTCATAGAATTACACGAAATGTAATGTAGTTACATGTTGTGTAAATATTTTTAATGGGATATGACAAAAAAACCCATCACCTCAGCTGAATATTAAAAAAACTGAACATCACATTATGTGTAATCCATTTAAATAGCATGTAAATGTTATACATATCGTTTTTCAACCCATTTCCTTATTAAATAACTTGAACCCCCTTTAAATCTTCTCAACTTACTAACAACTCATGATAACACTTGACCCATTTATATTGTGTCTTCATTAATTCAAACAAACATATATCCCTGAACTTTAAGTCATTTTCCCCAAAAAAGGCTCTCCACATGGATCCCATATGATTTTATCAAGTTTCCTCATAACCCAAGACTATTTTTATTCAAATGATAGGTATCCATGAAGAAAAACAACCATCAATGTGTAAAGACAAGGAAAAACTCACATGAAATAAGAATTGATGAAAAACTAAAATAGATACATACTTGGAAAAATACAAGATCTTATAACCTCCACATCATATAATAGCTTGTCCCCAAGCTACTCCAACCATCACTATAAGGTATCAGCAAACAATTCTAGACACTATGTTCTCATATTAGAATCCCTCTCCTGAGTATCCTTCTAAACTCACCCATACTGCCACTACACTCAAACTAATGGTATAATCCTACCCCAAAGATATTTCTAACTACGATCTACAATCTATATCAGATTCTCCTCAAAGGAAATATAAGCACAAAGCTTTAAGTCTACTGTTTCTATCACATGGGAAGGTTATAGATGATATAATTGAAGTTGTGGCACATGGAATACATTGTTCATGGTGTTGTAACACTATGTAAGGGCTAAATGGTATGACACTAGACTGACCCTTTCTATTATATCAAATGGACCAACAAACCTGGGCGCTAGATTTCCTTATTTCATGATATTACATTTCTCCAATCTATGAGACACCTGAAGGAAAACACGATGACCAAACTCTAATTCTAATGGTCATATCTAATGGTCAGCATACGATTTATTCCTTCTCTATGTGGTCACCAACCACTATCTGATCAACTAAAAATGATTAGATTTCTCCTGCATGAGACTAGTCCCAACAAGTAATGACTCACCTCCCTCTATCAAACAAATAAGTGAATGGAATGTCCTTCCATACAAATCCATAAAAGGTTCTATTTGTATTGATTCCTAGAAGTTGTTATTATATGAAAAATCCTTGAGTTCCATATTTTTCTCCTACAAAACATCAATATCTTGAACACGGGATCATAACATATCCTGAATAACCTGAATAGTTCTCTCAGATTGACTGCTATTTTGAAGTTGATAGGTTATACTCAAAAGAACCTATGATCCCATAGCCTTTTGAAGTCTCCAATGGAAACATGAAGTGAAACGAGGATCTCTGTTTGAAACGATACTACTTGGAACATCATGCAGAAAAACTACCTCTTATATGTAATGAATTCCCATATCATCAACTGTGAAGGTTTCCCTAATAGGTAAAAAGTGGGATACATTCATTGGTCGATCCAAAATCACCCATACAACACCATTCTTACCTATTGTCTTGGGTAATCCTATCACAAAATCCATAGTGAAATTATCCCATTTCCACTTAGGAATGGGAAAATTCTACAAAATCCTAGTTGGCCTCTGATGCTTAGCTTTCACCTAATGACACGTGAAACATTTTTCCACAAAGCCTGCTACCTCCTTCTTTATCCCTGACCATCAGTATTGTCTACATAGATCATGATACATCTTTGTCAAACCATGATGTAATGCCCATCTAGAAGCATGAAACTCTGTCATTATCTCCACACATAATCCCATAGGTACCCATACTCGGCCATAGAAAAGAAGAGAATTTCCATTACCAAGATACCATCCTAATGGAATCTCCCCACCATATAAGTCATCTCTTATAACTAAGACCTATGGATAAAAAAATTGTTCAATATTAATCTAGTCCAAAATCATGGGTATAACAGATGTCAAAGTCAGAGATACTCATCCATGAGACTCCTAAACATCTAGATGCATATCTGCAAATATATCCATTATCTTCCACTCTTCACAAGAGTTCTGTAATGCCTCTGCATATGTGTTTCATCTCAAAGTATCGGTAATGGCATTTCCATTTATCAGTATATAATCCAACTCAAATTCAAAATACTACAGATACTCAAACCACCTCCTCTATCAAAGGTTCATGTCCCACTAAGAAAAGATGTACCCAATGATATTTTGTTATGTGTATACCACAAACCTATCACCCATTAGATGATGAATATATTATCTTAAGGAATGTACCACCACTTCTAACTCCAAGTCATGAGTAGTATAATTCCTCTTATACAACCTCAACTGTCTGGATCTATAAGAAACCACTCGATCCTCCTACATCAGAACTGCACTAAGTCCAACTATGGATGTGTCATAGTACAAAGTATGTGATTTACCCGACATAGGTAAATTTAGGATGGGTGTTGAGGTCAATCTATCTTTTATCCCTTGAAAAGATCTCTCACAAGCATTATCCCAAACAAACTTCACCCCCTTTTTGGTCAGACCTGACATTGGTGCTACCAAATGGGATAAGTCTTGTATAAAGTACTGATAATACTCTGATAAACCCAAAAAGCTATGAATCTTGAATATGTTCTTGGGATACTCCCAATATAACATATCTACAACTTTTTATGGGTCCACTGAAACTCCTACCTCTAATATGACATGGCCCAAGAAGTGCGCTTTATCAATCCAGAGACTAAATTTGGTTAGCTTGGAGTATAGTCGATTCTCTCTTAATGTACTTAGGATGATGGAAAGATGTTTATAATGACCATATGTTGTCTGAGATTACACTAATATTTCTTTTACAAAAAACACCATAAATTGGTCCATAAAAGGATGAAACATCCAATTCATCAGGACCATGAATACCGCTAGTGCATTAGTCAACCCAGACTGCATCACTATGAACTCATACAATCCATACCTACTATTAAAAGAAATATAAGGTATGTATAATGGTATCACCCTCAAATGATGGTATCCAAATCTCAGATCTATCTTAGAGAAGATCTTATCACCTCTCAACTGATTGAATATATCATCAATGCATGGAAGAGAATATCGGTTCTTGATTGTCATCTAGTTAACCCTCTAATAATCAACACATAATCACCAAGACCCATCATCCTTATTGGTGAAGAGAATTGAAGAAACCCAAGGATATGTACTAGGTTGTATGAATCCTTTAGATTATAGATTTTATAACTGAAATTTCAACTCCTAAATCTTTTTCGGTGCCATTTTGTAAGGTGGGATAGAAACTCACTATACTCCTAGCACCAACTGGATCATGAACTTGATCTCTTGATTAGGCAGTAAGATGTAGAAATCATCAGGGAAAACATCCTAAAAAGGTCTACCACTAGAGAAAAAGAATCATTCTAAACTCTACCATCATCTAGATCAAGATTTTCTATCTGAGTCATGATACAATCCAATATTTACTAAATTTTCCTTGCACGACTAGTATGAATATCCCACTCACATTGGTGAAAATAGTTGCCTCCTTATAGAGATAAAAATGTATCTCTCCTACTATAATAGTTGATATGATCCTGGTATAGAACTAGTCAATCCATACCAAGAATCATGTCGAAGCTTGCCATTTCCACCATAAACAGATCCCAAAAGAAATTATAACCACCAATATTTAGAGAAAACACCTTGTAGCATTTAATTTTCTTTTATCTCACTCCCAACAGTGTGTCAATGGTCAAATCACCATCCAATATTTCCACATCCAAGACCAAAATATTTTCAAAAGGATAAGATAGAAAATAATTTGATGCTCCTATATCAAACAAAACACAAGCTAAGGTAGATGATATAAGAATCGTACCTTTGATGGTAGACGGTTCGCATAGATGATAGTTAGAGTAGTCTGAATAACATGAAATTGACTTATCCCTATGCCCTAGGCTTCATTCTGAATACCCTGAGATATTTACCCTACCTAGTACTGTTGCTCCCGAACTGGGGTTCCACATCCCCTACCTCAGCCTGAATGGCCAGCGGAACTTTAACTACTAGCCTATTGAGGGGTAGTTAAGCCCCTTACTGACTCAGGTGCCTATCCTGATCCCTACCACTGGTCTATTATGGAAAGTTCAAACAAATCCTCTACAAATGAACATGTCTTCCCTAGAGATGACACTCAACTATAGGGTAAGGACACTACGGGTGCTTATGGACAAAATTTTTACACTGATAGCACTATGATAGAACACAGTCCTGGGATGGTTGTCAACTACCCTAACTACTCTTCCCACTACTACATTGGTGAAAACTATCATAGTGATGCTTATTTCAACCAAAAGAAGAGATCCCAGTTTGTCTTACTGAAATAGCCTAGTCACTACTCAGGGCCTCACTCATATTCTCTTCCATGATGAGTTTCTGGTTCATCACACCCCCAAAACTTCTCAAATGAAAAACATTCACCTCCAACATGATCTCATAATGAAGACCATCCTAAAAATGTCTCACCCTAGAGATCTCATCAACTTCCAAAGATGGCGCAAAGCATTATAGGTCATTGAAACGTCCAACATAGTCCAACACTGACAATCCTTCTTGTTTCAGATGCAAGAACTCATGATATTTTTTATCCCTTAACTTCTTGGGATAGAAATAGATTAGGAAATATATCTCAAATTCCTTCTAAGATAGCTCATCATAATACCCAGCTTCCTCCAAAATATCCCACCAACACTTTCTAGGTCCACGAAGCATATATGTAGTAAGCTTAACCCTCCTATATTTGGGCATCTCAAGATGCTTAAAGATCATCTGGACAGACTCAATCCTGAACTCGTCCACCTAGGGTCCTTCTTCCATAGTGAATGTAGGTGGATGTTGCAGTTGAAACTCTATTTTAATCTAATACATAAAAAACATGGTATGAACAGTCTCACTCTTCATGGATCGCATGACCCTCAAGAAGCTATCATAAAGTTGAAAATCTATTTGATCATCAAGAACTATATGAAGCTCTAGTTTAGATTCATTAGGAGCATATTGATTTCCACTCTTTTTCCTCAATTCGAAGATGATGAGGAGGAATTTTCTATACAAGATAAGTGCACACATTAAAACATTGGGAACAACAATTTCAAACTCAATAGGTGACTACAACAGAGAACCACTAACTCTTGGCCTCTTTATACATTTATTACAAGTGTTTTGTAATGACATAATATTTTTTTTATTTTTTTTATTAGGTATAAAAAATATCTCATATCATAGTTCAATAGGAAAGTATATATCACATAAAAAATAAATATGTCCCTATCATAAACAATGTATGTAAATATATATCTCTATGTTCCTATTATGATGCATGAATACTCATCTCGCATCATATTGGTCCATGAGTAAAAATCTCAAGAATAAAAAAAATCATAGAACAATAACCTTACACAACATGTGAATCACCCAAGGTGAAATAAAATCAACTATAACAAGAAAACAGTATAAATAACAATCTCATCTTTGGGCACTCATATTTTCCCCCATACATGGGTTAGATACTCCTATAAACAAGCTCATTACCAAGTCCCAACAAATCCTAGTATCCTTTATACCTTTCCCAAATAGTAAATAAATAGAAAAGGAAAGAAAACATGCTCCTTTAATATCACTTTGTAACATCCCTTGATCTAGAACTCTCTCATGTGACCAGAAAGGGTTGGTTAAGAGACCTCAAGCGCACCTCCCCATACACCAGAGGCTTCCAACTAGTAGTAGGGGTGTGAAATGTATAGTGGGCAGATTTTACCCTCTAGTATAAAGTGTCATGGTAGTATAAATAATCCATATAAATGAAATAATTCAGAGTATAAACATAGTGGAAACCAACAACAAAACCCAACTGAATAATACAATAAATAATAATAGGAATAATATAATTTTGTATTAAAATATAACTAATTTTTATGCTAGAAACAATAAAAATTAAAAGACTAGCATACTAAAATAAAGACTCAAAATCCCTTGGTCTCAAACCCCATGTCATTCCTGCCTCCAAATTCCAGACCATCTAGAAAGAAATAATCAACAGTAGGGTTCTTTTTTCTAATCCAAACCTATATCCATGTAATCTGCTCGAGTACCAAATAGTGGCCCAAATAGGGTGTGAGTATAACTTAGTAGGTCGACACCACCATGTATAAATAAACCAGTCTGATAATAAGTGTGTGCAATAAAGTGATAAATAGGTGTATTAATTAATTCAATTATTAATTAAATACCACAACAACATACTTCGGCTCCATGCTGTAATATCTATGAGAAAGTCTCACAACCATGTCAACCACAACCATATAACCATAGTAAAACAACCTGCTTCAAAATAATTCCAGAATATCTATGATCATGTCTCACAACCATGTCAAACACAACCATATAACCATAGTAAAATAACAACAAACCGGGTTAAATCCCTATAAGCATTACAACATCCAAGTCAAAGCCCTATAAGCATTACAACATGGGACTAGGTTGTGCCTACTCACTATAGTCATTACATCATGGGACTGTACTGAGCCCACTCAATATCAGTATTATAGCATATAAGTGTGTATGTTCCAAGGCCATGCCTGATATATAATAATTTCAACAAGGATCACAAAACATGTCACAACAGTATGGATATCACAATATCACATCATAAGATTCAATGGTTAATTATGAAAATTACCATTTTTCTTTCAATTACCATTTTCCTTTATATCAAAATTGATCAATAGTCAAATCAATAATAATTAATCCATAAATTAGGGATTTTATATCAACTAGTCACCTAAGGTCTTATGTCATTATAAACATGTCACGACCCGTCCTTAGGACCCATGCCATGACTACCCCAAGCCCGCCTCCCATAGGCCAAGGGCTGGAGACTAGCACCAAAGGCGTAAATCCAGAAAAAAAGGGAAAGGAATTGCCTTATAAAGTAAACAAACACAATAGAGTAAGCCAGCAAAAGTAAACACTAAGTAAAACTGGGTACAATAGTAAGTGCAGAAAGTAAATGGGCCAGAATACAAACCCAAACTGAAAGTAAAGTACAACTAGAAAGAAAGTACAGCAACTGAAAGTAAAGGAGCAACGTCGAGTCGTCCACTGGAAGTCCCACCTGAAGGGTGGGTACAGATAGCCTCCTCAGCTCCTCGAGTCCAGTCGTCCGCTCTGTGTACGTCCCGCCCAGTGGTCCACCTCTAGGTACCGACCTGCTCCACAAGCCTCAACCACGATCAGCGTTGTCCGTCATCTGCATCCAACACATCAAAGTGTGGGAATAGCCCATGCAGGGGTAATTATACGCTACTCAGTAGGGACCCCGTGACCCCTGAAGGTCTCCCAGAATCCACAAAGGATAATCCACAAAGGAAAGAAACAATCACGAAGTAACAACCAACACTACTTAGGTATATGCCCATACATATACCTAAGTCATCAATTCCAGTTCAGCTCCAACATCCGAGCCCAATTTTGATCACGTCCACACAAGATAGTACAACCCAATCGACACAGGAAAGCACAACACAATCCATATAGGAAAGAAAGTCAATCATATCGAAGATAATGATTGAAAGTCAAAACTCAGCTCACACAGGTATACTTCTTCGTAAGGTGATAGAGATGATCAGATGTAGCCACTGATTCATCTAAGCTGGGACCCATGTAGGATACTAAACCGGATAAGCTATCGGACCCACGTAGGATACAAGACCAGCTACTCTTCCAGACCCATGTAGGATACAAGTACAGAGTCAAACACTGTCGGACCCATGTAGGATACAAGAACAGTAGTACTGTTGGACCCACGTAGGATACAAGAACAGTAGTCATCGCCGTTGAACCCACGAAGGATTTCAGTACGGTCATCATCATTGCCGAACCCACATAGGATTTCAGTGCAGTCGTCGCCACTGTCGAACCCACGGAGGATTTCAGTGCAGTCGTCATCGTCGTCGCAGTCGCAGCCAGCTCTAGGGTTCCTGCGCACAGCATGCTCGATTCTGGGAGGGTCCGCTCCACGAGCCAAGGGGGTCGATACATCAATTGACACGCATTCTAGAGTTGATGTATCCCAAAGTTCCATCTCGACGATAGAAACTCAACGTGATAGACGGCGCGTCAAACGGACACCCGGTCTGAGAGTTATTGGCTTTTTCGTTCCAGGGGCCTGGTTGGTTTTTAAGTCAAAACCAACCCGACCACACTCCAACTGCATACAAACCTCAAGAGAAGTAATCCAAAAGGTCCGTCTCACCAAGAGGAATCCAAAAAAGTCGACGGCATGTCAATCGGACGTCCGGAGCTTAAGTTATAAGCATTTCCGCTCCGTGGGCCCGGTTGGTTTCGTGTTGGAACCAACCCGGTCATACCCAAAGTTCTCCAAAACCTTGATTTTAATATACCGAAACGACCGTCTCGATCCAAGGATCGCATTGCAACTGATGGTGCGTCGATCAGAGGTCCTTATCCCATGTTACGGGCATTTAAATGAACCTGTCCGGTATTATGGGGTTTTGGGCCCGGACCGACCTGGCCCAAGACCCCCTGGGTCGGCCCGAACCGGGTCGACCCGACCCGGGTCTGGTTCCGGCCCATTAGGGCGCTGCTCGGCCCGGCCTGGGCGGCCAGTTGGCCTGGCGCGGGTGTGGCCCGCGTGGCCCGACAGCTCGGCTCGGCCGAGCTGTCGCGGAAAAGGGCGGGGGGGCGCTGCCCACCTGATTGAAATGGCGGACCCCACGTGGGGGCCGCTTCCTCTTGTCATCCGGGGGTTACGACCCCAGGTTCCCAGATCTGGCCGGCCGTAACAGTTGGCCAGTGTGTCACGCGGGACCAGCTGGTCCCGCCCCCTGTGCACCGGTGGCCGGTGGCTCCGGCCGCCCTCTCCTGCTCCACCGCTACCTTGGTCCGACCAGCGTAGCACAACAGCGCCGCGCCCCTCCACCACGGCCCCACTCCGGTCGCGGTCTCCTTGTGGTTCTCCGGCGCGGCGCAACGACACCGCACCCCTTCGCTGCTACCCGACTCCGGCCACGGGTTCGTTCGGCCTCAACAGCGTGGCGCGACGGTGCCGCGCTTCTTCTCCGTGATTCTCCATTTTCCTGCGCGGTGCTGTTGCACTGTGCTGCCTTTGTTCGTGCTACAAAAAGAACAACCACAAAGAGGGAGGAGGGTCGGTCGTGTTCGTGCGGTCCGACCTCCTCCCGTTATAATGAAAACAGGCGGCTCAAAAAAAAGAATAAATATTCTCGTCAAGCAAGCACAAATTTAATCCATAATATTTGAACTCAAACCCCTACCTCAAGGAGTTGTCGAACAAAGGATGTCGTGGGGAAAGGACGTCGCGGAAGACGACGTCGTGGAAAGAGGCTTCGTACGTCGTCGATGTTCGCCCGATGAAGGATGCGGCGCATCGTCGTTCTTCGAAGAAGGCGTCTCTCATCGGCTACAGAGAGGGAAGAAGACGGTACAGCGATCTTCCCTTGTGGTGATGGAGTTCTTCATTGAAGCTTCGGTGTTCTTCGCGTTCTTCAAGAAGGAAGGAGAAAATATTCGAGGGTTCTCTCCTCCACACAGCGAATCACCCCAATAAAATAAGACGTTGTCTTATTTAATTTACACACACACAATCCATCATTAATTTTAAATTCAAAATGAATTCCTCAAATTAATTAACGCGCGTTATCCAATTAATTAGGCGTTTTATTGGCATGTAATTAATGTGGAAGAAAAACTGCTTGAGTTGACTTGACATTAAAACGGGGGAGGTGCGGGTGTGTTAAACAAAATTAAAAGTGATAGGGTGATTAATGGGGAGTTAGAGAATTGAAAGGTGGGGGCTCATGTGGGCCCCACCCCAACTCCCTCACATGGTTGTTAACCACAAAGTAGAGAGAAATTAAGTTGTGACACAACATAATTTCACTTAAACCGCTTAGTAAAGAAATAAAAATAAAACAATTATATTTTTATTCCTCACTTTTTTTAACATCACCACCCAAGAAAACGCACCTTCAGAAAAGGTATTCCTAAGCAATTATCAGCGCTGCGAAACCATCGGTGCCCTCAGATTTCGATTCCGAGCACTGTTTCAAAAGTTAGAAAAACCTGCTCGTTCGTTCACTGAACTTACCCGAGCTAAACTTCGGAAATTGATTTCGGGCACACCGGGCCTCAGAATCAGGTGCCTTCAGAAACTGCATACTTGTAAAATCTCAAATAAAATTAAGAGAAAAAAAAATTCCCTTGAATTTTACGGGTCTTTACATTACTCCCACCTCAGGTATTTACGTCCCCATAAAGATACATCACAAACTATGGAAACAAATGAGGGTACTGAGCACGCATCTGAGCCTCCCACTCCCAAGTGCTCTCCTGGAAGTTCTCGTGCTACCATCTGATGCGCACTAGAGGAATAGACCGCCCACGTAGGACCTGCTCCTGTTGATCCTCAATCTCTACTGGGACCTCCGCAAAATTCTCCCCATCGTCAATATCCATCTCCCCATGGTCGATGATATGCGTCGGGTCATGCACGTACCTCCTCAACTGAGATACGTGGAAGACGTCGTGCTCCCGGTGCAACTGAGGTGGTAGAGCCTGGCGATAAGCCACCTCGCCTATCCTGCTGAGAACCTGGAATGGTCCGATGAAGCGCAGAGATAACTTCCCACCCTGGCCAAATCTCCATAATCCACATTGAGGTGAGACCCGTAAGAAAATGTGGTCGCCATCCTCGAACTTCAGTGGTCTCCGCTTCCTGTTAGCATAAGACTTCTGCCAGCTCTGAGCTATCCTCATCTGCTCCTGGATGACCTGGACCTTCTCTGTCATGGCCTGGACCATCTTCGGTCCCACAAGTGCTGACTCCCCAGGGTCTTTCCAGCATAGAGGTGATCTAAAATTTCGGCCGTACAATGCCTCGTATGGTGTCATCCCGATGGTGGAGTGGTAGCTGTTGTTGTACGCAAACTCCACCAAGGGTAGGTGGTCCTCCCAGCTAAGACCAAAGTCAAGGACACATGCACGGAGCATGTCCTCAAGAGTCTGAATGGTCCTCTCTGTCTGACCATCCGTGTGAGGGTGAAAGGCAGTGCTCAGACGTAGCTACATCCCGAATGCCTCCTGCAACCCCTTCCAAAGCCAGGAAGTAAAGCGAGCATCTCGATCAGAGATGATAGATGATGGCACACCATGAAGCCGCACGATCTCCTGAATGTAAAGGCGTCTCAAGCCCTCCTCCGAGCCCTGCTCTCTGATGGGTAAGAAGTGGGCCGACTTGGTGAGTCGGTCGACAATCACCCAAATGGAGTCGTGACCTCTGAAAGTACGTGGTAGTCCAGTCACGAAATCCATAGATATCCCATCCCACTTCCACTCTGGGACCTCCAAGGGTTGTACCAAGCCTTCTAGTACCTGGTGCTCCGCCTTCACCTGCTGGCAAGTGAGGCATTGAGAAACAAACTCTTCCACAACCTTCTTCATACCCTGCCACAAGTGCTGTCGTCTGAGATCCTGTTACATCATCGCCACTCCTGGATGTACTACTAAAGGGGAAGTGTGGAACTCTCTCAGAACCTCCTTCTGTAAAGAAGCTGGTACCATGGTATGTCCTCTAAAAAGGACGACGTGCTCTCCCCCCATAGAAAAACCATCAGGTGCCTGTCCCATGGAAATCTGTGCACGTCGTGTCTCACAGTCAGCGTTCCCACACTGTGCCTCTCTGACCCACTGCAGTAGTGGAGGGGTGAATGTGAGTGATTGAAGAAAGGATACTCCCTCCCTATCCACAAAGGATATCTACAAAGCAGCTATCTGCTCTGTCTCCTCCCCAAGTAGCTGAATTCCCATCCTCCTATTGAGAGCATCGGCTACTACGTTCCCATTTCCAGGAGTATAGACTATCTCAAAGTCATAGTCCTGAAGGAACTCGAGCCATCGCCGCTATCTCAGATTCAGGTCCTTCTGCAAGAAGCTGTACCTGAGACTCTGGTGGTCAGAGTAGACTGTAAAGTGCTCACCCATCAGATAGTGTCGCCACATCTTCAGAGCGAAGACCATTGTTGCTAACTCCAGGTCATGGGTAGCATAGTTCTACTCATTCTGCCTCAACTGGCATGATCCATAGGCGATCATTGCCTGGTCATACATCAGGACACATCCGAGTCCGGTCCCTGATGCATCGCAGTAGACTACGTACCCTACTCCCTCCTCCGGTAGCCTCAAGGTAGGTGCACTGGTCAACCTCTGTCTCAACTCCTGGAAGCTCTGATGACATATTTCTGACCACAAGAAGGGCTTCCCCTTCTTCGTCAAAGTTGAGAGTGATGCCACAACTCTGGAGAAGTTTGGCACGAATCTCCGGTAGTATCCAGCTAACCCCAAGAAACTCCGCACCTCCGTCACACTCTTGGGTGGCTCCCAAGATAGTACTGCCTCGATCTTCGCAGAGTCCACCGCAACTCCCACCTTAGAGATGACGTGTCCCAAGAAGTGGACCTCATGCAACCAGAACTGACACTTAAAGATCTTACCATAAAGCTGGTGCTCTCGGAGTGTGTCGAGTACAACCCGCAAGTGGTAGGCATGATCCTCCTTAGTGGTCGAGTATATCAATATGTCGTCGATGAAGACCACGAAAAATCGATCGAGGTATGGCTGAAAGATCCTATTCATGAGACTCATGAACACTACTGGAGCATTGGTTACGTCGAAAGTCATAACCAAGAACTCATAGTGTCCATACCGACATCTTAAGGTCGTCTTCTGCACGTCCTTGTCCCGAACTCTGAGCTGATGATAGCCTGACCTGAGGTCTCTCTTCGAGAACCACCGTGCTCCCTTGAGCTGATCGAAGAGGTCTTCAATCCTCGGTAGTGGATACTAGTTCCTCACGGTCACCTGGTTTAGGCGACGATAGTCGACACACAGTCGCAAGCTCCCGTCCGCCTTCTTGGCGATCAAAATCGGGGAAGCCCAGGGTGAAACACTGGGTCGGATGAATCTATTGCCCTGAAAGTCCTCCAGATGTACCCGCAGCTCTTGAAGCTCAGAAGGAGCCATCCGATATGCTGGAGTGGATATCGGGGTTGTCCTGGGGTACAGGTCAATATAAAAGTCTACCTCTCTACGAGGAGGTAGTCCTGGAACGTCATCAGGAAAAACGTCCGCATACTGATCCACCACTACAGGAAAACTAGGACTCTGCACGTCAACTACTCCTAGGATAAGTCTAGAAAACTGATGAGTGATGGGTTGTCCTCTCCTCTGCGTGAGTCCATCCTGCACTGCAAAGGCTCCCTTCTCGCCGGTGAAGGTGAACCCGCTCCCGTCGGTGCGGACACACCGCACCTTGCGCCTAATACAGTCGATCTGTGCATGGAATGTAGATAACCAATCCATGCCCAAGATGAAATCGTAAGGCCACGATGCTGCTACAAGAAGATCCAAGTCGAAGCTCTCGCCTCCTAGAGTAAGCTCACACTGCCGGCACCAGTGCGTAATCGTCGAGTCAACTCCCGTATGAGTCTCTAGCTGTAAGGATCAAGCCAACGGCTCCGTCGGAATCTCTGAGCTCTGAAAAAGGGCAGAAAAAATAAAAGAACGACTCACTCCTATGTCTATAAGAACTACAGCAAGGGTGGAGTAGACACAGATAGTACCTCGAATCATCTCTGGCGCGCCATGTTCGTAGTCCTCTGCTGCCTGAAGCTGATCCTGTCTCTACCGGCCAGCTCCTCTGCCTCATTCGCCTGCTCCCTGAGAACCGCCACGATCAACCCTCTGCCACTACCTGGGTGTCCCCTCAACCGTCTGCTGCTCCTCTTCACGGCGGGTCAGGTAGTCACGAGCCATGTGGCCTTGCCCATCGCATGCGTAGCACTGTCTACTCCTCGGAAGGCTGGCTCTGCGCCGGGTGCCCCGCACCTCTGAGCCAGTGTCCTGAGGTCGTCCTCCTGATGGTCTGGTTCTCTTGGACCACTGTGATGTCTGTCAAATGCCAGCTACAGACGACTCTGCTACGTGCCGCCCTACGGTAGGTCTCGTTGCTGGTGTAGGCTCAGCAAGAAAGAACTCTATGAGAAGGGCTCGCTCCAGTACTCCTGCCTGTGTCGGAATGCTGAGGTAGATCATCGATGCCCTGATCTCATACCTCAGTCCCTGCTCAAAGGTTTGGGCCAAAAAAAATGGGTCTTGTGCCATTTTCGTCGAATAGCGTGAGAGATCGGTAAATCTCGCTGAGTACTGGGCTACCGTCATGCTGCCCTACCGCAGCTGTAGTAGCTCCTGGATGTGCACCGCACAGAGGGTGGTTGGGACGAACTCTGAGCGGAAGAGGCTCTCAAAGTCCGTCCAGAGAAGAGATGCCTCGTCATGCACCTGGAGCATCAAGCTCCACCATCTTCCTGCTGCCGCGTGTAGGAGGCTCGCTTCAAGGATCACCATGAGGTCAGCTGGTGTCCCCACTAGCCTGAAAAATCGAACTACAGCATCCAGCCAATCCTTGGCTTCCTAAGGGTCTGTCTCCCCGTGGAACCTAGGTGGTCTCTGACACTGAAACTCATGCAGTGCACTAAGGTGACATGCACTCTCAGCGGCTGGGGCTGGGAGCATCGGTGGCTCGGCGGGTAGAGGTACCGCCGGTGCCTCCACTGAAAAAGGGCCCTGCACCGAGGCCTCGTCGCTCAGTGGGTCGTCGTCTCGCACAAAGCTCATAACCCTAGATGGCTACTGTCATGGGGCCATCCTGAAAAGAAACAGGTGCACCACGGTCAAAACAGTATACCTGGTGAGCTGACACAAGTAATCACAAAGAAAACTTTTGAAACACACATGCAATCAATTTTTTAGTGCATTGAGTCGGAAATCAGAATTCAGGGTCCTGGTGTAAGGATACGTCGGCCGTTGCACCAACACTGGAATCCATGGACTGATAACCATACTCAATACCCTTAACACTATTTCTTCACATAGAAGAAAGATCAGAGTCCTGAGTTCTGCGGTAGAACCGAACTCCTCTGATTCCAATTTTTCACGACCCGTCCTCGAGACCCGTACCGTGATTACCCCAAGCCCGCCTCCCATAGGCCAGGGGATGGAGACTAGCACCAAAGGTGTAAATCCAGAAAAAAGGGGGAAGGCATTGCCTTATAAAGTAAACAAATACAACAGAGTAAGCCAGCAAAAGTAAACACTAAGTAAAACTGGGTACAATAGTAAGTACGGAATGTAAATGGGCCAGAATACAAACCCAAACTGAAAGTAAAGTACAACTGGAAAGAAAGTACAGCAACTGAAAGTAAAGCAGCAACGTCGAGCCTTCCACTAGAAGTCCCACCTGAAGGGTGGGTAAAGATAGCCTCCTCAGCTCCTCGGGTCCAGCCGTCCGCTCCGTGTACGTCCCACCCAGTGGTCCACCTCCAGGTACCGACTTGCTACACAAGACTCAACCACGATCAGCGATGTTCGTCGTCTGCATCCAACACAACGTAGTATGGGCATAGCCCGTGTAGGGGTGAGTATACGCTACTCATTAGGGACCCCAAGACCCCCAAAGGTCTCCCAGAATCCACAAAGGATAATCCAAAAAGGAAAGAAACAATCACAAAGTAAAAACTAACACTACTTAGGTATATGCCCATACATATACCTAAGTCACCAATTCCAGTTCGGCTCCAACATCTGAGCCCAAGTTCGATCACTTCCACACAGGATAGTACAACCCAATCCACATAGGAAAGAACAACAAAATCCACATAGGAAAGCAAGTCAATCATATCGAAGATAATGATTGAAAGTCAAAACTCAGCTCACACAGGTACACTTCTTTGTAAGGTGATAGAAATGATCAGATGTAGCCACGGATTCATCTAATCTAGGACCCACGTAGGATACCAAACCAGCTAAGTTTTTGGACCCATGTAGGATACAAGACAAGATACTCTACTGGACCCACGTAGGATACAAGTATAAAGTCAAACACTGCCGGACCGACATAGGATACAAGAACAGTAGTACTGCCGAACCCACGTAGGATACAAGAACAGTAGTCATCGCCATTGAACCCACAGAGGATTTCAGTACGGTCGTCATCACTGCCGAACCCACAGAGGATTTCAGTGCAGTTGTCGTCGCTGCTGAACCCACAGAGGATTTCAGTGCAGTCGTCATCGTCGTCGCAGTCGCAGCCAACTCTAGGGTTCTCGCCCAAAGCATGCTCGATTCCGGGAGGGTCTGCTCCACAAGACAAGGGGTTCAATACATCAACTGACACGCAGTCTGGAGTTGATGTATCCCAAAGTTCCTTCTCGACAATAGGAACTCAATGTGACAGACGGTGCGTCAAACGAACGCCCGGTCTGAGAGTTATTGGCTTTTTCGTTCCAGGGGCCCGGTTGGTTTTTAAGTCAAAACCAACCCGAACACACTCCAACTGTGTCCAAACCTCGAGAGTAGTAATCCAAAAGGTCCGTCTCACTAAGAGGAATCCAACAAAGTTGACGGCACGTCAATCGGACATCCGGAGCTTAAGTTATAAGCGTTTCCGCTCCGAGGGCCCGGTTGGTTTCGTGTTCGAACCAACACGGCCATACCCAAAGTTCTCCGAAACCTTGAGTATAATATACCAAAACGACTATCTCGATCTAATGATCGCATCGCAACTGACGGTGCTTCGATCGGAGGTCTATAGACCAAGTTACGGGCATTTAAATGAACCTGTCCGGTATTAGGGGGTTTTGGGCCCGGACCGACCCGGCCCAAGACCCCCTGGGTCGGCCCGAAACGGGTCAACCCGACCCAGGTCTTGGTCTGGCCCATTAGGGCACGGCCCGTCCCCACCGGCGCAGCCCGACCCGGCCTGGGTGGTCGGTTGGCCTGGCGCGGGCGCGGCCCGTGTGGCCAGACAGCTCGGCTCGGCCGACCTGTCGCGGAAAAGGGGGGGGGGGCTGCCCCCTGATTGAAACGGTGGCCCCACGTGGGGGCTGCTTCCTCTTGCCAGCCGGGGCTTACGACCCCCAGTCCCCAGATCTGGCCGGCCGTAAGGTCCGGCCAGGGTGTTGCGCGGGACCATCCGGTCCCGCCCCCTGTGCACCGGCGGCCAGCGGCTCCGGCCGCCCTCTTCTGCTCCGCCGCGGCCAAAGTCCGCGGCCTTTGTCCGACCGGCGGGGCGCGACGGTGCAACCCAATTTACCTCATTCCATTTAAGATATCATGGAATTTCAGCTCTGTCATCACTCCCCCTCGATCTTCTCTCAGACAAATCTACTCTCAAATATAAGGTATGTTATTATTTCTCCTCCACTCTCATTTATGTGTCGTCGATCACCACATTCATAAAACCATGTATTTTTTTAATTTATTTCTTTCTTTATACTACCTCACTTCCCCGCCATCATTATCATCAACCCAGGATGACAACCCACCATCGTGAAGAATCCCTCCAGCAACCACCCTTTCCCCATCTTCCACTCCCCTGAATGACCGACGTAGAAAAACTTCCCCATCTCCATTCCTGATCACTGCACCTGGTTAGGTTTGAATATATATTTCTTTATCCTTATAAATTATAATTTTTTAATTTTTTCATGTTAGATTCATATAGTTCTTTTCATATTTTATATGAACACTAATTTTGAGATATTTCATTATTTTTATGCAATACTACTATGTTAATTAAAATATATTCATATTCTACTTCAATTATGTTATTTCCCATGAGAAATTAAATATTTTTTTGGAATTTAATTGGAATGAAAATGAATAATATGTTAAGAACATTGATTTTATTCCATTAATAATTATATATGTATTATTGCATGATTTTTTTATATTATGAATAATATTTGTATATATTTTCAATTTATTTAAACTAATAATAACATGTTGGATCTCAGATGTGTATTTTTTTTTTAGAACTAATCTTAAGAATTTGTAATAAATTATGATTCTTCATGTGAAACTATCAAAATAATTATAATGTGATAGAAGTGTAATGGATGTCTAGAATTTGTAATTATAAATAATAATAATAAAGAATGGACATGTTTTTTCTAATCCCCTTTTATCCTATCAATTATTTTTTGAGTTTTTAATATAAGTTTCCACATTATGTTTTAATGTGTATATGGAAAATGATTTAAGGATTCTAATAAGATAACAATTAAAATAAATAATGAAATTAAAGGTTGATAATTCATATAGTGTAATTTGTGTTGATTAATTCATCTTGTGAAATTATGGTTAGTGTTATCTTACAAATATTATATGAAAGGATGTAATATAAGGCTATGTTATAGATTTAAGTGGTTTTGTTTAATTCATGAGGTGATATTAAAATAAATAATTAATCAAATAATTAATTGGTGAGTTATGTATTAGCATGATCTTATAGTAAGATTTAGTAGGGATATCTTGTTTGATGTTGTTATGTTTATTAGATCATGAATTGATAAGAATGATTTATCAATTGTTGCTTTATTTTTACATATGATAACTCACTATGATCATTTAATTACTTTTATTCAAGATGGTGCAACCATAGGTTAAAACCCCATAGCTTCAATTAATTTTATTATATGTGATTGTATAATTGATTGATTACATGTGTGATTATTTTATTTCTTGATAGACCTATCAATTCCTAGAGAGGTTTAAAGGTGTTTTAAAGTGTTATATGTATTTTTGTATTATAATAGGACTCCTAGGATTGGAGGTTTTGTGAGTATTCTTTTGTCAATATAGATGTTGAGAAAATGTTTTTTCAAATTCATTTTCTTATCTAGTTAAGTTAAATATGAGGGATGGACAAGGAAAAATTTAGTCATGGTTTGAGGTGTGTGGGTATGTATAAGTTTCATCTTATTATTTATAACATTATTTATTTTGATTAATCCATGTACACATTATTATTATTATTTTAATCTATTGTGTATAAATAATTATAAATATAATTATAAATATTTATAAATAAATAATTATAGATATATTTACAAGTATATTTATTCCAAAATATATTTATAAATGTATATTTACTATATTTATAAAATTATATATTTATAATTATAAATAAATATATATAATTTTTTAAAAGTATTTATATAATTATAAATAAATAATAATAAATTTAAAGCACCTTGGGTTTAGACTAGTGGTTAAAAGGCACCCATTTAGACTACATATTATCAGGGATCAAATCCCACTGGCATCTATTTATGGGATTTCGTATGAATACCCAATTTGGGGTTGGTGTTAGGTGGGTCGCTTATGGATTTGTAGTTGTGGGAGCCCTACTTGATAGCGGGGATATGGATCTCGATGCGGAGGTAGTAGGCTGGTATACTACAGTGGCAGAGCTAGAGAAGCACAAAGGGCAGCACATACAGGGGGGAGGATGGTCAGCTTCTTTGTGTCAGTGATATGATGGAACTATGATGGATTGGTGATGGAGATGGCTACCGAGGGTGGAATGGGATGCCAGTAGGCTCGGTCTCGGGAACCATGGTTGTCGGTCTTTGGGATTCCAGGGATGGTGGAGAATACATGGGAGAGTGGGACGGTGGTCGTAGGAGGGGTGGAAACTCTCTTCACCATTGTTGTGGGCACTGCTAATGATGGACACATGGGCACCAGCAGTGGAAATCTTTCACTGAGGATAAATCCACACGGCGGGCATAGATTTGGCATAGAGGGAGACACATCAGTGGATCTTGATGATGACCTCACACTATTTTGACGATAGGATTTGTGGACTAGCATTTTGGATTGGCAAACCTCTAATCGATGGTGAAGGTGGTGGTATAGAGGTTGTCTTTGGAAATCTTCCAAGACTTCTGACGATACGTTGGAAGATGTTGTTTTGGCAGCATTGGTGTGGTGATCTCACAGTGCATGGCGTGGTGGGGTCTGCCTCTTTGGTTTGTTCAGGGGAGGCCTGATCAGGTGGTGACAAAGCCTATGGTGGTTCCATGTTAAGGTTGAGGAGGTCTATGGGCCACGGTGGTTTGGGCCCTATGATCTGTCTGTATGGGGCCTTTCAGGGCTTATGTTGTAAGGTTCTTTGGGCTAATAAATAAAAAAAGGAGGTCAAAAGGGCCTATATAATGGTTGTATTATCCCTGTGGGGGATATCATCTGCCCATTGACCTGTAGGGTAAGGTATGTTTCAGTATGGTTTGTTGTAATTGTACCCCCCCAAATACTTATAATAAATATAATTATATATTTGTGTCTTTCTTTATAGCTTTGTAGTTCCCCTTCCCTGACCGTTTGTAATATAAAATTATAATAAATATAATTACTATATTTATATCTATATTTATATTTATATTTATATTTATATTTATATTTATATTTATATTTATATTTATATTTATATTCATATTTATATTTATATTTATATTTATATTTATATTTATTTGTTAAATATATATATATATAAATATTATTTTTCTTTTAAAGTATTTATATAAATATAAATAAATAACTATATATTTAAATAATTATAAAATTATAATAAATATATTTAATTAATTAATATATTTACTATATTTATATTTATATTTATATTTATATTTATATTTATATTTATATTTATATTTATATTTATATTTATATTTATATTTATATTTATATTTATATTTATATTTATATTTATTTAATATATATTTAATGATATAAATATATTTATAATTATAAAATTATAATAACTATAACGAGGAAGGTCTAGTCAGAAGAAAATCTCTTAACCTTTTATTAAATAAAAGAAAAATCTAATAGAAAAGTAGATGGGGTCAAACAAAGAGACAAGCTCTCATCCAGAAAACCAATTTAAGAGTCATAAAATGAAATATCATTTTCATCACCATAATCAGAGTGATTAGCAGTTTCCCACTCTGACTATGAGTTAGCTTGATTGAGGATCCTTAGCATTGCCACCTTGGATCTTTCCTGCTCCAAAGTGGGAATAACCTTTAAATATTTGTAGTATGATCTAGTAGAAACATTCCTTGGTAGAGTGGAATAATCTTTTTGTGTCCTTCATTTTGGAGGAGTCATGTCGCTCATCTTCCCCTTTCCATTTAGGGTAGCATCCTTAAAGAAAACAACTCCACCATTTAAAATGGGTCGAGTGGTGTCCAATAAAATCATATGTTGTTCCTTATCACTTTAATAATATGAGATGTTTCCCCATTTATCAATTTTTTGATGAATTGGAATTTTCCCATGCATCCTAGATAGCTTTTCTGAAATCCACAGTCTCAGGCCCAAGCTGTAAGTCCTCACCTCAACTAACATGTTGAGAGTTTAAGGCAGCACTAAAATCCATATCAACAGGATACGTAGTAGAAATAAGACCCTACTCCTGACCGATTCCATTACCTACCTATGAAACCTCACCCAAGATGGCCAACATAGTAGAGGTAGTATCAACCCTATTAGGTAAATCCCCCTATGATTCACCCTCAGCAACATGACCAGCTACACCTTCAGACATACTGGATGAAGTCCCATTAGGTGAAGCAGCATTGAGACCACTAGTTTCAAATCCATCATTATCCAAAACCAAAAGTATCAACACGACCATCATTTTATGTTATCTCCTCTACAAATTTTGTCCGAGCATTGGAGGGTCCACTATTTTCTCTAACCGAAGACTCATCCAGTAGTAGCCCCTTGCCCTTCAAATTAGGAACCTGAGAATTTAATTTCTTAGAAACCAAGAAACTAACCTCATTGGGAAATGTTTTTTTAGATACATCTACCTCATGATCAAGGGGATTTAACACAGCAACATCCTTCATCTTTGGCTTCCTACAAACAGAGGGTAGTTGGATGACCCTTCATCCCACAACTCTCATAGGAGAACTTCTTCCAACATAATTCCAGTGAGTGGCCAACATGTATACAAGAATTACAAAAAAGAGGTTTTATTTCATATTCAACTTCAATTTGGATGTCATCAGAGGGAGTGGAAATAGTTACCTTATCAATAACGGTGGAACTAAGGTTAATCTCAACCAACATCCTAGAAAAGTGACCAAACAACACATACTCAGTTTCTTTATCAAGATAAATAGAAGTCCCAATTGTAGTGCTGATATCATGTAAAATATTTAGATTCTAGAGGACCCAATTGAGTCTATAAAGGCAAACCCAAATTTAAGAAAATAAATTCATTTCCCATGATACATTTAAATCCAAATACCATTCATGTAGATGAATCCATCTAGGCTTCAAGAACAAGGAGCTAGTACTCCATGCTCAAAGATTGGAATCATCCGAAGGGAAGAGGCATTGAAAAAAACCATGACCAAGAAACGCATCTTCAGTTAGAGAATCCCTACAAAAATGAAATCCAAAAAACCAAATCATAAAGACTCCAAGATTTCTAACCATTAGGTAAAATAAGACGTGAAATCATGGAGTTTTTCCCAATTTCCATTCTCCCAACAAACGCTTCAGAGTTTGCTTTAATGTGGGAAATGTAGGTTCTAGGCGTAGCAGAAGTGCGTTGGTGGGATTGCCAAACATTTATTTTAGCGTTAAACAACGTTCAAACCGAGATCCATCACGATATAAAACGCCGGATCTTCAGAATAGAAAAAATAATGAAAAACAAAAGAGGGAGTCCCAGAACCATGGATATAGGATCATTATATGTTGGTTATAATTAATTCAGTTAATTCACAAGAATTACCTTGGTGGAATTCTTTCTTCGTTGATGTCTTTGGTCACGATATTTTGATCTGTCGTTGCGTCATAGAATCCAAGTGTAGGATTACTCTAGCGGTGATCCACACATATGCCACATATCTCTGGACATCACCAAAGGGATCTCTGGGTGCTAGCGTGGAATAACCTTCGCTTGCGATGTCCGCCATCGATCGCCTCGATCTGGTGGTGGTGGATCTCTCTCGGTCTTGAGAGCATTCTTGGAGGAAGTAGTTCTTTCATCCTTGAAAGAATTCTCCAGAATTGTTGTGCACAAATATTGGCGAAAAGTGTTGGGGTTGTGAGGATATTTATAATCGGGTTTGAGGTTATAGAGTTATGAAAATAAATAAACGCATTACATGTTTTATTTATTTCATTAACTCTTATTGAAAACTCCCATGTCAAATTATTAATTCCTTGACATGTGCCCATGCTGATTATAATAAATATCATTTAATAAAATAATATTATTTCCTCAAAATCCTGACTGGAAAAACTACATGTCGTGTAATCATTAATACACGGCGTGTACTCGTTTTCCATAAAACTACATGGTGTGTATATTTAATATACATGATGTGTACTTTTATTTTCCATTTTTCCATTATTTCCTCCACCACATTTATTAGTCCTTGAGTAATGGCTATTTATTTCTTAAATAAATGTAACTTCATTACTTGCTAATAAATATATATTATTTTTTCTATAATATATTCTCTTGAATAACTAGTGTCGAAATAAATGCAATCAGGCATCCTTAAATAATTATTAAAGCATAGTCAGGAATAATCTTTATTTAACTTGTTAAATTAATATTTAACTGAGATACATGGACACACTTAGTGTGTGACCCTCTAGGCCTCTTTCTCAGTGGCATTAGGTAGAGCCTGCCTAAAGTCCAAGGTTAGCGTCTAACAATATTCCAAGGCACCCATAGAGAAAGAAGTTAACGCCTTAATGATGTGTCACCTCATATGAACGTTTACCATGTAATATAATCCATTTGTCATGATATCTCGAATCAAGCGGGTTGAATGCTAGTGCCATCAACCCATGTGCTCGATTATTCTTTCTTTGACTTTCCGGAATTGAACTCACCCATACCTTACCATGGCCATGGATTTATTTAGGGTATATCAATTCCATCAAAGGGCCTGAGATATCTACTTCCATTATGGAACAGAAGGGAAAAATCATTTCTTGCATTATCTATTAATGCAGTATTACTCATGATGAACCCAACGTATCCTACCTCATTGCGAATAGTGTGTCGTCACAGTTTTCATCAATACATCTAAGTGCACGAGTTGTAATACCCATTAATAATAATCTTAAATTCTAAGGACCAATACACACGTCTGAAGATAGGAACATCCAATGACACTATGAAATGTGGATTTCCTACTAGCGGGTCTCGTTCTCATAATATCCTCCTGGATATTTCCAAGGTCACACAACATGAGAAGGTGCATCAAAGTTTTATGAGTCCTCACCCCTAATGGCCTATATTATTTGTGTCCCTAAAATAACATCATCCGGCCATATAACATATATTCAAGAACAGTGTTATGGAACTTTCAGGTTCTCATCATAGCAGGGATCTGTTATGACCCTTTAATGCAACAACTATCATTGGAACATTATCACATGAATTGTCATGCAAAAGAACAATCAAGATGTGATAATATTTTTATTTAATGAATAAAGTATAAAGTTGTTGGTTCTAGGCCACCAACTCCAACAGACTCCCACTTGGACTAGATCCAACTGCTAACAACCTTTAACCTGCTAGATCTCACATGATATTCATGCTTCTTCTGAGATAGGCCTTTAGTCATGGGGTCCACCATGTTCTCTTTTTTGGACACTCTTCTCACTGCAAATTCACCCCTTTGATATAAATCCCTCAAGAGGTGATACTTCTGGAGTATGTGCTTTTTCCGTTGATGTGACCTTGGTTCTTTTCCAAGAGCCACCGCTGCAGTATTATCACAATACAACGTGATAGGATCTTTACTACTAGGAACCACATCAAGCTCCTGGACAAATTTTCGAATCCAGACGGCTTCCTTAGATGCATCATAAGCTGCTATATTTTTGGACTCCGCTATAGAATTGGCGACAACTGGATACTTTGAACTCTTCCAGCTCACAGCTCCTCCATTTAGACAGAAAACATATCCAGATTGAGACTTCAGATCATTCTGATCTGTCTAAAAACCAGAATCAACATACCCTCTAATGACAAGCTCCTCATCTCCTCCATACACTAGGAACATATCCTTAGTTCTTCTCAGATACTTAAAGATAGTTTTAACAGCAATCCAATGTTGTTCTCCTGGTCTTCTTGATATCTGCCTACCATGCTCAGTGCATAGGAAACATCAAACCTGGTACATAACATGGAATACGTGATGGATCCTATAGCCAAAGCGTATGGGATCTTACTAATTATATCTTTCTCCTGTTGTGTCTGGGGACACATTTTCTTATAAAGATGTAATCCATGTGACACTGGAACCAATCCCCTCTTGGATTGTTCCGTACTAAATCTCTTTAGTATCTGGTCAATGTATGTACCCTGACTTAGTCCAAGCAGACTCTTGCATCTATCACAAATGATCTTGATCCCTAGAATTTAGGTTGCTTCACCCAAGTCCTTCATAGAGAAACACTTATTTAGCTAGTCCTTAACTGACTGTAGGAATGGTACATCATTTATAATAAGCAATATGTCGTCAAAATATACTACTAGGATAAAAATTTCATTCCCATTAAACCGCTTATAAATACATGGCTCACATTCATTCTTAATGAAACAAAATTCCTTTATGGCTTCATCAAATCAAATGTTCCATGACCTGGGTTCTTTCTTTAATCCATAAATGGATTTCTGCAACTTGAAAACCTGTTTGTCTTCACCTGGTGTTATAAACCCTTCAGGTTGTTTCATATAGACATCTTCCTGAAGGTCCCCATTAAGGAATTTTGTTTTGACATCCATCTTCCAAATCTTGTAGTCATGGTAAGCTGTTATGGCAAGTATGATTCTTATGGATTTAAACATGGAAACTGGTGAGAATTTTTAATCATAGTCAATTCCTTGACGCTTTCTGAATCCTTTAGCCACTAGCCTTTCTTTATAGGTGATAACTTAACCTTTCATGTCCAGTTTTCTCTTGAATACCCATTTGCATCCAACAGGATTTACATCAACTGGCTCATCGACCAGAACCCAGACTTGGTTCTGATACATGGAATCCGTCTTAGAATTCATATCTTCTAGTCATCTTGTAGCTTCTTAGCTTTATACTACTTCCTTGTAGGAGAGAGGTTCATCATTTTCCAACAATAATGATTCACCATCTTCGGTGACTAGGAAACCAAATCTCTCTGGTTCCCTTACCTCTCTTGAGCTCCTATGTAGTACTTGTGTTTCTGGAACCTCTTCCACGGGGACTTGTGGAACTTGTTCCTGTACCAACTCCTGTGTATCTTGAGCATCAAATTCATCGAAGTAAATCTTGCTCCCACTATCCTTCTTGATAATGTGATCCCTCTCAATAAAGACAGCTTGTATGGCGATGGTCACTTTCTTGTCTGAAGGTTTATATAGGTAATATCCTTTCGTTTCCTTGTGATATTCTATAAAGATACACCTCATGCCATGGGGTGCTAGTTTGTTGCCTGAGAAGTCATTAACAAATGCCTCGCATCCCCATACACATGTGTGTGACAAAGTAGGTTTCCTTCCATTACATAACTTGGATGGAATTCTATTTGCTACCTTAGTTGGTACTCGGTTTAATGTGTATGCTGCAGTTTATAATGCATATCCCCAAAAGGATAATAGAAGATCTGCATGACTCATCATTGACCTCACCATGTCTAACAAGGTGTGGTTCCTCCTTTAACTAACACCATTCCACTATGGTGTATAAGGAGGAGTGAGCTGAGATAAAATCCCATACTCCCGTAGAAGATCGATGAACTCTTGGTTTAGATATTCTCAACCTCGATCCGATCTAAGTTTCTTTGTCTTATTACCAAGCTGATTCTCTAATTCATTCTTGAATTCCTTAAATTTCTCTAAGGCCTCTGACTTATACCTCATTAAGTAGACATATCCATATCTACTCAAATCATCATTAAAAGTAATGAAGTAATAATATACACCTCTAGATTCTACTGGAAATGGTCCACACACATCCGTGTGTACCAATCCTGGAATATCTATGGCCCTTTCACCCTGTCCACCAAAAGGCGGCTTGGTCATTTTTCCTTATAAACAAGTGTGACATCTATCAAGTGGTTTTACCTTAGTAGAGTCTAAATAGCCATCTTGGTAGAGCTTTGTCAAGCGCTTCTCGTTTACATGACTGAGATGGTGATGCCACAACTGGGTGACGTATGAGTCATGTGAGTTTGTTTCGTTATCGATTTCCAACACTTGGTTTTCGTAATTTAATACATAAAAACCATTATTTAAATGTGTCATACCATAACATACGTTGTTCTTATAAAAGTGACAACACTTATTTCCAAACTTGAAAATAAATCCATCCATATACAAACAAGATACATAAATTATTTTCTTGGTAATACTAGGAACATAATAACAGTTTTGTAAAACCAAAATCATGCTAGTTGGCAATGAGAGGTGGTAATCACCAATAGCCAATGCAACCAGCCTTACACCATTGGTAGCTCAAAGATCCACCTCTCCTCTGGAAATATTTTTAAATCTACTTGGTTCCTACATTTGAATACATATGTGAGCCCCACAAGCTATATCTAATACCCAATGTGTATAAATAGAAATATTACACTCAATAACGAACGCACCTTTAGCATCCCCACGCTTCTAGGTGTAGTTCCTCTTCCAGTGGACTTGCTTACCACATACAAAACACACCGCCTCCCATTCCTTACCCTGCCTCTAGATCTTACCCTTCTTGGAGGGATGGTGCTTGGGGGCTTCAAACCATGTATAAGTCTTTGGCCCCTTTTCTTTGTCCTTCCTTTTTTATTCACCATAAGGACTGTGGGTTTGTCACGCCCCATGTCCTTATCTACCTGTCAAATCAAGGTTAGAAGTTCCGATAGACTCCTCTCATTATTTTTCATGTTGTAGTTGACAATAAAGCTTGAGAAGGTCTTGGGTAGTGATGATAGGATGAGATCTGTATGCAAATCATCTGGGAATTTAATCCCTAAGATGTCCAAGCATTCGATGTAGCCAATAAGATTGACTACATAAGGCCCAGCTGGCATAGACTCTCCAAGCCTAGTTGTAAACAAAGTGTTGGAGATCTCATATCTCTCTTGTCTCACCTTCTCTTGGTAGAGATCCTTAAGGTGAGACATCATTCTATACACGTCCATGTTTTCATGTTGCTTCAAGAGCTCATTAGACATGGCCGATAGAATGAAACATTGGACATATGTGGAATCATCCATATGTTTCATATAAAGAGATAGTTTCTCATCACTGGCCTCCTTTCCAGGCACAACTGGAATAGGCTCTTCTAGCACATACAATTTCCTCTCGTGGATAAGGATGACACGTAAATGCCTCTGCCACTCTTGGAAATTGGTGTCGGTGAGAAGGTTTTCCTTCTCAAGTATGGTTTGCAATGATATGTTTGAAGTCATTTTTCTTTCTATTTATACGAATTAAGATGAGCAAAGTTTTAGTACTTTATTATAAAATTGAGACAAATAAATAAATTTATACTTATTAGTATCCCACTATTTTATCGAAATCCAATATCCCTCACCATTGACTTCGGAATATTCTGTTGCCTGAATATTCTAGTGGCAAGGATCCATATTTCCCTTAGTATTACCCCAAATAGGGTTGGTCAAGCAACTTGAAGGGTTTTAGGTAGGCATTCCAAATTCCAACTGTATTAACTCGTATCTCCTTGATCCACTGAGTGGACTCCCCAATCCTGAAATCCTTTTATTTTGGATTTCCTCAACCTTTGCCTCTTGGTCACACCAAGTCCTACTATGGCAGTCAACCCTTGATGAAAACCAAGTCAAGTCAACTCAAAACCTTGAATTAGAATTCCCTGATAATTGAAAGTACCCCAACTAGGGTTGGTCAAGCACTTTGAACTGTGGTTCGATTCTAACCAAGATTATGGAAGGCTATACCGATATTTCTTTGAGGGATTTTATCCTTATACATAAACTTCCATTTTATTATATTTTGATTACATGCTTGTTAATATTAAGTGGGATATACTTAAGTGATTAACCATGTCTAAGATAATATTTACGCATAAGCCGGTCTTATTTTAGTTCCATCTTACATGCCTGTTTAATTCATCAATTGTGTGATCATGAAAACACACCCACAATAAATAAACCATGCAACTAACAGAAATAAAATAAATGGTATGATTATGATCTTGTTCTATTGTTTAGTTTATCTAGTGGTTGATAAACTAACACAATACCTAGGGGAGAAAAAACTTGAACCTTTTGGGTCTGTGTTTATAGCTTTCCACCTATCCACCTTTGTATCTCCTTGGATTGGTTTCTCCTTGGCACCTGACTTGAGATGCCTCCACTAGCTTGGGAGCTCCATCCATTACATATGAATTTATCTCACACGTAGGTGAGGGGTAAAATGGGTTTTTACATAAAATAATCCTTGGGCATGCAGGCCCTACATATTAATGAGGAGAAGGCTCACTGGCCAAAAAAAAATTAAATAAATAAATTAAAAGAAACCATTCACATACAAAGGTCTCGGTCTGGCTCATGATCATCCATACATGCAAAGATATTTACACATAAATAGAACTAGCATTCAATTCTTTAATCGTTCTTGTTAAAGATAAATCGTGATCGAATCAATTAATTATCTTTAATTAATCATCCCTTTTATCTTAAACCCTTTTTTGAATTTCCTTGAGATTCTCATCCATCATAATTTTAAAAAAATAAATTCATTTAAAATTATCCTTGTATGTAACTTGTACCTTGGAGGAAACCCGGTGAATTTCCATTCATTACGCAGATGTTAAATTAAACACATATATATAAAACACCTATCATGTGTTGTGTCTCAGCTTTACGCCTGCACCGTGGTACAAATCTCAAGGGTTTGTATAATATAATAATAAATTTTAATAAATCTGCGTAATTTGGATGAGTACACGGTGTGTAGTTCTAACTATACGGTGTGTACTTTTGTTCACCATCCATCCAAATTACACACCCCGGGGATATGGCGTGTGGATGTACTTTAGAAATTTTTCAGAGTACAAGGTGTGTTCAGTGGTACACACACCGTGTAGTTTTCATGTTACATGGTTTCCAACTGGGAAAACCGTGTACGGGGTACACGGTCCAACCCTAACCTGAAGGGACTACACGTTGTGTTCATTGGACCACACAACATGTAATATGGAAACCATGTGCCACCTATTCCTGGTCAACACACGGTGTCATAAACGACTTAGATAGGATCAATACACGGCCTAATTTGGTGGACCAGTCTAATGCATGAACCTAGACTACATGGCGTGTACTTCTGAGTACACGTCGTGTATTCTCGTGTTGTATGGATAGGAATGTTTGGATCCTCTGGATGAGATTCTCTATTTTATTTTAATCAAAAATTAAAAGAAAATTTCGTTTCTGTATGGTTAATGAGAAATGATAAAGGAGGAATAGATCTCGAGATTTAGATTTAAAGAATGATTAACTTGAATTGAAACAACTAAATTATTAAATGCGTAAATCACCAACGAAAAACTAAATAATTATAATCAACGATATGGCCACTCTGATACCACTTTTAGGTTTCGAGCGCAGCGGAAGTGCGTTGGTGGGATTTCCCAACTTTGATTTTATCTTTAAACAACATTCAAACTGAGATCTATCACGATATAAAACATCGGATCTTCAGAATAGAATGAAGAACAAAAAACAAAAGAGGGAGTCCTGGAACCATGGAGATAGGATCATCATATGTTGGTTATAATTAATTTAATTAATTCACAAGAATTACCTTGGTGGAATTATTTCTTCATTGATGTCTCCGGTCATGATCTTTTGATCCATCATTCTGTCATAGAATCCAAGTGTAGGATTCCTCTAGCGGTGATCCACACGTGTGCCACATATATATGGAGGTCGTCGAAGGGATCTCCGGGTGCTAGCATGGAAGAACCTTCACTTGTGATGTCCACCTTTGATCTCCTTGATCTGGTGGTGGTGGATCTCTCTCGGTCTTGAGAGTGTTCTCGGAGGAAGTAGTTCTTTCAGCCTTGAAAGAATTATCCAAAATTGTTGTGCACAACAATTGGGGAAAAGTTTTGGGGTTTTGAGGATATTTATAATCGGGTTTGATGTTATAGAGTTATGACAATAAATAAACGTGTTATGCATTTTATTTATTTCATTAACTCTTATTGAAAACCCCCATGTCGAATTATTAATTCCTTGACATGCACCCATGCTGATTATAATAAATATCATTTAATAAAATGATATTATTTCCTCAAAATCCCGACTGGAAAAACTACACGTCGTGTAATCATTAATACACGGCGTGTACTCATTTTCCATAAAACTACACAGCGTGTATATTTAATATACACGGCGTGTACTTTTATTTTCCATTTTTCCTTTATTTCCTCCACCACATTTATTATTCCTTGAGTAATGGCTATTTATTTCTTAAATAAATGTAACCGCATTACTCACTAATAAATATATATTATTTTTTCCACAATATATTCTCTCGAATAACTAGTGTCTAAATAAATGTGATCAGGAAACCTTAAATAATTATTAAACCACAGTCGAGAATAATCTTTATTTAACTTGTTAAATTAATATTTAACTGGGATACATGGACACACTTAGTGTGTGACCCTAAGTCCAAGGTTAGTGTCTAGTAAAACACTAAGGCACCCATAGAGAAAGAAGTTAGCACCATAATGATATGTCACCTCATACGAATGCTTACCATGTAATATAATCCCTTTATCACGATATCTCGAATCAAGCGGGTTGCATGCTAGTGTCATCAACCCATGTGCTTGATTATTCTTTCTTTGACTTTCCGGAATTGAACTCACCCATACCTTACCATAGCCAAGGATTTATTTAGGCTATATAAATTCCATCAAAGGGCCTGAGATATCTACTTCCATTATGGAAGAGAAGGGAAAAATCATTTCTCGCATTATCTATTAATGCAGTATTACTCGTGATGCACCCAACGTATCCTACCTCATTGCGAATAGTGTGTCATCACAGTTTTCGTCAATACATCTAAGTGCGTGAGTTGTAATACCCATTAATAATAATCTTAAAGTCTAAGGACCAATACACACGTCCGTAGATAGGAACATCCAATGACACTATAAAATGTGGATTTCCTACTGGCAGGTCTCGTTCTCATAATATCCTCCTGGATATTACCAAGGGCACACACCATGAGAAGGTGCCTCAAAGTTTTATGATTCCTCACCCCTAATGACCTGTATTATTTGTGTCCCTCAAATAACATCATCTGGCCATAGAACATATATTCAAGAAAAGTGTTATGGCACTTTCGGGTTCTCATCATAGTAGGGATCCACTATGACCCTTTAATGCAACAAATATCCTTAGGACATTATCACATGCATTGTCATGTAGAAGAACAATCAAGAAGTGATAAGATGTTTATTTAATGAATAAAGTACAAAGTAGTTGGTTCTAGGCCACCAAATCCAACAGGAAGATGACCCCTTCCAAAGGACTCTTCCATAACAAGAATCCTTGAATGAAGCCAAGACTGGCCATAACCCATTCATTTTCATATCTGGATCTCCCATTACACCATGACTATGATTCAGAACCCTCGAAGAATCCAACCTACGTGCTTCAAAAATTTGTTGTAACCCAATTGTATTTGGATCTGGACCTCTAATCTCACCCTGACTATGATTTAGAACCCTAGAAGCATCCAACATACATGATTCAAAAATCATAGCAACATCTAGTTTCAAAGTAGATCTACTCCCATCAAAAGTTTCAGTTGGAATCGCACCCACTGGTGGATCCAACCTACTTGGAGCACTGTGATTTTCTACCACTACAATAGGGATCTTCATGGATTGACTCTTACAACCATCATTCGATCTCACATCATCATTCTGAAAAAATCTCTCTCCACCAGCCAGAAGAATGGACCCCAGGAAGTGAGGTAACGACATCTCAAAAACTTAAAACGAAGAAGATGGGTCTCCATTGAGGTAAAGCTCCAAAGCCCCTGAATCTTCCATCTCTAATATCTAGAAAAATCCATTATAATAACTATATTTAAATAATTAATATATTTACTATATTTATATTTATATTTATATAAATTTATTAAATATATATATAATTACATAAATATATTTACAAATATGTTTATTTCTATATATATTTATAATTGTATATTTACTATATTTATAAATTTATATATTTATAATTAAAAATAAATAAATGTAGTTTTTAAAAAAAACTATTTATATAATTATAAATAAATATTTATATTAATATATATATTAAATATATATATATATATAATTATATAAATATATATAATTATATAAATACATTTATAATCATATATAAATATTTAAAAATATATTTTTTTTATAATTATAATTATAAATCCTTGGTCAGTGCTAAATTTTTAGCACTGATAATGATATAGCTTTATAAACACTAAAAAACACTGATAAAGATATATTTTATCAGATCTTATTATTTTAACACTGATAAAAGGTATATTTATCAGCGCTTTTTTGGAAACGCTGATAAAATCCTCCTCGATGTATTTAAAAGAACCCTAACAGAACCAATTTCAGTCATTCTTCACAATACCTCATGGAACTTCACTTCTTTCATTGCTCCCCCTCAACTTTCTATCAAACGAATCAAGCCTTGAATCTAAGGTGTGTTGTTTTTTCCCCTCCTCTCTTGTTCCTTGGTTGTTCGGTTTATATGGTGTGCATTAGTACAACTTTTTCTTGTATTGGTAATATCATGGGTTTTGAGTTTAGGTTTCTACATCTTCTTGTTCGACTCTTATTGATTCACAACCCTAGATGATAAAAACCTCACCCTTAGAGTTTAATGATCCCCTTGCGATTGGTTTGGGTTTCTTAGGAATTTGAGGCCTGTAATTGGTTTCTTCGTCTTCTTTTTTCTATCCCTATGAAGTGAGTTATGTCATGAGATCTCCCTTATATATAGAACATGTTACCTGATATATGGAATGAGTATCGTTCCACTTAGTAGAATGTAAACTCTCTTCATTCCTAAGGTTTTGTGGGAGTTTCAAAAAAACAGAACAGTTCTTTGCCAAAAATAAAATAATTACAATTTTGGTCATTTATATTGGAAATGTTAAATGGATATTTTATTATTATATTAGGTATTGATAAAAAATCTAAATAGGAATTTTTTTAATTAATTGAATCCATTAAATTTTGAAAACTCGTAAGTGAATCTGGTCTTTTTCTATGATAATGGATGATCTATTTGTTGTTTTGTTCTTATAATTTCATATAAATGATAACTTTATTTAAAATTAATGATTCTTTGGTACTTGATAATTTTTATATTCATTGATGAAAATTGATTTTTGAATATTTTTTAGATATCATAATTTTTTTCCAGAAAATTAATTTTTTTAATGTTAAAAGTCTATCAGAATTTCTAAAAATGTTAATTATGAAAACCATTTAATGGTTTATTTTATTTTGATAAATAAATGTAATTATAAAATAATGATATTGTGATTTATTGTAAAAAAGGATTTAAATTTAAAATGATAAAAAAATTGGAATGATTTTATGAACCAAATGAATAATGGATGTGTTCATCATGAAATTATTTAATATAATGTTTCTGGTTTTTTAATACTAAATTGAAAAATGATTTTAAAATGATTTCTTGAGAAATAATCTGAACCTAAGTCCAGTATATTACTTATTTAGAATTAGTGAAAAGGCCCCACTCAAAGATTGGTAGATTCTATGTTTATATGGAGGTTTTAAAACTATAACTCTCCCTTGAGGTTGGAAGATTCTATGTTTATATTGACGAATTAGAGTAGATTTTCAATTTGGATTATAATATATTTTATATAGGACTTTTTTCAAATTGAAAATCTGATCTTTATTGAAGTTTTACTTATATTTTGAATGGAAATTATTTTGAAATATGGTTATGGAATAAATGTTTCCTCACCAAGAATCCAACTCTTCCACATTCCTTTTCCAACATGGGACAATTATTCCATTGCATGTCTAATGATTTCCAACTTCAAATTATTTATTCTTTAAAACATATTTACTTTCATTTACATTAACAAAAAACTCAAAAAATATATAACTTCAACCCATGGGAACTTCACTAATCAATTTAATTTATTATATTTAAAATTCCCAATCTTAATAAAAATAGTTCTTTTAAAAAATAACATATTTTCAATATTAAATAATTTTAACCACATCCTATAAAATTTAATTATTAATATTCAAATCATTTAATAAATTTTGTATTCAAATATATTTATTAGTGAATATTAGATTAATATATTCTTGTAAGCGATTCATTTGAGTAAGAAATCTATTTTATTAACATTTTTAATAAGATATTTTATAATTATACATGAAATAAAGATTTAAAAGCAATTGATTTATGATGTAAATTGTATCAAAACATGGTAAATGAGAATAAATGAGAGAGGAAACATGTATGCTTGAAGTGGATACCTATCATTAGTAAGATGTCATAATTAAAGGAAATAAGGATTAAGGGTTGACTGATACTTTTCATTAGTCAAATTTACCATATGATTTCAATTGATCACTACTTTTTATAGATATTTGAATTAATCATACATGACATTTTTACACTAATAGGTGATGGTCACCTAAACTTTCCCACTCCTTTAAAACATCACTCATATTGTCAATGAAACACCTCCTAACCCACCACATACTAAGTAAAGAAATGAATAAACATAAACTCCTCCCACTTGTAGGACTCACACCTAGAAAGGTTATAGAAATCATCCTAGAATTACAACTATATTGTCATAAGAAGCTAATAACTTTTGAAATTCAATCCTTAGAACAAATTCCTTTTCCTTTTCCTGGAGTAACTTAAGGATTACTTTGAATTTTCAAACTACAATGACTATAGCATGAGTTCGTGTATGACCATCTAGTTGAGCCTTCTCATAATCACACTAATCAAGGAGCCCCTTGTCGGGATCAGACTATTGCTACTACTTTTTTCATCTTTATTCAACAAACAAATAAATTTTGTTTAGTGCTTCTCTAACTCCCATCCCATGAACATTTAGATTTAAGGAGATAATTTTCATCCTCATAAACTTCATCTCTTAAATAGTTATTATTGAATTTTTTTTCTTGAGATCCATCCCCCATCTCTTCTAGACATTAACCTATGTTGTTTGAACTACTCTAAGTAGTATTCATCCCATACTGGGTACTGGTGATCATTTTTGATGAATTCAGAGGATAACACCTACCATAGTGGAGTAATTATTTTCTTAAATTCAATTACCCATTTCCTTAATGCATACTAAAATTATTTGAAACAATCAAATGATGGGTTCCCCTTATTAGAATTTTATATAACTTTAACCTTTGATAATTAATATCTTATGTGTTTTTATTTATTTTTTGTACAAAATGAATATTTTATAAACCTAATAGGATAGATGTTAATCAAAAATGGGTGCACTCTAATCATATAATAAAATAGTATGAATATGGAGTTAAAGAGTTCATCAAGTTTGTAATAGAGAATGCATACAACCATTATTAAATACTTTGTCTATGTTTACCTTATTTTTATTCAAGGAAAATTAGTCTAGAAGAGTTCTAAGAACATTTTATTTGTCATGGAATATATCGGAGCTGTAAATTTGGGACTAAACATGGGGAAAAACTAAATGTGCACACTGATTAGGATGATATTGTGGTTTATGGATAATTTGATATAAATTCCAGTGTAAATGATGATGGAGATCATGTGGAAGAAATGAAAATGTAAATTTAAGATTACATTCATGATTTTCCAAAGTTTTTTAAGAAGTTAAATAGTTTTTCTAAGAGACCATTGTATACTGGTTTTACTAAATACATAACATTGTCAGCTGCATTAAAGTTATATAATTTAAAAGATGGTAGAATATGGAGAAACACCAACTTTATAGAAAAATTTGGTCTCTAAAATGATATTATACTAGAAGAAAATAAACTTCCTTGTTGAAAATATGACACTAAATGAATACTACATTCAATGGGAATGATCTCTAAAAAATAAATTCCTTTCCAAATTATTTCATATTTTTTCAAGGACCATGAATCACTAAAATTCCCTAAGTGTGGCATAGATTGGTACAAGAAAGATGAATCAAATACTTTGAAATATGTATGGTACTTCCCTATCATTTCATGGTTTAGAATACTATATGGATTTTAGGAAACTGAAAGACAATTGACATGCCATGTAGATATAATAATTAAAGATGAAAACCTACATCATCTAGCAAATTCTTCTCAGTGGAAGAAAATTTATTATGAGTATCCTGAATTTGGAAATTAATTGAGAAACTTTCATCTTTAATTATCTATAGATGAAATAAATTCTTTTGGTGTACATAGAAGCACTCAAGGTACATGTCATATCATGTTGGTAAATTATAACTTGTTGTTATGGTTATGTATGAAGCGCAAATACATTATGTTGTCTTTGCTTATATCTGGACCAAAGAAACCCAGTAATGATATTGATATCTATTTGGATCCATTGATCAAGGATCTAAAATTGATGTTGGATACATGTGTTACAATATATGGTTCTCATAGAAGTTAAGAATTCACATTGAGTTCCATGTTATACTAAACGATAAATGACTTTACTTCTTATGGAAATTTTTCAAGCTATAGAATTAAAGGAATGTTGGGGTATCCCATTTGTGAATAATGGACACACTCAATTTGACTGAAATATTCCTCAAAGACTATATTTTCAAGTCATCATAAATTTTTACCTTGGCGACATAAATACTAATCCTATACAATAATGTTCTATGGGAATACCGAACAAGGTACAACATCTACTCCACTAATGGGTGATTAAATATTCTACAAAGTAAAATATATTAACACTATTTTTAGTAAAACTTTTTCGAAAAACATTATGAAATCAGGTTGTAAAAAGAGATAAATTTTCTTTGAATTGCCATATTTTAATTGTTTTTATGTTATAAATTTTCTTGATTTCATGCATGTAGAAAAAAATGTATTTGATAGTATTATTGGTATGTTACTAAATGTTCATAGAAAAATGAAATATGGCATTAATGTTATGTTATACATGATTAATATAGGGATAAGGTAAGAATTGGAACTAGTGAAGGGTAAAGGGTGTACTTTTCTTCCTCCAGTAGCTTACACTCTATCCAAACCAGAAAAATTGAAATCTTTCATTTTCCTTAATGGTGTAAGATTTACATAGGGGTATTCATCAAATATCAATAATTTCATTTAAATGACTAATTTGAAGTTATAGGGACTATAATCACATGGTTTTCATGGTTTTATACAAGATTTTATGTATGTTTCTTTATGTTTCGTTCTTCCAAAAAATGTATGACATAAATTAACCATACTCTGATTCTTTTTCAAAGTTATATGTAGTGAAGTTATAGACCTAGTAAAGTTTCAAATCATGAATAATGTGGTTTTAGTCATAATATATGAATTAGATATGTTATTACCACCATAATTATTTGATATAATTATCCACCTAATGGTTCCCTAGGTTATAGAAGTTAAACTATGTATACCTATCCATTATAAATAGATATACCCCATTGAATGGTATATGAAGATTTTGAAATTGTATGTAAAGAATCAAAGTCATCCAGAAGGTTGTATTATAGAATGATATATTGTTGAAGAAGCTATTAAATTATATACTGATTACCTATAAAATATTTATAGCATTAGTCTCCCAAAGTATGGTCATAGAGAATGCATTATGGGCTAAGGTATTTTCAGAATACATGTTGTTACAATTACCATCACATAATAGGAGAAAGTGAACCTTTAAATTTTACATAATAGTAAATATGTTGATCCATACATTGAAGATCATAAAGAAATTCTTTGAGATTTGATTCCATTAAGGACTGAAGGATGGATATCAAATACACATAATCAATAGTTTATAGGATGGTTTCAAGATCATATTTATAATGAGTTATCTAAAAATACAAATTCAATTGTCGAACAACTTATATGGCTAGCTAGGGAACCAAACTAAAATGTTATATCTTATATTGGTTTTGTAAACAATTATTATATGCTCTATACAAAAGAACATCATGACTATAGTATAATGAAAAATAGTGGAGTTACGCTTGTGTTGGAAGTGATGCACATATCTGGTTCCAGGGATATAAATCCAATTTATGAGAATATGTCACATTTTTCCATTATTTAACAAATATATGAGTTGTATTATACAAAATTTCACGTGCCGGTTTTCCTTTTCAAATGGGTTGATGACAGGAGCGCAGTTAAAGTTGATGAAATGGGCTTTATGAAGGTAAATTTCAATGTGGAAGGGGAAAAGGATGGGTTTTTTATAATGGCATCACAAGAAGTGAAAGTATTTTATATATCAAATCTAGAAAAAAAAAAGAATTGGTCGATTATCCTATTAGAGACTAAAAAACTATAGGTTCAGATGAAAATTAAATTGAGGATTACCCTTTCATTGGGAGATTATAATCAGTTCATGGTAGTCCCAATGTAAAAAATGTATTGTATGTTATAGGGGACCATAAAGAGGGAATTTGGATTCTCTATAGAGGATCCAAATACCTTCAACCTTTAAAAAAATATATTTCTATGAGAAGGTTAAATTGTTTTATAATATACTATTATTTTTCTCATAATATTATGTTTTATCTATTATATTAACATAATATAAATTAAATGTTTTACTACTCATATAGACAATGTCTTATACACATCATGATGTTACCAATATCGGGGAAGAAGTAGTTTTTGATGTTGAAACTGAAGAATTATTAGGGGATCAATAGTATGTTGGTGAAACAAAACAAGAATGATGTAGAATCATAGTGTTGACTAAAATTATCAATATAAGAATAAAGGGTATAAAATTTGAGGTTGGATGGAATTAATACGGCCAACCTATTGGCCCCAACAAGTCAATTTTCATTAGTTATGTTGGGGTCACAAAAAGGATGAATGTTACGATTGATATAGATTCATGGCACCATGTCCAACTTGTAGTGAAGGAACCCCTTTGGGAATATATAAAGGTAATTTTACAATAAAATTTATTTACTTTACTAAAAAATTATATAATGAAACATTGATTTAATTTTCATTATTCCTTGTGGAGTTTGTTTATTTTAGATTATTTCTATAAGAAATGTGTCTTAATGGCTACTAAAAATGCTCATAGAGGCTTCTAGACTCTTCTTACCAAATTTAATCTAAGGGGTGCTAAGGGGAAAGTAAATCCCCACCCACCAGTTACTTATACACACATTATAAAACAGAAAACATGGAGTTATTTCATTAGTTATCATGATGAGAAATCATTTAAAGTATATTGTAATCGATAATATATTATTTTATATTATTTATTTTATCTAATTTGATTCAAAATTGTTAATTTATGAAACAAAAAAGTAGTTCATAAAATAAATAATGTGCATAAAAACCAATGCACCCCTATCGAAAATCAAGGATGGGGTACAATTCACTAGATAAAAAATTGGTATGTATTTTAAATCAATAATAAAAAATTTATATGATATGAAACAACATATGTTCCTTTTTATATATTCAGATTGATGAATCAAAATCCAAATCCACTTTCATCCCATGTTATGTGCTATGGGAGTAGGCTTTCCTAAATAAGTAGGGTAAACTAGTTGATGAAAACACAAAAGTAGTATAGGAAACATGTGTAAGTATGACATAATAGTATTTCATTATTATTTATAAGAGTATTTCATAAAAATATCTATTATGTTCATATTTTTTTATATGGTTTAGACACAAGAATCAATAGTGACTGTACTAAAAGAAAATCTACTTTCTGTATCTTTGAAGCGTCCAGAACAATATGGTCATGTTAGTGGAGTGGGTTTTAGAGTATCTACTCAAACATATTTTGAGAAGAAAAAATCACAAGAAGATACATATATGATTATGAAGGATTGTAGGAAAAAATAGATGATTTATAAGATATTATTGTCCAGTCTAGTTTGGTAGACCAATATATGATAAAGGATCAAAGTGAACCGATGGTGGAACAAAGATCTGCACATGAGAAACCAAATGACACCACTGGATTTGAGGCTAGTCATTCCCCTAAAATTCATACCTTAACTGAGGTAATCAATTTTTTCATTACTCTTTCTCCTAAATGTGAATCAAATAACTTCTGATAACTTTATATTATTAAACTTTTGTGGGGTAGAGTTGTATGTGATTTATATCTATCAACACCCATGTACTACCTTATTGTGAGGGTTATGGTGTATAATATCCTGGGAGACAAAATATACAATAAAGAACTCCCAAAATATCACATAATAGTGGGAATTGAGGTATCTCAAGAACTAACCACTGATTTTCCTATAAAACTTGATGATCTGGATATTACAATGGTTAATTATGATATTGGAACTTTCATAGCATGTTCGTATAATCTTATCAAGATACATTAGGTATGTATTTAACAAATTTTTTCATATTAAAATATTATAATAGTTGATAAAAAAGGTTTGAAGTGAGTTATGGCATTACATATGGATAAAGTTATGGGAAAATAGAAGTTTGGATCAAGAAAATCTAGTGAATAAAACAAGAAATTGAAAGGAACTTCTGGGATTAACTTCTCCCTGCAAGTTCCATTGTAATATTTATTATCATTACAACTTCATAAAGATTCCAAATTTAAATATGGAAATATGTCTTACATTCCATATGAAGAAGAAACATTTGGAACTTTCATTATTGATGCAGTTGGTCTTGAGAGTATAAATGTGATTCTTAAGTTTGAATTGTTGGGAGCCTCAGTTATCAATACATATATAAGGAACATTTTCATAATATTTCTATCCAAAAAATGATCTAATATGTTCATTAATGTTAATAACTATTCCTATTTTCTATAGGTGTTTATATTTATACTATATAAAGGGAAAATCGTGTGAAGTGCAATTTGGATTCATTAATCCCTGTGTCATTTATACACAAGAAACTTATTTAGAAGGAATAAATTAATGAGCAAAAATATGTGCTAAACCATGAATTTGAGAAAAAAAAATAGACGACAGTCTCTTTTTTATACCTACAATGTAGGGGTAAAACACTAAAATACAATCACATAAAATATATTTTTATTTTTTTCATTAATTATTTGTTTTTTTTAAATCACTAGATACTAATCACAATCAATCTGGATACCCCAAATATTTATTTTTTAGATCCAATGCATGAATATCCAAAAAAAACTAACCACAAATTATGTTTATTATGAATTTTTAATTCACTAAAATCAATATTTTATAGATAAACATCGAATTATTTGTTTCATTTTGTGTTTTAACAATAATTTTTTTATGATAGGGCAATTTCTAAATATAGTTTAAATCATGGCATGAAGTGAGTGACTAAATATAAAAAACCTATGGATTACTTCAAATGGAAATAGATTAAGGTACATATAGAAATATTTAACTATCAAAACATATTTCAAAATAATTTACTTATTTTGGTCAATGTTTCTATAGTGTTCGAAGCAAGATAATAGCAACGATTGTGGATATTATGATTGCAAATTTATAAGAGAGATCATAAACCATAAAAAGACCAGCCTCCCCAAACATATAATTTTTAAAAGTAATTAAAATTTAATTAAAAACTTATTAATCATTTGTTTTTCTATATTTTATCAGTACTTCCAATATTTCTAGTAACCTTCATACTCAAAAGAAGAATTAAATTTTTTTAGAGATGATTTGGTAGCATACATGGTGTTGGAATGTTTTTCGACATAAAATTTAGGTGATTACCTGCTATGTTTGTGATCTGGTATGGTATATGGCCTTATAAATATATTTTGGGTGTTGGGTATTAGTATTAGAATGCATATATTTTATTTTTTATTTGTTTCAAAAGAATATTTATAATAAAGGAAATCAATTTTTTTATAAATGAATGGGCAGAATACATGGTGTCAGAATGTATTTAGGCATCATGAAGAGGTGGACTTCTACTAATTATTTAATTAATTTTCTCATCATTTTATCTAATTTTTTTAGTTATTTTCCTTATCATTTTTATCAGATGCTTATTTTTTTAAATTTAAACATTATTTCAAAACACACACCACATGCTCAAAACTGAGAAAATGATCTCGTATTTTTTTAACTTTAGGGAAACAATCCATAAGTCATTTTTGATGTGTAAGAATTTACTGCACATCAATCTAACACCTGATGTGGTTGGTATGACTTTAAGTATGTTTTTTTAATACAAAAGTGTCATTTTAGTTTAAAACATACATCAAATAGTTAAACCAGAGAAAATGAGCTTGGATTATTTTCAAAATTTAGGAAAACAATCCATAATTCATTTTTCACATGTAGGAATTTAAGGCACATAAATACAACACCTAATGTTGTTGGTATGACTCAAATAATATGTTTTCAATACAAAAGTGTCATTTTAGTTTAAAATATACATCAAATATCTAAAACAAAGAAAATGATCTCTAATTTTTTTCAAAATTCAGGAAAATAATACATGATTCATTTTTCATGTGTAGGAATTGGACACACATCAATTTGAGACATGATGTGGTCAATATGACCTGAAGTACATGTTTTCAATAGAAATGTGCCATTTTAGTTTAAAATACATTCCAAAATAGCCAAAACTGAGAAAACGAGATCAGATTATTTTAAAACATTATGAAAATGATCCATAATTCTTTTTTCATATGTAGTAATTGACCGCACATCAGTCTGATGCACAATGTGACCAGTATTACTCAAATTGTGTGGTTTGAGTTAAAATTTTACATTTTAGTAAAAAATACAAGTGACATACTAAAAACCAAGAAAAAGAATTTGGATTGTTTTGATAATTTAGTACAATTATCCCTCAGTAATTTTTGATATATATGAATCAACCATACCTTGATCCAATACACAGTGTACCCAGTATGACTCAAATTGTGTGGTTTTAGATTAAAATTGGAATTTTATTGATGTATTGTTTTATATTTATGTTCAATTTGTTTCTTTATAGTATTACTAACATAAGAATCTTTTTCTTAAACAAGTGGATTATTTTTATTGAGTTATGGTGGTTTGTTCTAAGACACTCATTCTCATGAGATATTGGAATTTAAGGCTACAATTGAGATAATGGAAATAAGGAAATGGGTCAAGAATGTATACAAATATCATGAAAAGATGAATTACTACTACTTATTTAGTTAATTTTTTAACCATTTTATCTACTATTTTTAAGTTAATTTGCTTATCATTTTATGTAATAATTATTTAGTTTTTCCACTGATCTTTTATGAAGTCATATTTTGCTTTCAACTATTTGCAACATGCCAAAAAAGAGAGAACATGTTGCTTTTGGATAGGGCATTTTAGGAACCATGGGGTTTCCTATTCCATCCAAATGAAACATGTTCTATATTTTTATTTTATTTTATACAGTTGAAAGAAAAACACACATCACATACTCAATTATCCACACCTCAATCTAATACACAGTGTGCTTAGTATGACTTGAACTATATGTTTTTAGTTAATAATTTACATTTTAGTTCAAAACCCAAATCATATACTCAAAACAAATCAAACACATCCATATTATTTTGATACTTTTGGAAAACAATCCATAATTCATTTTCAATGTGTATGAATTAGCCTCACCTCAATCAAACAAATGGTGTGACTAGTATGACTCAAAGTATGTTTTTTTATTTAAAATTGACATTAATTTTAGTAAAAAACACAACTAACCTACTCAAAACTAAGAAAATGAATTTTTATTATCTTGATACATTAGGAAAATTATCCATATTTCATTTTTTATCTATAAGAATCAGTCACACCTCAATTTGAAACACGGCGTTCCTGATATGACTCCAATTGTGTCTTTTTATATAAAATTGACATTAATTTTAATAAAAAAGAAAAGTGACATACTCAAAACTAATCAAACACATTCATATTGTTTTGATACTTTAGTAAAAATATATATAAGTCATTTGTTCCATGTAGGAATCATCCTCACTACAATATGATACACGGTGTTCCTGTTGTAACTCAAAGTGTTCGTTATTAGTTTAAAATTGACATTTTAGTTAAAAAAGTGCTTCACTCACTAAAAATAGAGAAAAAGACTTGTATTGTCTTGATAATTTATTATATTGATTCATAAGTCATTTTTTATGTGTATGAATTAGCCTCATGTAAAATTGACACACGATATGACTGGTATGACTCAAAGTACATGTTTCCAGTTTAAAATGACATTTTAGTGAAAAACACAAGTGAAAAACTCAAAACCAAGAAAATGCATTCATATTATTTTGATACTTTAGGAAAATGATTCATAAGTAATTTTTGGAATGTAGTAATCATCCTCACCTCAATATGACACACAGTGTTACCAATATGACTCCAAGTGTGTCTTTTAATTTAAAATTGACATTAATTTTAGTAAAAAATGAAAGTGACCTACTCAAAACCAAGAAAATGAATTCATATTGTTTTGATAATTTCATAAAATTGTCTATAAGTAATTTTTTATATATAGGAATCAGCCTCACCTAAATATGATACACGGTGTTCCCATTTTGACTCTAAGTGTGTTTTTTATTTAAAATTGACATTAATTTTAGTAAAAAATACACGTGACATACTCAAAACCAGGAAAAAACATTCAAATTATTTTTATACTTTAGAAAAATTATCCATAAGTCATTTGTGACATGTAGGAATCAGTTGTACCTAAATCTGATGCATAGTGTGCCCAATATAACTCAAAGTGTTTGTTATTAGTTTATAATTGGCATTTTAGTTCAAAAGGTGTGTTAATCACTGAAAACCAAGAAAATTCACTTGGATTATCTTGATAATTTAGTAAAATTATTCATAAGTCATTTTTTATATGTAGAAATCAGTCTCAAATCAAACCAATGCAAGATGTGACCCATATGACTCAAAGTGAGTGTTTTCAATTTAAAATTACATTTTAGTAAAAATATAAGTGACATACTCAAAACTAGGAAAAACTATTCAGATTTTTTTTATAATTTTTAAAAATTATCCATAAGTCGTTTTTTATGTTTAGTAATCAGTCTCACCTCAATCTGATGCACAGTGTGACCAGTATGATTCTAAGTATTTCTTTTTATTTAAAATTGACATTAATTTTAGTAAAAAAGATAAGTGACATACTCAAAATCAATAAAATGGATTTTTATTGCTTTTATACTTTAGTAAAATTATCCAAAAGTAATTTTTGATGTGTAGGAATAATCCTCACCATAATATGATACACAGTGTTACCGATATGACTCCAAGTGTGACTTTTTATTTAAGATTGACATTAATTTTAGTAAAAAGGAAAAGTAACATACTCAAAACCAAGAAAACACATTCATATTGTTTTTATAATTTATAAAAAGGATCTATACATAATTTTGGATGTGTAAGAATCTTCCTCACCTCAATCTGATACATGGTGTGCCTGATATAACAAAAAGTGTGTCTTTTTATTTAACATTGGCATTAATTTTATCAAAAAAGATAAGTGACATACTCAAAACTAAGCAAAAACATTCATATTATTTTGATAATTTAGTAAAATTATCCTTAAGTCATTTTTGACATGTAGGAATAAACCAAACCTCAATCTGATGAATGGTGTGCCCGGTATAACTCAAAGTATCAGTTTAAAATTGACATTTTAGTTCAAAAAGAGTGTCACTCACTGAAAACCAAGAAAACATTATTGAATTGTCTCAAAAATTTATTAAAATGATTCATAATTCATTTTTGATGTATAGGAATTAGTATTATATCAAACCGACAAACGATGTTGTTGGTATGACTCAAAGTGTGTGTTTCTAGTTTAAAATGACATTTTAGTAAAAAAACACAAATGACATACTCAAAACTAATTAAACACATTATATTTATTTTAATACTTTAGGGAAACAATCCATAAGTCATTTTTTATGTGTAGGAATCAACCTCATCTCAATTTAATGCACGGTGTGATCGGTATGAGTCCAAGTGTATATTTTTATTTAAAATTGACATTAATTTTAGTAAAAAAGACAAGTGACATACTCAAAACCAAGAAAACTCATTTCTATTATTTTTATAATTTTTTAAAATGATCCATAAGTCATTTTTTATGTGTAGGAATCATATTCACCTCAATCGGATGCATGATGTGCCCGATATGACTCAAAGTGTCTGTTATCAGTTTAAAATAAACATTTTAGTTTAAAAAGTGTGTCACTCACTAAAAAACAATAAAACATGCTCAGATTATCTTGATAGTTTAGGAAAGTGATTCATACATAATTTTTGACATGTAGGAATCAGTCTCATGTCAAACTGACACACGATGTGACTGATATGACTCAAAGTGCGTCTTTTTAGTTTAAAATGACATTTTAGTAAACTACACAAGTGACATGCTCAAAACTAATAAAATGCATTCAGATTATTTTGATACTTTAGTAAAATTATCCATAATTCATTTTTGACATATATAAATTTATTTCATGTAAATATGATACACGATGTGGTCGATATGACTCAAAGTGCGTGTTTTCAATATATAAGTACCATTTTAGTTTAAAACGTGCATCGCATTACCAAAACCAAGAAAACAAGATCAAATTGTTTTTTCATCGTTTTATCTTATAATAATTAATTAATTTCTTTATAATTTTTATCTTATACTTATTTATTTTATTTTCACAAGGATAATTCTTGAAGATGAACAAGAAATGGTGGGGCATGCAAGAATCAACCGCAACTCAGTCTAATACATGGTGTTTCTAATATGACTCAAAGTTTAGTTTAAAATTGGCACTTTATGTTTAATTTATTTTTTTATAGTATTATTAACTTAAGAATTTATTCCTTATATAGGTGTATTATTTTTCTCGAGCTAGGGTGGATTGTTTGTTAATAGCATGACCGGGGGTCAGGGGCCAATGAAAAAGGAATATTTTTGATTTTTAACACCTATGATGATTTTTACTTACTCATATAATTATAAAAAAACAATGTATGAAATGTCGATAATATAGTTTTTTTTCTTATGTTTTTGTTGTAAATTTTATTTCATTTAAATTATGTATTTTCAACCCATTTTTTGTTGTTATTTTTACTATAATAGTGTGCTATAAATTTAAAAGCACACTGAAATATGGCCCTTTATCATCACTAATAAAAGATATGGTAAAGGAACCCTTTATCATCAATTTTTATAGAGATGATAAATTGTGCCTTTATCAGTGATTTTTTATCACTAATAAAATCTTAGGTATTTTCATCACACTCCAGTAGTTAGCACTTTTTTTGTGCTAACAATGGAAAATTTTAGTGATGTTAAAGGCATGCTTTTTAGTAGTGATATTATTATCTTATCTGGTTTGGATAACCAATATATGCGAAAGAATCAAATCAAATTAAAAGTGAAACAAATATCAACACATGAAAAACTAAATGACCCCACTAGCTTTGAGGCTAGTCATTCCCCTCAACTACATACCTTACACGATGTAATCAATTTTTTCATTACTATTTCTCCAAAATGTGAATTAAAAAACTTATGATAACTTTATATTACTAAAATTATTATGAGTAAAGTTCTATGTGATTTCTATCTATCAAAACTCACACATCACCTTATTGTAAGGGGTATGGTTTATAATATCCCGAGATACATGCTACATAACAAAGAACCCCCAAAAGATCACATGATAGTGGGGATTGAAGTAGCTCAAGAGCTGTGTGTTGAGTTGCCTATTCCACTTGATTATCTGAATATTAAAATGGTCAATGAAGCTATTGGAACATTCATATCATGGTTGTCTAATTAAATAAAGATATATGAGGTATGACCTTAACATTTTTTTTTTCAAATGAAAAACCTATAATAGTTGATGAAAAAATGTCTAAAGTGAGGTATTCTATTACAGATTAATAAAACGATGGTGAAATGGAAGGTAAGATCAAGACAATATAGTGAATCAACCAAGAAAACAAAAAGGACCTTCCAGGAATATCTTCTCCCCTCTAGTTACACTATAATATATATTAACATTACAAGTTCGTGCAGACACCAAATTCAAAGATTTAGATATTTCCTATATTAAATATGAATAATTATTTGGAAATTTCATTACATATGTGGTTGGTATCAAGATTATAAATGAGATTCTCAAGTTTGAATGGCTAAGAATCTCAGTTTTCAATACATACATGAGGTACATTTTCATAATTCGTCTATCCAAAAAATGATCTACTATGTTCATTAAATTTAATAACTATTCATATTTTATATAGGTATTTATATTACTACTATATAAAAGGAAAACCCAATGAAGTAAAATTTGGATTCATTAATCTCTATATCATTTCTATGTAAGACTGTAATATAATCATATAAAATATATATATTTTTCATTACTTATTTGATTTTCTTTTTTTAAGAAGCACTGGATGTTGATAGTAATCAATTTGGATACCCCAAATACTTATTTTTTGGATCCAATGCATGGATTTCTATCAAACCGACCACACATGATGTGTATTATGAATTGTTAATGCACTATAATCAATATTTTACAGATAAACTTCAAATTTTATGTTTTAGTTTGTGTTTTAATGAGAATTTTGTTATGATAGGATGATATATAAATATAGGATAAATCATGGAATGGGGTCAATCACTGAACATAAGAAGTCTATCGATTTCTTCAAATGGAAATAAATTAAGTTATATATAAAAATATTAACTATCAAAACATATTTGAAAACAATTTACTTATTTTGGTAAATATTTTTGCAGTGTCATAAGAAAGATAATGGTAATGATTAAGGAAAATACATTTTAAATTTTATGAAAGATATCATATACCATCAAAAGACTAGCATCCTTGAATAGGTAATTTATAAAAGTAATTAAAATTTCATTAAAAATATTTCTTAATCATTTGTTAGTTTATTTTTTCTTGGTACTACCAAGATTTCCAACAATCTACATAGTCAAAAGAAGAAGTAAATTTGTTTAGAGATGATTAGGAAGAGTACATGGTGTTGGAATGTTTATCAACATCAAATTTAGGTGATTACTTATTTTTTTTGTGATCTAGTATAGACTATAACCTTATAAATATATTTGGTATGTGAAGCATTAGTATTGGAATTATTATATATTATTTTTGATCTATTTCTCAAGGAGAAGTATAATAGAAAAAATCAATTTGTTTAAAAATTAATTGGAAAAATACATGGTACTAGAATTTATATAAACATCATGAAGAGGTGACTTCCTACTACTTATTTAGTTAATTTTATCATCATTTTATCTAATTTTTTTAGATAACTTCCTTATCATTTTTATCTGATACTTATTTTGTTAAATTTACACATTATTTCAAAACACATGTCATGAGCACAAAACCAAGAAAAAATCATATTATTTTGAAACTTTTAGACAGCGGTCCATAAGTCATTTTTGATTTGTAGGAATTAACTACACATAAATTGGATACACGATGCAGTCGGTATGACTCGAAGTTCGTGTTTTCAATACAAAAGTGTCATTTTAGTTTGGAATGCGTATCACATAGCTAAAACTGAGAAAACTAGATAGATTTGTATTCAAAATTTAGGACAATGATCAATAACTCATTTGTAAAATGTAGGAATCTATCGCATGTCAATATGACACCCAATGTAGTTGGTATGACTCTAAGTCTATGTTTTCAATATAAAAGTTTCATTTGAGTTTAAAACATGCATCACATAGTCAAAATTGAGAAAATGAGCTCAGATTATTTTTAAAATTGAGGAAAATGATCCATAATTCATTTTTCACAAATAGTAATCTATCGTACATCAATATAACACATGATGTAGTTGGTATGACTCCAAGTACAAGTTTTCAATACAAAAGTGTCATTTTAGTTTAAAACACACAACAGATAGCCAAAATTGGCAAAAAGAGCTTAGATTGTTTTCAAAAAATAGTATAACAATTGATAATTCATTTTTTACATGTAGGAATTAACCGCACATCAATATGACACCTGATGTGGTCGGTATGACTTGAAGTGAATGTGTTTTAATATAAAAGTGTCATTTTAGTTTAAAATGTGTGTCGCATCACCAAAACTGATAAATCAAGCTCAGATTGTTTTCAAACTTTAGTAAAACTATCCATAATTCATTTTTCATGCTTAGTTATTTACCGAATTCCAATCTAGTACACGATGTGTTTGATATAACTCAAAGTGCATGTTTTCAATATAAAAGTGTCCTTTTAGTTTCAAATTCATCTCATAGAAAAAACTTATAAAATTAGCTTGTATTGTTTTCAAACTTTAGTAAAACAATCCATAATTCATTTTTGAAATATATTAATCAACCACATGTCAATCTGACACCCGATGTGGTCATTGTGACTCGAAGTGCATGTTTTCAAGACAAAAATGTTATTTTAGATTAAAACACCCATAAAATAGCCAAAAATAAGAAAATGAGATCATATTATTTTCAAAATTTATGAAAACAATCAATAATCCATTTTTGACATGTAGTAATTAACCGCACATCAATCTGACACTCAATCTGGTCGGTATGACTCGATGTGTGTGTTTTCAATATAAAAGTGTCATTTTAATTTAAAATGTGTTTCACATCATCAAAACTGATAAAATGAGATCATATTGTCTTAAAAATTTAAGAAAAAACTCTATCATTCATTTATGATATGTAGGAATTTACCTCGCATTAATATGATACTCGATGTGGTCGGTATGACTTGAATTGCATGTTTTTAATATAAAAGTGTTATTTTAGTTTAAAACACACATCAAATTTCCAAAACTGAGGAAATGAGATTATATTGTTTTAAAACTTTAGAGAAACAATCGATAATTCATTTTTGGTGTGTAAGAATTGACCGCATGTCAATTTGACGCTTGATGTGTCTGATATGACTCAAAGTGCATGCTTTCAATATAAAAGTGTCATTTTAGTTTAAAACACATGTCACACCACCAAAACAAAAACAATGAGGTTGTATTATTTTCAAACTTTAGTAAAATGATCCATAATTCATTTTTCATGTGTAGGAACTGACCACACACCAATCTGACACATGATGTTCTCAATATGACTCAAAGTATGTGTTTTCAATATCAAAGTTTCATTTTAGTTTAAAACGTGTCACATAACCAAAAACAAGAAATGATCTTGGATTACTTTCAAACTTTTTTAAAATGATACATAATTCATTTTTAACGTGTAGTAATTGACCACATGTCAATCCAACACCCGATGTGGTCGGTATGACTCTAAGTGCATGTTTTCAATACAAAAGTGTCATATTAGTTTAAAATACACATCAAATAGAAAAAACTAATAAAACAATATCAAATTATTTTCAAACTTTAGGAAAATGATAATTAATTCATTTTTTATGTGTAGGAATTGACCTCACATCAATCTAACACCCAATGTGGTCAGTATGACTCGAAGTGTGTGTTTTTAATAGAAAATGTCATTTTAGTTTAAATTGTACATCACATAGGAAAAATTGAGCATAAAAAGATCATATTAATTTAAAAATTTAGGAAAATAATACATGATTCATTTTTCATGTGTTTTAATTGACCACATGACAATCTAACACGCGATGTGGTTGGTATAACTTGAAGTACATGTTTTCAATATAAAAGTGTCATTTTAGTTTAAAACACACGTCAAGTAGCCAAAACCGAGAAAATGAGATCAAACTATTTTCAAACCTTAGGAAAATGATCCATAATTCATTTGTTATGTGTAATAAGTTAATTCAAATCAATGTAACACATGATATGATGGGCATGACTCTAAGTGTGTGTTTTCAATATAAAGATGTCATTTTAGTTTAAAACATGCATCAAATAGCCAAAATTGAGAAAACAAGATTGGATTGTTTTCAAACCTTAGGAAAATGATCAACAATTCATTTTTTATGTGTATAAATTGATCGGACTTCAATTTGACACATGATGTGGTCGGTATGATTCGAATTGTGTGTTTTCAATAAAAAGGTGTGATTTTAGTTTAAAACATGCATCACATAGGCAAAACTGAGAATAACAAGCTTGAATTTTTTTCTTGTAATTTTATCTTCCTTATCATTCTTATCTTATACATATTTTGTTAATTTTCATAGAGATAATTCTTGATTATGGAAAATAAATGGTTTGATATTTGAAGGCTTGTTCTCAAAAATCAAGTTTTCTTGAATTGGCTCGCATTCGTAGTGAGTTTTTTCATCACCACATATGCGATCCAATTTGATAGAACCTTATTTTGACAAAAAAATAAATTTTTTTATGTTTAAGAATCAATTGTAACTCAATATGATACACGGTGTTCCTTTTATGACTCAAAGTATATGTTTTTAGTTTAAAATTGACACTTTTTGTTTAATTTATTTCCTTATAGTATTACTAACATAATAATTGTTTTCTTATATAGGTGAATTATTTTTCTTGAGTTGGGGTGGTTTTTTCAAAAACTAATAGCATTATCGGGGGTCAAGTCCAAATAGAAATGAACATTTATTTTTTTGAATGTATGTGATAATTTTCAATTACTCATGTTATTGTACAAACCAATGTTTTAAAAGACTATAATATTTTTTTGTATTTGCGTTGTAAATTATTTTCAATTAAATTCTATATATGCTCTTTTATTTTCTTCTATATTTTCTACTGCAGTGTTCTATAATTTTAATATAACACTGAAGTAGTATTCCCCTTTATCAATTATAAATAAAAGCACTGATAAAGGGGTTCCTTTATCAGTGCTTAAAGAAGTGATGATAAATGTGGCCTTTATCAACACTTTTCTATCACTGATAAAGGCCTAGGTATTTTAAGGGTAATCTTATTTTTAGTGATTTTTTTCACTGATAAAGGCCTATTGTAGCATTTTTAAAGGCCTTATATGTAGTAGTGTTAAGTGATGAGCACTTGGGAGAGTCTGATGCTGACCCAGGAAGAGAATTGTCTCCACTAGGTATTAGCCCACACCGGGCACCTCTAAAATCTCTGATAGCATCGAGATGAAAGAGGCTCATGCAGAAGTAGCTGATGTCAAAAAATATCCATGCAAGAGTGTGAAAGAGGTAAATTGTTCATTGAGAAGCTCCTAAAATATATGATAGATTTATGTCCATCACTTCCATCAGAGGTTGTTGTGGTTTTGTATACATGTATGTCAACAATTTTCTCCTTATATGATGCACTAGGTGGTAGAGATGATGGTCCTAGTAGTGGTCAATATGATGGCATTCTTAGTGGTGATGATTATGTTAAAGATGATGATACTGATGAATAAGTTCATGATGTGAGTAATGATCATTGTGGTGGTGGTACTGATAAGTTAGATATTATTCCCCTACACTTTTTGCTTGATATTTATGAGACAATTTTGTGGATAGTGTTTGATGACTAAAATTGATTGTGTATATGTGTTATGATTTGTTCTTTAAGTTATCAACTGATTAAATGTAAAATATAGAGTATATGTGTTGTTTTAAATGAATATCATGAGTGGTTGAAAACATGATTTTATTTAAAGGTTGAAATATATATCTTGCAGAGTGGGTGGAGGCATATTTGGTAGCTCATTAGTGTGGGAGCCAATACCAATGGTTTTGAAAATCGTTGGTACCAACACATTTTAGCAGCATATACCAATGGTTCTAATATAATCTTTGGTATAGAGATATAGTGACGGATCACTTTCCAATAGTTCTGGAAGTTGTTGGTATGTTCTATACCAATGGTTTTTAGGCTAATACCAATGGTTTAAAACCATTGGTATAGGGAAAATTTTTAGTAGTGTATGCTCACAACATAAAGGGTGGACCTTCTTAGATATGATCACAACATAAAGGGTGTTACTTCTTGAATATGATCACAATATAAAAGGGTGGGCCTTCTTATATATGCTCATGACATGAAGGGTGGTACTTCTTGGATATTCTCACAACATGATGATTCCAAGTTCTTCTGTTTTGTGCCATAATTCCTTTTTATGGTATGTTTCAATGGCATGCCACATTTCTATTTCATATGCTTATGATTATTCTCTATGGATCATGTTTATTATCTCACTCTTATGTCATGGTACATCTTTTTCATTTGACATTACATGTCCTTATATCATCACATATGGACAAATATTATTGTTTCATGTTCTTTTTAATAGGATATTTCTCCCATACTCATATTTTCTTATATTCTTAGGATTTAAACCTTGATTAAATATTGTTGTATTTTTTTCCCTTACTGAGCATTTGATCTCACCCCATTCTTATGTTTTCATTCCTCAGGTTCTAAATATGAGTATAACTTATGAGAATTCTAGAAGGGGGGCTAGTGTGGTTTGATTATGGAGAAATGTTTACAAGTATCATAAAAATAAGTTGCTTATGTAGCTAATCCTCAAAAATATTAAACCGTTTGTTCTTGGGATTGTGTGATTATTTGTGAGATGTAATGTTTAACTTATGGAAATTTTGTAAAATAAATACATGTTTAGCTTGTTTTAACTCAATTTGAATCAAATTAAGTATGTAAATAAAGTATTTTTAGCACCAGGTCTGAGAATGTAGGTTTGGGCACCTCAGGCATGACCACCCCCTTCACAGTGTAACACTCTATTTACAAAGATGCACCCCAAAACTGTGTCCACCCATTATGATGTGGTTGGGTGCCTCACAGCGCAACCCTTCACCATTGCACGCATGACATACCCCCTCAACCACTGTTCACTGTGTAACGCATGGGTTTCAGTGTGAACAACTATTATCCCCTAAAAGTAATCTCATGCATCTCCTCACCACACTATAATCCCCTGTGTTGTGATGTGGTCTTCTACATGTAGTATAAATTCAGCCCAATCCTGGGATTAATCCTCAAATAAAAACTTCTAACCATCACCAACACCTCTAATACCCATAATTCACCAAACACGGGGTTTGGTAAAAATTTAGATGAATCTACACCTCAAAATAAGTGGGTTGTTACATAAATATTCATATTATTTTATATTCTAATTGTGCTACTTGTATTTGGAATAGGATCCATAAAATTACTTTTTCTATTCTTTATGAATATTATTCCCATTTTTCTCCCCTTATGAATCGGAATAATCACTTAAGAGGAGATATTTTTCAATTTTATTATGTTCTTGTATGGATTATTTGAAAAAAAATGGAATGGAGAACTTATGAATCATAAATTTATTCCTAATTTATTATGGTTCCAATGTACTTGGTGAACTTTAAATTCATAGAGGACAAAAAATAATTGTTTTATAGGGAGTAATGTTTTGGATCTTTTATTGAAATGATCTAATCTTGAGGCTTGATGGTTTAGGATTAATGTTTATGCATCTATTTTAATTGTGTTGTGAGGTGATACTTTCTTAGTTAGAATGAATTTTTATGGAAATATTATCTTTGTGGTAGTAAAGATTTCATAAGTTTCTTAAGATTATTCCAATTGTAGAATCTAAAACTATTATGTACATCAAAGACTCAATGTTGGACCCATTGTATTTTTTAATCTAACTTTCATCTCATAAATCTTCTAGTAAAAATTATTTGAGATTTATGATTAACCAAATTTTTATTGAGTGTCAAGATATTGCATTTCATAGTTTTTAATTTATGTAAATGGAATATCGGATGTAGATTAATCCTAACCTTCAATATCAAATTTTAAAATCTTTTATATATACTAAATCTTGTAAATTTTATTACATGTGTCACCTCGGCAACAATCCTCCATTATGTGTCTCCCTCCCCTTTAATTTTGCTCACCCTCCCTACATTACCACTCTCCTAAATTGCTCCCCCACTCCCCAACTCTCCTCCCCACAATCCCATCTCTACATCCCCTCCCTGAGGTCATCATCCCCAGCTCCACCTCTTATCCATCCCTCTCCCCTCCTCCCCTCCCCCATCTTCCCCCCTTTCCATCCTCTATCTTACCTCTACCTCTATCTCTGACTCCAACTCCATCACTTCCTCGATTCTTCCTCTACATCAATATCCACTTCCTCCACTGCATCTGCATCGATATTCACCTCCTTCACTGCCCCTACATCGATCTCAGCCTCCTCCACCACCTCTTACTCAGTCTTTACCTCTGACTATGCCTTTGCCTCCTCCATCACCTCCACCTCCACCTTTGCCAACACCTCTTCCTTCACCTCCACCTCCATCGCCCCCAAACCCTTCTCATCCAAAATCATCTCCTCCAAAACCAACTTCTTCATACCCTTCTCCTAAAAATATTTATCCCTCTATTTCCCTTTACTCTTTACCCCACCCTCCCAAATTATTCCTATATTGAACCACTTACAATAAATATCTTCCTCTATGCACCGACCAATCCAGCCTCGCGAAATACTACCATGATTCCGACCAACTTCTGTTCACTATAAAATTCTATTCCATCCTATTGATATGTCATCACCAATAACTATGTATGAATTTCCAAACCCTAGAATGTATTCTTCATTCATTTAGATCTTCTACCATATACATCACTATATAACCTTAAGTAAGAATATTTTTTACTCCATATCACGTTTCATATTTTCTTTCATTCCAATCTTACCACTAAAACCACACACAAATTAATTCTCCCACCTTCCACTATCTTTAATTTCAAGTTTGAGAAATTATATCTAGAAATTGGGCATTTTTTCTAGATAGGCATACTACTCTCTTCCAAGTACCTGCTAAATCCAAGTATCCAGACACCACGGCCACCATCTCGATGGTATGGAATTCTGAAAAAATAATATTCTTCTGATTGATTTTCCCCATCATTATTACATTGTATTTATCACTATGTTGATCACCTTTGATGTTTTTTATACTATATTCCTTCTAATTTATATTTAGATCTTTCATTTTCCTCTTTACTTTTTAAATTGAGTTTATTAGGTGTAACTTCTCAACATCATTTATGTTTTTCATCTTTGAATTTTTTTTTGTGAACTCACTCTAGGTATATTTATATATTATACCCTATTACTTTTAACAAATTGAAAAAAATTCCTAGATATTTTTTATATTTATTTTTTAATTGGAACACAAGCTGATGCACCTCAAAAATTACTTTAGGTTGCTGGCACTATTTTCTATGAACTGCCTATCTCCAAATATATTTATTTATATTTATATTTATATTTATATTTTATTTCATATATTTTTTTATTTTTTCTAATACATTATATACTGACAAGTATTAATATCATAATTGTGATAGCATAATAAACCTACAAATATGTCTTAGGTGTATTTCAATTAGCATTCAGTTTTAATGAAGAGATATTACAATGGAAATTAATAAGGTTGCAAAAGAAAAATGTTGTCCATAAAGGTATATACATTATTATCCATATTATAATTCATCTATATACATATATATCATCAACTATATATATTAATCACATTATTAAATGATAGATACATGAACTATATCAATTTATTTACATTTAAATAATGAAGCAACACACGTTATTTGAATGGATACATTGTTATGTACTGATATTGACTTGTAATGTTATAATCGCTAGTCATTATCAACTATATTGGTGCATGGATTCCTTTTTTTATTTAAAAGGTGTCTATTTTTAATTCTTGAATGATTCCTTTCAATTTTTCTAAATACATATCTGAAATGATTATTATGTCAAAATAAGCTTCATTTTTGTCCAAAATTGTATTCTTATTCTTTTTACACCCAAAACATATGGATATTATTCTCAATTATTCTCTTGAATAATTGAAAAAAATTTCTTCTTTAAAAAGGATGTTGTGGGCTTATTTATATCCAATAAGTTTAGTTCACTGAATTCCCTTTGCCCCTCTAAATATGGGGATATTCTAAAGCATGAACAAAATACTAATCTTTATGAAATGATGTCTCAAAAACCCCATCCATATATTATTGATCAATACCACTATTGTAACAAAATAATTCTTCAACCACAATTTCTAGGTTAGTTTAATTATACTCTGCACCATATTTATTATATGAGTTTTTTTCATCATTGATATGTATTCATATTCTATTTACAGTCGGTGTATTTTATACTATTTTAACACAATAGATATTTCTAAATTAAAGTTAAAATATGAATCTGAGGAGTTGTTATTAAACATATCATCGATAGGTTATTGAGGATGTAACACCCTCGGTTTAAGGTATTTTATTGTTTTATTATATATATTTTATTATAAGAGGTTTTGGATTGGTTTTAGAAAGTTCTGTAGGGTTTTTTGGATGTTTTATTGGGAAGCTTGGTTCTATAGAGGTTCATATTTTTTTATCAGTTTATATTTTTGTTCAATTATTTCATATTATTTTCATACAGGTGCGTCTTTTTTCTATACAAGAACCTATTTTTTTGTTCATATAGGTAACTATATTTTATGTTTTTCTTATTAGTTCATATTTCTTTTATAGTTGATTCCAGTTCAATATACAAGTTCATGTTTTTTCAATTTTTTTAAAATTTTTACCCCTTTTTTATTATTTTTATTCTTATTTTTTCATACAGGTTGATATTTTTTTTAAACAGGTTCATATTTTTTCATATTTTTTCACACATCTTCATATTTATTAAAAAACTAATCAGTTTCATTTAAATATACAAGCTTATATTTTTTCATTATATATATATATATATATTGTGAACAATAATTTTTATACATGTTCATATTTTTTTGTTATTGTATGAACAAGTTCATATTTTTTCATATATGGTCGTTATTTATATGAAAAGTTTTGTTATTTTTTTCTTACTAAGAATGAAACAACTAAAAAAATTAGAGGTGTAACTATAAACATCATTCTCCAGGATGATTTCTCTGAACAAATGAGCTCTATCTTGAATGACAACTCATCATCAAACATTATAGTGATGCAACCAATTTGTGCAAAAGGGCCTAGTAGTGTGTTATTCCAAATATCAATGTTCCATTTATAATAACTAATATAATAAATATTATTATTTATTCAATTGTATATTTTCCAAATAATGTCTTATAGATTCTGAAATTGTTACTCCAAGCCTGTATGGGATGAAATTGATGTTTAATTTTGGCATTCCATATGTGGAAACATCCAAATTTCGGTGATTTATTATGTATAATCAACATGTATAAATTATCTGAAACCAATTCTCATCTACTTGATTATTCACATTATTTAGATTCAGTTCTACTATAAAAATATGATATATTTATAAACTATGTAATAATTGTTCATATATTTGTATATTCATGATCTTCAATTTCAGGTGAACACCACTATCATCTTTCCAACTTATTAATCTAACATCAACATCACTTGTGACTACATATTCAACTTCACTAATATTTTTCATCAACAATTAGTCTGAGATAAGAATCTTCAGTCCAATGTGTGATATCTTTTATTTTTTGTCTTATTTATCCTTAGATTATTCCTGTATAAAAATCTTGGTGATGAATACTTTTAATTTTGGTTACTAAGAAATCCACATTTGTATTTTATTTTTCATTTGTTCCTTTATATTATTCCACATTTTTCTTTCATTTTTTGTTTTTCATTTTTCAATCTAAATGTGCTTGTTTTTTAAACTTTGTTTCTTCACTTACATTGAAATGCGAGTTTAGTCCATTTGTATTGAGATATAGATTTTGAAAACATGATACATGCATGATATATAATTCATGACATTACGATAACATCTACTTCCTGCAATAGAGTTTTAGAAGATAACTATTTGCTTTACAATCAAGTTCAAGTCCTTAAATTTATGAAACATTCTTCTTCTTCTTATTGTTTTAGGGTTTCAATATTTTTTATTATTTTATATAGGAACCCTTAGAGTTTGTTATAGATTTGAGAACTTTTCACATGGTCAACCATATTTTCATTCTACTATAGATTATATTGTAAGAAATGAAAATACTATGATTCTCAACCCTTTAAAGCCTAGAAAATATGGAATAAGGGTGTTTACATTCAATAAATTCTTCAAGACAAATGTGCACTGAGTATTTTCTTTTATAAATGAAAAAATATGATGCATTTTTTTTACAATTTCTTACTATGACCGCATTATGATTTCTTATTCAAGTTTTCTTTTTATAGAATAATGAAAACACATTCATTTTTGGGCATATATTTTATTTTTTCATATGTTTAACAAATAATTTTAAACCATCTGTGTGTATACTATTTTCATAATATTTTATTGATTAACTTTCATTTTTTATTGTATGTAATTTTTTTCAATTCTTCTCAATAAAAACTATTGCATATAGTTAGATTTATTTTCTTATCCAAAAAAATCATTGGTGTAACGCCCTGAACCTAGAAGCCTAGAGTCGGTGAATTATTACGTATCATTGGCATGATCACAAAATATCAAGTCTCGAAAGATCGATTAGTTTAGTAGCCTTTAAGTACTAGATACATTCATAAGGTTTACATTACAGCATAAAATGAAAAACTACAACAACATTATTTCCAAAGACCACACTCATATCCCCTCAGACTATCCCTGTAGGTCAGTCATAAAATACTTATTCGCATCCTGGAAAACATAAAACATATAAAGGGGTGATATCATATGCTCAGTAAGGATAACAATATAGCAGAAACTTCATAAATAAGTATAAACATTTAAGGCAATGTATAAGACTAAAACAAAAGCCTTTTAAACTTGAAATTAAGCATAATATGGAAAAGATAAAATCAAATAATTCCATTTACTTACTCACATGGATATTCGACTAGTCGAATAATCACATGAAATATCAATAGACACTTTTATAATGATGGAATGCATAATACCAGACTTTCATAACCACATAGTCAAGGCTTTGTACCAAGACTACAAATAAGATTTTGTCAAGGCCTTGTTCTAAGACACTAGTTTTTCTCATGAGACCTACCGATGCATCGAGGAGCTATAGTGGGCTCCACCTGTCACTTACTAAGTCCAATGCATTCCTCATATGAACAGGTTTAAACATAACATAAACATTCGTATTAAAACTAGCATACGAAATATCAATACTTTCTCCATAAACCATGAATGGTATAAAATTAACACATCCATAGTCAAGCATATCACAAAACCATCAATACTAAATAGAAACTTTTTATCATAACAAAACAACTTCAAATAAGCTTAAAATCCATCAAAGGATATTGACATAGATGAAATCAAAACTATTTGAGAGAAATATCTCTTTTTTTTAAATCATTTAAAAGTCACATAATTATAAAAGAAAACATTTAATTTGAAAATATTCTTATAAGATTGTAAGGGAAGCTTCGATGATTTTATAAGGGTGGAAAATAACCGCACCCGTCGTATAAGTTAAAAAAACATTCTTACCTTAATTTTGTCGAAAAGTTTAAAAAGGAACTTGTTTGGAAAACGGCGGAAAGATTTCTTTATAAACATATTATAAATATTCAAACAAGGGTATAAATGAATTTAACCCATAGTCTGTAAAATAGTAAGAATGTTTTAAAATACATTTTTAAGAAGCATGGATGTGGATGATAAAGAGGTCCTAGTAGATAATTACGTACAAACAACCTCGGATAATGAAGAGATTGTAGAATTAACCCTTACGTTGCACTTTTCCTTGATCGAGGGTAGGTTAACCTCCTGTATAATAGTTAAATCATTGTTATTAAATTATACAAGAATCATATATATTAATATGATATCATATAAGATCTTTTAACATTTTTTTGTTAATAATATCTTAGTATTATCGTCGTTTAGGGTGTTAACTGATTCATTTTCCATTGTATGCTTTGTTATGTGAGTCATATTTGTTATGTATGGGATGTATCTTATTCATATACAGAATTATATCAAGTCTTTAAACATTATTTTTAATCGTTAAATGAAAATTAGTCTTGAATGGATACGATGGGGAATGAATCTCATCACGTTCGTGGAGACGGTAATCCGTACGTACGCACGAGTGACAATATCATTCTTTTGATATTAAAATCTTATATAATTGGTTGGTATATCATATATATAAAGTATCATTATCATGTTATATTTATTATCCACATCAATTATACATAATTATTATACCCATTCAAATAATAATGTATTGAATAACAACTACACCACAACGTGGAGATGGTAAGTCGTACGTACGCACGTATGGTGACATGTCATTCAAATGATAGATATAATAATGAATATGGTAGTACCATATTTATAATAACATTACATTATATAGAAGATACTGAATTTATTATTTTATAATTGAAACAAAAACTAAAGATTAAGTGGAAGAAGAAAGGAACTTGAAAGAGGTGATGAAATATTTACCTCTTCTTCAGGTTCTTCCTTTTGATTTGATCAAAATGGATCCTTAAGTTGGATTTCTGACTAAAGGAAGGCCTCTAGGATGAAGTGAGAAAATTTGAGAGGATATTTGGGTAGGGGTTGGTTGATCCAAATGTCTTTGAATGTGTGAATTAGAGAGAAGGTGGAGTGCCCTTTTATAAGAGAGGTGAGGGGTACCTTAGGAAAAGCTAGAAATATTATTTTATAATAAAATCATTTTCAGTTTTTAATGGATCCAAAGTAGATTATTTAAAGGCTAAGGTGGGGATGGGTCTAAAACCACTCAACCAATAGGTTTTATATAGGTTTGGTTCATTATATTAAACTTGTTTTTTAGATTTAACTCTTAGTTAAATAGTTTGACATTTACCATGTCTCTTTGTATTTTTATATTATATGGCTAATAAACTCACTATATACTTCCAAGAAAACCCCAAGTGGTTCATTAATAATACACCTACCATTATATAAGTCTTTTGGCCGAACCATAGATTTTTATGAATGGAATATAAATTAATAATATAATATTTGTTTTAAAAACTCTTTTATGTCAATTTTGACACTATTTGGTATTTTGTTTTTTCTAAATTTATAACAGCATTATTACTTCAAAAAAATTCATCTAACCAACCCTAATATGTAATATTAACCTAGAAATTTTCGGAATTTATAAAAAGTCTCAAATTACATTTATTTAGATATTTAAAATATCAATTATTTTAATATTTCATTAATAAGGTAATTACTGCATCACCATTGTGTCATAAATAAATTAAATTATTTAATGTCTAAAAATTATAAATAAAATACCATTATATAGAAAATACTTTTATATTTCTAATGAATATTTATAATCCAATTTATCTTATGTATAACCCTATATTAAAAATGTTTTATTTATTAAACTTTGATTTTAACTCTTTTAACTCTTCTTTGAATTAAATAATAATAAATGTCTTAATCTAATTCAAGTGAACCAAATTGGTTCATATTTTATTCCTAAGGTTGTTTTTGGTCTAATTATACATATCCAATAGAATTAGGATATGTGTTAAGGTAATATTAATATCATTTTTACCCTTAATTACCCTATTTACTCTTAACTATGGTAAATAAAAGTAAAAAGTTACTATTCACAAAAAAAATATTTTCATCTTATTGAACCACATTTTACTTACTGATATAAATCGTGTCTCTTGGATTTTTGAGATTAAACTCACAGAAGCGGAAAAATTAAGTTTTATGTAAATTTTCAAATGCTCCTAGGAGGTGGGTAAAAGATGGTAAAAAGTTCAATGAAATTTTTATATATCAAAACTTATTATAAAATGGCTCCAATGAATTACATTGAACTTATATAGGTATTATGTATCTATTTTGACCTAAAATAAATTTAAATAAAATAAATAATTATTTAAATAAAATGTCGCTTTTAACCAATAACTCAGTGTTTTTCACTATTCATCGAAAATTGAATTTTTTCAGAAAAATACCAAAATTTCACCCTAATATAATTTTGGTATTCTGAATTCAAAAATTAAGTCTATTTTACCAAATTAAAAACATAGAAGTTACATTTATTAATTTAAAATTAATTCTCGTTGTCAAAACCAAAAAGCATGTTTTTAAGAAATAATAACTAACAAAAGATTTATACTTGTTTATGTTCAATTTCAAAGTGAAATTACTTAAAATGACCATCATTAGATTAAATGGTAAAAATATAATATAATTATAATTCCAAACCATTAAAATGTATAATTCAACACTATAAATTATTTTTATTAAAAAAAATCAGTTAAAATATAGTATTTTTCACTATTCACCCAAATATGAAAGTTATCAGAAAAACACCAAAATTTTATTGAAACTAAATTCTTATGTCTCGATTCTAAATAAAAAGTTTATTTTGTCAAATAAAATTTATAGAAGTTTCAAATATTGGATTTAAAAATGATTTTCCATTAAAAGGCGGTAAAATTGCATTTTTTGAAAAATACTTCTTTTATCTGAAAAAAATGAATTTGTTCTTACATTATGTCTAAGAAACTCATAATATGGATTATAAAATTATAATTATTATATAAATTTCAAAATTAAGTTAATACAATTCATAACCGCTTTTTAACGGCTAGTTTGGTAAGTCATGGTGTGCTTGAACTCAGTGTTGCGTGTAGTGCAAGTTATTGAATTACATTGAAGAAATAACATACTATGAAATCTTGGGGTGTTACATTCTTCACTCCTTAAATAAATTGCATCCTCACAATTTGAATTTTTTCTTCAAAAATAAAGGTTGAAAATAGAAAATACCTTTGTGGGAAAACCCACATTGGAAATTTGGTTAATAAAATTTAGTCTTAATAAGAGGAAAAGGGGAATGAAAAATTTACCACCAAATTATGATCTTGATTAGGAGAACATTGGTGGAAATTAGAGACACATAATTGGAGGAAAACGTAAATATTTATAAGGAGTGATTGAGGTCATCAGTCACAAACAATTGTAGAATTGAGGGCCACAAAGCCATCAATCTATGATGATTTAAAATATCATCGGTTCAACAAAACATAAGGTATTAGGATAACACATTTTTAGTTTTAAGATCCCTTACCTAAAGTTTAAGAATTAATTTCTTCATAGAATAAGAGAAGAAAAAAATAAATATATACTTGACAAGTATAGTTCCATCCTTTAACTAATTTTTACAACAAACTCGTCTTTCACTCTAAAAGATAATAGAACTTAAAAAATCTATTTATCATATTCATATAGGGTTCCAAAAAAAATTAATTTATAATTCATCTACCAAACCTTTTAAGAAAACTAAATTATTCAATATAGAACATCATGTGGGCCAGTGGTAGGTGATACACCCTTGTCGCCCTTCGGTTGCAGGTTCAAGTCTCGCGGCCTTGCCGGTCGTGACGGGTTGTCGCCTGACCTCTGGGATGTCCTTTTTATAGCAATCCAAAAATAATCTCAAACTAGAATTTTTCAAAATAATTCTGTCCAAACTCACAGTCCAAAATTTATAAGGAAGTTAAATAAAATGAAGATCCTATTTGCCACGTAATAACATGTGAACACCTTCATCATGTATTCTTTTAAAACACTACAACATCCTGAATTACCATAAAACCTTATTGATTACATTCATTCTCCCTTATTCCTTATAGAGTACTGGATATACTCCTTCTATCCAAAAATGTTGTAAACTCTAACAATGATGGAATATACAAATCATTAATCAGTTTCAAGGTAGTCAAGAATATCCAATATAATTTATCCAAATCAATCATGTATTATTTCAAAATCACTACCTCGGTATCAGAACCATATTATGGTTTATCTTTTTCTCAACCATATATTTTCCAAAAATTTAACCTGTTATTGAGTCACTTTTTTTAGTTCCACACAATCTCAAGTCCTTAATGAAATAGTACTACATTACAATCCTTATATAATCCATAATTATTATAACATATACATCATTAATACAATACTCAAATGACACAATACTTTAATAACAACATAAGAACTCTTAATCATTCCTCTTCATCTTCAGTAGTATCATAACTTGATTATTATCCAATAGCAGCATTTGGGGTATACTCTGATGATTTGGACATTGATTCGCATAGTGTCTCAACTCCTTGCAGATGAAGCATTGTATATTTGAAACTTTTTTCTTACCCTTGAAATCACATACTTGGTGTCATTTTTCTCCTTTTTCCACACTTATAACAAACTCTCATTCCCTTCAAGAATTTACCAAGGTGATTCTTTCCACAGTTATCACATATGGTAAAATTCTTCTTTTACCTCTTCCCTTTATCCATATTTCTCTCATCCATCCTTTTCTTCTCTTGCTTCCCTTCAAATCCATAGGACTTATAGAATTCTTTACTTATTTTATTAACACATGATACTATTTCTTCATATTTTGAGAATACCTGGGAGACTATTTCCCTTCTAAATGTTAGATTAATACCATGAAAGATATGATACTTCTTACTTTTTGGATCATACATATTGTTAGAGTTCACATTCCTTCTACTGGGCACCATTTTTATACAATGGCATACACTAGGTTAGTTTATGAATTGCAATGAATAATTCCAAACTTGTAAAATACCTAATGTAAATTGAACAGTTTGTGGATATAATCCATAATCATAAAAATATTTTCTTTGAGAAGTTATATACTCATAAACCCTTCATAGTTGTTTGTAAAGAAAATGAGAATTATCCTAAGCATATCCCCCGAGAGTGTCATAACCAAGAGTGAAGCAAGGCCCATTGTCGTGCACCAGTTCCCATTCGAGTCTAGATCAAAGAGGTGTTTCCAGGTTTTACCCCAAGGTACATCTGTGCCAGAGTCGCCTCTACCTACTCGTATCCAGATAGGGATGTATTTGCTTGGAAAACTCACAAAATCTCTACAGTACCAAAATTCTAGTAAGTTCTTCTATACTAATCCTCAAAGTCTATCTTAGGGCTATGTGCTCTAATCAGAGTTTATCTAAATCTAGTTTCCAAGGTTTGTACTAAACTTCCTCTGATACCAACTGTAACGCCCCGATCCCAGAAGCCCAGAGTTGGTGCATTATAACGTATCATTGGCATGATCACAAAAGATCAAGTCTCAAAAGATCGATTAGTTTAGTATCCTTGGAAGTACTAGATACATTCATAAGGTTTACATTACATCATAAAATGAAAAACTACAACAACATTGTTTCCATAGACCACACTCATATCCACTCAGACTATCCCTATAGGTCAGTCATAAAATACTTCTTCGCATCCTGGGAAACATGAAACATAGAAAGGGGTGAGCTCAGATGCTCAGTAAGGATAACAATATAGAAGAAACTCCATAAATAAGCATAAACATTTAAGGAAATGTATAAGACTAAAACAAAATCCTTTTAAACTTGAACTTCAGCATAATATGGCAAATATAAAATCAAATAATTCCATTTACTTACTCATATGGATATTATACTAGTCGAATAATCACATGCAATATCAATAGCCACTTTCATAATAATGGAATGCATAATGTCAGGCTTTCATAACCACATAGTCAAGGCCTTGTGCCAAGACTATAAATAATATTTTGTCAAATCCTTGTTCCAAGACACTAGTTTGTCTCATTAGACCTACCGATGCATCGAGGATCTATAGTGGGCTCCACCCATCACTTACTAAGTCCAATGCATTCCTCATATGAAGAGGTTTAAACATAACATAAACATTCGTATTAAAACTAGCATATGAAATGTCAATACTTTCTCCATAAACCATAAATGGTATAAAATTAACACATACAAAGTCAAAAATATCACAAAACCTTCAATACTATATAGAAACTTTGTATCATAATAAATCAAATTCAAATAAGCTTAAAATCCATCAAAGGATGTTGACATAGATGAAATCAAAACTATTTGAGAGAAATATCTCTTTTTTTAAATAATTTAAAAGTCACATAATTATAAAAGAAAACATTTAATTTGAAAATATTCTTATAAGCTTGTAAGGGAAGCTTCGAAAATTTTATAAGGGTGGAAAATAGTCGCACCCGCCGTATAAGTTAAAAAAACATTCTTACCTTAATTTTGTCGAAAAGGTTAAAAAGGACCTTGTTTGGAAAACGATGAAAAGATTACTTTATAAAATCTTATAAAAAGTCAAAAAAGGGTATAAATGACTTTAAACCATATTCTATAAAATAGTAATAATGTTTTGAAATACATTTTTAAGAATCATGGATGTGGATGATAAAGAGGTCCCGGTAGATAATTACGTACAAACAACCTCGGATAATGAAGAGATTGAAGAATTAACCCTTACTTTGCACTTTTCCTTGATATAGGGTAGGTTAACCTCCTGTATAATAGTTAAATAATTTTTATTAAATTATACAAGAATCATATATATTAATATGATATCATATATAATCTTTTAACATTGCTTTGTTAATAATATCTTAGTATTATCATCGTTTCGTGTGTTAACTGATTCATTTTCCTTTGTATGCTTTGTTATGTGAGTCATATTTGTTATGTATGGGATGTATCTTATTCATATAAATAATTATATCAAGTATTTAAACATTATTTTTAATCATCAAATGAAAATTAGTCTTGAATGGATACGATGGGGAATGAATCTCATCTCGTTCGTGGAGACGGTAATCTGTACGTACGCACGAGCGACAATATCATTCTTTTGATATTAAAATATTATATAATTGGATGTTATATCATATATAAAGTATCATTATCATGTTATATTTATTATTCACATCAATTATACATCATTATTATACCCATTCAAATAATAATGTATTGAATAACAACTACACCACAACATGGAGACGGTAAGTCGTACGTACGCACGTATGGTGACATGTCATTCAAAGGATTGATAGAATAATGAATATGGTTGTACCATATTTACAATAACATCACATTATATAGAAAATACTGAAGTTATTATTTTATAATGGAAACAACAAAGAAAGAGGAAGTGGAAGAATAAAGGAACTTGAAAGAGGTGATGAAATATTTACCTCTTCTTCGGGTTCTTCCTTTTGATTTGATCAAAAGGGATCCTTAATTTGGCTTTCTGACTAAAGGAAGGACTCTAGGATTAAGTGATAAAAATTGAGAGGATATTTGGGTAGGGGTTTTCCGATCCAAATTGCTTTGAAGGTGTGAATTAGAGAGAAGGGGGAGCGCCCTTTTATAAGAGGGGTGAGGGGCACCTTAGGAAAAGCTAGAAATATTATTTTATAATAAAATAATTTTCGATTTCTAATGGATCCAAAGTACATTATTTAAAGTCTAAGTTTGTTATGGGTCTAAAACCACTCAACCAATAGGTTTTATACAGGTTTGGGTCATTATATTAACCTTATTTTTTAGATTTAACTCTTAGTTAAATAGTTTGACATTTACCATGTCTCTTTGTATTTTTATATTATATGGTTAATAAACTTACTATATACATCCAAGAGAACCCCAAGTGGTTCATTAATAATACACCTACCATTATATAAGTATTTTTTCTGAACCTTATATTTTTAGGAATAGAATATAAATTAATAATATAATATTTGTTTTAAAAACTCTTTTATGTCAATTTTGACACTATTTGGTATTTTGTTTTTTATAAATTTATAACAGCATTATTACTTCAAAAAAATTCATATAACCAACCCAAATATGTCATATTAACCCATAAAATTAGTTTAATTTATAAAAAGTCTCAAATTACATTTATTTGGATATTAAAAATATCAATTATTTTAATATTTCATTAATAAGGTAATTACTGCATCACCATTGTATCATAAATAAATTAAATTATTTAATGTCTAAAAATAATAATTAAAATACCATTATGTATGAAATCATTTTATATTTCTAATTAATATTTATAATCGAATTTATCTTATGTATAACCCTATATTAAAATGTTTTAGTTATTAAACTTTGATTTTAACTCTTTTAACTCTTCTTTGAATTAAATAATAATAAATGTCTTAATCTAATCCAAGTGGACCAAAGAGGTTAATATTTTATTTTTAAGGTTGTTTTTGGTCGAATTATACTTATCCAATAGAATTAGGATATGTGTTATGGTAATATTAATATCATTTTTACCCTTAATTACCCTATTTACTTTTAACCGTGGTAAATAAAAGTAAAAAGTTAATATTCACCAAAAATTGTTTTCATCTTATTGAACCACATTTTACTTACTGATATCAACCGTGTATCTTGGATTTTGGAAATTCAACTCACAGAAGTGGGAAAATTAAGTTTTATGTAAATTTTCAAATGCTCCTAGGAGGTGGGTAAAAGGCGGTAAAAAGTTCAATAAAATTTTTATATATCAAAACTTATTATAAAATGGATCCAATGAATTAAATTGAACTTATATAGGTATTATGTATCTATTTTGACCTAAAATAAATTTAAATAAATTAAATAATTATTTAAATAAAATTTCGGTTTTAACCAATAACTCAGTGTTTTTCACTATTCATCAAAAATTGAATGTTTTCAGAAAAATACCAAAATTTCACCCTAAGCTAATTTTTATATTATAAATTCAAATATTAAGTCTATTTTACCAAATTCAAAACATAGAAGTTACATTTATTAATTTAAAATTAATTCTCATTGTCAAAACCAAAAAGCGTGTTTTTAAGAAATAATAACTAACAAAAGATTGATACTTGTTTATGTTCAATTTCAAAGTGAAATTACTTACAATGACTATCATTAGATTAAATGGTAAAAATATAATATAATTATAATTCAAAACCATTAAAATGTATAATTCAACACTATAAATTATTTTGATTAAAAAAGTTGTTTTCAGTTAAAATATACTATTTTTCACTATTCACCCAAATATGAAAGTAATCAGAAAAACACCAAAAAATTATCGAAAATAAATTCTTATGACCCGATTCTAAAGAAGAAGTTTATTTTGTCAAATCAAATATATAGAAGTTTCAAATATTGGATTTAAAAATGGTTCGCCATTAAAAGGCAATAAAATTGCATTTTTTGAAAAATACTTCTTTTTTCTGAAAAAAAAATGAATTTGTTCTTACATTATGTCTAAGAAACTCATAATGTGGATTCTAAAATTATAAGGATTATATAAAGTTCAAAATTCAGTTCATACTATTCATAACCACTTTTGAACGTCTAGTTTGGTAAGTCATGGTGCACTTGAACTTAGTGTTGCGTGTAGTGAAAGTTGTTGAATTACATTGAAGAAATAACATACTATGAAATCTTGGGGTGTTACAATTGGTATATGTGAATTATATATATTTAAAATATTATACTCATACAATCACAATGATGTCACTATTTTATACTAATCAAAATTCTTTCATTGGAAGTTAAGGATGAAAATAAAAATTCAAAGAGTTTGTGTTACAAGTTCACATATTGTCTGCAATTAATTAAATTACACTAACCAAATAGCCAATTATGATGGTATAAATCCTAAAATCTAGGAATAGCACATTGATTTCATATCAAATTCCATCAATTGAATTGATAGTAAATGGTTTGGTTCATTGTCACTTTTACCTTATAAATTCAATGCACTTTCTATGTTTTAATTAAATTACAGCTGTCATTTATTTTTAATTCATAAAAATTATTCAACATATGTTGTATCACTTCACTCTACTAATAATTGATTATTTTGTTTCTATAAATAATGTTGTGAATTATATAACTTTATGAATATTTTCCACTTTTCCTAATCAAATTGAAAAAAAACATAGATTACTCCATGAAAATATTACCTCACCCTCTATAGTAGGTTCACCATTGTTGTATAATACTTCTTCTGTGTTAAAATTTCCATAAATAATATTAGTTTTGAATATATTTATATTTGTTCTCAACAAATAGTGAAATCTTTTTTCTAACTCAATCTATTATAAAATTATCTATGAAATATCTATACTATAAGAACCAATTTACAACAAATCTCCTATAGAAAATAAACTTTTTTGGTGAAGATGGTATGTGTATGACTACTATCTATTTATCTTAATTGTGTCTATCTAATTGTTCTTGTTGCAAACTATTTTTCATTTCCTATAGAAGGTTGCCTTTATCGATCTTCAGTTTTTTCAGTGTTTGTTGTTCACCGTCTAACTTATCCATCAACACTCTATAGATATCATTCTGAGACATACTTTAATGTTCATCAATTAGTGTCCATCCCTCGATAATAATTTTTTGATCTAGATCCCTTTTCTCAAACTTTTTCCCTCTCTATGGATTCTTCTTTTCACTGAATTATTTTTTGTTGTGATCATTGATAATCTCAATACCCAAGTAAGGTTACACAATCCTTATAGTTGTTTCTTCTCTCAAACCATCTCTCAAAATATATTTATATTAATATATTTCTCTTTCCCCCAATTTTCCCTACTAAACTCATTTTCATTCTATTATAATATGTGTTTGGTTAGACCATAAAATGCATTAATTTAATGCAGTTATAATTTTTAGATTTTCTCTTACACAATAATTATTTTATTGTGATCCCATGTATGATCATTTCGTAACAAGATTTCACCACTACTTACACTTTCTTAGGATATGGAAAACCTTTAAACCATGTATTTTGTAGAATTGGTGTCAGTGCATATATCTCTATATAATTGTATTATGATCTTTATATTGATGTGTTTGTATAAGCACTATATTTTTATGAGTATTACATTTCCATAAAAATAAAATATTTACATATATTTGTTGATAACTACTAAGTTTTTATTAAAGATTTCTTGATTTTTATTTTTTCAAAAAAAATGTATTTATGACATGTTTATATTATATTATATTAATGGTATTCTTATTTATATTCATCTATATTTAGTTCAAAGTATAATACTTGTCAGATATTATTATTATTATTTTTTCTTGAAAATATGCACTATTATTTATAATGATGGTATTCTTATTTTTCAATCTAAATGTTCTTAAATTTGAAATTGAATTTCTTTAATAACATTGAAATGTCAGTTTAGTACATCTATAATGACACTTACCTATAGATTTTGAAACCATGGTACATGTAAGATGTAATATTACTAAGATTAAGGTAGCTTACAATTCCTATAATAGATTTTTAAAAGAGAACTACCTCCTTTAAAATCAATTTCAAGACCTTAAATGCGGGACAACTTCTTTCTCTTATCATTTTTGGGGTTTTGACACTATCTATTATTTTCTACAGGAACCATTAATGTTTATTGTAGAGTTTTAAGGATAACCATATGCTCAATATATTGTAGAATATATTAGAAGAAATTGAAATATTATGATTTCCTACCCTCTTAAGTCAAACAAAGATGGGACTATGGTGTTTATGTTCAAAAAAGACTTGGGAAAATGTGATGAGGTTTTTTTCATACTTGTCTATACTAAAAAGTATAATTCATTTTATTTTTTAAGATAATTCCATGAAAACATAATGATTTTTTATTCATGTTGGTTTTTTATGATTAATTTTTTTTGGGACATCATTCTATTACATGCAGAGAAAATACACATGCACATGAAACCATTGATCATATCATTTTTGGATAGCTACAATGTTTTCAATTTTTCTTTTCGGCAGACAATATTGGAATGATATACACAATGGTAATAATTATAGTTATATGCTGTTGGTTTTGATAAATTACCTATAACCAAATTGTGATAATCACTGTCTATGTTTCAGAATAAAATATTTGAATTCGACACTGATCATTGAAACATAATACTTTCAAATTTTATTTATTAAAAACAATACACAAAAAATTAGTAATTTTGATAATTCTAAAAAATAAATCAGAATATAACCTCTATAAAAAATTTGTAGTTTTACATTAGAGAGATGCTCAGTTTTTTTTCACTTCCACATATACAATGTTTAGAAATAAATAATAAGTTATTCTATCACACTCTTTTCATTTACTTTCCTTACAGAGTGTTTCTTCTGATGTTACCTCCAAGAAAATTGAATTCAACAATATATCATCACCATGTTTTTATATAATAGTTCATATTATGTTCTTTACTAAACAATTTACCTCTACATGTCGTACACAATAATTCTTTTTCATTCCTTATATCTGTTATTAAATACATCCATTTAAATTGACAGTTTTAGTGTTAGTTACCCTTTTAAAAGTTACTAAAACTTTTGCAATTCTTTAAAAATAAAAACCATAATAATTGTATGTATGGACTATATTCATAATAAACTGTAAATACGTAAAATTACTTTCATATTGTTTACCTTTATGAAAATATTTAATGCAATATACTTGTAAAGACTCGACCTCAGTTGCCCAGATTTGGTGCATTATTACATTACATTGGCATGATTACAAGAAAGTCATATCTCGAAGTTTAGTAGATTTGGAAAAAAGATACATGCATAAGTTCAACATTACAACATGAAATGAAAAACAACATGTAAGTTTCATTAGGAACATCCACCACTCTAAGATTATCCCTACAAGTCAATAATAATATACCTCTTAATGTCCTAAGAAAAATAAAACATAATAAGGGGTGAGATCAGATGCTCAGTAAGGGTAAACATTACAGCAGAAGATAACATAAACATTAGGCATGGTGAATAATTGAAAACACATGCCTTTAAAAATAAACATGAACATAATATGGAGGGAATATGAGATGAGTAAATATTTCCATAATAAAACATAATCATGGGTATTCTAATAGTCGAATAACCTCATGAGCTATGAATTTCTAGTTTCATAATGAGGGAAATGTGTATGTCGGACATTCTAAAACATATCGTCAAGGCCTCGGGCAATACATCTAAAAATTATTAAGGCCTCAGCCAAAACCATATCTAAAAATGGGAAAGGCCTCGGCCAAGTACATATCTATTTGTCTCATGAGACATACCAATGCATCAAGGGGATATAGAGGGACCCACCCATCACATAATAATTCCAATTCATTCCTCATATTAACTGAGATAAATATAAACAGCATATACATCCATATTGAAACTAATATACGAAATGTAGATAACTTTCACCAAACATTAAGTATAAACACTAACCATTCAGACTAAATTGGTGAATGGATTTAAGATAGCACATACAAAGTCAAACTAATAATAAACTATTAAATTAAATATGGTAGATGATATCATAAAATATTAATCCCAATAATACATAATAATCAATAAGATTTTTGAAATATATGAAGATACTCTTATAAAATCCTCGAGTAATTCTTGAGATAAATACTCTTTTACTTTGAAAAAGAAGAGTTATTTTGGAAAAGTATTTGTATAAAACTATAAGTGAAGTAAGATAGTATTTTAATAATAAAATGATTGTTTTTAGAAAGATGATGTTCACTAAATACATATTATATAGTTCCCTTGAAAATAGGTAAGAATTTGAGAAATTCCCTTGAGTCGGGCTTGTACTTCGTAAAGAATTTTTGAAAGATCATTTTAAAACATATAACTCCCCATAAATGAAAGTAGCATTATGGTGGGTACATATATATAGAACATTATCACATAATATATGAGGATTACATATGAATAAATAAGAATTTAATTGAGGTAAGTAGAGAATAAGTGTAACCCAAATGAAAATGGAGGTTCGGGTAGAAAACTCTTATCTTAAGTCCAAAGGTGTTCCTCAGTTGATCTTAATGACCTGAATAATCAAATTTAGGTTCATAAATTAATGATTCCATAACATCATATACATGTAATTTATTAATTATAACCTTATTTAGGTTCATTCATGGACTTTTGATGGGTTGAGAGATTCAATTTCATTGTTTGGGAGTGTTTTCTTCCTTGGTTTTCATGATCGGTTTACTTATATTAATGTATGGATAAACATGTAGAATGAGAATGGTTTTATAGAGTAAAAGTTATATTTTATTAGTGAACAACCATAATATTACATGGTTTTAAAAAAATTGTTATTGGGAGTTAAGATTAATCATTTTATAAAACTTTAATGACAATTCTTTGGGTTAATTGGTGGTTCTTGATCACAACGAACTCATTTTGATTTATAAATTAATATCATGTGTACAATTGGATTATATAACCTTAAATAAGTTATAATAGATATATTATAGTCTATTTAGCCCATAAAAATGGTTTTATGACCATAATTGAATATGGTAATAGAAATTGAAAACCCATCATCCTTGAATGTGATAAATTAACACATCTTGGATAGTGTTTTCATTTCTTGTATAAAAGAAGGGGAAAGGAGAGATGATGAAGAATTATTCCTTTATAATAAAAATATTCCAGTACATTTAAGTTAATTGAGTCATAACAACATTTGGATTAATGTATGTTAGGAAATAAAAAGAAAAGAAAGAAACTTGAAATAAAAATAAATGAAAATAGGAATTTACCTCTTGAAGTAATCTTCCTTGAGAGCCTCTTTAAGGGATAGATTTTGGTCTTTTTATGAGACCAAGGGATTATAGACATGGGGGATGATATTGGGAAGATATTTGGACATAATTTATACAAGGAATAAGGATTTATATGAGTGAAGAGAAGAGGGAGTGAGGGGGGGTTTATAGTGGAGGAGAGGGATGATTTGTGAATATCTTATTCATTATTTTATTATTTCCCTCAAGACAACCAATGGTGTTGATTCATGTGACCCATAATAGTAATAAGTGTATGTTATTTTGAACCAAGTGTGCTTACATCATCCATGATTCTATGAATAGTTAATTTAACTGATAATGTATATATATGGTAAATTATTATATTTTACTATTCATCAAAAAATTGAGTATTTAAGAAAAATCCCAAAAATTCAACCTAACCATTTTTTTGACGTTTTCAATTCAAAAATGAACTCCATTTTTTCAAAATAATTTTATAAATACTATTAATTTAATTTTTAAATAAAATCATAATTTATTCAAAAAATAACAATTTTAAAACTATAATTCATTTTATATCACTTTGAAAAATTAATCAAGATCTTATTATCTTATAACCTTAAGACAATAAAATAATAATAATATTTACTATTCATAAGGGTCATATTATTATTCATATTACTATTCATAAGGGTATATTACTATTAACCAAAAATTAATTTTATCTTGTCATACTCTAAATATCTTACTAAACGCGACCGTGTATGTTAGTTTTTCAAAATTCAAATCACAGAGGTAGAAAAATTATGTTTATGCCTAGGTTATAACAAAGTGGTGTTTTGTGGAGAATCATTATTTCATGCATTTATTTATAAAATCCTTAGGGTGTTACATTCTCCCCTCCTTACAAAAATTTCATCCTCGAAATTACCAAAATTTTACCTTACAAAAAGATTTGGGTAGTTCTTCATCATAGGCTGCTCAAGCTCCCATGTTGCCTCTTAGATTTTATGATTTTTCCAAAGTATATTTACCAGTAGTATGATTTCTCAACACCTATTTTTTAGTGTCCATAATCCAGATAATCTCTTTACAGTAAGATAGGTCAGGTTCCAATTCTATACCTTCATAAGTGAGGATATGCATTGGGACTGGCATGTAATTTATTAACAATGAGACATGGAACACATTTTTTACTTTAGACAGGCTAGGAGGAATAGCCAAATGATATTCAATATCTCTAATTCTCTCTAGAATTTCAAAAGGGGCTATGTACTTAGGGCTCAGTTTCCCTTTCTTCCTAAATCTTATAACACCCTTCCATGGAGATACTCTTAAGAAAACATGATATCCCACTTGAAATTCCAAATCCTTCCTTTGATTATCAGCATTTTTTTTCTAATTTGAGCTACTTTGATATGTCCTTTAATAGTCTTTACCTTCACTATTGTTTCCTCCACAATCTTTGGAGCCACAAGCTTCCTTTCACTGACTTCATCCCAACATGTTGGTGTATGACATCTTTTTCCATACAATACTTCATATAGTGTCATTTGAATTCTTGTATGGAAACTATTATTGTAGAAAAACTCCAAAAAAGGTAAATATTGATCCCATGTACCTTGAAAATCAAGTGATAATGATCTCAACATGTCTTATAAAGTTTGGATCATCCTTTCTGATTGCCCGTTAGTTTGAGAGTGATAAGCAGTACTCAATAGAAGCACAGTATCCAGGGATTTCTGAAGAATTTTCTTGGATTTTTATGTAAATCATGGATCACAATTAGACACAATTGAGATATTTTCTCTATAAAGTCTCACAACTTCATTGATATAGAGTCTTGCAAGGCGCTCCAGTGGAAAATCCTCCCTTATAGCGAATAAATGTGCAGATTTCGTAAGTCGATCCACAATTACCCATATTGCATCATTATTTCTTGGAGTTTTGGGTAATCCAGTGACAAAATCCATGGTGACGTTATACCATTTCCTTGTAGGAATAGTTATAGGTTTCATGACTCCTCTAGGATGTTGTTGTTCATCCTTCACTTGTTGACAGACTAAACATATTGATACATAATCAGCAATCTCCTGCATCATGTTGTCCTGCTAGAAATATTTATTCAAATATCTATAAATTTTAGTGCTACCAGGGTGTATAGAGAAATTAAACCTATGGTAATCATCCAATAACTCCCTTTTTAGCTTGGGTATAGAGGGAACACATAGCCTCTTCCCAATTTCCCAACATTAATTTTCTTTTGAAAATTCTCGTCATCAGACTGTGAAGCTTTAATTCTTTCCAATAAATATGGTTTGGAAACCATTTGAAAAAGTAGTGATGTTTCATCTTCTTTGATAATTCTCATATCCATCCTCACTAAATCCATGTACAAAGGATCCTTGTCAATCCTCATTTTGTTGAGAACTCCATGATCATTCCTGCTCAATGCATCAGCTACCTTATTTTTCTTTTGTGGGTGGTAGTGTATGAAACAATCATAATCCTTGAGTAGTTTGAGCTATCACCGTTGCCTCATGTTGTGTTCTTTTTGTGAGAAGATATATTTCAGACTCTTATGATCTACATATATCACACATTTTTTTCATAGAGATAATGTATCCATATCTTCAGATAAAATATTACAGCTGCTAACTCAAGATCGTGAGTAGGATAGTATTTTTTTGGAATTTTTAACTACCTTTATGCATAGGCAATAACTCTATCATTCTTCATAAATACACAACCAATTATTTTCTTTGATGCATCACTATAGTTCACAAAACCATCATTCTCTGATGTTAGAGTTAGGATCGTAGTATTCACTAATCTCCTCTTCAATTCTTCAAAATATTCCTCACATTATTTTATCCATACTAACTTAACCCCTTTATGTGTAATCTTGGTCATTGGGTTCTCTAAACAGCTGAAGTTTTAAAAAAATCACTGATAATAACCTACTAAACCAATAAAACTACATACCTTGATTATGTTCGTTAGATTAGGTCATTCTTGCATAGCCTTTTTCTTCATATGATCAATAGATGTTCCATCCTTAGAGATAATGTGAAAAATAAAGGAAACTGATTGAATCCAAAATTCACACTTTCTAAACTTCTCATATAATTCATTTATTTTAAGAGTATTCAGAATAATGCACAATTGATTTTCATGATCTTCATAGATTTTGGAGTATACCAATATATCATCAATAAATACCCCCACAAAGTCATCAAGATATTCCTTAAAAACTCTATTCATTGGATCCATGAAAACATAGGGTGCATTAGTCAATCCAAAAAGCATTACTGTAAACTCGTAATACCCATACCTGGTTCAAAATTTTGTCTTTGGGATATCTTCCTTCCCCACACGCAACAGATGATATCCAAATCGAAGATCAATCTTTGATAAATATTGGGATCCAGGAAGTTGATCAAATAAATCATCAATGTGAGGTAGGGTATGTTTGTTCCTTATTGTAATAGCATTTATCTCCCTATAGTCAATGCACCGCCTCATAGATCCATCTTTCTTCTTAATGAAAAGAATAGGGGATACCCATAGAGAAACACTACGGAAAATAAATCCTTTATCACTCAATTCCTCTAGTTGTTTATTCAGTTCCACTAATTCCACAGTGGTCATTCTATAAGGGGTCTTTTATATGGGCCTTGAATCAAGAATTAAGTCAATGGAAAACTCAATTTCCCGCTCTGGAGGATGTCCAGGTAAATCCTCTGGAAACACATCAACATATTCTTGCACAATAGGTACGTCCTCTATTTGAAAATTCCTTTCCTCGCCCATATTTATTGCATTCTCTTCCTCCCAAATAATTGAATTCAGTAGAGATACTAGGGGTGGATCTAGATGAGAATCAGATGGTGATATTTCTGCTCTAAAGATAGGGGATTCCACATCATGCTCAAAAATTGTAACCTCCTTCTTCTTTAAATAAATTCTCACATCATGGTTTGAAAGCTAATTCATACTGATGATTATATCAAATTCAATCATGAGTATGATAATAAAATCAGCAGATAAATCACATTTATATGCCATAATGGGGACTATTTGACACAAATTTGTTGCAATGATACTTCCCTTAGGAGTTTTGACTGAAAACTCCCTTATTAAATCAAATTGGAAATATCTAATTTTCTTGGAAAACTCGGAAGATATGAAAGAATGCGATGATCCAGAATCAAATAAAGCATTTTATAAGTTTGAGGAAATGATTAAAGTACCTACCATCACATTATTAGGAACATCAATATCAACAGTTTTGATTGAATAAGCTTGTCCCTGCTCCCTTGGCTTTTTCTGATGCACATTTCCTTGATGCTTTGGAAATTCATTAGCATAGTGTCCCATCTCCTTGAAATTATAGAATTGAACATTAATAGATTCTTTCTTCCCCTTGCAAACACTGTCATGATGGCCTTTCTGTCCACACTTATAGCACACCCCTTTTCCTTTTAAGCAGACACCAGGGTGTTTCCTTCCCCAATTATTATAGGTTGGAAAGTTAACTATTCCCTTCCTCCCCATTTCCTTATTTCCTTTTCTAGATTTTTCAGCAGCCATATTCTTCTCTTTCTTTACTTTAAAATCATAAGACTTAAATAACTTATTTTTTGTCTTGATAGCACATGAGACTATATCTTCGTATGATGAGAAAGTTTGGAAGACCAGTTCCCACCAGAGGAATGGCTTTAGGCCATCAGAGAATCGATCAATCCTGCTCCTTGGATTACATATATATTCCAAAGCATGCATTGATAACCTTGTGAAGTTAGCTTCATAATTTTCAACATTATCATCTTCCTTTTTCCTCAAATTCATAAATTTTCTTTCCATATCCACTTGTTGTTCACGAGGAAAGTATTTCTCTAAGAAAAGTTCTTTAAATTCACTTCATTCTATGTTTTCTATATCTTCCTCCTCTGTGTTTTGAATTAGTGAACACCATTGATTAGCATCTCCCAACAGATGATAAACTTTCATGACAACCTTCTCCCTTTCATTACTTCCTAAGGTGAGAAATATATTCTCTAAGGAACTTATCCATTCCTCTGCTATGAATGGGTTTTTAGTCTCATTAAATGATGGAGGTTGTTTTCACATAAAGTGATCTAATATAGCTCCTCCACGTTGTGGATCAGGATGCTTCATATAGGTAAGGTTATTATTCATAACTTAAGTAAGTTATCCCAGTATAGTTATAAGCTTCTCCGCACCAGTTGCATCTCTAGAGCCAATATCATTATCTTGCACGGGAGGGAAATCCCTATATGGGATAGGCGTATTCATGCGGTTTCCATTCCTTCCACTAGGCACCATTTATAAATAATAGAATACACTAGATTAGGTTATGAATCATAATGTACTATCTCAACTTAGAAAAAATACTTAACATAAATTGAAATCCTATGCATGGCTAATTCCATAATCATAAACATGGTTTCTTCGAGGAAAAATTTACATTTAAATCCTTCATAATGGCTTGTAAAGAAAATTTGAATTATCATAAGCATATCCCTGGGGAGTGTCAAACCAGGTGTGCAGTAAGGCCAGTTGTCATAGACCAAGATACCCCAAGTCAATCCTGAAACTCATTGTCGGAGTTTTCACTCTTAGGTACATCTGTGTCAGAACCACGTCCACTTGTAGTATCCAAACAAGGATTTATTTTCTAAAGAGATCCACATAATCTATTCCTTACCCAAAATTCTGGGATGTTCTTTTATGTTTATCCTCAAAGACTATCTTAGGGTTTTTTTTCCTAACCTACGTTTTCTAAATCTAGTTTCTAAGTTTTCAACTAAACTTATTTTGATACAAACTGTAAAGACCTTACCCCAGTTTCCCAGATTCGGTGCCTTATTAGATTACATTGACATGATTACAAGAAATTTATATCCCGAAGGAATGAATAGTTTAATAGATTTGGAAACAAGATATATACATAAGTTCAACATTACAACATGAAATGAAAAACAACATATAAGTTCTGTTGGGAACATCCACCACTATAAGAGTATCCATGCAAGTTAATCATAATATACCTCTTCATGTCCTGAGAAAAATAAAACATAAGAATATGTGAGCTCAGATGCTCAAAAAGGGTAAACATTACAGTGTAATATAACATAAACATTAGGCATGGAGAATAATTGAAAACACATTCCTTTAAAAATAAACATGAACATAATATGGAGGGAATATGAGCTGAGTAAATATTTCCATAATAAAACATAATCATAGGTATTGTACTAGTCGAATAACCCCATGAAATATGAATTTATAGCTTCATAATGAGGGAAATACATATTTCGTACATTCTAAAACACATAGTCAAGGCTTCAGCCAAGACATCTAAAAATTATTAAGGCCTTGGCCAAAACCATATCTAAAAATGGGCAAGGTCTCGGCCAAGTCCATATCTATTTGTCTCATGAGACCTACCGATACATAGAGGGGATATATCGGGCCCCACCCATCACATAATAAGTATAATTCATTCCTAATATTAATTTGGATAAACGTAAACAACATATACATTCATATTGAAACTAATATATGAAATGTAGATAACTTTCCCTGAACATTAAACATAAACACTAACCATTTAGAGTAAATTGGTTAATGGTTTTAAGATAGAACATCCACAGTCAAACTAATCATAAACCATTAAATTAAATATGGTATATGATATCATAAAATATTAATTCCAATAATACATAATAATCAACAAGAGTTTTGAAACTGATGAAAATACTCTTATAAAATCACCGAGTAATTCTTGAGATAAATGTTCTTTTACTTTTAATAGAAGAGTTATTTTGGAAAAGTATTTGTATAAAACTAGAAGTTAATTAAGATATTATTTTAATAATAAAATGAATGTTTTTATAAAGATAATGGTCTCTAAATACAGATTATAGAGTGCCCTTGAAAATATGTAAGAATTTGAGAAATTCCCTTGAGTCGGACTTGTATTTCGTGAAGAATTTTTGAAAGATCCTTTTAAAACATATAACTCCCCATAAATGAAAGTAGGATTCTGGTTGGTAAACATATATAGAATATTCTCATAGAATATAGGAGGATTACATATTAATAAATAAGAATTTAATTGAGGTGAGTAGAGAGTAAGAGTAACCCGAATTAAAATGGAGGTTTGTGTAGAAAACTCTTACCTTAAGTCTGAAGGTGTTCCTCATTTGATTTTAATGACCTGAATAATAAAATTTAGGTTCATAAATTAATGATTCCAGAACCTCCTCTAAATTTAATTGATTTATTATAACCTCATTTAGGTGCATTCATGGCCTTTTGATGGGTTAAGAGATTCAATTCTATTGTTTGGGAGTGTTTTCTTCCTTGGTTTTCATGATCGGTTTACTTATATTCATGTATAGATAAACATTTAGAATGAGAATGGTTGTCTAGAATAGAATTTTTATGTTATTAGTGAACAACCAGAAGATTACATGGTTATAAATAAAAATTGGTTATTTGGATTGAAGATAAATCGTTATATAAAACTTTAATGACAATTATTTGGGTTAATTGATGGTTCTTGATCACAACAAACTCATTTTGATTTATAAATTAATATCATGTGTAAAGTAAGATTACAAAACCTTAAATAAGTTATAATACATATATTATAGTCTGGTTCAACCATCAAAATGGTTTCATTACCAGAATTGAAGATGGTAATAGAAATTGAAAACCCGTCGTCTTTAAATGTGATAAATTAACACATCTTGGATGGTGTTTTCATTTCTAGTATAAAAGAAGGGGAAAGAAGAGATGAGGAAGAATTATTCCTTTATCATGAAAACATTATAGTAAATTTAAGGTATTTGAATCATCACAACATTTGGATGAATGGAGGTGAGGAAAGAAAAAAAAGGAACTTGAAATAAAAGAAATGAAAAGAGGAATTTACCTCTTGAAGTAATCTTATTTGAGAGCCTCTTTAGGGGAGAGGTTTTGGTCTTTTTATGATATCAAGGGATGTTGGATGTGGGGTAGGATCTTGGGAGGATATTTGAGAAGAATTTAAACAAGGCATAATACTTGAGAGGAGTGAAGATAAGAGGAAGTGAGGGGGGTTATAGTGGAGAAGAGAAGTGATTTGTGAATATCTTATTCATTATTTTATTATTTCTCTCAAGACAACCAATAGTGTTGATTCATGTAACCCATAATAGTAATAAGTGCATGTGAGTTTGAACCAAGTGTGATTACATCATACATGATGCTAGGAATAGTGAATTTAACAGATAATGTATATATACGGTAAATTGTCGTATTTTACTATTCATCAAAAATTTGAGTATTTCAAAAAAATATCAAAAATTCACCCTAACCATTTTTCAATGTTTACAATTCAAAAATGAACTCCATTTTTTGAAAATAATTTTCTAAATATGATTAATTTAATTTTTAAATAAAATCATAATTTATTCGAAAAATAACAGTTTTAAAATTATAATTCGTTTTGTATCACTTTGAAAAAATAATCAAGATCTCATTGTCTTATAATCTTAAGATAATAAAATAATAGTATGATTTACTATTAATAAGGGTCATATTACTATTCATAATGGTGTGTTACTATTCATCAAAAATTGAGTTTGTCTTATCAGACTCTAAATATCTTACTGAACGCAACCGTGTATGTCAGTTTTTTTGAAATTCAAATCACAGAGGTGGGATGTTGGGAAAAAATCCCTCAAGGTAACATTGCAGTATTTTTGGGTTGATTGTGTTTGTTGACAAAGCAGGTTTCCATGGAGAATTGTCGAGTTCCCGAGAAGTTGTTGACATTCCATGTTGACAAAGAACTATGACAAAGGAAAGGACGATCTGGAGGTGGTACAAAAGAGCAGTACAAGGTGGCGTCGTTTCCCAGTGTTTGCCAAATTTATGGGCCTGAAAATCGCCAATGGAAAATGGAGTGATATCTTTTTGGCAAAGGTTGAGGAGAGATAAATGAAAGAGGTGCGCGGAAAAATTAAGCGTGGCGCGCAAAATTAGCGGGTTGCGCGAAATCTTGAAGTATGGCGCGCAAAACAGCAGGTTGCGCGAAATTGTATTTCGCGCAAAAGATGTTTCAAGGCCGAAAGCTTGAAAATCGGTAAAGGCGTGAGGCGCGCGAAATTTTGGAGGCGTGCGTGAAAAATTGAAGTGGCGCGCGAAATAGTGGATGAAGTATTTCGCGCAAAAGATGTTTCGAGGTCCAAAGCTCGGAAAATGGCAAAGGCATGAGGTGCGCGAAATTATGGAGCAGTGCGCAGAAAATCGTTGTGCGCGGAAGATTTGTATTTCGCGATCAAAGCGAATTACGCGCTCAAGAAGGGTTTTTCGCGCGGGGTCGATTTTGCCTATAAATATGAAGTGACCCTCCTCCATTGAGGAGAGTTCAAGACATAGAAAATACCCGAGCTCTGGTGCGCGAAATTGAAGTTAGAAAGGGTGTTGCGCGTAAACTTAAAGTTTGCGCGTAAAGTCAGCTGTTGCGCGTAAAGCTAAGGCTACGCAGAAAGTTGGGGTTGGCGCGTAAAAGGAAGGTTGCGCGAAAAGTGGATATCGCGCAAAAGCAGTGAATTGCGCGCAAGGCAGTTTCCAGGCTGCGCGTAATAATTGGAGGTTGCGTGAAAAAGGAATTTCGCGCAAATCATAGAAATTGCGCGCAAGACACCGTAAGGGTTGCGTGTAAAAACTGAGGTTGCCCGGTATATCCGGTGCGAAGTGAGATTCATATACGGGTGAAAGTTAGACTTCAACAGAGCATCTACATACAGAGGAAGATGCATTCCTTCATGAAAATGAAGAGACCTACAGGTCTATAAACTGTGAGTGGATTCCTTCCAAGAGCAGTGAGCTTAGGAAGAGGAAGAAGGTGATCCTCTCCACCGGCAGTGAGCCAGAGAGAGAGAAACAGGGAGTGACCCTTGGGAAAGCAGTGAGCTGACCCTAAACATTGTAAAGGCAGTGAGCCTGGGCATAGAAGTAATCTAGCCCGAACATTGTAATCCACAGCTAGTGAAGTCTAGTGGAATTTGGTACGAACCGGCAACTTGTCGGCGTATGCTCCTTGGATGTAGCCCTTAGCGGTGAACCAAGTAAAAATCTCTGTGTCTGCCTGCTTACTTCCCTGCATTGCATTCAAAGCATCATCATCAGGTAAAGGAGACAAGTGATCACAGTAACCACACAAGTGCAAACAAAGTGACCCTTGTAACAAAGAGGTCAAGATCCAGTGGGGCAGGAAGTATGTCGAAAAAGAATATCCATACCCTGATTCACCCCCCCTCTTAGGGTATATAGGCCCCTTTTGGTCCTAACAATTGGTATCAGAGGGAAGGTTGCTTTTATCAGATTTGTTTGCTTCAACTTGGTGTAGTCGATCTGTGTAGTTGAAGATATTGTTTGCGCTTATCTCGGTCTACCATGGGAAAAAGAAAATCTTCAAAGAAGAATCAGAAGTCAGGTGGTATCCCTCAGTGTGGAAGTGTTTTTGGAAAAAGTGTGATTCAACTAAAAGAATCAAACAGCTTACTGAAGGAATCATGCAGTGAACAGAAAAATGATTTGGATAAATCATACCACAAAAATACTTACTCATTCAATGATTCTGATGGAATGAGTGAAGAACCTGAATTTCCAAGTGACTTTGGAACCACTGACGGTGAAGAAGAAGAAATTGAAGGAAGAATTGATATGCGAGCTGAGTTAGAGGCTGCTCTTGAAGAGATAGATGTTTGGAGGGCCAAAACCAAGAAAGCTAACAAAATTGTTCGTGATGCCAAACTCTATATGCAGCAGCAGGAAGAAGAGAAGTCTGAGCTGATGGGAGAAATTGAGAAACTTAAGTTATTAAAATCAGAGAACTCAGAATCAGTTATTAAGTATAAGCTGAAGGTTGAAGAACGGAAAAGAGAGATCGATGGACTGAACAAAAAGGTGGAATTTGTCCATGGGGCTAAAGAATTGGATCAGAAATCCACTGAGGAAAGTAAATCCAAAGGAATTCAGATCCATGATCTGGAAACTGAGATCAACAAGCTAAGAGGCTTAAATCAAAGGCTTATTGATATAGTTACTGACCTAACAGAGAAGAATGATTTTCAAGGTGAGAAACTACAAAAGCTGGCTAAAATAAAGGGAAAACAAAAGGCTGGTGAGTGTGAAGAGAATCAAGAGTCCGATGAAGTTTGGAATCTGAAAGCCAAGAGTGATGATTTGGCTACACAACTATCTGAACTTGTTCAGAAGCATCAAAGACTACAACAAGAGAATGCATGTTGCTCTGATTCTGTTGCTCAAGAAAAATTGAAGGTAAAGGAGCAAAATGACATGGTTGATGAGTTGAAGCATGAACTGGAAGATGAGATGAGTAGAGGGAAGCTTCTCAAGGAAGAAAATGATGTCAAACTTGAATCAAGGGATATGAAGATTCAAAAGTTGGAAGAGGAGCTAGAATCAATGAAGAAGGAAATGGAGAAAGGAAATGCTGAAGTAAAGCCTAGAATGAAGGATGCCTTGCACCTATTATTTGATTATCCTTCAGCAGGTGATGATAAAATGAAGTCCAAATATGCTGCATCAGAGGAGAAGCATGAAAGGATTGTATCTTCCCAAAGGTCATCCCTTTTGGGAAAATCTGGAATTGGATATGATAATCCCACTCCTATGGATAATAAGAAAAATGTAGTGAAAAATTCCAAAGGTAAGAAAAATCTTGTAGGTGCTGGAGATAGGCATATGAGGATAGTTTCAAGGAGTGATGATATGTGCTATTTCTGCGGAGTTCATGGCCACACATCAATCTTCTGTACAGAGGCTCTAGAGTACATCTCAGGATGTGAAAATAGAAACTTCAATAAATCTGAGAACATGAAGAGGTACAATGACAAATCAGAGAGAAGAGTCTCTCAGAGGAAAGCATATGTTAGATACTATTACTGTGGAAGAATGGGACACACAATGAGTATGTGTCAGGAAGCTCAGGAGCCCAATATCAAAAGAAGAACTCAAGGTGCATCAACATCTCAGCAGAGAGATGATGAAATGAGGTATGCCTTTGAGGGAAAATGTTTTATATGTTCTCACTATGGGCACATGACGAGACATTATAGTAAGAAGAAAGCAGGAAAGGGAAAGGAACAAGATAAAAGATCTCCACCACAGGAAGTGTACAAGAAAGAAGCCTATACTGGGAGACAAAGTGGTAAGGAGAAGAATAGGCTTAGAGCCTCGGAGAAGTCACATGGAGCTGAACGAAAGGTGTATCAGTCACCTCCTCTATCATACTCACAACAGCTCTCAAGGAGAGAATGTGAAAAAACCTGGAAGATTAAGGGGAGATCTACTCCAGTTATGATAAAGAAGAATGAACATTTAGTGGAGGACCCACCACCAATGCAAAATAGGGTGGTGACTCATAAATATGATAAAAGGCAGATAAGCAAAGAATGCATTGAAAAATTCTCCCCGCAACAAGAAGTGGAAGAAAAAGTCAAATCCCTACAATGGACAAAGAAGATAGGGAAGATGATAAGAAAAGAGATTCCTGCACCGAGAAACAATCAAGGGAAATGTAATTTCGGTAGAACATCAAAGACCGAAATGTGTACCAGTTGGTTTAAACCCCAGATTGTGAGAAAGGCCAAGTCTGTAGAATCTTCATATCAGAAAAAGGCTCAGAATGTGAGCAAAGAATGCCTAGTCATATGGCCAGAACAGTTGAAGTTGGCTAGGCAGTTGGAGGAAGCAAGAAAGGAGTGTGATGCGCTCCAAGAAAGAATCAAAGGGTTGATCCATCAGGATCAACCATCATCCTCATATTGAGGATTCCAGAAGAAAACCCCTCTCCCTATGAATATAAATGCTATTAACTGATGATTCATGTGTTTCAGGTTTTAGGGAGATACAATCCAAGGGGAAGTGGCATCTAAGGATGCAAAGTGAAGAAATGATATGCTCTAGAGTTTCAATTGATTCAAACCAGGTACTATAGTTGAAGAAGAAAGGGAGCAACAGAGAACAATAGGAAGTGATTGTGTTATTAACTTTATCTCTTGTTTCCTACACCGAGTTTCATCTCAGTAGGCTTAGAGATTTTGTTAATGGATCAAATCTGAGTGGAAGATGAGAACGAATGGTGCAGGAGGAAAAGATGTGTTATGGGTCTAAACTGTTGGGCCTAACAACTGGAAGAGTTGCATAACACAGGGGGAGCATTCTATATCCAAGTCAGATTCAAAAGCCATCAATGCAATAATTGGATGACTCGGCTCAGGTGTTTCCTATTGAGGGAAGAAAGAAACACAGGGAGAAGCAGCAATAACAATGCATTTCATGCTTATCTATTTGCTCTAACAATATGGTATCAGCTGACTGTTTTCAGGATACCAAGAAGCTACAAGAGAAAATCAAAGGCGTCTCAACAAAAATCTGAGAAACGTAGCTGAAAGAAATGAAGCCACTGAAAAATGAGTCAGTGAAAAACTTCCTGATGGAAGTGTTGAGGAAGAAAGCAACACAGGGAGAGCAGAAGTGGCTTATACTGATTCAGAAGAAGACACCAATGATGAACATGAAAGTGTCTAGTTTGTGCCTACAAGGCAGCTCCTGTTCAAACAAGAATAATGAAGTCACTGCAGAAGACATCTTTCCTACCTCAAGTAGAGCTGAAATGCTTTGCTGATGCAGCTGACGTTGAAAGCTGGGTTCATGCTATGAATAAAACGCTTGATCAGATTGCGAAGAACCAGATAGAGGGAATAGATGGTGATGAGGCATTTTCACAGATTACGAGGCAGGAGACAATCAGATTATTCCTAGCCATTGAAGGGCAAAGAAAGTTCATAGAGTTCCAGATGGATGTGAAGACTGCATTTCTAAATGGGTTTCTGGAAGAAGAGGTCTATATTGAGTAGCCAGATGGTTTTCTCATTCATGAGGATGAGAACAAAGTTTTCAGGCTGAAGAAGGCGGTATATGGGCTGAAACAAGCACCAAGAGCATTGTACTGAAGGCTATATCAGTATTTGAAGAAGCTTGGTTTTCAGCATTACACAAGGCAGGAATGACACATTCATTTCTCAATATAAATATGACAAGGATGATTTGGAATGGAGAATTCCAAGGAAATGAAGACTCTGGTTTCTACCCGGATGAAATCATCAAAAGATGATAGTGGCGGGGCAGTTAATTTCACTAAAAACAGGCAGATTATCAGTAGTTTGTTGTACATGACTGCAACAAAGCCTGATATTGTTTTCGCCACATGCCAAGCAGAGAGATATAAGAGTAATCCCAAATAAATCCACATGATTATAGTGAAAATAATACTTCGGTATATCAGGGGCACGGTGGATTCTGGCTTGACATATAATGGAAAATCTCAGTCGGTGTTATTGGGCTATACTGATGCAGACTAGGCCGGTTCAACAGATGATAGAAAATCAACGTCAAGTGGTGCAAGCTATCATGGTGGATTGTGTATTTATTGGATTAGCAAGAAACAAGATTTCATTTCATTGAGCACCGCAGAAGCTGAGTATATTGCGGCCATTCAAGCATGCACACAATTATTGTCGATGAAGCAGCAGCTTGAAGATATGGGAGTTGAAGTGAAGTCTCCAATCGGAATCTAGTGTGATAACTCAAGTGCTATAAATCTTAGCAAAAATCTCGTCCATCATTCAAGGACAAAGCACATTGAGATTAAGTATCATTTTATCAAGGAGAAGGTTGAGCAGGGAATCGTGAAATTGGAGTACATGCCTACAGAGCTACAGGTTGCAGACATTCTGACTAAGGCCTTACCCAAGGAAGCTTTTGAAAGGCATTGACTGGCTCTGGGAGTTCAGTCAATTCCCCACACATGAAATAGAGTGGATGTGGTCCACCCCCTCTCCCCGAGGTATGATGTGTTTTCCCTACTGTGCTAATATGTTCTCTACTATGTTACAGACTACAAAGGCGTGACCTTTGGGTTCGTTGACAAAGGGGGAGAAAAATGTTTGATAATGGGGGAGAAAATAGTGGTTGTTCAAGGGGGAGACGGTGCGAAGATTTGATAAATCATTTTTGATACGGGGAGAAGCTGACAGGTGGAGCAGCCAGAAAGGGGGAGTAATGAGAAAGGGGGAGATTACTAAATCTGACGATGCTAGAAGTGATCGATCAAATCATAGAAATCACGACAGCTGAGGATCGTGATAAAAGCAGAACAGTGGTGTTGGAATGGTGTGAGACGGTGTCCATCTTTCAACAATTGGTATCAACTTAAGAATTCACCAATTGGTATCAGTGTGGTTCATCAACTGGTTTTATTTAAAGAATTGGTATCAGGGTGGAATCGACAATTGGGGTCCGACATGAAGTGATTCATTGATGAACTTTTCATACTACTCTTGTTTCTCACGCCGAGCATTGCTCATGTGGGCTTAGAGTACGTGTTAAGTGAATCCTTGAACTCTATCATAATCGCAAGAGGCGAATGGTGGTAGCGGCTGGAAGAAGACTCAATGAGGTATCAATGTGCAGAAAATATTTCTGAGCAGAGTTGTGAAGAGTTGTCAACAAACCCAAAGGGGGAGATTGTTGGGCAAAAATCCCTCAAGGTAACATTGCAGTATTTTTGGGTTGATTGTGTTTGTTGACAAAGCAGGTTTCCATGGAGAATTGTCGAGTTCCCGAGAAGTTGTTGACATTCCATGTTGAAAAAGAACAATGACAAAGGAAAGGACGATCTGGAGGCGGTACAAAAGAGCAGTACAAGGTGGCGCCGTTTCCCAGTGTTTGCCAAATTTATGGGCCTGAAAATCGTCAATGGAAAATGGAGTGATATGTTTTTGGCAAAGGTTGAGGAGAGATAAATGAAAGAGGTGCGCGGAAAAATTAAGTGTGGCGCGCAAAATTAGCGGGTTGCGCGAAATCTTGAAGTATGGCGCGCAAAACAGTGGGTTGCGCGAAATTGTATTTCGCGCAAAATATGTTTCAAGGCCGAAAGCTTGAAAATCGGTAAAGGCGTGAGGCGCGCGAAATTTTGGAGGCGTGCGCGAAAAATTGAAGTGGCGCGCGAAATAGTGGATGAAGTATTTCGCGCAAAAGATGTTTCGAGGTCCAAAGCTCGGAAAATGGAAAAGGCATGAGGTGCGCGAAATTATGGAGCAGTGCGCGGAAAATGGTTGTGCGCGGAAGATTTGTATTTCGCGATCAAAGCGGATTACGCGCTCAAGAAGGGTTTTTCACGCGGGGTCGATTTTGCCTATAAATATGAAGTGACCCTCCTCCATTGAGGAGAGTTCAAGACATAGAAAATACCCGAGCTCTGGTGCGCGAAATTGAAGTTAGAAAGGGTGTTGCGCGTAAACTTAAAGTTTGCGCGTAAAGTCAGCTGTTGCGCGTAAAGTTAAGGTTGCGCAGAAAGTTGGGGTTGGCGCGTAAAAGGAAGGTTGCGCGAAAAGTGGATATCGCGCAAAAGCAGTGAATTGCGCACAAGGCAGTTTCCAGGCTGCGCGTAATATTTGGAGGTTGCGCGAAAAAGGAATTTCGCGCAAATCATAGAAATTGCGCGCAAGACACCGTAAGGGTTGCGTGTAAAAACTGAGGTTGCCCGGTACATCCGGTGCGAAGTGAGATTCATCTACGGGTGAAAGTTGGACTTCAACAGAGCATCTACATACAGAGGAAGATGCATTCCTTCATGAAAATGAAGAGACCTACAGGTCTATAAACTGTGAGTGGATTCCTTCCAAGAGCAGTGAGCTTAGGAAGAGGAAGAAGGTGATCCTCTCCACCGGAAGTGAGCCAGAGAGAGAGAAACAGGGAGTGACCCTTGGGAAAGCAGTGAGCTGAACCTAAACATTGTAAAGGCAGTGAGCCTGGGCATAGAAGTAATCTATCCCGAACATTGTAATCCACAGCTAGTGAAGTCTAGTGGAATTTGGTACGAACCGGCAACTTGTCGGCGTATGCTCCTTGGATGTAGCCCTTAGCGGTGAACCAAGTAAAAATCTCTGTGTCTGCCTGCTTACTTCCCTGCATTGCATTCAAAGCATCATCATCAGGTAAAGGAGACAAGTGATCACAGTAACCACACAAGTGCAAACAAAGTGACCCTTGTAACAAAGAGGTCAAGATCCAGTGGGGCAGGAAGTATATCGAAAAAGAATATCCATACCCTGATTCACCCCCCTCTCAGGGTATATAGGCCCCTTTTGGTCCTAACATGGGAAAATTATGTTTACTGCCTGGGTTATAATAAAGTGGTGTTTTGTGGAGACTTAGTGTTTCATGCATTTATTTATAAATCCTTGGGGTGTTACAATACTGAACTAAATCATCTGTTAATCTGGATGCTTTCATTTTTTTAAAAACATCATAAATTACATTTTTAATGTTTACAAACCACATTTACTTCTATTAGTTTCACAAGCTAATACAATTTGTGCAGATAAAGAAGTTGGTGTCCTAAAACAAAACCATTTGTGTGTTATATAATTTTATTTGTTCAAAATCGTATGAAAGCAAACAATTTGTTAAACAGTATACACACAGATGGTTTAAAATTTTAAACAAATAATTTGTTAAACAGTATACACAAAAATGGTTTAACATTACAACAAATAATTTTAAACCATCTATGTCTCCTAAAAATAATAATTTTAAACCATATGTGCATATACTGTATATTAAAATGAAAATTATTTCATCTCCCTTTTGTGTTATTTGTTCATATTTTTAACACATTTTTTTCATACTTGTCTATACTAAAAAATATAATTCATTTTATTTTTTAAGATAATTCCATGAAAACATAATGATTTTTTATTCATGTTGGTTTTTTATGATTAATTTTTTTTGGGACATCATTCTATTACATGCAGAGCAAATACACATGCACATGAAACCATTGATCATATCATTTTTGGATAGCTACAATGTTTTCAGTTTTTCTTTTCAGCAGACAAGATTGGAATGATATACACAATGGTAATAATTATAGTTATATGCTGTTAGTTTTGATAAATTACCTAGAACCAAATTGTGATAATCACTGTCTATGTTTCAGAATAAAATATTTGAATTCGACACTGATCATTGAAACATAATACTTTCAAATTCTCTTTCTTACAAACAATACACAAAAAATCAGTAATTTTGATAATTCTAAAAAATAAATCAGAATATAACCTCTATAAAAAATTTGTAGTTTTACATTAGAGAGATGCTCAGTTTTTTTCACTTCCACATATACAATGTTTAGAAATAAATAATAAGTTATTCTATCTCACTATTTTCCTTTACTTTCCTTACAGAGTGTTTCTTCTGATGTTACCTCCAAGAAAATTGAATTCAACAATATATCATCACCATGTTTTTATATAATAGTTTATATTATGTTATTTACTAAACAATTTACCTCTACATGTCGTACACAATAATTCTTTTTCATTCCTTATATCTGTTATTAAATACATCCATTTAAATTGACAGTTTTAGCGTTAGTTACCATTTTAAAAGTTACTAAAATTTTTCTAATTCTTTAAAAATAAAAACCATAATAACTGTATGTATGGACTATATTCATAATAAACTGTAAATACGTAAAATTACTTTCATATTGTTTACCTTTATGAAAATATTTAATGCAATATACTTGTAAAGACTCGACCTTAGTTGCCCAGATTTGGTGCATTATTACATTACATTGGCATGATTACAAGAAAGTCATATCTCGAAGTTTAGTAGATTTGGAAAAAAGATACATGCATAAGTTCAACATTACAATATGAAATGAAAAACAACATGTAAGTTTCATTGGGAACATCCACCACTCTAAGATTATCCCTACAAGTCAATAATAATATACCTCTTAATGTCCTAAGAAAAATAAAACATAATAAGGGGTGAGATCAGATGCTCAGTAAGGGTAAACATTACAGTAGAAGATGACATAAACATTAGGCATGGTGAATAATTTAAAACACACGCCTTTAAAAATAAACATGAACATAATATGGAGGGAATATGATCTGAGTAAATATTGTCATAATAAAACATAATCATGGGTATTCTAATAGTCGGATAACCTCATGAGATATGAATTTCTAGTTTCATAATGAGGGAAATGTGTATTTCGGACATTCTAAAACATATCGTCAAGGCCTCGGGCAATACATCTAAAAATTATTAAGGCCTCATCTAAAACCATATCTAAAAATGGGAAAGGCCTCGGCCAAGTACATATCTATTTGTCTCATGAGACATACCAATGCATCAAGGGGATATAGAGGGCCCCACCCATCACATAATAAGTCCAATTCATTCCTCATATTAACTGAGATAAATATAAACAGCATATACATCCATATTGAAACTAATATACGAAATGTAGATAACTTTCCCCAAACATTAAGTATAAACACTAACCATTCAGACTAAATTGGTGAATGGATTTAAGATAGCACATACAAAGTCAAACTAATAATAAAATATTAAATTAAATATGGTAGATGATATCATAAAATATTAATCCCAATAATACATAATAATCAATAAGATTTTTGAAATATATGAAGATACTCTTATAAAATCCTCGAGTAATTCTTGAGATAAATACTCTTTTACTTTGAAAAAGAAGAGTTCTTTTGGAAAAGTATTTGTATAAAACTATAAGTGAAGTAAGATAGTATTTTCATAATAAAATGAGTGTTTTTAGAAAGATGATGTTCACTAAATACATATTATATAGTTCCCTTGAAAATAGGTAAGAATTTGAGAAATTCCCTTGAGTCGGGCTTGTACTTTGGAAAGAATTTTTGAAAGATCATTTTAAAACATATAACTCCCCATAAATTAAAGTAGGATTATGGTTGGTACATATATATAGAACATTATCACATAATATATGAGGATTACATATGAATAAATAAGAATTTAATTGAGTTAAGTAGAGAATAAGTGTAACCCAAATGAAAATGGAGGTTCGGGTAGAAAACTCTTATCTTAAGTCCAAAGGTGTTCCTCAGTTGATCTTAATGACCTGAATAATCAAATTTAGGTTCGTAAATTAATGATTCCATAACATCATCTACATGTAATTTATTAATTATAACCTTATTTAGGTTCATTCATGGACTTTTGATGGGTTAAGAGATTCAATTTCATTGTTTGGGAGTGTTTTCTTCCTTGGTTTTCATGATCGGTTTACTTATATTCATGTACGGATAAACATGTAGAATGAGAATGGTTTTATAGAGTAAAAGTTATATTTTATTAGTGAACAACCATAATATTACATGGTTATAAAAAAAATTATTGGGAGTTAATATTAATCATTTTATAAAACTTTAATGACAATTCTTTGGGTTAATTGGTGGTTCTTGATCACAACGAACTCATTTTGATTTATAAATTAATATCATGTGTACAATAGGATTATATAACCTTAAATAAGTTATAATAGATATATTATAGTCTATTTAGCCCATAAAAATGGTTTTATGACCATAATTGAATATGGTAATAGAAATTGAAAACCCATCATCCTTGAATGTGATAAATTAACACATCTTGGATAGTGTTTTCATTTCTTGTATAAAAGAAGGGGAAAGGAGAGATGATGAAGAATTATTCCTTTATAATAAAAATATTCCAGTACATTTAAGTTAATTGATTCATAACAACATTTGGATGAATGTAGGTTAGGAAAGAAAAAGAAAAGAAAGGAACTTGAAATAAAAAGAAATGAAAAGAGGAATTTACCTCTTGAAGTAATCTTCCTTGAGAGCCTCTTTAAGGGATAGATTTTGGTCTTTTTATGAGACCAAGGGATTATATACATGGGGGATGATATTGGGAAGATATTTGGACATAATTTAGACAAGGAATAAGGCTTTAGATGAGTGAAGAGAAGAGGGAGTGAGGGGGGGTTTATAGTGGAGGAGAGGGATGATTTGTGAATATGTAATTCATTATTTTATTATTTCCCTCAAGACAACCAATGGTGTTGATTCATGTGACCCATAATAGTAATAAGTGTATGTTATTTCGAACCAAGTGTGCTTACATCATCCATGATTCTATGAATAGTTAATTTAACTGATAATATATATATATGGTAAATTATTATATTTTACTATTCATCAAAAAATTGAGTATTTAAGAAAAATCCCAAAAATTCAACCTAACCATTTTTTTGACGTTTTCAATTCAAAAATGAACTCCATTTTTTGAAAATAATTTTATAAATAGTATTAATTTAATTTTTAAATAAAATCATAATTTATTCAAAAAATAACAATTTTAAAACTATAATTCGTTTTATATCACTTTGAAAAATTAATCAAGATCTTATTATCTTATAACCTTAAGACAATAAAATAATAATAATATTTATTATTCATAAGGGTCATATTACTATTCATATTACTATTCATAGGGGTATATTACTATTAACCAAAAATTAAGTTTGTCTTGTCATACTCTAAATATCTTACTAAACGCGACCGTGTATGTTAGTTTTTCAAAATTCAAATCACAGAGGTAGAAAAATTATGTTTATGCCTAGGTTATAACAAAGTGGTGTTTTTTGGAGAATCATTATTTCATGCATTTATTTATAAAATCCTTAGGGTGTTACATTCTCCCCTCCTTACAAAAATTTCATCCTCGAAATTACCAAAATGTTACCTCGCAAAAAGATTTGGGTAGTTCTTCATCATAGGCTGCTCAAGCTCCCATGTTGCCTCTTAGATTTTATGATTTTTCCAAAGTATATTTACCAGTAATATGATTCATCAACACCTATTTTTTAGTGTCCATAATCCAGATAATCTCTTTACAGTAAGATAGGTCAGGTTCCAATTCTATACCTTCATAAGTGAGGATATGCATTGGGACTGGCATGTAATTTATTAACAATGAGACATGGAACACAGTTTTTACTTTAGAAAGGCTAGGAGGAATAGCCAAATGATATTCAATAGCTCTAATTCTCTCTAGAATTTCAAAAGGGCCTATGTACTTAGGGCTCAGTTTCCCTTTCTTCCCAAATCTTATAACACCCTTCCATGGAGATACTCTTAAGAAAACATGATATCCCACTTGAAATTCCAAATCCTTCCTTTGATTATCAGCATATATTTTTTTTTCTAATTTGAGCTACTTTGATATGGCCTTGAATAGTCTTTACCTTCGCTATTGTTTCCTCCACAATCTTTGGAACCACAAGCTTCCTTTCACTGACTTCATCCCAACATGTTGGTGTATGACATCTTTCTCCATACAATACTTCATATAGTGTCATTTGAATGCTTGTATGGAAACTATTATTGTATAAAAACTCCAAAAAAGGTAAATATTGATCCCAAGTACCTTGAAAATCAACTAAGAATGATCTCAACATGTCTTATAAAGTTTGGATCATCCTTTCTGATTGCCCGCCAGTTTGAGAGTGATAAGCAGTACTCAATAGAAGCTCAGTATCCAGGGATTTCTGAAGAATTTTCTTGGATTTTTATGTAAATCATGGATCAAAATTAGACACAATTGAGATAGTTTCTCTATGAAGTCTCACAACTTCATTGATATAGAGTCTTTCAAGGCGCTCCTGTGGAAAATCCTCCCATATAGCGAATAAATGTGCAGATTTCGTAAGTCGATCCACAATTACCCATATTGCATCATTATTTCTTGGAGTTTTGGGTAATCCAGTGACAAAATCCATGGTGATGTTATCCCATTTCCTTGTAGGAATAGATAGAGGTTTCAAGACTCCTCTAGGATTTTGTTGTTCAGCCTTCACTTGTTGACAGACTAAAAATATTGATACATAATCAGCAATCTCCTGCTTCATGTTGTCCTACTAGAAATATTTATTCAAATATCTATACATTTTAGGGCTACCAGGGTGTATAGAGAAATTAAACCTATGGTAATCATCCAATAACTCCCTTTTTAGCTCGGGTATAGAGGGAACACATAGCCTCTTCCCAATTTCCCAACATTAATTTTCTTTTGAAGATTCTTGTCATCAGACTGTGAAGCTTTAATTCTTTCCAATAAATATGGTTTGGAAACCATTTGAAAAAGTAGTGATGTTTCATCTTCTTTGATAATTCTCATATCCATCCTCACTAAATCCATGTACAAAGGGACCTTGTCAATCCTCATTTTGTTGAGAACTCCATGATCATTCCTGCTCAATGCATCAGCTACCTTATTTTTCTTTTGTGGGTGGTAGTGTATGAAACAATCATAACCCTTGAGTAGTTTGAGCCATCACCTTTGCCTCATGTTGTGTTCTTTTTGTGAGAAGATATATTTCAAACTCTTATGATCTATATATATCACACATTTTTTCCATAGAGATAATGTATCCATATCTTCAGAGAAAATATTACAGCTGCTAACTCAAGATCGTGAGTAGGATAGTTTTGTTCGGGCATTTTTAACTACCTTTATGCATAGGCAATAACTCTATCATTCTTCATAAAGACACAACCAATTATTTTCTTTGATGCATCACTATAGTTCACAAAACCATCATTCCCTGATGTTAGAGTTAGGATCGTAGTATTCACTAATCTCCTCTTCAATTCTTCAAAACAGTCCTCGCATTATTTTATCCATATGAACTTAACCCCTTTATGTGTAATCTTGGTCATTGGGTTGTCTAAACAGCTGAAGTTTTAAAAAAATCACTGATAATAACCTACTAAACCAATAAAACTACATACCTTGATTATGTTCGTTAGAGTAGGTCATTCTTTCATATCCTTTTTCTTCATAGGATCAATAGATGTTCCATCCTTAGAGATAATGTGAACAATAAAGAAAACTGATTGAATCCAAAATTCACACTTGCTAAACTTCTCATATAATTCATTTCTTTTAAGAGTATTCAGAATAATGCGCAATTGATTTTCATGATCTTCATAGATTTTGGAGTATACCAATATATCATCAATAAATACCCCCACAAAGTCATCAAGATATTTCTTAAAAACTCTATTCATTGGATCCATGAAAACATAGGGTGCATTAGTCAATCCAAAAAGCATTACTGTAAACTCGTAATTCCCATACCTGGTTCGAAATGTTTTCTTTTGGATATCTTCCTTCCTCACACGCAACTGATGATATCCAAATCGAAGATCAATCTTTGATAAATATTGGGCTCCATGAAGTTGATCAAATAAATCATCAATGTGAGGTAGGGTATGTTTTTTCCTTATTGTTATAACATTTATCTCCCTATAGTCAATGCACCGCCTCATAGATCCATCTTTCTTCTTAATGAAAAGAATAGGGGATACCCATAGAGAAACACTAGGGAAAATAAATCCTTTATCACTCAATTACTCTAGTTATTTATTCAGTTCCACTAATTCCATAGTGGTCATTCTATAAGGGGTCTTTTATATGGGCCTTGAATCAAGAATTAAGTCAATGGAAAACTCAATTTCCCGCTCTGGAGGATGTCCAGGTAAATCCTCTGGAAACACATCAACATATTCTTACACAATAGGTACGTCCTCTTTTTGAACATTCCTTTCCTCACCCATATTTATTGCATTCTCTTCCTCCCAAATAATTGAATTCAGTAGAGCTACTAGGGGTGGATCTAGATGAGAATCAGATGGTGATATTTCTGCTCTAAAGATAGGGGATTCCACATCATCCTCAAAAATTGTAACCTCCTTCTTCTTAAAATAAATTCTCACATCATGGTTTGAAATCTAATTCATATTGATGATTATATCAAATTCAATCATGAGTATGATAATAAAATCAGCAGATAAATCACATTCATATGCCATAATGGGGACTATTTGACACAAATTTGTTGCAATGATACTTCCCTTAGGAGTTTTGACTGAAAACTCCCTTATTAAATCAAATTGGAAATATCTAATTTTCTTGGAAAACTAGGAAGATATGAAAGAATGCGATGATCCAAAATCAAATAAAGCATTTTCTAAGTTTGAGGAAATGATTAAAGTACCTACCATCACATTATTAGGAACTTCAATATCAACAGTTTTGATTGAATAAGCTTGTCCCTGCTCTCTTGGCTTTTTCTGAGGCACATTTCCTTGATGCTTTGGAAATTCATTAGCATAGTGTCCCATCTCCTTGAAATTATAGAATTGAACATTAATAGATTCTTTCTTCCCCTTGCAAACACTGTCATGATGGCCTTTCTGTCCACACTTGTAGCACACCCCTTTTCCTTTTAAGCAGACACCAGGGTGTTTCCTTCCCCAATTATTATACGTTGGAAAGTTAACTATTCCCTTCTTCCCCATTTCCTTATTTCCTTTTCTAGAGTTTTCAGCATCCCTCTTCTTCTCTTTCTTTACTTTAAAATCATAAGACTTAAATAACTTATTTTTCTTCTTGATAGCACATGAGACTATATCTTTGAATGATGAGAAAGTTTGGAAGACCAGTTCCCACCAGAGGAATGGCTTTAGGCCATCAAAGAATCGATCAATCTTGCTCCTTAGATTACATATATAGTCCACAGCATGCCTTCTTAACCTTGTGAAGTTAGCTTCATACTTTTCAACATTATCATCTTCCTTTTTCCTCAAATTCAGAAATTTTCTTTCCATATCCACTTGTTGTTCACGAGGAAAGTATTTCTCTAAGAAAAGTTCTTTAAATTCACTTCATTCTATGTTTTCTATATCTTCCTCCTCTGTATTTTGAATTAGTGAACACCATTGATTAGCATCTCCCAACAGATGATAAACTTTCATGACAACCTTCTCCCTTTCGTTACTTCCTAAGGTGAGAAATATATTCTCTAAGGAACTTATCCACTCCTCTACTATGAATGGGTTTTTAGTCTCATTAAATGATGGAGGTTGTTTTCACATAAAGTGATCTAATATAGCTCCTCCACGTTGTGGATCAGGATGCTTCATACAGGTAAGGTTATTATTCATAACTTAAGTAAGTTATCCCAGTATAGTTATAAGTTTCGCCGCACCAGTCGCATCTCTAGAGCCAATATCATTATCTTGCACAGGAGGGAAATCCCTATATGGGATACGCGCATTCATGCGGTTTCCATTCCTTCCACTAGGCACCATTTCTAAATAATAGAATACACTAGATTATGTTATGAATCATAATGTACTATCTCAACTTAGAAAAAATACTTAACATAAATTGAAATCCTATGCATGGCTAATTCCATAATCATAAACATGGTTTCTTCGCGGAAAAATTTACATTTAAATCCTTCATAATGGCTTGTAAAGAAAATTTGAATTATCCTAAGCATATCCCTGGGGAGTGTCAAACCAGGTGTGCAGTAAGGCCAGTTGTCATAGACCAAGATACCCCGGGTCAAGCCTGAAACTCATTGTCGTAGTTTTCACTCTTAGGTACATCTGTGTCAGAACCACGTCCACTTGTAGTATCCAAACAAGGATTTATTTTCTAAAGAGATCCACATAATCTATTCCTTACCCAAAATTCTAGGATGTTCTTGTATGTTTATCCTCAAAGACTATGTTAGGGTTTTTTTTCCTAATCTACATTTTCTAAATCTAGTTTCTAAGTTTTCAACTAAACTTCTTTTGATACCAATTGTAAAGACCTTACCCTAGTTTCCCAAATTCGGTGCCTTATTACATTACATTGGCATGATTACAAGAAATTTATATCCCGAAGGAATGAATAGTTTAGTAGATTTGGAAACAAGATATATACATAAGTTCAATATTACAACATGAAATGAAAAACAACATATAAGTTCTGTTGGGAACATCCACCACTATAAGAGTATCCATGCAAGTTAATCATAATATACCTCTTCATGTCCTGAGAAAAATAAAACATAAGAAGATGTGAGCTCGGATGCTCAAAAAGGGTAAACATTACAGTGTAATATAACATAAACATTAGGCATGGAGAATAATTGAAAACACATTCCTTTAAAAATAAACATGAACATAATATGGAGGGAATATGAGCTGAGTAAATATTTCCATAATAAAACATAATCATAGGTATTGTACTAGTCGAATAACCTCATGAACTATGAATTTATAGCTTCATAATGAGGGAAATACATATTTCGTACATTCTAAAACACATCGTCAAGGCTTCAGCCAAGACATCTAAAAATGATTAAGGCCTTGGCCAAAACCATATCTAAAAATGGGCAAGGTCTCGGCCAAGTCCATATCTATTTGTCTCATGAGACCTACCGATACATAGAGGGGATATATCGGGCCCCACCCATCACATAATAAGTATAATGCATTCCTCATATTAATTTGGATAAACGTAAACAACATATACATTCATATTGAGACTAATATATGAAATGTAGATAACTTTCCCTGAACATTAAACATAAACACTAACCATTTAGAGTAAATTGGTTAATGGTTTTAAGATAGAACATCCACAGTCAAACTAATAATAAACCATTAAATTAAATATGGTATATGATATCATAAAATATTAATTCCAATAATATATAATAATCAACAAGAGTGTTGAAACAGATGAAAATACTCTTATAAAATCATCGAGTAATTCTTGAGATAAATGTTCTTTTACTTTGAATAGAAGAGTTCTTTTGGAAAAATATTTGTATAAAACTAGAAGTGAATTAAGATAGTATTTTAATAATAAACTGAGTGTTTTTATAAAGATAATGGTCTCTAAATACAGATTATAGAGTGCCCTTGAAAATATGTAAGAATTTGAGAAATTCCCTTAAGTCGGACTTGTATTTCGTGAAGAATTTTTGAAAGATCCTTTTAAAACATATAACTCCCCATAAATGAAAGTAGGATTCTGGTTGGTACAAATATATAGAATATTCTCATAGAATATAGGAGGATTACATATTAATAAATAAGAATTTAATTGAGGTGAGTAGAGAGTAAGAGTAACCCGAATGAAAATGGAGGTTTGTGTAGAAAACTCTTACCTTAAGTCTGAAGGTGTTCCTCATTTGATTTTAATGACCTGAATAATCAAATTTAGGTTCATAAATTAATGATTCCAGAACCTCCACTAAATTTAATTGATTTATTATAACCTTATTTAGGTGCATTCATGGCCTTTTGATGGGTTAAGAGATTCAATTCTATTGTTTGGGAGTGTTTTCTTCCTTGGTTTTCATGATCGGTTTACTTATATTCATGTATAGATAAACATTTAGAATGAGAATGGTTGTCTAGAATAGAAGTTGTATGTTATTAGTGAACAACCAGAAGATTACATGGTTATAAAAAAATTGGTTATTTGGATTGAAGATAAATCGTTATATAAAACTTTAATGACAATTATTTGGGTTAATTGATGGTTCTTGATCACAACAAACTCATTTTGATTTATAAATTAATATCATGTGTACAATAAGATTACAAAACCTTAAATAAGTTATAATACATATATTATAGTCTGGTTCAACCATCAAAATGGTTTCATGACCAGAATTGAAGATGGTAATAGAAATTGAAAACCCGTCGTCTTTAAATGTGATAAATTAACACATCTTGGATGGTGTTTTCATTTCTAGTATAAAAGAAGGGGAAAGAAGAGATGAGGAAGAATTATTCCTTTATCATAACAACATTATAGTAAATTTAAGGTATTTGAATCATCACAACATTTGGATGAATGGAGGTGAGGAAAGAAAAAAAAAAGGAACTTGAAATAAAAGAAATGAAAAGAGGAATTTACCTCTTGAAGTAATCTTATTTGAGAGCCTCTTTAGGGGAGAGGTTTTGGTCTTTTTATAATATCAAGGGATGTTGGATGTGGGGGAGGATCTTGGGAGTATATTTGAGAAGAATTTAAACAAGGCATAATACTTGAGAGGAGTGAAGATAAGAGGAAGTGAGGGGGGTTATAGTGGAGAAGAGAAGTGATTTGTGAATATCTTATTCATTATTTTATTATTTCTTTCAAGACAACCAATAGTGTTGATTCATGTAACCCATAATAGTAATAAGTGCATGTGAGTTTGAACCAAGTGTGATTGCATCATCCATGATGCTAGGAATAGTGAATTTAACTGATAATGTATATATACGGTAAATTGTCGTATTTTACTATTCATCAAAAATTTGAGTATTTCAAAAAAATCTCAAAAATTCACCCTAACCATTTTTCGAAGTTTACAATTCAAAAATGAACTCCATTTTTTGAAAATAATTTTCTAAATATGATTAATTTAATTTTTAAATAAAATCATAATTTATTCGAAAAATAACAGTTTTAAAATTATAATTCGTTTTGTATCACTTTGAAAAAATAATCAAGATCTCATTGTCTTATAATCTTAAGATAATAAAATAATAGTATGATTTACTATTCATAAGGGTCATATTACTATTCTTAATGGTGTGTTACTATTCACCAAAAATTGAGTTTGTCTTATCAGACTCTAAATATCTTACTGAACGCAACCGTGTATGTCAGTTTTTTTGAAATTCAAATCACAGAGGTGGGAAAATTATGTTTACTGCATGGGTTATAATAAAGTGGTGTTTTGTGGAGACTTAGTGTTTCATGCATTTATTTATAAATCCTTGGGGTGTTACAATACTGAACTAAATCATTTGTTAATCTGGATGCTTTCATTTTTTTTAAAACATCATAAATTACATTTTTAATGTTTACAAACCACGTTTACTTCTATTAGTTTCACAAGCTAATACAATTTGTGCAGATAAAGAAGTTGGTGTCCTAAAACCAAACCATTTGTGTGTTGTATAATTTTATTTGTTCAAAATCGTATGAAAGCAAACAATTTGTTAAACAGTATACACACAAATGGTTTAAAATTTTAAACAAATAATTTGTTAAACAGTATACACACAAATGGTTTAACATTACAACAAATAATTTTAAACCATCTATGTGTCCTAAAAATAATAATTTTAAACCATATGTGCATATACTGTATATTAAAATGAAAATTATTCCATCTCCCTTTTGTGTTATTTGTTCATATGTTTAACACATTTTTTTAGGCATCTTTTTTATTTCTTCCATCTGTGTGTATACTGTTTTGCCACAATTTTATACTTGTAATCCATAATACAATTGACTTTTTATATGGATGCATTTTGTTATGATTTTGAGTTCTTTCAAATGAAATGTTCCATAGAATTATGCAAATGGTTTATGGATATGACTTAAGCATTTTAAACTTTAGGTAATTAACTTTTGTTTACAATTCAAACTGATCATCTTTTATATTATGCATATTGTATGCATATGTTCTATATTGCTTTGCAATTACAATATGGGCGTATGTTAACAAATTGCATATGCCCCTCCATCGATAGTTTACATAGTTTACATCTACATGATGGTGAAGACTTCACTTAGGTCACATTAGTCAACTTTTGCAACTTTAACTCATTTTAGTGTGTAACTTTCACTGACATGCTACTTAACATGTGATTTGAAGAGACGTTTAGAGCATGATTTCGATCAAGAAATAATTGATGTAGTAGATGAATGCAACACTGATTTCACCAGAGACAGTTCAACTACAAAGGATCTTAGAAATCAGTTCAAAAGAAAATTGAATAGATTGAACTACTGTCATTTGATATGTTCAAATGTTTTCTTGAAATGTAATGGATCACTGTTTAAAGACCTGATTTTGTTTTGTTTAATGCATTAAATATTAACACGGGCTTGCACTAATTTTATAAATTATCTATACTCTCAATTTGGGTTTAGCATGGGCTTGCACCAATTTTACTCTCACCATTGATTAATGTGTCATTTTATATCATTTTCATCACATATCCTCCCATGATCCAGGTTCATCGGGCTCTGTGGCATGTGCTTGTGAGTCAAAGCATCTCTTCTGAGTGCAACAAGTTGGGAGTGATTGCTGATTAAGAAGTGGCTGGGTCCGAATCTATCGCTTTAAGTAAATCCTTTCACCCCTAATTTATTATAGTATGTTAATCATATAATATTATGGATTGTCTTGTCATGGTGTGGGAGATTTATGCTCTAGTCCAAATACATTCTGGCCTCCTCTTTCACTGTAAGTGCTTCTGTGGACAGCCTTGAATGACAAGCTTGGGTCCTGGCATTAGAAAAAAATCAGAGTTATCAGGTATTCTCTCCTTTTCTTTGTCATCCAGTTTGGTTGGTTTGATTTTGAAAGTCTTTCAAAGAAAATTGTAAATCAATTCTAGACTGTCATAGACTGCACATGATGCACAATAATATAACAGACATCATTTTATTCAATCGTTGCTAGCATCTAACTGTCTAGCTTGAACAAGTATCACAAACATCAATTTAAATATGCTCTACGCATACAATATGCATACAATTTAACTACACTATGCATGTGTTTCATTTGGCTAGTTTTAATGATTCAATTTACTACTGGTACATTTGTTGGTATATTTTTCTTCCAGTTGTTGCAATTGCATCTGTGCACACTCAAATTTTAATTTGTCGAATTTGTCTGACATTTTATTTTTATCTGCAAAGACATTTATAACATGAATTTGAGCAAGAAATATTTGATACAGGTTGAGCATAAATGGTCCAACTACAAATGATCATAAAAACAGATCAATGAAGATTTGAAACTAAAATTTTAGTAGGCCAACCAAAAATTAATTGCTATGCCTAGGTGTTGATTTGTGATTCGGTTTTGTTTGATGTATCAATTATTATCTACTTTTACGTTTCTTTATATTCCTATATTGCATGTGTCTAAAGGTTTCAGAAACGTCAAATTATGAGTGTTAATTAAGATTATGTTGTGCAAATGGATACTAGTTATATCCTAAAAGATGGATTATAAGAGTATAAAAAATGTGTGAATATAAAATATGAAATTCATAATTATGACATACATAATTATTATTTATTTAATACACAACTCAATATTTAATTTTAGAAATGTCCAATTTTTTGTAATTAATAAAAATATTGATCGATTTATAAAAATATTTTTATAATATAATAATGGATTTAACATCATAAAAGTTATGGATTTATAGGGTTTAATGCGTAAAGTTCGATTTATAGGGTTTAATTTTTTTTGAATATATTTTTTTTAATAATATAACAATGGATTTAACATCATAAAAAAACATATTGATCGATTTATAGAGTTTAATGCGTAAAGTTCGTTAAAAAAAACGTTTAATTGATTTAAATAGTAAGTTACTGAGAACTGGAACCGCCCTATACTCAACCTTTCCACCTGTCTCCACCACCAAACGGCAGAACGTATTTACATCTGTACCCCCCAAAATATGAGCAATACCAGCACCATCCTTTAGAATCCCAACCCATCGTCAACCGCAACTTTAATTTTGTGGGGCAACCAATCGCCGTAGCTCCGGCTGCAGGAGTCATCGCTGCATTCCAGCCGGACCACCACGCCGGTTGCCGGAGAAGGGAGCTTCGCCTTCAGCAGCCGGAAACTGGGGACAACCACTTTTTCCGTCCACTCCTCGAACTCGATATCGCCTAGCCACACGCCCCCGAGAATCTTCTCCAGAGCCTCGTCCTCCAGTTCCATCGATGGCGATCCACCGACCACCGCGGCGAACGCCGAGGTGATGGAGGCCGCAATGTGACGCCGGATTGGGTTGAAGTCCACCGGCTTGAAGACGACGACGTCGTCCACGGAATCCATCAACAGCCGCGACGATGATGAGGCAGCGAACAGGCGCTTCTTCTCAAGCCGGCCGTGCTCGTCCTCGTGATCAGCGGTCAGATCGCTGGAGTTCCTGGAGTCTCCGGCCGCTTCATTCTCCTTCGCTGCTATATTCAGATCGATCGACAAAGCCGCGGAGCTCGTTTCCCGCCCCCGTTTCGCCTGCGGCCGCCCGGCCTCGTTGCGCGGCCAGTGCGTTCCACGCTTCCCGGTTTTATCGCAAACCGAGAGTCTCAACTCCCACCCGCCGCCGGCAACCCTCGCCAGGTTCTCTTCGCTGCTCGAAGGCCTGTTCGCCGGCTCGCGGAGATTTCCAGGCAAACATTCGGCAGTCAGGATGAAGATGACGTTCCCGAGACTGACCTCGCGATTATGAGAATCGGTCAGGCGGCCCCTCTCCATCGCCCGTTTTATGCCAGCCCAAACCACCGCATCGGCCTCATCCACGTCCTCGATCATGATCAGCGAGAACGGGTTCCTCCGAACGGCCTCCGCAATTCGGTCCAGGGCCGTCTTCCCGCGAAACCCAATGTCGGATTCCCCGCCACCGCGTCCGGAGCCCAGGCAGAGCACAACTGGGTCGGCGCAGCAAACCAGCTCCGCGAGAACCGCCGCCGTCTTCTTCTTCCCGACCCTGTCCAGACCCGTGAACATCAGCCACTGGTCGCCCTTGGAGCCACTGCCCCGGGGCTTAGCAATCCCCGATCTGCGACGGGACACGGCAGCGGACACCGCGGACACGGCCTCCTCCTGCCACCACACCTTCTGTATCAGACCCTTGAACAGCTTCTTGAATGAGTCGCCGTCCAGCGTGCTCTGCTGCGGAGTCGCCTTCGTCGCCGTCTTCTTCACCGAACCGAGCGCCAGATCGGTCGTCACCGGGCTCCCCGGCGGCGTAGCCAACTGCAAATCCGAACCCTGTCTCTCTTCTTCCAGATTCGAGCTCAGTTGCAAACTCCCCCCCATGGCCTTATCCACTTGCAAGCAGGGCAGAGCAGATGGATGCTCAGTGAGGTTGGTGGAGCTGTAGAGATTCAGCGCCGAAGGCGGCGGCAGAGCGATTTGCTTGGTGCTGGGGTTACCATGAAATAGAGGGTGACGAGACAAGCATAAATCGGCCCATTTCGTCTGCAACTCAGTCTTCTGCTTCCACGACACTTCTTCATCATCGGCCTGCAAATCCACAAAGCACGGAATGCAATAAACTTCCGTCTCAGTTGAATTCCAGTAAAAAAAACCTTCGGACCATTTCATTACCTGCGACTGGCCCGTTGAGAGATGGGCATCGGCCTCATGGGCCACGTGTTGCAGCCATCGCGGCAGCGCCGTCGGCCTGGCTGCTTTTGGTTTGATCCTCGACGAAGACAGTCTTGCAAGTTCTTGTTCATAACCCTCGGTGCAGATCGGGCAGCAGCGTTTTTCCTGAGCAGGATCGGTGCTCGTACTCTCAGAGACCCGCCGGAGAAGAGAAGTCGCCGCAGATGGGAAGCTCCTCGCCAAGGATCGATTTTCAGTCGAGTTGCCAAGAATTGCATTAGTCCCAGGCCTAACAATGAAGCAGCAGCACGCTTCAGGTTCACTTACAAGAGAAATAAACGAATTGCTGTCATTTAATGTCCGCTGAAATTCTCAGTTTAGAGAGAGTGGGGGCTGAAAAAGAGGAGAAGACAGAGATCATTCAAAACCGCCATCTGGTATTGCGGATTGCAGAGCTACCCATTTTCAGCTTTCATTGAGCAGGAACCTAAACAGATTCAGTAAGCCTCCCGCCCGAAATTTTACGCTGATATGGGTTTCCCGATGTGAGTTTTTCATTTAAAGCGCAGCCAGTACAGACAGAAATCATTGACCTGGAACCACGGCAGTTCGTTGTTGAGCTCGAATCAGGGCAACTGCATGGAGTTTCGCAAATTCCGAAGGTGGAATCTGACACCCCACTTATCGCCATTATTGGACCTTAAAGAGTGGAATGGAAATTTAATGGAATAATCGAATCGAGGACATACCTTGCGAGCGGCGGCGGAGGGGCTTTGGCGGCGATGGACACGGTCTGCAAATCCCAGGCATTCTCCATAGCGGGATGGTAGACCTTGCACCTCAGGTAGGTCTCGCAGGTGGCCGTGCTGACGAGCCACAGCCGCCCGGCGCACCCCTCTCTGAACCGACCCACCAGCTTCCCTATTTCCACCACCGCAGCTCTACCCGCCTCCGGCTGCAGCCCCGCCGGCTGCTCCACCAGCCATCTCAAATCTCCCAGGTTCACCACGACACCGCCCCCGCCCAATTTCCCCATCCTCGACTCGATCGCGTAGCCCAGCTCCCCGATCCGCGACGCAGTCGGGGTTCGGTCCTGCCCGAGATGGGCCTCCAGGGAAATGACTTGAACGTTTTTCAAAACACCTTCTCGAAGTTCATTGCTGTCGATCCTCCTCAGCAGCTCCTTCAACACCGACTCCGCCTCCGAATCGCCGACCAACACAGGGTTACGCCGCCGTGAACTGGTCAGGATATCCACCACCTGCTTCAATTCATCGCCTTTCCCCCGCGCCCCCGGCTGCGACAAGCTGCCGGGATGCTGCTTCCGCTGTAATCGGGGGTTCAGGTACTGGTTGTGCCCCGCCGCCGTGCCGGTGACTGGTCGGAGTCCTAATCCGATCAGGGACGGATTAGAGGCCTGCGACGATGTCGAGGCATTGAGGGACTGCTCGATGGTGTGTTTGACGGCGGGGCTGGAGAAACTCGCCTCGCGCATCACCCTGCTCACGCCCGGGTCGTCGAGGATGGAGATGATGAGCTTCTCCAGTTCCACCTTGACGGCGAGGAGCGGCTGCTGCTGCAGCTCGGGGCAGCCGCGTCGCTGCTGGGCCTGGGCGCGCTTGAGCGCCGCCATCAGGGCGTTCGAGATGGGGGGCTCCTTCCCGGGGGCGGCGCCCTGAGAGTTGGGGAGGCGGTCGAGGGCGACGCTGAAGCACAGCTCCAGGGCGCGGCACTGGAGGGGGTGGGAGGAATTGGGGTGCGACCGGATGCAGGCCTGCCGCAGGAACCCCGCCGGCGCTCTCAGCAGGGTGTCCGCCACATGGAGTGGCGTCGTCTGGCCGTGGTTCCTGCGACCGGCCTCCGCTATGGCGTGGTTCAGCACGCCGGCGGCTTCCGGTGTTAGGGTTTGCTGAACCGTGCTCAAATCCGTTCTCATACCCCTCCCGCCGTCACCGTCCCGGCTGTAGCTGCAAAAAAATCCAGAACCTGATACGCAAACCCAATTCGCCGGAACCAAAAGCCTCCACCGTCACTTCCGTCCTCCCCCTGCTCCCACCCAATCAGCTGCTCGGAGAAGACAGGCTAAAAGAAATATCTGTGTAAATTTATTCACTGATCAGACCGAACCCACACGCAGCCACGAGGACGACGAAGAGTGTGAACGCCGTCGCGAAAGAGATCCTGTAGATTTCTTCTTTCCCTTTCCTGGGAAACTAATCAATTAATTCTCAACGAGAAAATCTAAAGAGAGAAAAGGAAAGCGAGTGGTTGAGGAAGGGTAGAAGAAAAACCCAAAAGCTCGCGGCGACCCCATTATAACCGATGCATAAAGAAACTTTACAGAAGACCAAAAATATGATCAAAAGGACTTGTGCCTCTTGCCCCCTTCCACGGGATCTGCTTTCCCACCTCCCATCCCCTCCATGCTTCTTATTAACTTTGCTGCGGATCACGCAAAAGCCATAGCCAAATTCAACGCTAAAAGGAAATATCAGATCCCTGCATCCACGCGGTGGCCCCTCTCCTAGACTTCTCCCTCCCCGTTAATGGCTGCCGCCTAATAAAAGCATGGCGGATGCCGTCTCCATCCCCATTTAAATCACCAAAATATCACGCCCACGACACTCCAACCGGGAAATTTCTACCCGTTTCATTAAAAAAAAACTAACTCTGGAACAGAGCCACCTAACTCAGCTCCTTACCCGCCCCAAAAGACCTACAAAACTGGCCTAATCAACCCAGGCGAGGCTACGCGGGGACGATGACGAATTTATGGTGAATGAAGGGCGGGAAAAGGTCCTTTCCATTGCTGGAATTTCTGCGAAAATGCTTTATCGGCGCAGCAATCTGCTCTCCTTTCCGTGCCATTCTTTTCGCCCAGGAAAGAAAAACAGAGACGATCCCTTTTTTCGGTTAACAGAAAAGAAGACGAAAGATGTGACACAGGTGCCGGTCTGCTTTATCCAACGTCCCAGTCTCTCTCTCTCTGCGCTCTGCGAATTATTCTTTTTTTTTTTCTTCCTTCTATCTCCGCAGCTCCCATGGAGATTTTCGATTTTTCCGGTCCCGAACGATATGCAGATTATCATAAAGCTTTCTTTCATTATTTATTTAAAAATTCGCCAGTGACGTGTCAATGAATCGTTGCTCCCCCTCTCTCCCCCTCTCTCCAATTTGTCTGTGCCGGTTTGCTGCGCTGTTATGGAAGACCAAATTTCTGCTTTTCGGCACGCAGTCGCTGCGGGGAGGCAGTGGGGGAGGGGGGAATCTCGCACGGCTCCCCGCTTTTCCCACGGCCTTTTCACACAGCCCCGTTCCTAAAAAAGTGACTTTTGGAGTAATCCTTTCAAAATGGACACGTGAATTTATTTATATTTATTATTATTATTTACAGCATTTTACGGCATTTTCGCTTCCCTATCCAAAAGTATTTCTCTATGAATTATATGTTTTTAAATAATCATAATTTTTAGGTTATCAATTTTATATCAAAATTTGATAATTCTTGCTTTCATTAACAAATTTAAGTTAAATATTCAGATATTTTTAATTTGATTTTAGATTAACCATCCGGTTATTCATTACTTAATTAAAGTAATAAAAAGTTTTTATGTAAAGGCTTTGTCCGGAGGGATTAAACTTGGACTTTCTTATGCAACTGATGATAGATGTAAAACTTGAACAGTAAATAAATCATTAAACTTTAGAAATGAAATAAATTGTTTTAACACATTGGTGAATTTATAAAAAAAATATTTATTTAATGATTGTAATATAATTGTAGATTATTTTTATTATTAAATTAACAAAAATTAAAAATATAATAAATTAAGTTAGCTTTATGATTTTCAATTGTTAAAATAAATGAACAAATCCAGTAAAAAATATTTTGATTATTGATTAAAATAAATCTATATTAATCAAAACTAATTAATATAACCATCGGGTTATTTTTAATACAATTTTAAATTATCCATTCGGTTGATTGATTAATTGACAACATGGTTTTTGGATCATCTCTGACTTGGTTAAAATGACTTACGGGAAACCTACAACTCAAAGTAAACTACTATTTTTGTTTTGTGGTATAATGCAACGTTATGCCACAGGGTCTAGTCTAGTGGAAAAGGGTCTTGTGGGGTCTTGGGGAGTTATCGGGTCCTGGTCTATCCGACTAACTTCATATGTTTTTTTGTAGCTTTATAATTCTACCTCCTTAAATGTTTGTAATATAATGGTATGTCCAATGTGATGACACCAAACTGTTTTTTAAATTGATGTTTTATTATAATATCATTTAAAAAAAATCTTTAAAATGCAGTTTACTCTTTAGCATTAAAAGTGATCTAGACGGTTGGATAATATTTCAATATATATATTGTTTATAATGATAGGGGTTGAAGATGGTTACCATTTCATGTTTGACAAAAAAAAAAAAGAGGAAATTTCATGCCTATTATTATATTGTAATTTTTTAATTTAAATCAAACATGTGATTCAAGTATAATATTAAAGTGTTCATTTTTTCTTTTTAAATGAAATTATAACAATAAATTTAAAAAATGTCCCAATATCAACTTAGGTATACCCACTAAATTAATGATAATTAATTAATTAATTTAAAATTATAAATGATATTAGAACCATAAAATAAATTTATTTAGTGCATATGATTTATAAATTTACCAGTACCCTCACCTACGGATTTGCACAATACATAGTAACTTGTGAAACAAATAAAAATATCTTATGTTTATAAAAAATATAGGTGCATGCATTTATATGAATGTTGTATGCATACTGTGTGAATACCGTACGCATATAGGTGTCTTCACGTTATTGTTTTTTAAACATTGTGATTGTATGCATTATTGGACAAATTGGGATCAATTATGTATCTTAGTTCTGATGTAAGATATGATGAGAAAGACAAATTTTATTTGTAATAATCTAATAGGATTCAAATAATTTTTATCTCAGCCAGTTATGTAAATTATGTAACTCAATTATGCATAACTGGATAATGATCTAACACAATCATTATTGGAAATTGTTTATGAACGCAATGTAATTAGAAATGGAACTTTTATTTATTTTGTGCATATCTGAATGTAAATGACAACTATGTATTTCATAAAGAATAATGCAGGAAAAAAATTATTGTTATTACACTTCAATTACTATAACAAATATAAAAATCAAAATTATAAACATTAATATTATTAAAAAAAATCAACAATAAATCAAATGCTAAATTTGATTTTATGTATACCATAATACATATATCAAACCCCTTTATCATTGCAACGGAACTGACTTGGGTTTAAGTCCTGCCACACTCGAAATTAGCTGGGGGCATGTGGCGCGCAGGTGGTGGGTTGGGCCCAGGACAGACGTGGTCTGGCGCCCACCTATACCTCGTTACACAAATAACACGTTTGCAATTGAGGGCTTACATGAGTGGTAAAGACTCTCTGTAATCCTGAATCAGACCCGAATTCAAATCCGGATGTGAGCGAATTTCTGATGGCAGGCGGTGATGCAGGCATGACGCAGACATGCGGTGACGCAGGCATGATGCAGACAAATGGTAACGCATACATGATGTAGGCATGACGTTGCACTGAACCTTCAGGGCCAATTTGTGGGTTTTGGGGTCATGTAATGAGTTTCATGCCCACTGGGTTTTTCAGACCATATACTAAATAAATAAGATTTGATGAGTGGACAATCCCTGTGAGGACTATGGCTTGCCTTTTTGGCATGTGCGTGTGTTTAATGTAATTGTACCCCTAAACACCTAATATATATATACATAAATCTTTTTTATTCATATATTTATATAATTATTTTTAAATAAATTTATAAAATATATGTTTTTGAGTGTGTGATACACACACACGCTTATATTTATTTAAATATATCATATTTTAATATTCATTCACCGTTACAATGCATTTTAACAAAGCCATAAAAAGACTTTGTCGTCGCAAAAAAACGCTGACCATCGGAGCGCCCTTAAAATCCATAGGCATTTATCGGTGCTAAAAATAACATCGATAAACAGTCCTTTATTGGTGCTATTTTTAGCGCTAATAAAGGATCTCTTTATCTGTGTTAAAAAACGGTGATAAAGGGTTATTTTATCATCACAATTACTAGCGGTGATAAAAGGGCATATTGCTGCAGTATGGTGTTAAAATTATAGTACACTGCAACACCAAATACAATAAGCAAATACATAATTTAATTGAAATAAAATTTATAACACAAATACAAGAAAAAAACACTATATTATAGACATTTCAAACATTGGTTTATACAATTACATGAGTAGTTACAATTTATCACAAATATTTAAAAACATCAATGTTCATTTGTCTTTAACCCCCGACCTCTGGTCATGTTAGTAGTTGCCGAACAAACCACCTCAACTCGAGCAAAAGAATGCACCTGTATAATAAAACGATTCTTATGTTAGTAATATTATAAATAAATAAATTAAACACAAAGTGCAAATTTTAAACTAAAAACATATACTTTGAGTCATATCAAGTACACCGTGTCTTAGATTGATTTGCGGCTGATTCTTACATGTCACACGATTTCTTGTTGTTCTCAAAAGCATGTGCTCTTGAATTGGCTCATATCTGTGGTGATAAAAAATTCACTACGGATGTGAGTCAATTCAAGAGCACTTGATTTTTGAGAACAAGCCTTCAATTATCACATCATTTCTTGTTTGTCTTAAAGCATTATCTCTGTGAAAATTAACTAAATAAGTATCAGATAAAAATGATAAAAAAATTAATTAAGTATTAGCAGATAAAATGATAAGAAAATAATCTGAGCTTGTTTCCTCAATTTTTCCTATGTAATGTGCATTTTAAATTAAAATGACACTTATATATTGAAAACACGCACTTCGAGTCAGATCGACCACATCGTGTGTCGGATTGACATGGAGTCAATTTCCACATGCTACAAATGAATTACGGATCGTTGTCCTAAAGTTTGAAAATAATCTGATTTTGTTTGCTTAGTTTTGGTTAGTGACGTGCATTTTAAACTAAAATGATACATTTATATTGAAAACACACACTTTGAGTCATATCAGTCATATCATATATCGGATTGATGTGCAGTCAATTTTTACACATCACAAATGAATTATGGATCGTTCTCCTAAAATTTGAAAATAATTTGAGCATGTTTGTTTGATTTTGGCTATTTTCAGTGCGTTTTAAACTAAAATGACATTTTTGTATTGAAAACATGCACTTCGAGTCATACCGACTACAACATGCAAAAATTGAATTATGGATCATTTTCTTAAAGTTTGAAAGCAATCCGAGCTTGTTTTCTCAGTTTTGGCGATGTGATGCGTTTTAAACTAAAATGACACTTTTATATTGAAAACACGTACTTCGGGTCATACCGGCCACATCATGTGTCAAATTGACGTGCGACCGATTCCTACACATCACAAATGAACTATTGATCATTTTCCTAAAATTTGAAAACAATCGGAGGTTGTTTGCTCAGTTTTGACGATGTGACATGCGTTTTAAACTAAAATGACACTTCTATGTTGAAAACACATACTTAGAGTCATACTGACCACATCGGGTGTCAGATTGACGTGTAGTGGATTCCTATACGTCACGAATGAATTATGGATCGTTTTTTCTGAAGTTTGAAAACAATCCCAGCTCGTTTGCTCTATTTTGGCTATTTGATACGTGTTTTAAATTAAAATGACACTTGTATTGAAAACACGCACTTCGAATCATACCGACCACATCGTGTGTCAGATTGTTGTGAGGTCAATTTCTACATGTCAAAAATAAATATATGGATTTTTTCCTGAAGTTTGAAAACAATCCAAACTCGTTTTCTCGGTTTTGGCTAGTGACGTGCGTTTTAATCTAAAATGACACTTTTATATTGAAAACACACACTTTGATTCATATCGGTCACATAATGTGTCAGATTGATGTGCAGTCGATTCTTACACATCATAAATGAATTATGAATCGTTGTTTTAAAGTTAGAAAACAATCTGAGTTCATTTGCTCGGTTATGGATATTTGATGTGTGTTTTAAACTAAAATGACATTTTTTATTGAAAACACGCACTTCGAGTCATACTGACCACATCATGTATCAAATTGATGTGCGGTCAATTCATAAATGTCAAAAACGAATTATGAATTGTTTTTCTAAAGTTTGAAAACAATTTGAGCCCATTTGTTCAATTTTGGTGATGTGACACGCGTTTTGAAGTAAAATGACACTTTTGTATTGAAAACATGCACTTCGAGTCATACCTTTCACATCGTGTGTTAGATTGATGTGCGGTTGATTCCTACACGTCACAAATGAATTATCGATCGTTTTTCAAAAGTTTTGAAAATAATCTGAGCTCATTTGCTCAGTTTTGGAAATGTGATACTGTGATGGCCCGGACTTCTCTGGCCCATTCCTTTGTCGAAAAGAGGGTCATGAAGTGTTCTGGAGGGTAGATTGGACTTTTCCCACACTTTTCAGAATTTTGTAACTACACGCCGTGTAGTGTGAGTACACGCCGTGTACCACCTTGCCGGGTATACCCCATGTTGAAGCCGTGTCCTTGCCGTGTGAAATAAATGAGTACACACCGTGTAGCCCATACTACACGCCGTGTAGCTCCTCCCCGTGTACGCGTTACCCTCAAACCGTGTGTTGACCAGTCAACGGTCGTGTGCCGTGTTGAGGCCGTGTCCATGCTGTGTGAAATAAATGAGTACACGCCGTGGGTGGATGTGCCCACTTGGCTTTTTTGTCATTAACAATGATCAATCCGGGATCAATACGACGATAAACGCCAGTCTCCACGGATCGAATCACATAAATGGACAAAAAAAAGAATGTCATGAAACCACAAAATAGGATCGTTACAGGTTGATTATAATTAATTTAATCAATTGAAAAGAAATACCTTTTGGGTGTTCTTTCTTCGTTGATGTTCTCGATCACATTCTGATGTGATTCGTCGTTGCGTCGTAGAAGCCAAGTGTAGACTTCCACTAGCGGTGATCCACACGTGTACCTCGTATCTCGGGACGTCGTCAAAGGAGTCTCCAGGTGCTAGCGTGGAGAAACCTTTGCTTGCGTTGTCCGCCTTAGATCATCTTGATCCGATGGAAGATGATCTCTCTCGGTCTTGAGAGCATTCTTGGAGGAAGAGGTTCTTTCGACCTTGAAAGAATTCTCCAGAGTTGTTGTGCACAACGATTCTCTTGTGTGTCGGAAAAGAGTTGGGGTTGTGAGGATATTTATAATCAGGTTTCAGGTTGTAGAGTTATGACAATAAATAAATGCGTTACACGTTTTATTTATTTCATTGACTCTTATTTAAAACCTCATGTCGAATAATTAATTCCTTGACATGCACCCACGCTGATTATAATAAATATCATTTAAAATAATATTATATCCTCAAAATCCCGACTGGAAAAACTACACGGCGTGTATTAATAAATACACGGTGTGTACTTGTTTTTCATTGAAAACTACACGGCGTGTACATTCAATGTACACGGCGTGTATATCTTGTTTTCATTTATTAATTTCCTTTCCATAAAGAAAACTACACGACGTGTAATTATTAATACACGACGTGTACTTGTTTTCCATGAAAAGCCACACGGCGTGTAATCTTTAATACACGGCGTGTATATCTTGTTTTTCATTTCCTTCTTCCTCCATCATTAAAATGATTTAGGCTTCCTTGAATAATTATTAAACCACGTATGTGAATAATCTTTATTCTACTTGAGATACTTGAATACACTTAGTGTGTGACCCTCTAGGCCTCTTTCTCGTTGGCATTAGGCGAGCTTGCCTAAAGTCCAAGATTACTGTCTAACAACGGGTCAATGCACCCAAGAGAAAGAAGTTGACGCCGCATTGACGTATCACCTCATATGAACGCTTACTGTGTAATTTAATCCCTTTGTCTCAATATATCATCAAGAAGGTTTCATGGCAATGTCATATACCTATATGCTTGATCCGTCGTTCTTTGACTACCTGAAATAAACTCGTCATTTACACCATGGCCATGGAATTTAATGCGACGGTTCTATTTCAATCAAAGGGCCAAGATATCAACTTCCATAAATGGAAGGGACAAATCCTTCAACGACTTATCCATTAACAACATGTCACTCGTGATGCACCCAACGTACCCTACTTCCCGCCAACTGTCTGCGTGACAGTTTTCTTCAGTAAATCTAAGTGTGCGAGTCATGACATGAGTTAATGATAATCTTCCAGTCTAAGGACCATTACACACGCTCGTAGATAGCAATGTCCGATGACACCAGGACATGCGAAATTGCTACTGGCAGGTCTGTTCTCATAATCTCCCATCTTGGAGATTACCAAGTGCGAACTCCATGAGAGAGAGTCTCGTCTTCTTACGAGTACTCACACATGATGGTCTGTATACTATGTGTCCTATCATAGTATGTCATCCAACCGTAGAACTTTATTTAAGAATATTGTTATAACATTTTAAGGTTCTCATCATAGCGGGGATCTGCCATGACCTTATTAATGCAACAAATATTCCAGGATATTATTATATTATATTAATGCAGAACAATGAACAATATAATAAGTGAACATTCATGTAATCAATGTAAAAACAGTTGGTTCTCAGGACACCAACCCTTACAAACTCTCACTTGGACTAGAGCCAACTGCCTATGACTTTTAGTCCGCTAGACCTCACATGATGATCATGTTTCTGCTGAGTCAAGGCTTTAGTCAAGGGGTCTACCACGTTGTCTTCTGTGGAAATACTGCTCACTGCAACTTCACATCTCTGAGAAAAATCCCTCAAGAGATGATACTTCCGAAGTATGTGCTTTGTCTGCTGAAGTGATCTTGGCTCTTTTGCAAGTGCCACCGCTGCAGTATTATCACAATAGAGTGTGATAGGATCTTTACTGCTCGGTACTACATCCAGCTCTTGGACGAAGCTTCGCATCCATACTGCTTCTTTAGCTGCCTCAGAAGCTGCGATATACTCGGACTCCGCTGTAGAATCTGCCACCACACTTTGTTTTGAGCTCTTCCAACTCACTGCACCTCCATTCAAACTGAAGATGTATCCAGTCTGCGACTTCATGTCATCTTGATCAGTCTGGAAACTAGCATCTACATGTCCTCTGATGACTAGTTCCTCATCTCCTCCATAAACTAGGAACATGTCCTTAGTATGCCTCAGATACTTAAGAATAGTCTTGACTGCCATCCAATGGCGGTCTCCTGGATCAGCTTGATATCTGCCTACCACACTTAATGCGTAAGCAACATCTAGCCTCGTACATAGCATAGCATACATGACTGACTCAATCGCAGATGCGTAAGGGATCCTTCCCATTCTCTTTCTTTCCTCATGTGTCTGGGGATACATTTTCTTGGAAAGATGAATGCCATGTGACACTGCCAACAATCCTCTCTTGGACTGTTCCATACTGAATCTCTTCAGTATCTTGTCAATGTATGTACTTTGACTCAGGCCCAGCATTCTCTTAGATCTATCACGATGGATCTTGATCCCAAGAATATATGCCACCTCGCCCAAGTCTTTCATGGAGAATCATTTATGCAACCATGCCTTAACTGACTGTAAGACAGGTACTTCGTTTCCAATTAGTAATACGCCATCAACATATACTATTAGGAAAACGACTGCACTTCCACTAAACCTTTTGTAGACATAAGGCTCACATTCGTTCTTAACAAAACCAAATTCTGTTACATCTTCATCAAAACGAATGTTCCATGACCTTGATGCTTGCTTTAATCCACAAATGGATTTCTACAACTTGCATACCTTGTTGGCATCCTTTGGAGTCACAAACCCTTCAGGTTGTGTCATGTAGACATCTTCCTGGAGGTTCCCGTTAAGGAAAGCTGTTTTGACATCCATTTGCCAAATTTCATAGTCATGGTAAGCGGTAATGGTCGATAGGATTCTGATGGATTTCAGCATCGCAACTGGTGAAAAGGTTTCATTATAGTCAATTCCTTGACGCTGTCTAAAACCTTTTGCAACCAGTTGTGCCTTGTAGGTGCTGACTTTCCCCTCCATGTCCAGTTTCTTCTTGAATACCCATTTATTACCAATAGGCTTTACATCAACTGGAGGATCTACCAAAATTTAGACTTGGTTTTGGTACATGGAATCTATTTCAGAATTCATGGCTTCTTGCCACTTGGCAACGTCTGTGCCTTCAACTGCTTCCTTGTAGGTAAGAGGATCATCATTGTCAACCAATAACGAGTCACCATCCTCAGTGACAAGAAAACCATATTGTTCTGGTTCTCTCACCTCTCTCGTGCTCCTATGCAGTTCTTGTGTCTCTGGAACAAATTGTTCTTCCACGGGGCTTTGTGGAATCTGTTCTTGTACCAACTTCTGTGTATCTTGAGCCTCGACTTCATCAAAGTCTATCTCGCTCCCACTATCTCTTTTGGAGATGTGCTCCCTCTCAAGGAATATGGTGTGTCTTGCCATTGTAACCTTTTTGTCTGAGGGGTTGTATAGGTAATATCCCCTTGTTTCCTTGGGATATCCTATAAAGATACACTTTGTGCCTCGGGGTGCAAGTTTGTTACCTGAAGAGGCCTTAACAAATGCTTCGCTACCCCACACATGTAAATTCGATAACATGGATTTGCGTCCACTCCATAACTCGTATGGAATACCATTTATTGATTTAGTTGGTACTTGGTTTAGTATGTGTGCTGCTGTTTGTAATGCATATCCCCAAATGGATAATGGAAGACTCGCATGACTCATCATTGATCTCGCCATGTCCAACAGGATGCGGTTCCTCCTTTCGCCTACACCATTCCACTATGGCGTGTAAGGAGGAGTGAGTTGAGATAGAATCCCAAACTCCCGTAAGAAATCAATGAAGTCCTGATTAAGATATTCTCCTCCTCTGTCTGAGCAGAGTTTCTTAATCTTCTTACCAAGATGGTTCTCAACTTCATTCTTGTATTCTTTGAACCGATCAAAAGAATCTGACTTATACCTCATTAAATAGATATATCCATATATACTAAAATAATCAGTAAAAGTTATGAAGTATGAGAACCCACCCCTTGCCTCAACTGGAAATGGCCCACACACATCTGTGTGAACTAATTCTAGAAGCTCTTTAGCTCTTTCACCTTTCCCACTAAATGGGGCTTTGGTCATTTTGCCTTGTAGACACGCATGACATACACCAAGTGGTTTTAGTTCGAAAGAATCTAAATACCCATCTTGATGTAATTTTGTCAAACGTTTCTCATTAACATGACCTAGACGGTGATGCCAAAGTTGGGTGTGGTATCAGTAATGTGAATTAACTTTGTCATCGATTGCCATTACTTGGTTTGTGTAGTCTAACACATAAAGGCCGTTATATAAATGTGCCCTATCAAAACAAATGCTATCTTTATAAAAGTAGCAACATTCATTTCCAAACTTGAACATAAATCCATCAATATCTAATCTGGATACTGAAATAATGTTTTTAGTAACAGAAGGCACATAATAACAACCCTTTAAAACCAAGATCATTCTAGTTGGCAATGTGAGGTGGTAGTCCCCGACAGCTACAACAACAAGTCTGGATCCGTTGGATGCTCGTAGATCTACCTCACCTCGATCAATCTTCCTGAATCTACTTGGTTCCTATATTTGGATAAAGATGTGAGCACCACAAGAAGTATCTAATACCCAATTAGTAGAAATAGATAGATTTCATTCGATAACAAACGCACCTGAAGCTTCCCCTTGCTTCCTTGGCTGGGTGCAGTTTTTCTTCCAGTGGCCCTTCTTGCCACATGCGAAACAAACAACATCCAGTTCCTTTGCCTCCCCTTTGATCTTCATTTTCTTGGAAGGTCTTGAAGAAGCTTTGGGATTAAAGATCTTCACCTTCCCTTTATTTTTATTCACCATAAGGACAGAAGGATTTTCACGCTTCATGTCATTATCTACTTGGCGAATAAGGATAAGAAGATCAGATAGAGACTTCTTAATGTTGTTCATGTTGAAATTAACAATAAAGTTCGAGAAGATCTGGGGAAGTGATGCAAGAATGAGATCGGTGCCCAGTTCTTCGGGGAGTTTAAACCCTAGAACCTCCAAGCGTTCAATGTAGCCAATGATCTTGACTACATGAGGCCCATCTGGGGCACCCTCTCCAAGCTTGCTCTGAAATATATCCTTGGAGATCTCAAACCTTTCCTATCTTTCTCTCTTCTGGTATAGACCACGGAGGTGCTCGAGCATGCTATAAGCATCCATGTCTTCATGAGACTTCATGATATCACTATACATAGATGATAGCATCAAACATTGAACGTCAAGAGCGTCATTCAAATGTTGATCATAGACCAGGAAATCTTCATCACTCGCCCCTGGGGCAGGAGAATCAGGAAGTGAGGACTCCAGCACGTAAAACTTTCGTTCATGGCATAGGATAACCTGAAGGCTCCTAAACCATTCCTGAAAGTTACTACTAGTGAGGATATTGTCTTTATCCAGAATTGATCGTAGAGAAAATGTGGTTGACGAGTTTGTCATTTCGATTCTACAAATTAAAAGAGCAGATTTATCAGTACTTTCTTGATTACATTTTATGAAAAATAATAAATGAATTTATTAATTCTCCCACTATTTTATCAAGTCCCAATGGCCCTCACCATTGAACTCAGAATGTCCAGTTGCTTTGACATTCTAGTGGCAAGGATCCCTATTCCCCTTCGCATAACCCCAACAAGGGTTGGTCAAGCTATTTGAAGGTATTTAGGTAGGCAGGTCTTTTCCAACTGTGAGCTTACAGTTCCTTGATCTGTTGAGTGGACTCCCCAATCCTAAAATCCTGACTTGGATTTACTCAACTCTTGCCTCTAATATTACACCAAGTCTAGCAAGGGCCACTTCTCTTGATGTATTATGGTTAAGTCAACCCGAAACCTTTCATAAGGGATTCCTTTATAAAAGTAAGTGTCCCAACAGGGGTTGGTCAAACACATAGTTTTATTGAGTCTTGCCCTTAATCAAGTAACGGAAGGCTTGATATGACTTAATATGGTATTGAGGGATTTTAATCTTTTATGCGTAGTTTCACATTATCACATGCTTGTTAATATCAAGTGATGTTTGCTTAAGTGATTAACCATGTTCTGATAATGTTTATACATAGTCCAGTTTTTATTTTATTCCATCTTTGCATGCTTGTTCATTTTATTAACTATGTGATCGCGACAACACATACATAATAAATAAACCATGCAATTTAGACATAAATAAAATAATATGGCATGATCATGAGCTTCTATTGGTTAGCTTATCTAGCGGTTTTTGATAAGCTAACCCTAACCTAGGGAAAACACCTTGAACCCGATGGTTCGTGTTTTGCAGCTCCCACCTGTCCACCTTTGTATCTTCTTGCGTCTGTTTCGCCTCGACTTTGGGATTTGAACCATCTCCTCTGGCTTGGGAGATCCTCTATTACATGAGATTACATTAAAGAAACCATGGGCACGCAGGCCCTACATTTTATTGGAAGAAGGCTTGTAGGAAAAAAAAATTAAATTAAATAAATTTAAATGAAACCATACACATACAAATGGGTCCTTGGTCTAGCTCATGATCATCCATAGCATACAACGACATTTACGCATATTTAAAATTCAAATTCTTTTAATCGTTCTTTCATTTGAGATAAGTCGCACTCGAATTCAATTAATTATGATCTTATAATTAATCAATTATTTATCTTAAATTCCTTTATGAATTTCCTTGAGATTCTTCTCATCCATATTCCTTGTACGGGTCTTTGTACATTGGAGGAAACCTAGTGAAATTCCATTTCTGGAAAGTACAAGGTGTGTAGTTTATATTTACACGGTGAGTATTTCTGTTCACCTTTTATCCAAAGTACACGCTGGGGGCTTTGGCGTGTTTTCTGTACTTTGGAAATTTTGGAGTACACAGCTTATAGATAAATCATACACGGCATGTACTTCCTTGTTATGCGGTAACCGTCCTGGCGATCCCGTGTACGCGATACGCGGCTTATCCTTGTACACGGTTTCACCTAGGCCCGAACGGACTGCACGACGTGTTGCTCCAACATACACGCTGTGTATTCTGGTTTCCATGCACCGTTCAATTCTGGTCAACACGGCGTGATTAATAATTAGGTATATTCAATTCACACGGCATGGTTTGGCAGACCAGTGCCGGTTCGTTGAACCTAAGTACATGACGTGTAGTTTTAATTACACACTGTGTAATCCCATGTTGTACAGACAGAAAGAGCAGCTCCTTCGGATGAGTTCCTCGTTTTTTATTTTAATCAAAAATTAAAATTAAAAGGCCGTTTCTATGATATGAATCGAGAAACGAAGGAGGGAGAATAGATTTCATTTATTCATATTTATAGAACAATTTATTTCGAATTGAATCAAATATAAATGCGTAAATTATCAACGAAAATTAAATAACTATAATCAACGTTGTAACCTCCCTTTGATACCGTTTGAAGGTTCCAGGCGCAGCGGAAGCACGTGGGTGGATGTGCCCACTTGGATTTTTGTCATTAACAATGATCAATTCGGGATCAATACGACGATAAATGCCAGTCTCCACGGATCGAATCACAGAAATGGACAAAGAAAAGGAATGTCCCAAAACCACAAAGTAGGATCGTTACAGGTTGATTATAATTAATTTAATCAATTGAAAATAAATATCATTTGGGTGTTCTTTCTTCGTTGATGTTCTCGATCATGTTCTGATGTGATTCGTCATTGTGTCATAGAATCCAAGTGTAGACTTTCTCTAGCGGTGATCCACACATGTACCTCGTATCTCAAGATGTCGTCAAAGGAGTCTCCGGGTGCTAGCGTGGAGAAACCTTTGCTTGCGTTGTCCACCTTAGATCATCTTGATCCGATGGAAGATGATCTCTCTTGGTCTTGAGAGCGTTCTTGGAGGAAGAGGTTCTTTCGGCCTTGAAAGAATTCTCCAGAGTTGTTGTGCACAACGATTATCTTGTGTGTCAGAAAAGAGTTGGGGTTGTGAGGATATTTATAATCAGGTTTCAGGTTGTAGAGTTATGACAATAAATAAACACGTTACGTGTTTTATTTATTTCATTGACTCTTATTTAAAACCCCATGTCGAATAATTAATTCCTTGACATGCGCCCACGCTGATTATAATAAATATCATTTAAAATAATATTATATCCTCAAAATCCTGACTGGAAGAACTACACGGCGTGTACTTGTTTTTCATTGAAAACTACACGGTGTGTACATTCAATGTACATGGCATGTATATCTTGTTTTCGTTTATTCATTTTTTTCCATAAAGAAAACTACACAGCGTGTAATTATTAATACACGACGTGTACTTGTTTTCCATGAAAAACTACACGGCGTGTAATCTTTAATACACGACGTGTATATCTTGTTTTTCATTTCCTTCTTCCTCCATCATTAAAACTATTTAGGCTTCCTTGAATAATTATTAAACCACGTATGGGAATAATCTTTATTCTACTTGAGATACTTGAATACACTTAGTGTGTGACCCTCTAGGCCTCTTTCTCATTGGCATTGGGCGAGCTTGCCTAGAGTCCAAGATTACTGTCTAGCAACGGGTCAAGGAACCCAAGAGAAAGAAGTTGATGTCGCATTGACGTATCACCTCATACGAACGCTTACTATGTAATTTAATCCCTTTGTCTCAATATCTCATCAAGCAGGTTTCATGGTAGTGTCATAAACCTATATGCTTGATCCGTCGTTCTTTGACTACCTGAAATTAACTCGTCGTTTACACCATGGCCATGGAATTTAATGTGACAGTTCTATTTCAATCAAAGGGACAAGATATAAACTTCTATAAATGGAAGGGACAAATCCTTCCTCGAATTATCCATTAACAACATGTCACTCGTGACGCATCCAACGTACCTTACTTCCCTCCAACTGTCTGCGTGACGGTTTTCGCTAGTAAATCTAAGTATGCGAGTCATGACATGAGTTAATGATAATATTATAGTCTAAGGAACATTACACATGCTCGTAGATAGCAATGTCCGATGACACCAAGACATGAAAAATTGCTACTGGTGGGTCTGTTCTCATAATCTCCCATCTTGGAGATTACCAAGTGTGAACTCCATGAGAGAGAGTCTCGTCTTCTTATAAGTACTCACACATGATGGTCTATATACTTTGTGTCCTATCATAGTATGTCATCCAATCACAAAACTTTATTTAAGAATATCGTTATAGCATTTGAAGGTTCTCATCATAGCGGGGATCTTCCATGACCTTATTAATGCAACAAATATTCCAAGAAATTATTATATTATATTCATGCAGAACAATGAACAATATAATAAGTGAACATTCATGTAATCAAAGTACAAAACAGTTGGTTCTCAGGACACCAACCCTTACAAATTTGAAGGTTCCAGGCATAGCGGAAGCACGTGGGTGGATGTGCCCACTTGGCTTTTTGTCATTAACCATGATCAATCCGGGATCAATACGACGATAAACGCCAGTCTCCACGGATCGAATCACAGAAATGGACAAAGAAAAGGAAAGTCCCAAAACCACAAAGTAGGATCGTTATAGGTTGATTATAATTAATTTAATCAATTTAAAAGAAATACCTTTTGGGTGTTATTTCTTCGTTGATGTTCTTGATCACGTTTCGATGTGATTCGTCATTGCGTCGTAGAAGCCAAGTGTAGACTTCCTCTAGCGGTGATCCACACGTGTACCTCGTATCTCAGGACATCACCAAAGGAGTCTCTGGGTGCTAGCGTGGAGAAACCTTTACTTGCGTTGTCCGACTTAGATCCTCTTGATCCGATGGAAGAGGATCTCTCTCGGTCTTGAGAGCATTCTTGGAGGAAGAGGTTCTTTCGGGCTTGAAAGAATTCTCCAGAATTGTTGTGCACAATGATTCTCTTAGGTGTAGGAAAAGAGTTGGGGTTGTGAGGATATTTATAATCGGGTTAGAGGTTGTAGAGTTATGACAATAAATAAACGCATTACGCATTTCATTTATTTCATTAACTCCCTTTTGAAAACCCCATGTCAAGTCATTAATTCTTTGACATGCGCCCACACTGATTATAATAAATATCATTTAATAAACGATATTTCCTCAAAATCTCGACTGGAAAAACTACACGGCATGTATTAATAAATACACGACGTGAACTTGTTTTTCATTGAAAACTACACGGCGTGTACATTCAATGTACACAGATTGTATATCTTGTTTTCATTTATTCATTTACTTTCCAAAATGAAAAACTACACGGCGTGTATATTTAATAATACACAACGTGTACTTTTTCAAAATAAAACTACATGGCGTGTAATCAATGATACACGGCGTGTAATCAATGATACACGGCGTGTAGTTGTTTTATTTTATTCTTCCTCCAACATTAAAATGATTTAGGCTTCCTTGAATAATTATTAAACCACGTACGAGAATAATTTTTATTCTACTTGAGATACTTGAATACACTTAGTGTGTGACCCTCTAGGCCTCTTTCTCGTTGGCATTAGGCGGACTTGCCTAAAGTCCAAGATTACTATCTAGCAATGGGTCAAGGAACCCAAGAGAAAGAAGTTGATGCCGCATTGATGTATCACCTCATATGAACGCTTACTGTGTAATTTAATCCCTTTGTCTCAATATCTCATCAAGCAAGTTTCATGGAAGTGTCATAAACCTATATGCTTGATCTGTCATTATTTGACTACCTGAAATAAACTCGTCGTTTACACCATGGCCATGGAATTTAATGCGATAGTTCTATTTCAATCAAAGGGACGAGATATCAACTTCCATAAATGGAAGGGACAAATCCTTCCTCAACTTATCCATTAACAACATGTCACTCGTGACGCACCCAACGTACCCTACATCCCGCCAACTGTCTGTGTGGCGGTTTTCGTCGGTAAATCTAAGTGCGCGAGTCATGACACGATTTAATGATAATCTTCCAGTCTAAGGACCATTACACATGCTCGTAGATAACAATGTCCGATGACACCAAGACATGCAGAATTGCTATTGGCGGGTCTGTTCTCATAATATCCTATCTTGGAGATTACCAAGTGCGAACTCCATGAGAGAGAGTCTCGTCTTCTTACGAGTATTCGCACATGATGGTCTGTATACTATGTGTCCTATCATAGTATGTCATCCAAACGTAGAACTTTATTTAAGAATATTGTTATAGCATTTCAAGGTTCCCATTATAGCGGGGATCTGTCATGACTTTATTAATGCAACAAATATTCCAGGACATTATTATATTATATTCATATAGAACAATGAACAATATATAATAAGTTAACATTCATGTAATCAAGGTACAAAACAGTTGGTTCTCAGAACACCAACCCTTACAAACTCCCACTTGGACTAGAGCCAACTGCCTACGACTTTTAGTCCGCTAGACCTCACATGATGATCATGTTTCTGCTGAGTCAAGGCTTTAGTCAAGGGGTCCGCCAAGTTGTCTTCCATGGAAATACTGCTCACTGCAACTTCAAATATCTGAGTAAAATCCCTCAAGAGATGATACTTCCGAAGTACGTGCTTTGTCCGCTGATGTGACCTTGGCTCTTTTGAAAGTGCCACCGCTGCAGTATTATCACAATAGAGTGTGATAGGATCTTTACTGCTTGGTACTACATCCAGCTCTTGGACGAAGATTTGCATCCATACTGCTTCTTTAGCTGCCTCAGAAGCTACGATATACTCAGACTTCGCTGTAGAATCTGCCACCACACTTTTCTTTGAGCTCTTCCAGCTCACTGCACCTCCATTCAAACTGAAGATGTATCCAGTCTGCGACTTCATGTCATCTTGATCAGTCTGGAAACTAGCATCTACATGTCCTTTGATGACTAGTTCCTCATCTCCTCCATAAAACAGGAACATATCCTTAGTACACCTCAGATACTTAAAGATAGTCTTGACTTCTATCCAATGTCAGTCTCCTGGATCAGCTTGATATCAGCCTACCGCACTTAATGCATAAGAAACATCCAGCCTCGTATATAACATAACATACATGACTGACCCAATCGCGGATGCATAAGGGATCCTTGCCATTCTCTTTATTTCCTCATGTGTCTGAGGACACATTTTCTTGGAAAGATGAATGCCATGTGACACTGGCAATAATCCCCTCTTGGATTTTTCCATACTGAATCTCTTCAATATCTTGTCATTACATGTACTTTGGATTAGGCCCAGCATTCTATTGGATCTATCATGATGGATCTTGATCCCAAGAATATATGCTGCCTCACCCAAGTCTTTCACGGAGAAGCATTTATGAAACCATGCCTTAACTGACTGTAAGACAGGTACTTCGTTTCCAATTAGTAATATGTCATCAACATATACTATTAGGAAAATGACTGCACTTCCACTAAACCTTCTGTAGACACAAGGCCCACATTCGTTAACAAATCCAAATTCCTTTACAGCTTCATCAAAACGAATATTCCATGACCTTGATGCTTTCCTTAATCCATAAATGGATTTCTGCAACTTTCATACCTTGTTGGCATCCTTTGGAGTCAAAAACCCTTCAGGTTGTTTCATGTAGACATCTTCCTGGAGGTTCCCGTTAAGGAATGTTGTTTTGAAATCCATTTTCCAAATTTCATAGTCATGGTAAGCGGCAATGCCCAATAGAATTCTGATGGATTTCAGCATCGCAACTGGTGAAAAGGTTTCATCATAGTCAATTCCTTGACGTTGTATAAAACCTTTTGCAACCAGTCGTGCCTTATAGGTGCTAACTTTCCCCTCCATGTCCAGTTTCTTCTTGAATACCCATTTATTACCAATAGGCTTTACATCAATTGGAGGATCTACCAAAATCCAGACATGGTTTTGGTACATGGAATCCATTTCAGAATTCATGGCTTCTTGCCACTTGGCAACATCTGTGCCTTCAACTGCTTCCTTGTAGGTAAGAGGATCATTATTGTCAACCAATAATGAGTCACCATCCTCGATGACAAGAAAACCATATCGTTCTGGTTCTGTCACCTCTCTCGTGATCCTACGCAGTTCTTGTGTCTTTGGAACAGATTGTTCTTCCACGGGGCTTTGTGGAATCTGTTCTTGCACCAACTCTTGTGTATCTTGAGCCTCGAATTCATCGAAGTCTATCTCACTCCCACTATCTCTTTTAGAGATGTGCTCCCTCTCAAGGAATGTGGCGTGTCTTTCCATTGTAGCCTTTTTATCTGAGGGGTTGTATAGGTAATATCCCCTTGTTTTCTTGGTATATCCTATAAAGATACACTTTGTGCCTTGGGGTGAAAGTTTGTTTCCTGAAGAGGCCTTAAAAAATTATTCGCTACCCCACACATGAAAATTCAATAACATGGATTTGCATCCACTCCATAACTCGTATGGAATACCATTTATCGATTTAGTTGGTACTAGGTTTAGTATGTGCACTGCCGTTTGTAATGCATATCCCTAAAAGGATAATAGAAGACTCACATGACTCATCATTGATCTCACCATGTCCAACAGGGTGCGGTTCCTCCTTTCACTTACACCATTCCACTGTGGTGTGTAAGGAGGAGTGTGTTGAGATAGAATCCCAAACTCTCGTAAGAAATCAATGAAGTCCTAATTAAGATAGTCTCCTCCTCTGTCTGAGTGGAGTTTCTTAATCTTCTTACCAAGCTGGTTCTCAACTTCATTCTTGTATTCTTTGAACCGATCAAAAGAATCTGACTTATACCTCATTAAGTATATGTATCCATATCTACTAAAATCATCAGTAAAAGTTATGAAGTATGAGAACCCACCGCTTGCCTTAACTGGAAATGGACCACACACATCTGTGTGAACTAATTCTAGAAGCTCTTTAGCTCTTTCACCTTTCCCACTAAATGAGGCTTTGGTCATTTTTCCTTGTAGACACACATGACATACACCAAGTGGTTTTAGTTCGAAAGAATCTAAATACCCATCTTGATGTAATTTTGTCAAATGTTTCTCATTGACATGACCTAGCCGGTGATGCCAAAGTTGGGTGTGGTATGAGTCATGTGAATTGACTTTGTTATCGATTTCCATTACTTGGTTTGTGTATTATAACACATAAAGGCTGTTATATAAATGTGCCCTACCAAAACAAATGCTATCTTTATATAAGTAGCAACATTCATTTCCAAAGTTGAACATGAATCCATTAGTATCTAATCTGGATACTGAAATAATGATTTTAGTAACAGAAGGCACATAATAACAACCCTTTAATACCAAGATCATTCCAGTTGGCAATGTGAGGTGGTAGTCCCCAACAGCTACAGCAGCAAGTCTAGCTCCGTTGGCTACTCGTAGATCTACCTCACCTTGATCAATATTCCTGAATCTACTTGGTTTCTGTATTTGGATATAGTTGTGAGAAACACAAGCAATATCTAATACCCAATTAGTAGAAACAGATAGATCGCATTCGATAAAAAATGCACCTGAAGCTTCCCCTTGCTTCCTTGGAAGGATGCAGTTTTTCTTCCAGTGGCCCTTCTTTCGACATGCGAAACAAACAACATCCTGTTCCCTTGCCTCCCCTTTGATCTTCCTTTTCTTGTAAGGCCTTGGAGAAGCTTTGGGCTTAAATCTCTTCGCCTTACCTTTCCTTTTATTCATCATAAGGATAGAAGGATTTTTACGCTTCATGTAATTATCTACTTGGCGAATAAGGATAATAAGATCAGATAGAGACTTCTCAATGTTGTTCATGTTGAAATTAACAACAAAGTTCGAGAAGCTCTGGGGGAGTGATGCAAGAATGAGATCGGTGCCCAGTTCTTTGGGGAGTTTAAACCCTAAAACCTCCAAGCACTCAATGTAGCCAATGATCTTGACTACATGGGGCCTAGCTGGGGCACCCTCTCCAAGATTGCTCTAAAATAGAGCCTTGGAGATCTCAAACCTTTCTTGTCTTGCTCTCTCCTGGTATAGACCACGGAGGTGCTCGAGCATGCTATAGGCATCCATATCTTCATGAGAATTCATGAGCTCACTAGACATAGATGATAGCATCAAACATTGAACATCGAGAGAGTCATTCAAATGTTGATCATAGACCAGGAAATCTTCATCACTCGCCCCTGGGGAAGGAGAATCAGGAAGTGAGGACTCCAGCACGTAAAACTTTCATTCATGACATAGGATAACCTGAAGGCGCCTAAACCATTCCTGAAAGTTACTATCGGTGAGGATATTGTCTTTATCTAGAATTGATCGCAGAGAAAATGTGGTTGACGAGTTTGTCATTTCGATTCTATAAATTAAAAGAGCATATTTATCAGTACTTTCTTGATTACATTTTATGAAAAATAATAAATGAATTTATTAATTCTCCCACTATTTTATCAATTCCCAATGGCCCTCAACATTGAATTTGGAATGTCCAATTGCTTTGACATTCTAGTGGCAAGGATCCATATTCCCCTTCGCATAACCCCAAAAAGGGTTGGTCAAGCTATTTGAAGGTATTTAGGTAGGCAGGTCTTTGCCAACTGTGAGCTTACAGTTCCTTGATCTGTTTAGTGGACTCCCCAATCCTGAAATCCTGACTTGGATTTCCTCAACTCTTGCCTCCAATATTACATCAAGTCTAGCAAGGGCTACTCCTCTTGATGTAATATGGTTAAGTCAACCCGAAACCTTTCATAAGGGCTTCTTTTATAAAAGTAAGTGTCCCAATAAGGGTTGGTCAAACACAAAGTTTTATTGAGTCTTTCCCTTAATCAAGTAACAGAAGGCTTGGTCTGACTTAATATGGTATTAAGGGATTTTAATCTTTTATGCATAGTTTTTCATTATCACATGCTTGTTAATATTAAGTGATGCTATCTTAAGTGATTAACCATGTTCTGATAATGTTTACACATAGTCCGGTTTTTATTTTATTCCATCTTTGCATGCTTGTTCATTTCATTAAGTATGTGATTGCAACAACACATACATAATAAATAAACCATGCAATTAGATAGAAATAAAATAAGATTACATGATCATGATCTTCTATTGGTTAGCTTATCTAGCGGTTTGATAAGCTAACCCTGACCTATGTAAAAACACCTTGAACCGATGGTTCGTGTTTCACAGCTCCCACCTGTCCACCTTTGTATCTTCTTGTGTTGGTTTCACCTCAGCTTCGGATTTTGAACCGTCTCCTCCGACTTGGGAGATCCTCCATTACATGGGTTTACATCAAAGAAACCATGGGCACGCAGGCCCTACATTTTATTGGAAGAAGGCTCGCAGGCCAACAAATTTAAATTTAAAAAAATTTAAATGAAACCATACACACATACAAAGGGTCTTTGGTCTAGCTCATGATCATCCATAGCATGCAGCGACATTTATGCATATTTAGAATTCAAATTCTTTTAATCGTTCTGTCATTTAAGATATGTCGCGCTCGAATTCAATTAATTATGATCTTATAATTAATCAATTCTTTATCTTAAATTCCTTTCTGAATTTCCTTGATATTTTTCTCATCCATATTCCTTGTACAAGTCTTTGTACTTTTGGAGGAAACCTGGTTTCTGGAAAGTACACGGCGTGTAGTTTATATTTACACGGCATGTATTTCTTTTCACCTTTTATCCAAAGTACACGCCGGGGGATTTGGCGTGTTTTCTGTACTTTGGAATTTTGGAGTACATGGAATGTAGATAAATCATACACGGTGTGTACTTCCTTGTTACGCGGTTACTAGCCTGAAAACCCCGTGTACGCGGTACGCGGCTTATCCTTGTACACGGTTTCACCTGGGCCGGAACGGACTACATGACATGTTGCTCCAACATACACGCTTTGTATTCCGGGTTCCACGCTCCATTCAATTCTGGTCAACACGGCGTGATTAATACTTAGGCATAATCAATTCACACGGCATGTTTTGGCGGACCAGTGCCGGTTCGTTGAACCTAAGTACACATCGTGTAGTTTTAATTACACGCCGTGTAATCCCATGTTGTACAGACAGAAAGAGAGGCTCCTCCGAATGAGTTCCTCATTTTTATTTTAATCAAAAATTAAAATTAAAAGTTCGTTTCTGTGATATGAATCGAGAAACGAAGGAGGAAGAACAGATCTCATTTATTCATATTTATAGAATGATTTATTTTGAATTGAATCAAATATAAATGCGTAAATTATAAATGAAAATTAAATAACTATAATCAACATTGTAACCTCGCTCTGATACCATTTGAAGGTTCTAGGCACAGCGGAAGCGCGTGGGTGGATGTGCCCACTTGGATTTTTTTCATTAACAATGATCAATCCAGGATCAATACGACGATAAAAGCCAGTCTCCACAGATCGAATCATAGAAATGAACAAAGAAAAGGAAAGTCCCAGAACCACAAAATAGGATCGTTACAGGTTGATTATAATTAATTTAATCAATTGAAAAGAAATACCTTTTGGGTGTTCTTTCTTCATTGATGTTCTTGATCACGTTCCGATGTGATTCGTCGTTGCGTCACAGAAGCCAAGTGTAGACTTCCTCTAGCGGTGATCCACACGTGTACCTCGTATCTCGGGACGTCTCCAAAGGAGTCTTCGGGTGCTAGCATGGAGAAACCTTTTCTTGCGTTGTCCACCTTAGATCGTCTTGATCCGATGGAAGAGGATCTCTCTCGGTTTTGAGAGTGTTCCTGAAGGAAGAGGTTCTTTCGTCCTTGAAATAATTCTCCAGAGTTGTTGTGTACAATGATTCTCTTGTGTGTCGGAAAAGAGTTGGGGTTGTGAGGATATTTATAACCAGGTTTGAGGTTGTAGAGTTATGATAATAAATAAACGCGTTACGCGTTTTATTTATTTCATTGACTCTTATTTAAAACCCCATGTTGAATAATTAATTCCTTGACATGCGCCCACGTTGATTATAATAAATATCATTTAAAACAATATTATATCCTCAAAATACCGACTGGAAAAACTACATGGCGTGTATTTATAAATACACGGCGTGTACTTGTTTTTCATGGAAACTACACGTCGTGTACATTCAATGTACACGGCGTGTATATCTTGTTTTCATTTATTAATTTCCTTTCCAAAATGAAAACTACACGATGTGTAATAATTAATACACGACGTGTACTTGTTTTCCATGAAAAACTACATAGCGTGTAATAATTAATACACGACATGTACTTGTTTTCATTTTATTCTTCCTCCAACATTAAAATGATTTAGGCTTACTTGAATAATTATTAAACCACATATAAAAATAATCTTTATTCTACTTGAGATACTTGAATACACTTAGTGTGTGACCCTCTAGGCCTCTTTCTCGTTGGCATTAGGCAGGTTTTCCTAAAGTCCAAGATTACTGTCCAGCAACGGGTCAAGGCACCCAAGAGAAAGAAGTTGACACCGCATTGACGTATCACCACATATGAACACTTAATGTGTAATTTAATCCCTTTGTCTCAATATCTCATCAAGAAGGTTTCATGGTAGTGTCATAAACCTATATGCTTGATCCGTCGTTCTTTGACTACCTGAAATAAACTCGTCGTTTACACCATAGCCATGGAATTTCATGAGACAGTTCTATTTCAATAAAAGGGCCGAGATGTCAACTTCCATAAATGGAAGGTACAAATCCTTCCTCGACTTATCTATTAACAACATGTCACTCGTGATGCACCCAACGTACCCTACTTCCCACCAACTGTCTGCGTGATGGTTTTCGTCAGTAAATCTAAGTGCACGAGTCATGACATGAGTTAATGATAATCTTCCAGTCTAAGGACCATTACACACGCTCGTAGATATCAATGTCTGATGACACCAAGACATGCGGAATTGCTACTGGTGGGTCTGTTCTCATAATCTCCAATCTTGAAGATTACCAAGTGTGAACTCCATGAGAGAGAGTTTCTTCTTATTACGAGTGCTCGCACATGACGGTCTGTATACTATGTGTCCTATCATAGTATGTCATCCAACCGTAGAACTTTATTTAAGAATATTGTTATATCATTTCAAGGTTCTCATCACAGCGGGGATCTGCAATGACCTTATCAATGAAACAAATATTCCAGAACATTATTATATTATAGTCATGCAGAATAATTAACAATATACAATAAGTTAACATTCATGTAATCAAAGTACAAAACAGTTGGTTCTTAGGACACCAACCCTTACAAACTCCCACTTGGACTAGAGCCAACTACCTACGACTTTTAGTCCGCTAGACCTCACATGATGATCATGTTTTTGCTGAGTCAATGCTTTAGTCAAGGGGTCCGCCATGTTGTCTTCTGTGGAAATATTGCTCACTGCAACTTCACCTCTCTGAGAAAAATCTCTCAAGAGATGATACTTCCGAAGTATGTGCTTTGTCTGATGATGTGACCTTGGTTCTTTAGCAAGTTCCACCACTGTAGTATTATCACAATATAGTGTGATAGGATCTTTACTACTCAGTACTACATCCAGCTCTTGGACGAAGCTTCGCATCCATACTGCTTCTTTAGCTGCCTCAGAAGCTGCAATATACTTGGACTCCGTTGTAGAATCTGCCCCCACACTTTTCTTTGAGCTCTTCCAGCTCACTGCACCTCTATTCAAACTGAAGATGTATCCAGTCTGTGACTTCATGTCATCTTGATCAGTCTGGAAACTAGCATCTACATGTCCTCTGATGACTAGTTCCTCATCTCCTCCATAAACCAGGAACATATCCTTAGTACACCTCAGATACTTAAGGATAGTCTTGACTGCCATCTAATGGCGGTCTCCTGAATCATCTTGATATCTGCCTACTGCACTTAATGCGTAAGCAACATCGATCCTCGTACATATCATAATATACACGACTGACCCAATTGTGGATGCGTAAGGTATCCTTTCCATTCTTTTTCTTTCCTCATGTTTCTGAGGACACATTTTCTTAGAAAGACGAATTCCATGTGACACTGGAAAAAATCCCCTCTTGGATTGTTCCATACTGAATCTCTTCAGTATCTTGTCAATGTATGTACTTTGACTCTGGCCCAGCATTCTCTTGGATCTATCAGGATGGATCTTGATCCCAAGAATATATGTTTCCTAGCCCAAGTCTTTCATGGAGAAGCATTTATGCAACCATGACTTAACTGACTGTAAGACAGATACTTCATTTCCAATTAGTAATATGTCATCAACATATACTATTAGGAAAATGACTGCACTCCCACTAAACCTCTTATAGACACAAGTCTCACATTCATTCTTAACAAATCCAAATTCCATTATAGCTTCATCAAAACAAATGTTCCATGACCTTGATGCTCGGTTTAACCCATAAATGGATTTCTGCAACTTGCATACCTTGTTGGCATCCTTTGGAGTCACAAACCCTTCAGGTTGTGTCATGTAGACATCTTCCTGGAGGTTCCCGTTAAGGAAAGCTGTCTTGACATCCATTTTCCAAATTTCATAGTCATGGTAATCAACAATGTCCAATAGGATTCTGATGGATTTAAGCATCGCAACCGGTGAAAAGGTTACATCATAGTCAATTCCTTTACGTTGTCTAAAACCTTTTGCAACCAGTCGTGCCTTATAGGTGCTGACTTGCCCCTCCATGTCTAGTTTCTTCTTGAATACCCATTTATTACCAATAGGCTTTACATCGACTGGAGGATCTACCAAAATCCAGACTTGGTTTTCGTACATGGAATCCATTTCAGAATTCATGGCTTCTTTCCACTTGGAAACCTCTGTGCCTTCAACTGCTTCCTTGTAGGTAAGAGGATCATCATTGTCAACCAATAATGAGTCACCATCCTCGGTGACAAGAAAACCATATCATTCTGGTTCTCTCACCTCTCTCGTGCTCCTACGTAGTTCTTGTGTCTCTGGAACAGATTGTTCTTCCACGGGGCTTTGTGGAATATGTTCTTGTACCAACTCTTGTGTATCTTGAGCCTCGACTTCATCGAAGTCTATCTCGCTCCCACTATCTCTTTTGGAGATGTGCTCCCTCTCATGGAATATGGCGTGTCTTGCCACTACAACCTTTTTGTCTGAGGGGTTGTATAGGTAATATCCCCTTGTTTCCTTGGGATATCCTATAAAGATACACTTTGTGCCTTGGGGTGCAAGTTTGTTACCTGAAGAGGCCTTAACAAATGCTTCGCTACCCCACACATGTAAATTCGATAACATGGATTTGCGTCTACTCCATAACTCATATGAAATACCATTTATCGATTTAGTTGGTACTTGGTTTAGTATGTGTGCTGCTGTTTGTAATGAATATCCCCAAAAGGATAATGGAAGACTCACATGAATCATCATTGATCTCACCATGTCCAACAGGGTGCGGTTCCTCCTATCGCTTACACCATTCTACTGTGGCGTGTAAGGAGGAGTGAGTTGAGATAGAATTCCAAACTCCCGTAAGAAATCAATGAAGTCCTGATTAAGATATTCTCCTCCTCTTTCTGAGCGGAGTTTCTTAATCTTCTTACCAAGCTGGTTCTCAAATTCATTCTTGTATTCTTTGAACCGATCAAAAGAATCTTACTTATACCTTATTAAGTAGATATATCCATATCTACTAAAATCATCAGTAAAAGTTATGAAGTATGAGAACCCACCCCTTTCCTCAACTAGAAATGGCCCACACACATCTGTGTGAACTAATTTTAGAAGCTCTTTAGCTCTTTCAACTTTCCAACTAAATGGGGCTTTGGTCATTTTGCCTTGTAGACACGCATGACATACACCAAGTGGTTTTAGTTCTAAAGAATCTAAATACCCATCTTGATGTAATTTTGTCAAATTTTTCTCATTGACATGAGCTAGCCGGTGATGCAAAAGTTGGGTGTGGTATGAGTCATGTGAATTAACTTTGTTATCAATTTCCATTACTTGGTTTGTGTAGTCTAACACATAAAGGTCGTTATATAAATGTGCCCTACCAAAACAAATGCTATCTTTATAAAAGTAGCAACATCCACTTCCAAAATTGAAGATGAATCCATCAGTATCTAATCTGGATACTGAAATAATGTTTTTAGTAACAGAAGGCACATAATAACAACACTTTAACACCAAGATCATCCCAGTAGGAAATGTGAGGTGGTAGTCTCCGACAGCTACAACAGCAAGTCTGGCTCTGTTGGCTGCTCGTAGATCCACCTCACCTCGGTCAATCTTTCTGAGTCTACTTGGTTCCTATATTTGAATACAGATGTGAGCACCACAAGCAGTATCTAATACCAAATTAGTAGAAACAAATAGATTGCATTCGATAACAAACGCACCTGAAGCTTCCCCTTCCTTCCTTGGCTGGGTGCAGTTTTTCTTCCAGTGGCCCTTCTTGCCACATGCGAAACAAACAACATCCTATTCCTCTGCCTCCCCTTTGATCTTCCTTTTCTTGGAAGGCCTTGAAAAATCTTTGGGCTTAAAGCTCTTCGCCTTCCCTTTCCTTTTATTCACCATAAGGACAGAAGGTTTTTCATGCTTCATGTCATTATCTACTTGGCGAATAAGGATAAGGAGATCAGATAGAGACTTCTCAATGTTGTTCATGTTGAAATTAACAACAAAGTTCGAGAAGCTCTAGGGGAGTGATGCAAGAATGAGATCGGTGCCCAGTTCTTCAGGGAGTTTAATCCCTAGAACCTCCAAGCGCTCAATGTAGCCATTGAGCTTGACTACATGAGGCCCAGATGGGGAACCCTCTCCAAGCTTTCTCTGGAATAGAGCCTTGGAGATCTCAAACCTTTATTGTCTTTCTCTCTCTTGGTATAGACCACGAAGGTGCTCGAGCATGCTATAGGAATCCATGTCTTCATGAGACTTCATGAGATCACTAGACATTGATGACAGCATCAAACATTGAACATCGAGAGCGTCGTTCAAATGTTGATCATAGACCAGGAAATCTTCATCACTCACCCCTGGGGAAGGAGAATCAGGAAGTGATGACTCCAACATGTAAAACTTTCGTTCATGGCGTAGGATAACCCGAAGGTGACTAAACCATTCCTGAAAGTTACTACCGGTGAGGATATTGTCTTTATCCATAATTGATTGCATAGAAAATGTGTTTGACGAGTTTGTCATTTAGATTCTATAAATTTAAAAGAGCAGATTTATCAGTACTTTCTTGATTACATTTTATGAAAAATAATAAATTTTATTAAGTCTCACACTATTTTATCAAGTCCCAATGGCCCTCACCATTTAACTCGGAATGTCTAGTTTCTTTGACATTCTAGCGGCAAGGATCCGTATTCCCCTTTGCATAACCCCAACAAGGGTTGGTCAAGCTATTTGAAGGTATTTAGGTAGGCAGGTCTTTGCCAACTGTGAGCTTACAGTTCCTTGATCTGTTGAGTGGACTCCCCAATCCTGAAATCCTGACTTGGATTTCCTCAACTCTTGCTTCCAATATTACATCAAGTCTATAAAGGGATACTCCTCTTGATTTAATATGGTTAAGTCAACCCGAAACCTTTCATAAGGGATTCCTTTATAAAAGTAAGTGTCCCAACAATGGTTGGTCAAAAACATAGTTTTATTGAGTCTTTCCCTTAATCAGGTAACAAAAGTCTAAGTTTGACTTAATATGGTATTGAGGGATTTTAATCCTTTATGCGTAGTTTTGCATTATCACAGGCTTGTTAATATTAAGTGATGCTTGCTTAAGTGATTAACCATGTTCTGATAATGTTTACGCATAGTCCAGTTTTTATTTTATTCCATCTTTGCATGCTTGTTCATTTTATTAACTATGTGATCGCGAAAACACATACATAATAAATAAACCATGAAATTTAGACAGAAATAAAATAATATTGCATGATCATGAGCTTCTATTGGTTAGCTTATCTAGTGGTTTTGATAAGCTAACCCCGACCTAGGGAAAAACACCTTGAACCCGGTGGTTCGTGTTTTGCAGCTTCCACCTGTCCACCTTTGTATCTTCTTGCGTCAGTTTCTCCTCGACTTCGGGATTTGAACCATCTCCTCTGGCTTGGGAGATCCTCCATTACATGGGTTTACATTAAAGAAACCATGGGCACGCAGACCCTACATTTTATTGGAAGAAGGCTCGCAGGCCAACAAATTTAAATTGAATAAATTTAAATGAAACCATATGCATACAAAGGGTCTTTGGTCTAGCTCATGATCATCCATAGCATGCAATGACATTTACTCAAATTTAGAATTCAAATTCTTTTAATCGTTCTTTCATTTAAGATAAGTCGCGCTCAAATTCAATTAATTATGATCTTATAATTAATCAATTCTTTATCTTAAATTCCTTTCTGAATTTCCTTGAGATTCTTCTCATCCATATTCCTTGTACGGGTCTTTGTACATTGGAGGAAACCTGGTGAAATTTCATTTCTGGAAATTACACGACGTGTAGTTTATAATTACATGACGTGTATTTCTTTTCACTCTTTATCCATAGTACACGCCAGGGGCTTTGGCGTGTTTTCTGTACTTTGGAAATTTTGGAGTACATGGCGTGTAGATAAATCATACATGGCTTTTACTTCCTTGTTACGCGATAACCAGCCTGGCGATCCCGTGTACGCGGTACGCGGCTTATCCTTGTACACGGTTTCACCTAGGATAGAATGGACTACATAGCGTGTTTCTCCAACATACACGCTATGTATTCCGGTTTCCACGCGTCGTTCAGTTCTGGTCAACAGGGCATGATTAATACTTAGGCATATTCAATTCACACGGCATGGTTTGGCGGACCAGTGCCAGTTTGTTGAACATAAGTACACGACGTGTAGTTTTAATTACACGCCGTGTAATCTCGTGTTGTACAGACAGAAAGAGCGTCTCCTCTGGATGAGTTACTCGTTTTTATTTTAATCAAAATTAAAATTAAAAGGTTGTTTTTGTGATGTGAGTCGAGAAACGAAGGAGGAAGAATAGATCTCGTTTATTCAGATTTATAGAACGATTTATTTCAAATTGAATCAAATATAAATGTGTAAATTATCAACGAAAATTAAATAACTATAATCAACTTTGTAACCTCCCTCTGATACCATTTGAAGGTTCCGAGCGCAGCGGAAGTGCATGGGTGGATGTGCCCACTTGGCTTTTTGTCATTAACAATGATCAATCTGGGATCAATACGACGATAAAGGCCAGTCTCCACAGATCGAACCATAGAAATGAACAAAGAAAAGGAAAGTCCCAGAACCACAAAGTAGGATCATTACAGGTTGATTATAATTAATTTAATCAATTGAAAAGACATACCTTTTGGGTGTTCTTTATTCATTGATGTTCTTGATCACGTTCCGATGTGATTTATCGCTGTTTCGCAGAAGCCAAGTGTAGACTTCCTCTAGCGGTGATCCACACGTGTACCTCGTATCTCGGGACGTCGCCAAAGGATTCTCCGGGTGCTAGCGTGGAGAAACCTTTGCTTGCGTTGTCCACCTTAGATTGTCTTGATCTGATGGAAGAGGATCTTTCTCGGTCTTGAGAGCGTTCCTGGAGGAAGAGGTTCTTTCGGCCTTGAAATAATTCTCCAGAGTTGTTGTGCACAACGATTCTCTTGTGTGTCGGAAAAGAGTTGGGGTTGTGAGGATATTTACAATCAGGTTTGAGGTTGTAGAGTTATGACAATAAATAAATGTGTTACGCGTTTTATTTATTTCATTGACTCTTATTTAAAACCCCATGTCGAATAATTAATTCCTTGATATGCACCCATGCTGATTATAATAAATATAATTTAAAACAATATTATATCCTCAAAATCCCGACTGGAAAAACTACACAGCGTGTACTTGTTTTTCATTGAAAACTACATGTCGTGTAAATTCAATGTACACGACGTGTATATCTTGTTTTAATTTATTCATTTCCTTTCCAAAATGAAAACTACATGGTGTGTAATAATTAATACATGGCGTGTACTTGTTTTCCATGAAAAACTACACGACGTGTAATAATTAATACACGGCATATACTTGTTTTCATTTTATTCTTCCTCCAACATTAAAACAATTTAGGCTTCCTTGAATAATTATTAAACCACATATGAAAATAATCTTTATTCTACTTGTGATACTTGAATACACTTAGTGTGTGACCCTCTAGGCATCTTTCTCGTGGGCATTAGGCAGGCTTGCCTAAAGTCCAAGATTACTGTCTTGCAACGGGTCAAGGAACCCAAGAGAAAGAAGTTGACGCCACATTGATGTATCACCACATATGAACACTTACTATGTAATTTAATCCCTTTGTCTCAATATCTCATAAAGCAGGTTTTATGGCAGTGTCATAAACCTATATGCTTGATCCGTCGTTCTTTGACTACCTGAAATAAACTCATCATTTACACCATGACCATGGTTCTTTTCTCTTGCTTTACTATTTGGAGACCTTATCCAGGGATAGGACAGATTCGGTACTTGGCATTAAGCTGTGCTCAGGAGTAGCTAACCCGTGTACAGGGAAAATCCATACTACCTCGTTAATTTCAGTTTCTAGTTTTGAGATTTTATGGTTGACCTGATTTCACCTAGAGTGATTCACATGGCTTGTGCTATTATTGTTTTGATATTTCGGTTCTATTTCTGTTTCAACCCAATGAGATGAGGGTATTCCATCTCATGCATCATATAGGAACTTGTAGAAATCACATGTCATGCATTCTTGCCATGCCATCTAGGGTGCATTAGCGATTGCATGCTGTTGTGATAGGCTCTGTGTAGATAATGCATGCTATTGTGAAAGATGCTTGATATATTCTCTGCTGTTATGCTAGAAAACTGTTTGTCTTGTTCCTTTCTTAAGAATGAACGCCAAATTTTGGTTTTTGAGGTGTTATGGGCCTTCACGGATCGGAAATTGGCATCTTTTCCCTTGTTTTTAGTGTTTCTAGAATTTTGTGCAGTTTCTGAGCTACTGCCCAGAAAAACCCAGAATACACGGAGTATACTTTTTAGATACACGCTGTGTAGTTTTCAGGTCGTGTCACTGACCGTGTGAGCAGAACACGGTGTCGTGGGAGTAACTTCAGGAACACGCCGTGTACCATTGGTACACGCCGTGTGAGTTCGGAGCTGTGTACCCGGCCATGTCACTAACAACACGGGCTGGGGAAGCTCGGGTAGAACATGCCTTGTCCGTAGGGAACACGCCGTGTGGTCCGGTCTAGGTACCCGACCGTGTCACGAACAACACGGGCCGGCGTGACCTTCTTTTCCACACGCCGTGTTTGTTTGGAACACGCCGTGTAGTCTTTCCCAGGTACCCGGCCGTGTCACGAACAACACGGGACGGTGTCACCTTCGACTATACACGTTGTGTTTGTTCGGAGCACGCCGTGTAAGGTTCATCCGTATAGACGACCGTGTGCTTAACAACACGGGCCGCCGAAGCCTTGTCTAGTGCACGCCGTGTTTGTTTCGAACACGCTGTGTAGTCTTGGGTTGAGTCGGACCGTGTGGGTTATCCGTGTAAGGAGAATCAGGAAGGGGAATAGTTTTCAAGTACACACCGTGTGTTGGGGTCAACACGTCGTGTAGTTTGAAGTGCACATGATTTGTAGGGAAGGGGTACACGCCCATGTCATTTTCTTAAGAAGACACGCCGTGTGGTTTTATACATGCCGTGTAGTCGTGTTTTGTAATCTTGTGTGTTTTTCTTACCCTGTTCCCATTTTGTACTCTTGTGTTCCTTGTCCTTGTTTTCCTGATCAAAGGTGTGCTTTTGATCTTTCAGAGCTATGCCTCCGAGAAATCCTCCGGTCGTACATCTGTCATCAGGTAGTGATCAGACGCCAGACAGGGCTGATCAGGGACTTCCTGTCGATCCCCTAGCCGAGTCATCCTTAGCACTGGTTGTTGTACCAGTTAAGGGCGCTGATGCGCAGTTCAGGGAAGGTTTTGTGAGGATGATGCGGGCCTTCCAAGGAGCACCGCCTCCTGCCTCGTCTATGGAAGCCTTGATGCGGGTTTTCCAATAGCAGCATCCTCCCACGTTCTCAGGGGAGGGAGGACCTCAGGCTGCAGAGTCATGGCTAGAAGCCATGCTGACTATCTTCAAGCATCTAGAGACGCCTCCAGAAAGGCGGGTCAATCTCGCCACCTACATGCTCCGAGACTCTTCCAAGAGGTGGTGGGACGTGATCTCACAGGCGGGTCAGCAGCAGGCTATGGCTTGGGAGGAGTTCCAGCGCATGTTCTACGACTACTTCTACCTGGAGACCCTGAGGGCCGATCGAGCATGGGAGTTCATGAGCTTAGAGCAGGGTACTCTATCTTTCATGGAGTATTCCTCTCGTTTCACTGAGCTGCAGCATTTTACACCCCTTAGGGATGGGAGTGGGGTGTTATTGGCGAGGAAATTTGAGGATGGACTTAGGCGGGAGATCCGCTCGCAGGTGAACATCTTCCAACTGACTTCCATTACTTCCATCGTCAACCAGGCACTGATTGTGGAGCGTAATCTGAGAGACTCTAGAGCTACGAGCCAGGGCGGTTCTGCTTCCAGATCTAGCTTTCCTTCAGATGACAGCAAGAAGCACCGTAGGGAGCCTACGTGCGGTGATTCGAGGAAGCGAGATGCATCATCAGGCAGCCAGGTGACGTGCTATTAGTGTGGCCGGACAGGGCACACGAGGCCGCAGTGCCAGAGAGACCCCGTGGAGTGCCGATCTTGCGGCAAGATGGGTCACCTTCAACGGTTCTACCAGGTTTTCTCACCAGTGGCTGGTGACTGGGGTTCTTCTATGACTCCTCGTTCAGGAGCAGCACCACCAGCTTCTCAACAGTCGAGGAACTGGAGTTCTTCCGGCCCTTCGGGATGAGGTGGAGGTTGAGGCTGTGGCAGTCAGCCACCAGTTCCTCAGCACCAGCAGGGAGGTTCAGCTCAGAGTGGTCAGCCAGGGGCGCAGGTCCGCGACACGGGCCAGTCTTTCGCCGTGGAGAAGACTTATCATGAGCAGGATACCGACCCTTCTACTGTTCGAGGTACGATTTTAGTAGCCTCAGTTTTATCTTCATCTCTTTTCGATACTGGTGCTACGCATAGTTTTATCTCTGTTTCCATTGTGGAGAGCCTTAGACTCTGCATCTTTTCTTCTGCCGACTCGTTGACACTAGACACACCTTTGGGAATGAGGACATCTAGTTTACTCCAGTGTAGAGAGTGCCCTCTCGAGATTGCAGGGTATCACTTCTTATGGGATCTCTATGTCCTAGAGATGACAGGCTACGATGTCATCCTTGGCATGGATTGGTTGATTCCCTTCTGGGCAGTCATCGACTGCTATCACTGCAGAGTGAGTTTCGTTTCACCAGAGGGTGAATCCTTCCTTCATAGAGGCGAATGGGACGTTCGGGCGAGTCGGGTAGGACTCGAGCATCTTGGTCTAGGAGGGGTGACAACCCAGATTGCTAGTCTTTATCTGGATGATCAGGGGACTCCACAGATGGACTTTCCTACAGTGGTGGATCACTTCAGGTATGTCTTTCTAGAGGACTTTTCGGGTTTTCCTCCGGAGCGTGAGGTAGACTTCTCTATTTAGCTCGTGCCAGGAGTGGCACCGGTGTCCATTCCTCCCTATAGGATGGCCACACCTGAGTTGCAGGAGCTCAAGAAGCAGTTGGAGGAGCTACTGGCTAAGGGTTTCATTCGACCCAGTACTTCTCCTTGGGGTTCGCCTGTTCTGTTCGTGAAGAAGGCAGACGGTACCCGTCGACTTTGTGTGGATTATTGGAAGCTGAACTTGTTGACGGTCAAGAACCGATATCCCTTGCCGAGGATTGATGAAATTTTCGATCAGCTTCGAGGAGCCTGGGTGTTCTCGAAGATCGACTTGAGGTCCGATTATCATCAGTTGCGTGTTAGACCATCAGATATACCTCTGACAGCCTTCAGGAGAAGGTACGGTCTTTACGAGTATACAGTCATGCCGTTTGGTATCACGAATGCACCTGCAGTTTTCATGGCACTGATGAACCGAGTGTTCCATCCTTACTTGGATTCCTTCACCGTGGTCTTCGTGGACGATATCTTGGTGTACTCTCACACTCGACACGACCATGCCACCCATCTTGAGATCGTTCTGAGTACACTGAGAGAGCAACGACTTTATGCTAAACTCTCGAAGTTCCACTTCTAGATGGATCAGATTCACTTCTTGGGTCACGTCATCTCAGAGGTAGGAGTATCTATGGACCCAGAGAAAGTGAGAGCTGTAGTTTCCTGGGATCATCCGAAGAACGTCTTTGAGATACGGAGTTTCCTAGGGCTGGATGGATACTACAGACACTTCATTCATGACTTTTCTCGTTTAGCAGCGCCTTTGACAGGTTTGACCAAGAAGGGGGTGAAGTTCTTACGGTCAGATTCTTGTGAGTCATCCTTTCAGGAGCTGAAAGGGAGGTTGACGTCAACACCGATACTAGTCTTTCCAGATCCAGGCAAGATCTACACTGTTTACTGTGATTCTTTGGGTATCGGGCTGGGAGCTGTGCTTATGAAGGGAGATGGAGTCGTTGCGTATGGGTCTCGGCAGCTGAGGCCACATGAGAGGAACTACCCTACGCACGATCTGGAGTTGGCAGCTGTTGTTCATGCCTTTCACTGTTGGAGACACTATCTTTTGGGAGAGCACTTTGTGGTCTTCACTGACCACAAGAGTCTCAAGTATATCTTCACTCAGCGTGATCTGAATTTGAGGTAGCGCATGTGGGTTGAGTATCTACAGTCTTTTGATTTCGAGATTTCCTATACGCCGAGAAAGGGCAACGCCATGGCTGATGCGTTGAGCAGGAGAACTTTGATTTAGGCATTTCAGGAGGCCATTAGTGAGTGGAAGCTGATGGATTTGTTCTCTGAGATGCATCTGGAGGTGCACGACAGACGGGGACATACTTTTCTATCTTCTGTAGCTGTTACCTCCACGCTACTTGATCGGGTATGGATGAGGCAGCTATCAGACTCAGAGGGCTTAGTCCTACGAGAGAGTGTGTCAAGAGGGGACCCTCTTCCTGGATGGACAGTGGGTGAGGATAAGATCTTGCATTTCCAAGGACGCGTATGGGTTCCAACAGACATATGTGAGGAGCTGATGCGGGATTTCCATTCCTCTATTTGGGAAGTTCATCCTGGCGTCACCAAGATGTATCGGGACCTTCATCACCAATACTGGTGGCCAGGTATGAAGAAGGATGTTGCTGGTTCTGTCATGAGATGTTCTACTTGTCAGCAAGTGAAAGAAAAGCATCAGTGACCAGTGGGGCTTTTACAACAATTACCCATTCCGGAGTGGAAGTGGAACGATGTTTCGATGGACTTCGTGACCGGGTTTCCGAGGTCACCTCGGGGAAACGACGCTCTTTGGGTTACCGTCGATAGACTTATGAAGGTTGCTCACTTCTTGCTGATCAAGGAGACCTTCAATGTCGATGATCTGGGACGACTTTACATCAGAGAGATAGTTCGTCTGCATGGAGTTCCGTGCTCTATTGTTTCAGACAAATATGTGCGCTTTACCTCTCGTTTCTGGCAAGGACTTCAAAAGGCCTTGGGTACATAGGTACTCTTGAGTACAACATACCATCCCTAGACTGATGGCTAGTCCGAGCGCACGATCCAAGTGCTTGAGGATATGCTCCGAGCTTGCATCCTTGACTTTGGCGGTTCTTGGGAGAAGCATATTCCTCTGGTGGAGTTCGCCTACAACAACAGTTTCCAGGAGACCATTCAGTTGGCGCCATACTAGGCTTTGTACGGTAGGCCATGCCAATCACCCTTATGCTGGCTGAAGGTAGGAGAGGCAGCTTTGCTGGGACCTCATCTTGTTCAGGAGACTTCAGAGCAGATAGAGCAAATTTGGAAGAGGATGGATACAACGCAGTCTCGACATAAGTCTTATGCTGATCAGCGGAGACAAACTCTGGAGTTCGAGGTCGGTGATCAGGTTTTCCTACGTGTTGCACCGAGGTTGGGACATAAGAGGATTCGGAGACAGGGTAAGCTTTCACCGCGGTACGTCGGGCCGTTTGAGGTCTTGGAGAGAGTGGGGCCAGTCACCTATCAGTTGCAGCTACCTCAGAGGTATTGGGCCATGTAGGACGTCTTCCACATCTCTCAGCTCCGACGTTACTTTTCAGACCCATCTCACATCTTTCAGCCCAAGGAAGTCGAGCTTGAAGCAGATGCGTCGTTCGAGGAGCATCCTATCTGGATTTTCGATCGTAGTACGAAGGTTCTCTGCGGGCGGTCTGTTCCTCTGGTACGGGTGCTATGGCAGCACGGGCGAGTACAGGACGAGACCTGGGAGAGGGAGGCCGATGTACGATCACAGTGGCCAGAGCTATTTGGGGATTCTTCTTCTCCACCTCGTTAGGGAAATTCGGGGACAGATTTCTTTAAGGGGGGAAGTTTGTAAGAACCCAGATCTCTTTTCAGGTATGTTTTTCCCTTTTCTGGAGTTATTGAGAAAAATAAATTTTCTGGAAATTTCAGAAGTACACGCCATGTACTTTCTGAGTACACGCCATGTACTCTTCCCAGCTCGAAGCCGTGTGTTGGCCATGCCTGGGCCACACACACAGTGTGTAAGGCTGAGGTGGAGGCCGGTTTTTCGGAGTACGGAAAAATTTGAAGTATACGCCATGTACTCTAGAAGTACACGCCGTGTACTTTTTTTTTCTTTCATTAAACGGACCGGGGTCGCGTCTAACCCCCATATCCGTCTTCTTCTTCAGTTTTCGACCGTCCGGGAGAGACCGTACGACCGGATCTTCGACGGAGTCCTACCTCGCCGTCCGTTCTCCGATTCGAGAACGGTCAGTTGCGTTGGAATCACAGCAGTGAGTTCTTCCTTCTGATCTATCCTCGTTTATTGATTCCTCATCCTTTCCAAGTTATCATGGGATGAATGTTTTGTGCGTTTTCTCAGATCTACATCGTTCTAAGGGGAATCTGTCATGAAGGTTCACGTATATCGATCTCCTTGGATCAAGGTAGGTGATTTGTGCCTTTCCATAGAAAGTTGATGAATATTTTGTGCAATTTCCACCAATACCCTTGAACGGGGTATTGCGTGTTTCCTGTTTTTCCCTTGTTACTTGCCTGCTTTGCTTGATTGCTTTAGTAGAGGTTATTGGTTGTGATTAGAGTATTTTGTTTGTGCTCAATTTTATTTTCCATGCCTAGTTGTAGGATTGTGGACTGTTGTTTTATTATTGCTGTTGAGACTTATTTGATAGCCAAGTAGTTCTTGAGGTTTACTTGGATGATATACACGTGCTGAGCATGTTTAGTTATACTCAGGACTGTGAAAACCTAGAGTAGTAGACTAAAGGGAGAATTGACGGAAGGGCTTCTCCATAGTGTCTTTTTAATCACGATGCATGACCAAGGGGATAATTGATGGAAGGGATTCTCCAGAGTGTCTTTAACTATGACGCGGGCCACAGGGGGAATTGACGTTGAGTGCTTCCCCAAAGAGCCTTTATCACGATACAAAAATATAGGGGGAATTGACGGTGAGTGCTTCCCCAAAGAGTCTACTTAATTTACGTAGCTGAACTAGAGGGGTGAGACTGTGTGTGCCTCCCAGAGGGTTACTAGTACTTAGAGGTTGAACCATAGGGGTTAGACTGTGAGAGCTACCCAGAGGGTTACCTGTTTTCTTCTTCTTGTTGACTGCTTACTTGTGTGCTCTACTTGTTAGAACTGTGGATTTTAGCTGATTGTGTTTTCATGTTTACTACTTCTTGTTTATTTACTACCATGTATTCATTGACTGTTAGGAACAAATATTTGGGTGATTTCCTACTGGGATTGTATCTCACACCCTATTTGGGCCATGCTTTTGGGCCCAAGAAGACTATGTTGCTGCAGGTATAGATAAGGGCAAACACCCTTCTACTTCAGGATCTTGGCTGCATCAGGAGCTGGGGAGCATGGGACCGAGCCGTGGCTCACGATGATGAAGAGATTTCTTTGTTTTTCTTTTGCACTTGGTTTCAGTTGTATTCCAGCACGTTGTTGTGTTTGCTACTTTCCATAGATACTTGTACCTGCTGCATTATTGTCATCATTGTTAGATATCTGCATTGCTTCCACTATCTGGTTTCTTTTTTTATGCATGTTGATTGCTTCTTCCACTATTTATTGTTGTTTTCTTACCTTGTATACCTTACCGAATGAGGGCATAGTTTCCCCACCGACTCACCAAGGCCCTCGCTGCTAGTTGGAAGCCTCTGGCGTTCGGGGAAACGCGCTTGAGGTCATGTGGCGAACCGGGTACGGGGCACCAGTGGAGGGGCTCCGGACTCGAGACGTTATAGAACCTCTTTTCTTGGGATGGGATTTTTGGTTGGAAAAAGAGTAGGGGGAGAACTTAGGAGAAATCTCTCCAACGAAGAATGCACTTCGGAATTGAAGAATGTGGACAACGTTCGAACCGACTTCAGAAGCGTGACCACAGAAGCGACGATAATTGTCACTCTCTTCACTTTCACAGTTTCCATCTCATGATCTCCGTCAATAATCCTCCAAGGGAGGGGTTGTTATTGAATTCATGAATTTCTTCGATTAAATTAATCATTCTTGGAAAGAATGTTAAACAGTGTGTTATTCGCGATGGTGATGGTGAACAATGTCAGTGTTTGGCACCGATGGAACTCGAGAACGGTGGCAGGCACCACCGCCGGCCACGGCGAAGTCGACAGCGCCGCCCCGCGGCCTCTGTCGCCTCACAGCCACCGAGCCACCGCGGCCTTCACTGCCCACGGCCTCCGCCGCCCCACAACCATCGTGCCGCCGCGGCCTCCACCACCCGTAGCCTAGGCCGCCCAGCGGCATCTGCGGGCTCGCACACCCTCGCGACACTCATGGCCTCGCACCGCCCCGCGGCACCTGCGGGCTCGCGCCGCCTCACGGCACCCGCGACCTCTGCCGCCCCACGACACCCGTGGCCTTGTGCCTCCCCGCGACACCCACGGTCTCACCGTGCCGCCTCACGACCCTCCGCAGCCTCACGGCCACCCGCGACCTCCGTGGCCCCCCTCAGCCTCCCGCGGCCTCCGCGGCCCCTCGCGGACCTCGCGGCCTGCCGGACCACCCAACGCCGGCCGGGTCAGACCCAGTGCGGGTCAGGCCGGACCCAGCGGGCCAGGTCAACCCAAACCGGGTCAGGTTTATGGCATCCTGCCTTTTTCATTACATAAAATTTTCGCTACATTATACAAAACCGAGGATCTTTAAGGTTTAGTGTCTTGGAAACCAGGAACTTAATACATGACGACATAAAAAATTCTTCTTAAACACTTGAAAGGATTCTTCATTTTTCATCCTAAGTTCATTACAACATCTCATAACCTGGGAGCATACATCAAAGGAAAGGGTGAGCAGAAGGCCCAGTAAGGGAAACAAGAGAAACATTTTACATGTGAACTTGAGATACATCAATAAAGTCATGATAAATAACTTTAAGGAATGAGAAAGAGATCATGAGGCATATCATAATAAAAATAATGTGTTTCATAACTTGAAGATGTGGCTACAACATTTAACTTAGACAATCATTTCTGTATCACCAAGGTCCATCCCCAATGTGTCATTAAAAAATTACCAAGGTTATTCACCAAGGTATCGTTAAAATGGTCATCTCTAGAGATTAAGTCTTTACCCAATGAATTGGAGCGCTATCAGGGAACACCCTTAATTTGTATTTATTATCATGTGAGACACATATATCATCATCAAACATTTCATAAATAACTCATATAGCATAAAAGAAATGGGTTTCATTTCATAATCATAACATTTTAAAAACTACTTTAAAGACAAGATCTTTATGTCACTTTAAACCCATGAAAAAGGAAAGAGGGTTTCATGTATGTAAATACCAGAATTAAAATAGAGAATTTTGATATATATGTGAATACCCCTATATAAGAAAGACATTTGAGTATTCACTTAATAAAATAAAAGAATTTGATAAAAAGAGAGAGACATTTTGAGACGAAAATTCTACAGCATAATGGCTATGTTACAGGGTTTTAGAAAATATTGAAAAGAGAGGGGACATGGGTCACCCACTCATAAATGATCCACAAAAAAGTATAGGGACATAATATAAAGGATATATAAACATGGTAGACAGAATATAAAGGATATAATAACATGGTAATGAAATTTGAAATAGATACCATATGAAATGAAAAACATGTAAGGAAGACAAAAATAAGATTTCTCTTATGAAAATTCGGCAGCCTAACGACGTCACTTAAAACTTCAAAAAATGAATTGATGAGATAAAATAGGGTCTCTCATAATATTAATATAAAATAACAGTATGATGGATATAGATATCATACCACAACATAATAAAAAGGAACTTGAAAGACTTGACACAAAAATAGAACTTGAAAATGAGAAGGGTGAAAGAATCTCTTACAAAAATTCGGCACCCTAACGACGCCATTTAATCATTCTTAAAATGAACTGATAAGAGAAAGAGGGAGTCTCTAATCATATGAACATGAAAAGGATAATAGGATGAATATAAAATAACATACGCAACATAATAACATGGAGCTTAAAATAAATGACATAAAGGAGAATACATGAAAAGAAAGAGAGAGGTAGGATCCCTTACCTTGAAGAGTAACTTCGAAAGCTTGATGTTCGTGACCTTGGGAGGCTTGAGGGAACCTTGGGAGGACTCCTTGGGAGGTAAAGAGACCATAACTTTGTTGGGGAGGATTTTGAAATTAAATTAATGAGGGAAAGGCTTGGTATTTATAGGAGAAGTGAGGGGACAAAGCATTAATTGCCAAGGGACACCTCACCGGTGGTATTGGAAAAACCATGGGCTTGTCCATGGTATTTGCCCATGGTATTGGCCACTTGGGACACCTCATACCTTATCTTACTATTCATAAGTCGACCAGAATTATTTCATAATTATTACATCCTTAATGATGTCATTAAACACCCGAAACTCAAAAACTGTATTTTCACCATTCACTGAAAATTCAACTTTCTCAGAAAAATCCCAAAAATTCACCTTAACCAAATATAGATGATCTGATTTCAAAAATGAACTCCATTTTATGAAAATAATTTTCTAAATATTTTTAATTTAATTTTTAAATAAAAACACTATTCACTGAAAATTCAACTGTTTCAGAAAAATCCCAAAAATTCACCTTAACCAAATATTGATTCTCTGATTTCAAAAATGAACTCCATTTTATGAAAATAATTTTCTAAATATTTTAAATTTAAATTTTAAATAAAAAACACTATTCACCCGAAAAAACTAATACTTAACCAACACTTTCTAGAACAGTTATTTACCTATTTTATTGAATCACATTACTTAATCAAGGCGCCTAGATTATATTAATACTTTCTTAAGTGAGGTTACTCAATCCATTTGATCACATTACTAATAATAAGCGTAAAATCACTATTCATAATTTACTATTCATAAAAAATTAAGTTGATCTTATTAGACTCTAAATTTCTTACTGAACATAACTGTAGAAGACCATTTTTTGAAAATCATTACACATTATTAATTATTTAAGGTTTACATAAATATTTTTTTAAAATATTCTTTTTCTAAAATTCATCAATAATATGCATACCATATTTATCCGGACATTTTAAAATTCACAAAATTCACCATAAGAAGAAATCACAATTTTTATTTAAAACAAAGGATTACACAAGGCGGTTACGGTCTTGTTACATAGCCCCTTATAACACCAGCATATGACCTAAGAGTAAGGTGTGCTAGGGTGATAGAATCTTGGGGCGGCTCGACCAACATTGCCCGAGTAGTTATTTATATTAGCTTGAACTTCTTGCGAAGGCGATTCCATTCTAGCTTCAAACGATGAAGTTCAGCTTGGGTTTGGTCCAGAACAAAGCCCAAAGGTGCTACCTCCTTCCTAAGTTCCGTCAGATGGGCTTAGATCGGCCCAAGACTACTGGATGGGGCCATCGAATCTTCTTTCTATATTAATTAATCAAGATCACTTATATTTATAGACAATAATCGCAACATTTAGTTTCCAATGGTAATATTGACCAACGGTCATATAACAATCAAAACCCAATGGTCTTATTTTAATTATACTCATTTTATTAAATGAAATAGTTTTGTTGAGTATAAAATAAAATAACACACAAATTTAGGGAACAAAATTTATTCAAAATTTTGGGTCGTTACAATCTTTCCTCCTTAAGAAATTGGATCCTCGCAATTTTAAAATTAGGCTTGGAAATTTCATTGAAAGTCCCACATCATAAAAAGAGTCAGTAAAACTATTACTTTGAAAGAAAGAAAGGGAAGTACAAAGGTTACCCGAGTTAACCCATACTAGGATTCCATGTAGGAAAACATGGATATGGAAGAGAAAACAAAGGGCCATGTTCTGATGGAGAGTGATAGAAAACATGATTAGGAGAAACTTAACCACAAGAAGATCACAAACTTAAGATGTGTTAAACGGTCTTTGATTACCCAGTAGGAAACGTAAACCAACAACGTTTTTGTTTTATGTTCCTTTTCATAATTTTGAGGAATTAATTTACTACATAGAATAAAAACATAAGGAAATATAATTACCTTCAAGTAGAGTTTCATCCCTTAATAAGTTTTCACCAAGATTAATCTTTTCTCCAAACAAAGAGCATTCAAAAAGACTTGGTCTCATCAAAAGCACAAGAATCTCTTCTAGAGAATCACATAATCCACAAAAGAATAACTATATTTTCCCCTTGTCTTTAGTCATCAACCAAAATTAAAATGGTTAGTATGAGATCATATAATCCCCAAAAAGTATAATCCTTTATAAAAATAAATATGACTATTAATCTCCAAAATTGAACAAAAGTACTCAAAGTTCCAGAAAGGCCATTCAATACACAATCATCCTTAAAATTTTTCAGAATAATCCAAAATAAGATTGGAACCCAAAACTCAGAAGGATTTAATCACATAGTCTTCCCCAAAAAATCTTAACATTTATCTCCAAATAACATTGACTACTATAAAAGTCTCATACTAAAGTGTAATTAACCTATTCACAAATTATCTATGCTAGGTTCATCATTTTCCAGAAATAACCCAAATCACCATATATCCACAATAAATACATAAATTCTTACAAAAAAAATAAACCATTCCTCCTCAATTTAAATCCTGTAGTATTTTATTTCCCTTAGGCATATAGTACTCCAACATAGAAAACATCGTCCAAAATAACCTTTATCATTTAACCACCAAATCATTTTCCTATACAAAGGATATCAATTTGATAAAACCTAAGTTTCCAAAATCAACTTATTCTTGATCCATAAAAATAGAAGGTGCATTAGTCAGTCCGAAAGGCATAACAACAAACTCATAATGCCCATATCTTGATTGGAAGGCAGTTTTTGGAATATTATCATTCTTCACCCTAAATTGATGATAAACAGAACGAAGATCAATCTTAGAGAAGAATTGAGTCCCATGAAGTTGGTCAAATAAGTCATCAATTCTTGGAAGAGAGTATTTTTTCTTCACTGTGATCCCATTTAGCTCTCTATAATCAATGAATAGCTACATCGATCCATCCTTCTTCTTCACGAAGAGAACTAGTGCTCCCTAAGGAGACACACTTGGTCGGATAAACCCATTCTCCAAAAGATCTTGGAGTTGTTTCTTTAATTACTCTAGCTCCACATTTTCCATCTTATAGGTGGTCTTTGACATCATATGAGATCCAGGTACGAGTTCAATGGATAACTCTACCTCTATTTCTAGGGGAGGTCTGGGTAACTCCTCAGGAAATACGTCAACGTATTCCTAGACGATGGGGAAATCTTCTAAAATAATAAATACTTCATGAGAAACTTATTTAATTTACGAATTTTTTAACTAAAAAGGATTTTATGTCTTAAAACTTCATGCTTAGACAATTACATTTTTCTATAATTTCTTCATAATGATTCATAAAAATCTTGCGATTAACCAAACATATCCCCCAGGAGTGTCGTAACCAAGAGTGCATCAAGGCCCGTTGTCGTGTACCAGTTCCCATTTGAGTCTAGCTCAAAGCGGTGTTTTCGGGTTTTACCCCTATGTATGTCTGTACCATAGCCACCTTTACCTGCTCGTATCCAGATAGGGATGTATTTTCTTGATAAACCACTTACTTAATACTCACCAAAATACCAAGAAGATTTCCTATATTTAAACTTTTATATAGGGTTCTTCCTAAAGTTTTCATATAATAATTTCCATAAATAACTAAACTATTCTTTGATACCAACTATGGCATCCTACCTTTTTCATTACATAAACTTTTCGCTACATTATACAAAACCGAGGATCTTTAAGGTTTAGTGTCTTGGAAACCAGGAACTTAATACATGACGACATAAAACATTCTTCTTAAACACTTAAAAGGCTTCTTCATTTTTCATCCTTAGTTCATTACAACATCTCATAACCTGGGAGCATACATCAAAGGAAAGGGTGAGTAGAAGACCTAGTAAGGGAAACAAGAGAAACATTTTACATGTGAACTTGAGATACATCAATAAAGTCATGATAAATAACTTTAAGGCATGAGAAATAGATCATGAGGCATATAATAATAAAAATAATGTGTTTCATAACTTGAAGATGTGTCTACAACATTTAACTTAGAAAATAATTTCCGTATTTCCGAGGTCCATCCCCAATGTGTCATTAAAAAATTACTAAGGTTATTCACCAAGGTATCGTTTAAATGGTCATCTCTAGAGATTAAGTCTTTACCCAATGGATTGGAGCGCTATCTGGGCGCACCATTAATTTGTCTTTATTATCATGTGATCCACATATATCATCATCAAAAATTTCATAAATAACCCATATAGCATAAAAGAAATGATTTTCATTTCATAATCATAACATTTTAAAAACTGTTTTAAAGACATGATCTTTATGTCACTTTAAACCCACAGAAAAGGAAAGAGGGTTTCATGTATTTAAATACCAGAATTAAAATATAAAATTTTGATATATATGTGAATAAATCTATAAAATAAAGATCATTGAGTATTCACTTAATAAAATAAAATAATTTGAGAAAAAGAGAGAGACATTTTGAGACGAAAATTCTGCAGCATAACGGCTATGTTACATGGTTTTAGAAAATATTGAAAAGACAGGGGACATGGGTCAACAAATCATAAATGATCCATAAAACAGTAGAGGTACAGAATATAAAGGATATAAGAACATGGTAATGAAATTTTAAATACATACCATATGAAATGAAAAACATGGAAGGAAGACAAAAATAAGATTTCTCTTATGAAAATTCGGCAGCCTAACGACGTTACTTAAAACTTCAAAAAATGAATTGATGAGATAAAATAGGGTATCTAATCATATGAAAATAAAATAATAGTATGATGGATATAGATATCATACCACAACATAATAAAAAGGAACTTTAAAGACTTGACATGAAAATAGAACTTGAAAATGAGAAGGGTGAAAGAATCCCTTACAAAAATTCGGCAGCCTAACGACACCACTTAAAAATTCTTAAAATTAATTGATGAGAGAAAGAGGGGGTCTCTAATCATATGAAAATGAAAAGAAAAGTAGTATGAATATAAAATAACATCCCCAACATAATAACATGGAGCTTAAAATAAATGGCATAAAGGAGAATACATGAAAAGAAAGAGAGAGGTAGGATCCCTTACCTTGAAGAGTAACTTCAAAAGCTTGAAGTTCGGGACCTTGGGAGGCTTGAGGGAACCTTGGGAGGACTCATTGGTAGGTTAAGAGAACATAACTTCCTTGGGGAGGATTTTTAAATGAAATGAATTAGGGAAAGGCTTGATATTTATAGGAGAAGTGAGGGGACAAAGCATTAATTGCCAAGGGACACCTCATCGGTGGTATTGGCAAAACCATGGGCTTTCCCATGGTATTTGCCCATGTTATTGGCCACTTGGGACACCTCATACCTTATATTACTATTCATAAGTCGACAAGAATTATTTCATAATTATTACATCCTTAATGATTTCATTAAACACCCGAAACTCAAAAACTGTATTTTCACTATTCACTGAAAATTCAACTTTCTCAGAAAAATTCCAAAAATTCACCTTAACCAAATATCGATGCTCTGATTTCAAAAATGAACTCCATTTTATGAAAATAATTTTATAAATATTTTTAATTTAATTTTAAAATAAAAACACAATTCACTGAAAATTCAACTGTTTCAGAAAAATCACAAAAATTCACCTTAACCAAATATCAATGCTCTGATTTCAAAAATGAACTCTATTTTATGAAAATAATTTTCTAAATATTTTAAATTTAATTTTTAAATAAAAAACACTATTCACTCGAAAAAACTAATACTTAACCAATACTTTCTAGAACAGTTATTTACCTATTTTATTGAATCACATTACTTAATCAAGGTGCCTAGATTATATTAATACTTTCTTAAGTGAGGTTACTCAATCCATTTGATCACATTACTAATCATAAGCATAAAATCACTATTCATAATTTACTATTTATCAAAAATTAAGTTGATCTTATTAGACTCTAAATTTCTTATTGAACATAACTGTAGAAGACCATTTTTTGAAAATCATTACACATTATTAATTATTTAAGGTTTACATAAATATTTTTTTAAAATATCATTTTTCTAAAATTCATCAATAATATGCATACCATATTTATCCAGACATTTGAAAATTCACAAACTTCACCATGAGAAGAAATCACAATTTTTATTTAAAACAAAGGATTACACAAGGCAGTTACGGTCTTGTTACATAGCCCCTTATAACACCAGCATAGGACCTAAGAGTAAGGTGTGCTAGGGTGATATAATCTTGGGGCGACTTGGCCAAAATTGCCTGAGTAGTGATTTCTATCAGCTTAAACTTCTCTCAAAGGTGATTCCGTTCCAACTTCACACGATGAAGTTCGGCTTGGGTTTGGTCCAGAGCAAAACCCAAAGGTGCTACCTCCTTCCCGAGTTCTGTTAGATGGGATTCGATTGGCCCGAGACTACTGGATGGGGCCATCAAATCTTATTTCTATATTAATTAATCAATATAACTTATATTTATATACAATAATCGCAACATTTACTTTCCAACAGTCATATTGACCAACGGTCATATAACAGTCGAAACCTAACGGTCTTATTTTAATTATACTCATTTTATTAAATGAAATAGTTTTGTTGAGTATAAAATAAAATAACACACAAAGTTAGGGAACAAAATTTATTCAAAATTTCAGGTCGTTGCAGGGTTCGTCCAGGCCGGGTCGGGCTGGGTCGGTCCGACCAGGTCGGACCGGACTCAGACCAACTACGAGCTTTTCGCTCTAACGACCATAACTTTGGCACCTGACGTCCGTTTGACGAACCGTTAGCGGCACTGTAAACCTTGGAGTGAGACGGTCTCTTTGGTATATCCCACTAGAGTTTTGGATAATTTTGGGAAATGTTCGGGTTAGATTGAGCACGAATCTAACCGGGCCCTCAGGACTAAAAGGCTAATAACTCACAGACCGAACGTCCGATTGATGCACTATCTATTGTATTGAGACCCCTATGACGTGGAGGTCCTTTGATATAGTTCTTTGTGATACTCTGTGGTAGTTGGAGTATCGAACAGTGTCTTGAGGAGCGGACCCTCTCAGAGACGAGCAAACCTAGTATAGGAACCTTGTAGCTAGCTGTGACGTGAAGAATGAAGAGCGATCCTGTGTGGGTTAGCACCTAGCGATCTTGTGTGGGCCAGCACTAAGCAATCTTGTGTGGGTCAGCACTGAGCAATCCTGTGTGGGTCAGCACTGAGCGATCTTGTGTGGGTCAGCACCGAGCAATCCTATGTGGGTCAGCACCTAGCGATCCTGTGTGGGTCATCACCGATCGATCCGGTGTGTGTCATCTCCTAGCAATCCTGTGTGGGTTAGCAACAAGAGATCGTGTGTAGGTCAGCACCTAGTGATCCTGTGTGGGAAGCACCGAGTGATCCTGTGTGGGTCATCACCTAGTGATCCTGTATGGGTGAGCACCGAGTGATCCTCTGTGGGTCAGCACCGAGCGATCCTGTGTGGGTCAACAAAAAAGCCTCATAATAGAGTAAGATGATTCAGTAGTTACATCTAATCATCTCTACTACTGTACTTAAGTTATACCTGGTGTGAGCTGAGTCCGTACCTGTGTGGTACTTTCTTTCGTGGTAATACCTTGGTGGTATTCTTCTGTGTGGCGTACATGTGTGGTACTTGCCTTCATGGTATTACTTCCTTTGTGGAACAGTCGAGCTTGGGGCTTTGGAGTTGGACTCTGTGTTTTTCTCATGAATGAGATGAGTTTACTTTATAACTTAGGTATATGTATGAGCATATACCTAAGTATGGTTATCAATTGTTTCCTTTCTTTGTAGTTTATCCTTTATGGATTTTTTGAGACCTTGAGAGTCTCAGGGTCCCTACTGAGTATCGTTATACTCACCCCTGCATGGGATATTCCCGCACTTCGTTGTGTTTGGTGTAGATGACAGACAACAATGACTAAGGATGTGGGTACCAGGACTGGAGGTAGCTCGGAGGTGGACATTAGACGAGGAGAACCGTAGAGACGACTGTTTGTGAGATTTACCAACCCTTTAGGTAGGATCCATGGTGGACAATCCAGGATCTTCTTTCCACCTATCAGTTGTCTTGTAATTTATGGTTTTCTTTTTAATTTCCTGTTGTGCTTGTATTTTGGCCCCTTTTTTACTTACTGTACTCACTCTGTTTACTATTCAGTTTACTTGAGTTCGTATCTTGTTGTGTGCTTGGTTGTGTGTGTTACAGGTTATAAAGGAAATGCCTTCCCAGTTTTAGGGAATATGCTTTTGGTGCTAGTCGCCAGCCCCTGGCCTATAGAATGCGGGATTGGGGTAGTCACGATATAGGCCCCAGTGGACGGGTCATGACAAATTGGTATCAGAGGAGTCGGTTCTACCGTAGAACATAGAACTATGATCTTCTTAAAAATAATAGTGTTGAGTGTAGTGAGTGTGGTTATTAGTTTAGGTAATCCAGTATTGGTGCGGTGGCTGACGTATCCATACACCAGGACCCTGACTTCTGATTTCTGACTCAGTGCACGAAAACGCTGATTGCGTGTGTGTTTTCAAGAGTTTTCTTTGTGATCTCTTTGAGTCATCTCACCAGTTATAACTTATTGACTTTGGCACACCTATTTTTTTTCAGGATGCCTCCACGCAGACATCCAGCTAGGGTTCCGAATATAGTATGCACTGATAGCCCACCGAGCAACAAGGCCTCGGTGCAGGGCCCTCTTCTAGTAGAGGCACCATCAGAGGCACTAGCGGTACCATTACCCATTGGGCCATCGATGCCACTAGCCCCAGCAGCAGAGGGTGCACGCCGATTGAGCGCGTTGCACGAGTTCCAATGCCAGAGGCCACCCATGTTCATGGGAGAGACGGTCCCAAAGGCAGCTGAGGATTGGCTGGAGGCTATAGTGAGAGTCTTTCGACTAGTAGGGACAACAAATGATCTCATGGTGATCCTTACTGCTATTCTTCTACAAGCAGCAACAAGAAGATGGTGGAACTTGATGCTCTAGGTTCACGATGAGGTGACGCTTCTCTGGGCATACTTTGAGAGCCTATTTCAGGTAGAGTTTTTCCCAGCAACTCTTCACGTAGTGCGCATAGAGGAGCTACTTCATCTACAACAGGGAAATATGACTGTGGCTCAGTACTCAACGAGGTTCACTGACCTCTCATGCTACTCCACTGATATAGTGCGAGACCCATTCTTCAGGGCCCATACCTTTGAGCAGAGACTCAGGTAGGAGATCAGGGCTTCGATGATTTCTCTCAGCATCCCGACGCAGGCGGGGGTGTTAGAGAGAGCCCTCTTAGTGGAGAGTTTTCTTACTGAGCAGTCACCAGCAGCGAGACCCACCACTAGAAGTCACGTAGCGGAGTCTTCTGTAGCTGGAAGTAGACAAATGTTACAGAGGTCCAATAGGACCAGACCTACCGGTGGACGACCGCATGAATCAGGATCCGATGTGCGGGGCACCCAAGGTAGAGCCAGTCATGCCAGGAGAGGGCAGTGTTACACATGCGGTGGGTAAGGTCACATGACTCATGACTGTCTGACCCACCGTATGGATGATCAGTAGAAGGTTGAAGGACCACCCAGGTAGAGACAGATATTCGACTAAGGAGGTCCGTAGGGAGTATGCAGACATGGTAGAGGAGCTGCCCGTGCAGTTGGTGGTGGGTGATGATTCGAGATGTTACTGCCACCACCACCAGGAGGTTCACCCCGACTGCAGGAAGCAGGTGGACAAGGGAGAGCTCAGCTCCAGGAAGCTGAGGTCTATGATCACGACGCTCCAGAGATGATATGAGGTATGATCTCTATCTACTCCACATCAGCTGCGGTACTTATAGACACAAGTTCCAGTTATTATTTTATTTCTACTGCCCTCATTCAGTGCTCGGAGATTCCGACGGAGCTGTTGGATTGATCCTTACGGCCAGAGACTCCTAAGGGAGCAGATTCGACGATTACACAATGGTTTCGGTAGTGCGAGCTTACTCTAGGAGGCGAGATCTTCGACTGGGATCTCCTAGTAGCGGCATACGTAATCTTGGGTATGGATTGGTTATCTATTGTCCATGCTCAGATTGATTGTATTAGGCACAAAGTGCGGTGTGTCCGCATGGACGAGACCAGGTTTACCTTCACCAGCGAGAAGGGAGCCTTTGCAGCACTGGATGGACTTACCCGGAGGAGGGTGCAACCGATTACATATTAGTTGGCTAGCCTTACCCTCGAATCTGTTGATGTGGAGAGTTCGAGCTATCCTGTAGTGGTGGAACAGTACGCGAATGTTTTCCCTGATGATGTTCTGGGTCTACCTCCTCACAGAGAGGTGGAATTTTACATTGACTTGTACCCCAGGACGACACCGATATCTACACCAGCATATTGGATGGCTCCCGCGGAGCTGTGTGAGTTGCAGGTACAACTAGAGGACTTACAAGTGAAGGGATACATTCGGCCTAGTGTTTCTCCTTGGGAAGCCCCGATTTTGTTCGCCAAGAAGGCAGATGGGATCTTGAGGCTTTGTGTTGACTATCAGCGCCTGGACCAGGTGACTGTGAAGAACAAGTACCCACTTCTGAGGATTGATGACCTCTTTGATCAGCTGAAGGGAGCATGGCGGTTCTTGAAGATAGACCTTAGATCAGGCTATCACCAGCTCAGAGTACGATATGAGGATGTGAAGAGGATGGATTTCAGATGTCGGTACGACCATTAAAAGTTCTTAGTTATGCCATTCGGTGTGACCAACGCTCTAGTAGTGTTCATGGGACTCATGAACAGGATCTTTCATCCATACCTTGATCGCTTTGTAGTAGTCTTCATCAACAACAATCTTATCTACTCGGCAATTGAGGAGGAGCATGACTATCATTTACAGGTAGTACTGGACACACTTTGAGAGAACCAGCTTTATGGTAAGCTCTCAAAGTACCAGTTCTGGATCCGAGAGGTTCACTTTCTGGGACATGTCATATCGGAGTTTGGAGTTGCAGTTGATCTAGTGAAGATTGAGGTGGTACTTGCTTGGGAGCCACTTGGGAGTGTGACGAAGATACATAGTTTCCTGGGTTTGGCTGGATACTATTTGAGATTTGTGCCAGATTTCTCCAAATTTGCAGCACCACTTTCAACATTGACAAAGAAGGGGCAACCCTTCATGTGGTCAGAGAGATGCCATCAGAGTTTTCAAGAGCTGAGGCAGAGGCTGACTAGTGCCCCCATCTTGAGGCTACCAGAGGAGGGCATAGGGTATGTAGTCTACTACGAAACATCAGGGACCGAACTCAGATGTGTCCTGATGCAGGAGCGAGCAGTTATCGCTTATGGTTCTCAACAGTTGAGACAACATGAGCAGAACAATGCTACCCATGACCTAGAGTTAGCAGTAGTGGTCTTCGCCTTGAAGATATGGTGACATTACTTTATGGACGAGCATTTTATAGTGTACTCTGATCACAAGATTCTCAGGTATATATTCTCTCAGAAGGACCTGAACCTGAGACAACGATGTTGTCTTGATTTCCTCCAGGACTATGACTTTGAGATAGTCTATACTCATGGGAAAGGGAACGTTGTAGAAGATGCACTCAGCCGGAGGTCTGGTATACAACTACTAGGTGAGGTGACGAAGTAGTTGGCCGCTTTGCAGATATCCTTCATGGAACGTGATTGAGCAGTTTTCCTTCAGTCTCTTACAGTCACTCCCCCACTTTTTCAGCGAGTCAGGGAGGCGCAACATGGGGACACTGACTGCGAGATACGACGTGCTCAGATATCCACAGGGCATGCACCTGATGGATTTTCTGAAGGTGGGGAGCATGTCATCCTCTTCAAAGGATGTACCATGGTACCAGTGTCACTTCGAGAGGAAGTGTTGAGGGAGTTCCACACATCCCCTCTAGCGGTAAATCTAGGAGTGGTGAAGATGTACTAGGAGCTCCGATGACAGCACTAGTGGTCGAGAATGAAGAAAGCAGTTGCAGAGTTTTTCTCTTGGTGCCTCACTTGTCAGTAAGTGAAGGCGGAGAATCAGGTAATAGCAGACTTAGTTCAACCTTTAAAGTTCCCAGAGTGGAAATGGGATAGGATATCCATGGATTTCATGAAGGGACTTCCACGTACATCCAGGGGTCATGACTCGATTTGGGCGATCGTCGACCGACTCACCAAGTCAGCCCACTTCCTATCGATCAGAGAGAAGGGTTCATTAGAGAGCTTGGGACGCCTCTATGTGCATGAGATTTTGTGGCTACATGGATTACCCTCGACGATTGTCTCCGATCCTCATACACGTTTTACTTCCCAGCTATGGAAGGGGTTGTAGGAGGCTTTCGGGATGCAGCTTCGTTTGAGCACCGCCTTCCATCCTTAGACAGATGGCCAGACTGAGCAGACCATTCAGACCCTCGAGGACATGCTACATTCTTGCGTCCTTGACTTCAGTCGCAAATGGGAGGATCAATTTCCTTTGGTGGAGTTTTCATAAAACAACAACCATCACTTCACCATTGGGATGGCACATTTTGAGGCGTTGTACGGGCGACCTTGTAGATCACCTTTGTGCTGGACTGAACCATGGGAGTCAGCACTAGTGGGACCATAGATGGTACATGCTACCATAGAAAAGGTGAAGATCATCCAGGAGTGGATGAAGACTGCACATAGCAGGCAGAAGTCGTATGTCAACAGGAGATGGAGACCTCAGGAGTTCGAGGATGGTGACCACGTCTTTCTATGGGTCTCACCTCGATGAGGTTTGTAGAGATTTGGCTAAGGTGAAAAGTTATCTCCGAGGTTCATTGGACCCTTTCAATTCCTCAGCAGAGTTGTCGAGGTGGCTTACTGCTTAGCTCTTCCACCTCAGTTTCACTGGGTGCATGACGTTTTCCATGTATCCCAGCTGAGGAGATACGTGCATGACCCTTCTCACATCATCGACCACGGAGAGTTGGACGTCGATGATAGGGTGATTTTTACAGAGGTTCCAGTAGAGATTAAGGATCGACAGAAGCGGGTCCTTTGTGGGCGGTCGATACCTCTGGTGCGCATTCGTTGGCAGCACATGAATCTCCAGGAGAGCACATGGGATCTGGAGGCTCAGATTCATGCTTATTACCCCCACTTCTTTTCCTAGTTTTGAGTTATGGTTTATGGGGACGTAAAGCCCTAAGGTTGGGAGAATGTAAAGACCTGGAATTTCAATGTAATTTTTTTTATTATATGAGAATTTTATGAGTTCTCAAAAATTGACGGTGCGTGATTCCGAAGCCCGGAGTGCCCAGAATGAATTCCTGAACTTTTTTTTGGGTACGTTCAGTAAACGTACGAGTGATTTTTTTGTTACTTTTGAACTGATGCTTGGAATTGAAATCTGAGGGAACTGTTGAACTCGCAGCGCCAATATTATCTTAAAGAGACCTTCAACTTGACCACAATAGGCCGAGGGTGAAAGATAGTTTTTGGATTTTTCATGGGAATGAAAAATAAAATAAAATAAACTTTTATTTTATTTCTAATAAACCTCCCATGTGAAGGCTATAGAGGTGGGGACCACGAGGGGTTAAAAACTCCCAACTTGAATGCTCGGTGGTGGGGACCACCCGAGCTAGTAAAACCCCCAATTCAAAGCCTGGTGGTGGGGACCACCCAAATGCCTCATTATGGGAGAAAAAAACCTCTCATCTCCCAACTTTAATTATACCAACTCTCCTTTAATTAATCATGCCAACTCTCCTTTAATTAATTAAGATAACTTAATTTATGAAAACAATTTAAAATTGGACAAACATATTTTATTATGTTGGAACCTCTTTTCTTGGGAGGGGATTTTTGGTTGGTGAAAGAGAAGGGGGAGAACTTAGGAGAAATATATCCAATGAAGAACGCACTCCGGAATTGAAGAACGTGGATGACGTTCGAACCGACTTCGGAAGCATGACCGCAGAAGCGACGATCATTGGAACTCTCTTCGCCTATACCATTTCCATCTCACAATCTTTGTCAACAATCCTCCAAGCTAGAGGTTGTTATTGAAGTCAGGAATTTTCTCGATTAAATTCCTCGTTCTTGGAAAGCATGGTGAAAGAGGATCAACCAAAACGAGTCGATCCATGATTTGTATGAAATTGTAGAGTTTGACATTCTTGATTTATGATTTTGTTGAGCCGCTTGTTACCGCCCTAACGCGGAGGGTGTGGGCCAAACAAACATGGCCCGACCCCTTCGCCATTCTTCTTTATTGGTGTGTTCTTTGTGATGGTGACGACTACCAGTTCTGGAGACCGGTGCCGGCATTTGGCATCGGTGGAGCTCGAGAATGGCGGCCGACACCACCGCTGGACGTGATGAAGGCGACGACGCAACGACGTCGTCCTGCGATCCTTGCACCGCCGCAGCCTCCGCCCCCCGCGGCCTCCGCCCCCCACGGCCTCCGCTGCCCCACGGTACCCACGGCCTCGCGCCACCCCGTGGCACCCACTGCCTCCACCGCCCTACGGCACCCGCGGTCTTGCCGTGCCGCCTCGCGGACCTCCGCGGCCTCGCAGCCACCCGCAGCCTCTGCGACCCCCCCGCGGCCTCTGCGGCCCCTCACGGCCCTTGCGGCCTGCCGGACCGCCCAACGGGCCGGGCCACCCAGTGCGGGCCGGGCCACCCAGTGCGGGCCGGGCCGGATTGAGTGGGCCGGTCTGGACCCAGTGGCCGGGTCGACCCAAACCGGGTCAGGGCGGTCCAGGCCGGTTTGGGCAGGGTCGGTCCGACTGGGTCGCACCAGACTCGGACCAGCTACGAGCTTTTCGCTCTAACGACCATAAATTTGGCACTGGATGTTCGTTTGACGAACCGTCAGCGGCGCTGTAAACCTGAGAGAGAGATGGTACCTTTGGTATATCCCACTAGATTTTTGGATAATATTGGGGAATGGTCGGGTTGGATCGAGCACGAATCCAACTGGGCCCTCACGACTAAAAGGCTAATAACTCACAGGGCGGGCGTCTGATTGACACACTTTCTGTTGTGTTGAGACCCATATGAAGTGGCAGTACTTTGAGATACTTCTTCGTGATAATTCTTGGTAGTTGGAGTATCGACCAGTGGCTTGAGGAGAGGACCCCCCGGAGACGAGCAAACCTAGTGCGGGAACCCTATAGCTGGCTGTGACATGAAGAATGAAGAGCGATCCTGTGTGGGTCAGGATCGAGAGATACTGTGTGGGTCAGAACCTAGCGATCCTGTGTGGGTCAGTAGTGAGTGATCCTATGTGGGTTAGCACCGAGCGATCCTGTGTGGGTCAGCACCTAGCGATCCTGTGTGGGTCAGCACCGAGCAATCCTGTGTGGGTCAGCACCTAGCGATCCTATGTGGGTCGGCACCGAGCGATCCTGTGTGGGTCAGCACCTAGAGATCCTGTGTGGGTCATCACCAAGCGATCCTGTGTGGGTATGCATTGAGAAATCCTGTGTGGGTTAGTAGTAGAGCCTCATAATAGAGTAAGATGATTCAGCAGTTACATCTAATCATCTCTACTACTGTACTTAAGTTATACCTGGTGTGAGATAAGTCCGTACCTGTGTGGTACTTTCCTTCATGGTAATACCTTGTTGGTATTCTTCTGTGTGACATACCTATGTGGTACTTAACTTCGTGGTATTACTTCCTTTGTAGAACAGTCGAGCTTGGGGCTTTGGAGTTGGACTCTGTGTTTTCCTCATGAATGAGATGAGTTTACTTGATAACTTAGGTATATGTATGTGATATACCTAAGTAGGGTTATCATTTGTTTACTTTCTTTTCGGTTTATCCTTTTTGGATTTTGTGAGACCTTGAGGGACTCAGGGTCCCTACTGAGTATCATTATACTCACCCCTTCACGGGCTATGCCCGCGCTTCGTTGTGTTTGGTGCAGACGACGGACAACATTGACTGAGGATGAGGGTACCGGGACTGGAGGTAGCTCGGAGGTGGACGTTAGACGAGGCGAACCACATAGACATCTATTTGTGAGCTGTACCTACCCTTTAGGTAGGATCCTTGGTGGACGATCCAGGGGCTGCTTTCCACCTATCAGCTATCTTGTACTTTCCAATTTTCCTTGTACTTTCCAGTTGGGCTTGTATTTTGACCCCTTTTTGCTTACTTCACTCACTCTGTTTACTATTCAATTTACTTGAGTTTGTATCTTGTTGTGTGATTGGTTGTGTGTGTTATAGGTTATAAAGGTAATGCCTTCAAAGTTTTAGGGAATACGCCTTCGGTGCTAGTCGCCAGCCCCTGGCCTATGGAAGGCGGACTTGGGGTAGTCACGGCACGGGCCCCGGGGGACGGGTCATGAAAAGAACCTCAAGTGGTTCATTAATGAAATATCTATCATTATATAAGTTGTTTGACTGAACCTTAGATTTTTAGTACTATTATATAATTTAATAAAATAGTATTTATTTTAAAAACTCATTTATGTAAAATTTGACACTATTTAGTATTTGGTTTTTGTGAAAGTCATAAAAATATTATTTCCTTGAAAAAAATATATTTAATAAACCATAACAAGTCATAATAACCTAGAAAATTATTGGATGGCATCAAAAGTTTCAATTTACATTTATTTTAATATTTATAGCATCAATTATGTCAGTCTTTCATTAATAAGGTAATTACTACATCATCATTGTGTCATAAATAAATTTAATAATTTAATGTCTAAAAATTATAAATAAAATACCATGATGTGGAAAATATTTTTATATTTCTAATTAATATTTATAGTCTAATTTATCTTATGTTTAACCCTATATTAAATTTTTTTTAGTTATTATACTTTGAATTTAACACTTTTAACTCTTTTTTAAATAAAATATAATAAATCTCCTAATCTAATCCAAGTGGATCAAAAAAGATCATATTTTTTTCCTAAGGTTGATTTCAGTCTAAATACACTTATACAATAGAATTAGGATATGGGTTAGGGTAATTATAATATCATTTTTACCATTAATTACACTATTTACTTTTAACCGTGGTAAATACAATTCAAAAGTTACTATTCACCAAAAATTATTTTCATCCTATTGAACCACATTTTACATACTGATGTCAACCGTGTCTTTCATACTTTTGAAATTCAATTCACAGAAGCGATAAAATTATGTTTTATGAAAATTTGAAAATGTGCCTAGAAGGTGGGTAAAAGACGATAAAAAGTTCAATAAAATTTTATATATCTAATATTATTATAAAATGACTTAAATGAATTACATTGAAATAATCTATGTATTATGTATATATTTTTAATTTAAAATAAATTTAAATTAAAAATAATTATTTAAATAAAAAGTCTGCTTTAAACAATAACATAGTGTTTTTCATTATTCATAAAAAATTGAAGGTTTTTAGAAAAATACCAAAAATTCATGCAATGATAATTTTGATATTTAAAATTCAAAAATGATTTATATTTTACCAAATTAAAAACATAGAATCTGTATTAATTAATTTAAAAAATATTCCCATTGTTAAAAACATAAAGCGGGTTTTTGAAAAGTAAAAACTATCAAAAGATTGATACGTGTTTATGTCTAATTTAAATGTAAAATTACTTCCAATGACCAAAATTGGATTAAATGATAAAAATATAATCTATTTATACTTAAAAACCATTCAAATGTATAATTTAACACTATAAATTATTTCAATTAAAAAAGTTGTTTTCAATTAAAATTTAGTATTTTTCACTATTCATCAAAATATGAAAGTTATCAGTAAAGCACTGAAAATTTATTCAAACTAAATTTTTATGTCCCAATTATAAAGAAGAAGTTTATTTTTTCAAATTTAATTTATAAAAGTGTCAAATATTTTATTTAAAAAGGGTTCTCCATTAAAAGGCGGTAAAATTGTATTTTTTAAAAATACCTCTTTTATCTGAAAAATTGAATTTATTATTATATTATGTCTAAGAAACAAAAAATATAGATGTTAAAATTATATTGAGTATATAAAATTTAAAATGCATTTAATACCATTCATAACTGCTTTTTGAACGTCTAGTTTGGTAAGTCGTGGTGCGCTCGAACTCGGTGTTGCGTGTAGCGCAAACTATTGAATTACTTTAAAGAAAAATAACTTACTATGAAATCTTGGGGTGTTAGATTCTCCCCCATTTTGAAAATTGTGTCCTCAAAATTTTAAAATTGGGATTAGGAACTTTATTGAAAATCCCACATCGAAAAAAGATTCAATAAAACTATCACATTAAAATAAAGAAAGAGAAGTACAATGGTCACCCTAGATAACACATTATAGGATTCCATGTAGGGAAACATGGATATGGAAGATAAAGTAAGTGTCAAGTTCTGATGGAGAGTGATAGAAAATATGATCGGGAGAAAGTTAACAACAAGAAAACCACAAACTTGTTATGGTTTAAACGGTCATTATTTTCACAGTAGGAAAAGTAAACAGACATTTTTTTTGTTTTAAGTTCCATTTCATAAAGTGGAGGAATTTATTTATGAGATTGACTAAGTACATAAAGAGATATACTTAAATTTCAAGTAGAGTTTCACCCTTTAATAAATTTATACCACTAACTCATCTTTTATCCAAACGATGAGTATTCAAGATGACTTGGTCACACCTAAAGCGCTAGAATCAACTTCTAGAGAATCACATAATCCATAAAGGATGAACTATATATTTCCCTTGTCTTTAGAGATTAACTAAAACCAAAATGGTTACTATAAGATTATATGATCCCCAAAATGTATAATCCTTTATAGAAATAAATACTAATCTTAATTTCCAAAATTAAACAAACAATACCCAAAGTTCAATAAAGACCATTCAATAAACAATTGTCCTTAAAATCCTTCAATATAATCCAAACTAAGATTGAAACCCAATACTCAAAAAAATTTAATCACATAGTCTTTCATAGTAAATCTTAACATTTATCTCCAAATAACATCAACTACTCTTAAAGTCTCATACTGAAGTCTAATAAACCAAATCACAAATTCTCTATGATAGGTTAATCATTTCTATAAATAACCTAAATATCTATAAAAAAACATAGATTATTTCAAAATAAAAATCCACCATTACTCCTCAAATCAAATCCCATAGTATTCTATTTTCCTTAGGAATATAGTTTTCCCAACAGAGCGAACATCTTCTAAAATAATATTTATCACTTAATCACCAAATCATTTTCCTAAACTAAGGATATCCATTTGATAAAAAATAAGATCCCAAATCAACTTATTATTGATCAATAAAATCCTTTAACTAAAAATAATTAGTCACACTAACCAGGGACTTCACATAGTCCGGTGGTAGATGATAAATCCCAGTCACACTTTGGTTTTGGGTTCGATTCTCACAGCTTTGTTTGACACGATGGGTTATCACACGGTCTGCGTATTGTCTTTTTTCAAAAACTATATTTTATTACATTCCCAAAATGAGATAAATTTCTCAAAATAACCATAAAATAATTTAACCAAAAATCTTATCTCATACTTCGCATTTTCATTCCAATAACCAGTAATTGTCTCAAATTCAAGGATCACATAAACCCAAATGGCTCTTTATAACTATATCCACAAAAGAAAATATAATTATTCATCAAATAGCATTTTCACATAAAAAACTGCAAGGTTATACATACAAGAGAAAAGTCTTCCAAAGAAATCCCATCAACAAAGAATATTAATACTTTTAAACATTTCTTCATCCAATTATTTCTACATAGTTTCTTTCTTGACCTAGTGGTTATCCTATAGAATAGGGAATTGACTCAGGTAATTCCTAGGTCCCCTAAATTTATGAAAAATGACTGTAAATGGATTATTAGGATCATTTTTATTTTCTTCCTTAGTACTCTTCATTTTTCCTCAGAAATTATTTACTTTATGTCCTTTTTCCCACACATAAAGAATTTATTTGTTCCATTGAGACACTTTCCTGGGTGTGTTCTTCCAAAATTCCTACATGATTGAAATTGAGCTTTATTTTCTCCACGGTCTCCACTAATGGAGCTCTTATCATTCTCCACCTCTCTCTTATTTTTTGAGTTCAGGAGTTGGTTAATGTATATGTTGTTGATCAAATTTTTGGAAACCTTATTTGGCATGAACATCATATCTTTTACGCCTTTCAACATTCCATTTAGTTGCTCATTTCTACCATCATTCCTACCTTGTACATCATGTTCAATGTCACTATGAATTCCTTAGAATCCATCCATGAAGTAAAACCAGAAAGCATAGTGTGAGTAATAAAAAAAATCATTTAGAGAATATCATGACACATTATTTTCAATCTAAAACACCTTAGTATTAACCAAGGTTATTTACTCTCACCTTATATTAAAATCCTTCAAACTGGTTTGTAAAGAAAATGTGAATTATACTAAGCATATCCCCTGGGAGTGTTGAAACCAAGAGTGTAGTAAGGCCTGTTTTCGTGCACCAGTTCGTGTTCAAGTCTAGATTAAAGTAGTGTTTTTGGGTTTTACCCCTAGATACATATGTTCCGGAGATACCTCTACCTGTTCGTATCCATACAAGGATGTATTTCTTGAAAAATTCACAAAATATCTACATTACCAAAATTCTAGGAAGTTATTCTATACTAATCCTCAAAGTATATCTTAGGGTAATATTCTGTAATCAGAGTTGTTCTAAATCTAGTTTCCAAGGTTTGTACTAAACTTCCTCTGATACTAACTGTAACACCCCGACCCTAGTTACCTAGAGTCAGTGCCTTATTACATAACATTGTCATGATCACAAGAGATCATGTCTCTAAAGACCGATTAGTTTAGTAGCCTTGGAAGTACTAGATACATACATAAGTTTTACATTACATTATGAAATGAAAAAACAACAGCGTTGTGTCCCATTTGAACACACTCATATCCCTTAGCCTATTCCTCTAATTTAATCATAATATACTTATTTGCATCCTAGAAAAAATAAAACATAAGAAAGGGGTGAGATCAGATTCTCAGTAAGGATAACAATATAGCATAAACTATCATAAATAAGCATAAACATTTAAGGCAATGTATAAGATTAAAACACAAGCCTTTTAAACTTAAACTTCAACATAATATGGTAGAGACAAATAAAATAATTCCATTTACTTATTCACATGGATATTCTACTAGGCGAATAATCACATGGAATATCAATAGCTAATTTTATAATGATGGAACACATAATTCCAGAAATTATAACCACATAGTCAAGGCCTCGTGCTAAGACTAAAACATAATAATTTTGTCAAGGCCTTGTGCAAAGATACTGGTTTGTCTCATGATACCTACCGATACATCGAGGGGCTATAGCAGTCCCTGCCCGTCACTTACTAATTCCAATTCATTCCTCATATGAAAATGGTGAAACATAATGTAAACATTCGTATTAAAACTAGCATACGAAATGTCAATACTTTAACCACAAACCATGAATGGTATAAAAATTGCGCATCCACAGTCAAACCTAACTCATTCAATGAAACATGGAAGATTGTATTATAATAAATCAACCTAAATCAAGAATAAAATACAATGATTATATTGACATAGATGAAAATAATCAATAAAACTACTTGATAGAAATATTCCCTTTTTCTTGAAAACATTTAAAAGTCGCACTATTTATCAAAGAAGTTGTTTAAAAGAGATTTTTGAATAAAAGCGTCCCATACCACTTTAAAAATTTTGAAAGGAATTTTAATTTTAAAAAATTTATTTCCATATAAATGAATCCTTAAAACCATTTTTAAAACATGGACATTAATGATAAAAATTTAGAAGAATAAATCTTTAAAACAATTAAAACAATATTTTAGTTAAAGAGTTCCTAACCATATGAAAGATGCTTCAATAAAAATAATCAAGGAATAACATTAATAAAAAATTTATAATATCATGAGAATAAAGTTATTCATGATAAAATATGTTAAAGGATAGTATATACACCATATAAAAGTGAATTGGCACATAACAATAAAGAAGTCTCAATGGAATGTAAATTGAGATAAAATACCTTATAAAGATTGTATCCTTAGATTAAGGATAAATCAATGACATAATTATGTGTGAAAAATATAAATAAACTCAATATTATTGGATATTTAGTGTAAATCAATCACATGACATTCACACATATTTTTGTAAAAACAAAACCAATGACTTGAATGTTTAACTCAATGAATGGAAATTGAGTTAAGATGACCCATATCAATTTCATATCAATGGATTGAGAATTTATCAATAGAGTGATTATGTGTATCAAAAGTATATCGACACAAAGGAGAGTGTAAATTACTAAATAAATAAATAAATAGTGATTTTTCACATAATCTTGGAGTAAAATAATCAATGAAGTGTGCGTAAAACCCAATGAGTGGAAATTGAAATTATAAATTCCCATACTGATTTGGTAACTTACGAAACATACACCCCATGAAAGAAGGATAAAAAAATGATGATGTAAATAACCATAAATTATAGTTTATTACACAAAGAATACAATCATGGGAAGTACATACTCCACAAAAAAGGAAATTGTGGAAAATATAGCATGAATCTCACAGGAATAAAAGTGAGATGAAAACCCATTAACTTGTACTTTTCCTTAGTAAAGGGTAGGTTAAACTTATGTATAATGGTGAAATAATTGTTATTAAATTATAAAAGAACCACTTACATAAATATGATATCATATATTATCTTTTAATATTTCTTTGTTAATGATATTTCAGTAGTATCATTGTTTTGAGTGTTAACTGATTCGTTTATCTTTATATGTTTTATTAAGTAAGTCATGTTTGTTATGGATAGTATGTGTTTGATTAATATAAAGAATGATATTAAGTTCTTAAACATTATTTTTAATCATCAGATGAAAATTATTCTTGAATGGTTATGATGGGAAATGAAATCTCATCGTGTTGTCGAGACGGTAAGCCGTACGTACGCATGAGCGACCATATCATTCTATTAGTGGTGAAATAGTATGTAATTGGATGGTATATTATATATATAGAATAATTATAATGTTATATTTATTATTTACATTAGTTATACTCATTATTATACCCATCCAAATAATGAAGCGTTGAATAAAAAACTACACCACGACGTGGAGAAGGTAAGCCGTACGTACGCACGTATGGTGACTTTGTCATTAATAGGATAGATAGAATAATGAATATGGTTGTAACATATTTATAATAACATATAAGTATGTATAAGGTACTAGAGTTATTATTTTACTATGTAAACAACAAATAAATAGGAAGTTGAAGAAGAAAAGAACTTTGAAATAAGTGACGAAGTAATTACCACTTCTTCGGGTTCATCCTTTTGATTTGAACAAAAGGGCTCCTTAGGTTGGATTTATGATCAAAGTAATGCCTATTGGTTTAATTTAGGGTTGTTGGGAGGATATTTGAGTAGAGGTTGTCCGAGCCAAAAAGATTTGGAGGTGTGAAATTAAGATAAGGGGAAGTACCCTTTTATAAGAGAGGTGATGGTCACTTTAGGAAGAGCTCGAAATATTATTTTATTATAAAATCATTTTTGGTTTATAATATCTCCAAATAGATTTATTTCGAGGCTAAAGTGGGTATGGGTTGAAAACCTCTCAACCAATAGGTTTTATAAAATTTTAGCTCACCATATTAACCTTATCTTTTATATTTAATTCTCAATTAAACAGTTTAACATTTAATATGTCTTCTTGTATTTTTATATTATATGGTTAATAAACTTACTATAAAATTACAAGATAACATCAAGTGGTTAATTAATAAAATATATATAATTATATAAGTCCTTTGTCCTAACCTTATATTTTTAAGACTATTATATAATTTAATAAAATAGTATGTTTTTTAAAAACTCATTTATGTCAATTTTGACACTATTTAGTATTTGGTTTTTTTGAAAGTCATAAAAATCTTATTTATTAGAAAAAATACATTTAATCAACCCTAAAATGTTATATTAACCTAAAAAATTTGTTTATGGCATCAAAAGTTTCAATTTAAATTTATTTTAATATTTATAACATCAATTATTGCAGTCTCTCATTAATAAGGTAATTACTGCATCATCATTGTGTCATAAATAAATTTAATTATTTAATGTCTAAAAATTATAAATAAAATACCATGATGTATTAAATATTTTTATATTTCACATTAATATTTATAGTCTAATTTATCTTATGTGTAACCCTATATTAAAAATGTTTTAGTTATTAAACTTTGAATTTAACACATTTAACTCTTCTTTAAATAAAATATAAAAAATGTCCTAATATAATACAAGTGGATCAGAAAGGATCATATTTTTTTCCTAAGGTTTATTTTGGTCGAAATACACTTATCCAATAGAATTAGGACTTGTTTTAGGGTAATTATAATATTATTTTTACCTTTAATTACCCTATTTACTTTTAATCATGATAAATATAATTTAAAAGTTACTATTCACCAAATATTACTTTCATCCTATTGAACCACATTTGATTTACTTATGTCAAACGCGTCTTTAATATTTTTGAAATTAAATTCACAGAAGTAATAAAATTATGTTTTATGCCAATTTGCAAATGTGCCTAGAAGGTTGGTAAAAGACGGTAAAAAGTTCAATAAAATTTTATATATTTAATCTTATTATAAAATAAATTAAATGAATTAAATTGAACTAATATAGGAATTATGTATCTATTTTTACTTTAAAATAAATTTAAATTAAAAATAATTATTTAAATAAAAAGTTTTCTTTAAACAACAACACAATGTTTTTAATTATTCATCAAAAATTGAAAGTTTATAGAAAAACACCAAAAATTCACCCAAAGATAATTTTGATATTCCAAATTCAAAAATTATTTATATTTTACCAAATTCCCAACATAGATGGTGTTTTAATTAATTTAAAAAATATTCCCGTTTTCAAAATCAGAAAGCAAGTTTTTGAGAAGTAAAAATTATCAGAAGATTGATATGTGTTTATGTCCAATTTAAATGTAAAATTACTTCCAATGACCAAAATTGGATTAAATGATAAAAATATAATCTAATTATATTTCAAAACCATTCAAATTTATAATTTAACACTATAAATTATTTTTATCAAATAAGTTGTTTTCAATTAAAATTTAGTACTTTTCACTATTCATCAAAAATATGAAAGTTATCATAAAAGCACCGAAATTTTATCCAAACTAAATTTTTATGACCCAATTATAAATAAGAGGTTTATTTTGTCAAATTAAATATATAAAAGTGTCAAATATTAGATTTAAAAAGGGTTTTCCATTAAAAGGTTGTAAAATTGCATTTTTTGAAAAATACTTCTTTTATCTGAAAAATTGAATTTGTTCTTATATTATGTCTAAGAAAAACATAATATGGATTTTAAAATTATATGGAGTATATAAAATTAAAAATGTAGTTAATACTATTCATAACTACTTTTTGAGCGGCTAGTTTGGTAAGTTGTGGTGTGCTCGAACTCGGTGTTGCGTGTAGCGCAATCTATTGAATTACTTTAAAGAAAATAACTTACTATGAAATATTGAGGTGTTAAATTATTCCCTCATTTTGGAAATTGCGTCCTCTAAATTTTAAAATTGGCCATGAGAACTTCATTGAAAGTCCCACATCGGAAAAAGAGTCAATAAAACTATCACTTTAAAAGAAAAAAAGAGAAGTACAAAGGTCACCCGAGATAACCCATACTAGGATTCCATGTAGGGAAACATGGATATGGAAGATAAACTAAGTTTCAATTTCTGATGGAGAGTGATATAAAACATGACCAGGAGAAATTTAACAATAAGAAAACCACAAACTTGTTATGGGTTAAATGGTAATTAGTTTCCCAGTAGGAAAAGTAAACGGACAACGTTTTTTGTTTTAAGTTCCATTTCATAAAGTTGAGGAATTTATTTATGATATTGACTAAGAACATAAAGATATATACTTACTTTTCATGTAGAGTTTCATACTTTATAAATTTCTACCACTAAATCATCTTTCCTCCAAATGATGAGTATTCAGGATGACTTGGTCACACCTGAAGCACTAGAATCAACTTCTATAGAATCACATAATCCACAAAGGATGGACCATATATTTCCATTGTCTTTAGAGATTAACCAAAACCAAAATGGTTAGTATAAGATCAGATGATCCCCAAAATGTATAATAGAAATAAATACTATTCTTAATTTCCAAAATTAAACAAACAATACCCAAAGTTCAATAAAGACTATTCAATAAACAATTGTCCTTAAAATACTTCAATATAATCAAAACTAAGATTGAAACCCAAAAATCAGAAGAATTTAATCACAGTCTTTCATAGTAAATCTTAGCATTTATCTCCAAATAACATCAACTACTCTTAAAGTCTCATACTGAAGTGTAATAAACCAAATCACATATTATCTATGATAAGTTAATCATTTACATTAATAACCTGAATCTATATAAAAAAACATAGATTCTACCAAAATAAAAATCTGCCATTACTCAAATGAAATCCCATAGTATTCTATTTCCCTTATGCATATAGTGTTCCCAATAGAGCGAACATCTTCCAAAATAATATTTATCACTTAATCACCAAATCACTTTCCTATACTAAGGATATCCATTTGATAACACATAAAATCCCAAATAAAATTATTATTAATTAATAAAATAATTTAATTAAAAATAATTAGTCACACTAACCATAGACTTCACGTAGTCCAGTGGTAAGCGATAAATCCCAGTCGCACTTTGGTTGTGGGTTCAATTCCCACAGCTTTGTCCGACGCAACGGGTTGTCACATGGTCTACGTGTTGTCCTTTTTCAAAAACTATATTTTATAACATTATTAAAATGAGATAAATTCATAAAAATAACCATAACATAATTTAACCAAAAATGTTATCTCATACTTCACATTTTCATCCCAATAACCTATAATTGCCTAAAATTCAAGGATCATATAAACCCAAATGGTTCTTTATAACTATATCCACAAAAGAAAAGATAATTATTCCTCAAATATTATTTTCGCATAACAAACTATAGGGTTATGCATAAAAGAGAAAAGTTTTCCAAAGTAATCCCATCAACAAAGAGAATTAACACTTTTAAATATTTATCCATCCATTTATTTCCACATAGGTTCTTCCTTGACCTAATGGTTATCCTATAGAATAGGGAATTGACTCGGGTAATGCCCAGGTCCCCTATATTTAGGACAAATGACCATAAATGGATTCTTAGGATAATTTTTATTTTCTTCCATAGTACTCTTCATTTTTCCTCAGAAATTATTTACTTTATGTCCTTTCCCACACATAAATCATTTCTTTGTTCCATTGAGACACTTTACTGGGCGTATCCTTCCATATTTCATGCATGATGGAAATTAAGCTTTCTTTTCTCCATGGTCTCCACTATTAGAGCTCTTATCATTCTCCACCTTTCTCTTCTTTGTTGAGTTTGGGAGTTGGTTAATGTTTATGTTGTTGATCATATTTTTGGAAACCTACTTCAACATGAACACGATATATTTTATGCCTATAAAAATCCCATTTAGTTTCTCATTTCCACGATCGTTCCCACCTTGTACATCACATTCAATGTTACTATGACTTCCTTGGAATCCATCCATTGACTAAAACCAGAAAGTATAGTGTGAGTAATAATAGTTATAAAATCATTTAGAGAATATCATGACACATTATTTTCAATCTAAAACACCTTAGGATTAACCAAGGTTATTTATTATCATCTTATATTAAAATCCTTCAAATTAGTTTTTAAAGAAAATGTGAATTATCCTAAGCATACCCCCTAGGAGTGTCGTAACTAAGAGTGAAACAAGGACTGTTGTCGTGCACCAGTTCCCGTTCAAGTCTAGCTCAAAGCAGTGTTTTTGGGTTTTACCCCTAGATACATCTATGATAGAGCCACCTCTACCTGCTCGTATCCAGACAAGGATGTATTGATTATAAAATTCACAAAATATTTACATTACAAAAATTCTATGAAGTTCTTATATAATAATCCTCAAAGTCTATCTTAGGGTAATGTTTTCTAATCAGAGTTTTTCCAAATCTAGTTTCCAAGGTTTGTACTAAACTTCCTCTGATACCAACTGTAACACCTTGACCCTAGTTACCCAGAGTCGGTGCATTATTACATAACATTGGCATGATCAAAAGAGATCATGTGTTGAAAGACTGATTAGTTTAGTATCCTTGTAAGTAATAGATACATACATAAGTTTTACATTACATTATGAAATGAAAAAACAACAACGTTGTGTCACCTTTAAACAAACTCATATCCCTTAGCCTATTCCTATAGGTTAATTGTAATATACTTCTTTGAATCCTGGGAAAAATAAAATATAAGAAAGGGGTGATCTCAGATGCTCAGTAAGGATAACAATATAGGAGAAACTATCATAAATAAGCATAAACATTTAAGGCAATGTATAAAACTAAAATGCAATCCTTTTAAACTTAAAATTCAACATAATATGAAAAAGATAAATCAAATAATTCCATTTACTTATTCACATGGATATTCTACTAGGAGAATAATCACATGAAATATCAATAGCTAATTTTAATAATGATGGAATGCATAATTCCAGACATCATAACCACATAGTCAAGGCCTCGTGCCAAGACTAAAAAATAATGATTTTTCAAGACCTTGTGCCAAGACACTAGTTTGTCTCATGAGACTTACCGATGCATCGAGGGACTATAGTGGGCTCCACCTATAACTTAATAAGTCCAATGCATTCCTCATATGAAAATGGTAGAACATAATCTAAACATTTGTATTAAAACTAGCATATGAAATGTCAATACTTTAACCACAAACCATGAATGGTATAAAAATAGCACATCCACAGTAAAAAATAACTCATTAAATACAATATGGAAGATTGTATTATAAAAAATCAACCTCAATCAAGAATAAAATACAATTAGGATATTGACATAGATGAAAATAATCAGTAAAACTATTTGAGAGAAATATCCCCTTTTTCTTGAAAACATTTAAAAGTTGCAGTATTTATCAAAGAAGTCGTTTAAAAGAGATTTTTGAATCCAAGTGTCCCATAACACTTTGAAATTTTTTAATGAAATTTTAATTTTAAAACATTCATGTCCATATATATAAATCCTTAAAACCATTTTTAAAACATGGACATTAATGATAAATATTTAGAAGAATAAATCTTTAAAACATTTAAAACTGTATTTTAGTTAAAGAGTTCCCAACCATATGAAAGACGCTTGAATAAAAATAATTGAGGAATAACATTAATAAAAACTTTATAATATCATGAGAATAAAGGTATTCATGATAAAACATTTCAAAGGATAATATATACACCATATAAAAGTGAATTGGCGCATAACAACAAAGAAGTTTCAATGGAATGTAAATTGAGACGAAATCCATTATAAAGTCCGTATCATTAGATTAAAGATAAATCAATTAAATAATTATGTGTGATAGATATAAATACACTCAATATGATTGGATATTCAGGGTAAATCAATCAGAGTACATTCACACATATTCTTGTAAAAACAAAACCAATGACTTGGATGTTTAACTCAATGAATGGAAATTGAGTTAAGATTACACCTATCAATTTCACATCAATGACTTTAGAATTTATCAATGGAGTGATTATGTGTATCAAAAGTATATCCACACAAATGGGAGTGGAAATTACTACATAAATAAATAAATAGTGATTTCACACATAATCTTGGAGTAAAATAATCAATGAAGTGTGCGTAAAACCCAATGAGTGGAAATTGAAATTAGAAATTCCCGTACCGATTTGGTAGCTTACAAAACATACACCCCATGAAAGAATGATCATAAAATGATGATGTAAATACCCATAAATTAATTTTTTTACACAAATAATACAATCATGGGTAGTACATACACTACACAAAAGGAAATTGTAGCAAATATAGCATGAATCTCACGGGAATAAAAGTGAGATTAAAACCCTTACCTTGTACTTTTCCTTAGCCGAGGGTAGGTTAAAATCCTGTATAATGGGGAAATAATTGTTATTAAATTATAAAATAACCACATTTATAAATATGATATCATATATTTTCTTTTAATATTGCTTTGTTAATGATATTTCAATAGTATCATTGTTTTGGGTGTTAACTAATTTGTTTTCCTTAATATGTTTTATTACATAAGTCATGTTTGTTATGGATAGGATGTATTTGATTCATATACAGAATTCTATTAAGTTCTTAAAAATTATTTTTAATCATCAAATTAAAATTATTCTTGAATGGTTATGATGGGAAATGAAATCTCATCGCGTCATGAAGACGGTAAGCCGTACGTACGCACGAGCGACAATATCATTATATTAGTGGTGAAATCATATGTAATTGGATGATATATTATATATAAAGAATAATTAAAATGTTATATTTATTATTTACATAAGTTATACTCATTATTATATCCATCCAAATAATGAAGTGTTGAATAACAAACTACACCACGATGTAGAGAGGGTAAGCTGTACGTACGCAATATGGTGATTTTGTCATTCATAGGATGGATAAAATAATTAATATGGTTGTAACATATTTATAATAACATATAAATATGTATAAGGTACTGGAGTTATTATTTTATTATGGAAACAACAAATAAAGATGAAGTGGAAGTAAAAAAGAACTTTGAAAGAGGTGATGAAGTAATTACCTCTTCTTCGGGTTCTTCCTTTTGATTTGAAAAAAGGGCTAATAGTTTGGATTTATGATCAAAGTAAGGCCTGTAGGTTTAATTGAGAGTATTTTTGAGGATATATGAGCAGGGTTTGGCTGAGACAAAAGGATTTTGTGGTGTGAAATTAAGAGAACGAGAAGTACCCTTTTATAAGAGAGGTGAAGGTCACTTTAGGAAAAGCTTGAAATATTATTTTATTATAAAATAATTTTCAGTTTCTAATAGCTCAAAATGGATTTATTTATATAATAAGGTGGATATGGGTCTAAAACCTCTAAACCAATAGGTTTTAGACAAGTTTAGGTCACCATATTAACCTTATCTTTTATATTTAACTCTTAGTTAAATATTTTAACATTTAACATGTCTTCTTGTATTTTTATATTAAATAGTTTATAAACTTACTATAAAATGACAAGAGAACATCAGGTGGTTCATTAATGAAATATATATCATTACATAAGTCCTTTGAAAAAACCTTATATTTTTAGGACTATTATATAATTTAATAAAATAGTATTTGTTTTAAAAACTCATTTATATCAATTTTGAAACTATTTAGTATTTGGTTTTTGTGAAAGTCATAACAATCTTATTTCTTCACAAAAAATACATTTAATAAACCCTAAAATGTCATATTAACCTTGAAAATTTTTGGATGACATCAAAAGTTTCAATTAACATTTATTTTAATATTTATAACATCAATTATTTTAGTATTTCATTAATAAGGTAATTACTGCATCATCATTATGTCATAAATAAATTTAATTATTTAATGTATGAAAATTATAAATAAAATACCATCATTTATTAATTTTTTTATCTTTCTAATGAATATTTATATTCTAATTTATTTTATGTGTAACCCTATATTAAAAATGTTTTAGTTATTAAACTTTGAATTTAACACATTTAACTCTTCTTTAAATAAAATATAATAATTTTCCTAATCTAATCCAAGTGGATAAAAAAGGATCATATTTTTTTCCTAAGGTTTATTTTGGTCTAAATACACTTATACAACAGAATTTGGACATTTTTTAGGGTAATTATAATATCATTTTTACCTTTAATTACCCTATTTACTTTTAACCGTGGTAAATAAAATTCAAAAGTTACTATTTACCAAAAATTATTTTCATCCTATTGAACTAAATTTTACTTAATTATTTCAACCATGTATTTTGGATTTTTAAATTAAATTCACAGAAGAGGTAAAATTATGTTTTATGCAAATTTTCAAATGTGCCTAGAAGGTGGGTAAAAGACGGTAAAAAGTTCAATAAAATTTTATATATCTAATATTATTATAAAATGACTTAAATGAATTAAATTGAAATAATATAGGTATTTTGTATCTATCTTTACTTTAAAATAAATTTAAATTAAAAATAATTATTTAAATAAAAAGTCTGCTTTAAACAATAACGCAATGTTTTTCACTATTCATAAAAAATTGAAAGTTTTTAGAAAAATACCAAAAATTCACCCAAAGATAATTTTGATATTAAAAATAAAAAAATTATTTATATTTTACAAAATTCAAAACATATAAGTTTTATTAATTAATTTAAAAAATATTCTCGTTGTCAAAACCAGAAAATGGGTTTTTGAGAAGTAAAAACTATTAAAAGATTGATACGTGTTTATGTCCAATTTAAATGTAAAATTAATTCTAATGACCAAAATTGGATTAAATGATAAAAATATAATCTAATTATACTTTAAAATCATTAAAATTTATAATTTAACACTATACATTATTTTGATTAAAAAATTTGTTTTCAATTAAAATTTAGTATTTTCACTATTCATTGAAATATGAAAGTTACCAGAAAAGCACCGAAAATTTATCCAAACTAAATTTTTATGTCCTTATTATAAAGAAGAAGTTTATTTTGTCAAATTTAATATATAAAAGTGTCAAATATTAGATTTAAAAAGGGTTCTCCATTAAAAGGCGGTAAAATTTCATTTTTAAAAAAATACTTCTTTTATCTAAAAAATGGAATTTTTTCTTATATTATGTCAAAGAAATACATAATATTGGATGTTAAAATTACTTGGAGTGTATAAAATTCAAAATTAAGTTAATCCTATTCATAACCATTTTTTGAACGGCTAGTTTGGTAAGTCGTGGTGCGCTCGAACTCGGTGTTGCATGTAGCCCAAGCTATTGAATTACTTTAAAGAAAATAAATTACTATGAAATCTTGGGGTGTTACATCATACAACATTAAAGTGAGAATGATTTTTCCACAAATATTGTGAAAGAAGATAAACAATTCATTATACATACAAAAGAAAAACTCCACAAGGAGTAGTGTACCAGAAGTCAAATAGGTAAACAACCCCAAAGTACTGCCATAAAGTACCAGAAAACAAGATAAAAACCCTAGTCCCAACAGAACTAACTCTCCAATACCAAGGATCAATAGCTACTACCACCTCCAAGTGGCACCTTACCCTTGCTCGAACTTGGAAGAAGATAATATACAAACACCTGAATGCACAGGTAGGGTGTGAGCTAAAAGACCAGTTGAGTCTCACCATGGATTCCATAATTAGATGCCAACATTTTACTAACCAAATAAAGATTTAAATTTTAAATAAATAGGTATGGTAGTTTATGACATAATTTAAACAATTCATGCTTTACATTTCAAATTATGGAAATACTTTAAACAAATTTCTTAATAAACATTTTATATAAAATTGTTTATATAAATTCATAAGGCATTTGTAAAATAGTTTATAATAAATAGTGGCATATATTTCAAATACAATGATGAGTAATATGGTAATTTTCCAAACAGTATGATAGTTACAGGATACAGGATCCTCACAGACTTAAAGGTGATCAAGAAAATATGTGTATACTCATGTAACTCTAACACTGGTCAAAAGAGACTCATCACCATCCCATAGGGGATGTAACCTAATGCACTAGGTTTTGTTTCAGTTATAAAGCATGAAAAGAGTGTTATCCCAATAATTATATAGAGACCCATCCTTTTCTTACATTACTATTACATCATTATAAAGATAAAAAACATAATAGTATTACACCATGAGGATCTAGAGGTTTAGTGTCTTAAAAAAACTAGGACCAAACATTACATTTACAACATCAAGCATAAAAATTTATTTAATTCCTTCTTCTCTAGCTTATTATTGGCTCTTGACCCCTCCTTAGTACATGTAGTCACCTGAGGATATACATCAAAAAGGGGTGAGCTAAAATCCCAGTAAGAGGATAGATATGAACAATATAACAATGGGTGAGCATAATCACAAAATAGGCAAAGGATCAGGAACATGATAGGAAGCATTAATAAATGACTTGAAATGTGGCAATGCATAAAAATGAAACATCATGTCTAGTGGTCAAATACCACACATATTTGTGAATAATGCTATAATTATGTTCATGCATCATTTCACTTTTACTCATTAGATTCATCACTAATGTATAAATCCAGGCACACCCATCACATTTAAACATTCATATTGCGCTATATAATTCTAGGCGCACCCATCACATCATAATATTTACATTATTATGCATGACACATTAAAAATATGTAAAACTTGAAATTAACAAAAACCATGGAAAGAAATGGGTTTCACATAATAAATCATAATTTCATAAACATTTTTCCCCTAAAATAAAGAGGGAATATCATTCTTTACATAGAACCATTAACCATGAATTAAGAGTGAAACAATATTCAAGAAGTAAAAAGAGTGTGATTATTTGAAAGAAGATTTCTTTTGGAAAAAATTGTGTTTTTAATAAAATCAATTAGAGAAAATGTATATCCCAGAAAAGGTAAGATAATTATGAATAAATTATTTTTAAGGATAACCCATACTGAACATGGAGTGAAAGAGGGAGAACCTGCAGAAAGAAAGTTGGGTTTGAGAATTTCCCCTTACCTTGTATCTGAATAATTTATTCACTTTAATGTCCAATATAATGACATTATATTCATTAATTAAAAACTAATAACCTTTTATACATTAATAAGATTAATTAAGGTTTTATTAAGTTCATTTATGGGCTTTTTGATGAGTTATAGAGTTTAAATTCATTATTCAGGAGTGCTTGTTTTTATAGTTTTCTTGAATGGTTCACTTGTATTCATGAATGAAAGTTCATTTAAAACGTGGATAAACATAAAAAATTGTAATTATATGTTATTCATGATTTTACAGAACTTGAAATTATCTTATAAATAATTTTTTATATACCATGAGAATGAATCATTAGATAATAATTTAATGATGCTCGTTTGGGTTAATTTGGGCAGTTTTTTGACCACAACGAACTTGTTTTGTTTAATCATTTAGTAATATGTACATAAGTTAGTTATAGAAAAATAAATAGGATATAATACATAAAATATAATCTGGTTCAAATATAAAATGGTTTCATGACCAGATCTGAAGGTGGTAAAGGAAAAAGAAAACATGTTGTTCGTAAAGGTGATAAATTAACACCTCATGAACAACATTTTCTTTTCTAAAATAAAAAAGAAAAGGGGAAGGGAGTTGCATGATATATTATCCCATTAGTATCATAAAATTCTAGTATATTTGAGATACTAGAGTTACCATACCATGTGGATGAGTATAGGTGGGGATAGATTAAGAAAAGAACTTGAAATTGAAAGGAAATTAAAGTAAAAGAGAGAGAGAGGGAAATTACCTCTTGAATCCTCCTCTTGAGATCCTCCTTAAGGAACCTAGGCTTGGTCTTTTGATGATACCAGAAGTTCTTGTATGTGGGGAAGGGCCTAGGGAATATTTTTTTTTTAGAGTTTATACAAGGCTTTAAGCTTAAGAGGTGTGAGGAAATGAGGGTGTAAAGGATGGTATTTATAGTGGAGGGGAGAGGGGTTCTCTTAATATTTTAATCATTAGTTTATTAATTTCCACCAAGATAAGTAGTAGTGATGATTCCATGAACAAGAATAGTAAATAGGTAATGTGAGTTCAATACTTGGGTGCTTACATCACTTGTGATGTCAGGAATAGTGGATTTAAATTATAATGTATTTATATGGTAAATTAACATATTTTACTATTCACAAAAATTCAAGTATTTCAGAAAAATCCAAAAAATTCACCTGAACCTTTTTTTTGATGTGTAGAATCAAAAAATGAAGTTAACTTTTCAATTTTTTTCTTCTAAATATGATTAATTCATTTTTTTAATTAAAATCATAATTTACTTGAATATTACTATTTTTAAAATTAAAACCGATTTTATAATGCTTTCAAAAATTACATAAGGTCTTATAAAATTATCTTAAAACCATAAGACATAGAATTGTTAATTTATGAAAACATTTTAGGAAAAACATTTTCTTTGAAATTAATTAATTAATTATAATTAATTATTTATGAATTACAAAAATACCAATACTTTTACTGTGGTCAAATTGTTACTTATAAGATGCCTAAATTTTATTTAATCATTCATGGGTAAAGTTACTATTATTTTGGACAATTTAATATTCATAAGGGTAATATTACTATTCATAAGGGTAGGTTACTATTCAATAAAAATTAAGTTTGTCCTATTCGACTCCAAACATCTTACTAATTGCAACCGTGTATGTTAGATTTTTGAAATTCAAAACATAGAAGTGGAAAAATTATGTTTAATGATCTCATAGTGTTTATTATCATTTCATTGTGTTTCCTAATGTTATTATACTTTAAGGAATAATTATAAGAAGGTAATTACATTGATAAAACATTGGGTTATTACATTCTTCCCCCCTTATGAAATTTCACCCTCGAAATTTCGTTTTACACAAATAGGTGAGGGTACTTCTCCTTCATCGACTCCTCCAGTTCCTAAGTTGCTTCTTCAAACTTATGGTTCCTCCACAACACTTTAACAAGATGAGTTTTCTTGTTGAGTAGGACCTTATCTATCCTGTCTAGAATCTTCACTGATTGCTCCTCATAAGAGAGATCATCTTCCAGCTGTACCACCTCTGAGTTCAGTACATGCGAGGGGTCTGGTATGTACCTCCTTAAGAGTGATATGTGAAACACATCATGAAATTGTGCCATATTCAGTGGAAGTGAAAGAAGATAGGCCATGTCTCCTATGCGGTTAAGTATCTCAAAGGGGCCAATGTTCCTTGGGATTAGCATCCCTTTCTTTCCAAACCACATGACTCTCTTCCATGGTGATATTCGAAGGAAGAATTTATCTCCAACGTTGAACTCCAAGTACCTTCGACGGTTGTCAACATAGCTCTTTTTCCAACTCTAAGCATATTTGATATGTTTATGGATGACTTGAACCTTTTATATCATATCTTGCACAAGATTATGTCTAAGTAGATTTCTTTCTCCAAATTCATCCCAACACGTTGGAGTTCTACATCCCTTTCTATACAGAGCTTCATATGGAGCCATCTAAATACTCAAGTGGAAGATATTGTTGAATGAGAACTCAACCAATGAGAGTTGATAATCCCATCCACCTTTGAATTATAAATTGTAGGCTATCATCATATCTTCAAGCATCTGAATAGTCTTTTCAGATTGGCCATCAGTTTGGGGGTGATAGGCCATGCTGAAATTTAATTCATTACTCAAATCATGTTGAAGACTTCTCCAGAATTTAGATGTGAACCCTGGATCATGATCAGAGACAATCAAGAGTGGAACACCATACAATCTCACCACTTCCTTTACATATATCTTTTCAAGTTGTTCAAGCAAGAGATCTTCCCGAATAATGATAAAATGGGTAGTCTTGTTGTGCCGGTAAACCACAACCCATATCACATTATTCCCCTTCGGCGTCTTCAGGAGACCCAGGAAAAATTCCATAGTGACATTATCATATTTCCACATGGGTATAGACAATGGTTGCATCATCCCTTTGGACTTTTTTCACTATTCTTTAACTTGCTGACATACCAAGCACCTTGAGATACACTCCGCAATATCCTTCTTCATGTTATCCCACCAAAAGTGTTCTTGGAGATCTCGGTACATCTTGGTGTTATCAGGATGGATAAATAATGTTGAGGTATGTGTATTTTCCAATAGATCCTTCTTTATCCTAGGTGATGAAGGCACATAAAGACTCATTCCAAACTGAATCACACCATCATCGTCGATATGGAACTCATGAAAATTCCCTTCCTTTACTGCATTCACCATCTTTTGTAACTCCAGATCACCCATTTGTGGCCCCTTAATCATATCTTGGATTGATGGTTGCACAATCATTTGGTCAAGTTAGGATGTATCCCCTACCCTAATGATTTCCAAATCCATCCTTTGCATATCCAAGAAGATAGGGTCTTTCTCAATCTATAACATGGATAGAGTAGTAGGTTCTTTTCTACTTAGAGCATCAGCTACCTTGTTCACCTTTCCAGGGTGATAGTGAATAGAGAAATCCAAGTCCTTGATTATATCTAACCATATCCTTTAATACATTTTGAGATCCTTTTGTGTGAATATATACTTTAGGCTCTTATGGTCGGTGTATATGTCACACTTCTCACTATAAAGGTAGTTCCGCCATATTTTCAAGGAAAAAATCACGGCTACCAGCTCTAGATCATGCGTTGGGTAGTTCTGCTCATGGATATTCAACTTCCATGAGGTATATGCTATCACATTATCATTTTGCATGAGTACACAACCCAAGCCTTTCTTTGAAGCATCACTTTATATCACAAAACTTTCTCCAATTTTTGGTAATGTGAGTACAGGTGCAGTGATCATCCTTCTCTTTATCTCCTTGAATCTTACCTCACATTCTTTTGTCCATACATACTTTACCCCTTTCCTTGTTAACTTAGTTAACGATATTGACAATCGTGAAAAATTTCTCAAAAAACGCCGGTAGTACCCAGCTAATCCAAGAAAACTACGGAATTCTGTGACACTAGAGGGCCTAGGCCATTCCTCAATCACGTTTTTTTGAAGGGTCTATAGAAATTCCCTCTCTTGTGATCACGTTTCCCAAGAACATGACTTGATTCATCCAAAAGTCACACTTTCTGAACTTGGCATACAAATTCTCCTTTCTCAATGTCGCCAACACAAGTCTTAGATGTTCTTCATGTTCCTACTTTATCTTGGAGTAAATGAGAATATCATCGATAAACATTACTAAAAATTTGTTGAGGTAATGTATAAGGACTCTATTCATCAAATCCATGAATATTGTAGGGGAGTTAGTAAGTCCGAAGGGAATTACCAGAAACTCATAGTGACCATACCATGTACGGAAGGAAGTATTCTGAATATCTTCCTTCTCCACCTTAAGTTTATGATATCTAGAATGAAGATCCACCTTTGAGAAATATTGATCTCATATTAAATGATTGAAAAAGTCATCAATCCTTGGAAGAGGATACTTGTTCTTTATGGTGATATTGTTGAGTTACTGATAATCGATACATAGCCACATTGTTCCATACTTCTTCTTCACAAAGAGCACTGACGCACCCCAAGGTGATGCACCAGGGTGTATTAACCCTTTATCCAAATTCTCTTGCAAAAGATTCTTTAACTCCTCCAATTCAATTGGATCCATCCTATAGGGACAATTTGAGATAGGAGTAGCTCTGGGTATGAGTTCTATTGTGAACTCTACCTCACGATCTGAGGGAAGTTCAGGTAAATCTTCAGGACATACATCACCGTATTCCCTCACGATGGTAATTTCCACAAGGTTGGAACTTTCCTTTGACTCAACCATTTGAGAGAGGTATGAATCTTTACATGGAATCAATACCCACACCATTGAAGGATTTTTGAAAGGAAATCCATGATCATTTTTTCATTTGTAGAGGATCATGTTATGGTTTGGAATATGAAAGTATATTTATTTTTCCCAATAGTTGATATGTACTCTATATAACGAGAGCCAATCCATTCCCATTATAGAATTGAATTCCACCAAGGGAAGTATTACGAGATTCACTGTAAGAATATTCCCACATACGCTAATAGGAGAAGATTCAAACACTTGGGTTGCAATGATTGCACCACTTTGTGTTTTTATAGATATCTATACTTCAAGGTTTTTGGGATTTGTTTTATAGTTCTAGAAAACTTTCAAGATATAAAGGAATGTTTAGAACCAGAATCAAATAATAATTTTTCCATTATTGAGTGAATAGGAAGTGTACCTTGTATGTTTTCATTATCTTTCTCCACATCCATCGTACTGATGGAATAATTCTTCCCTTGTTCCTTTGGATTTGGTGGCTTTTGATGATAATTACCCTCGAGGACTCGAGGTTTTGTGCACTGGCTTTCATAGTTCCCTTTCTCCCTACAGTTTTAGCATTGAACCATGGGTGGAGCTCCACTTTCTTCCACTACATTATCCTTCCTTCTCATATCTTTTCGACACTCTTCAGCATGGTGGGCTTCTTTCCCACACTTGAAGCATTTCTACATACCTTTGAGGCAGTTCCCATGATGCAACTTCCTACATTTTTGGCATGTGGATCATTGAGTTTTCTTCCCACCTTTATTGTTAGATCCTCTAGCTTGAAACTCCATATTTCGTCTCTTATCACCATAGCCATATGACCATTCTCCAAACTCCATATCCACTTTGAGGGAACATCGAACAAATTCTTCATAACTCCTAAAATCTTGAATTGAAAGAGCCTTTAGAAGGTGTGGTTTTAACCCACTAAATAATCTATCAATTTTTCTATCATTATTGATAACAAAACCTGAAGTGTACCTTGAAAGCCTTGTGAAAATTTCTTTGTAGGTCGTGACATATTCTAATTTCTTTTTCTTGAGATCTATGAATTACCTCTCTATATTCATATGAAGATTTTGGGGGAAATACTTGTTAGGAAACATGATCTTAAAGTCTCCCCATTCCATATCTTCAATTTTATCTCTTGGCTTGGTGTTCTTAATCAAAGACCACCATTTATTGGCCTCTACCTCTAGACGATAAATGACTAATGTCACATTATCTATCTTAGAACAATGAAACACATAAAAGATCTTCTCCATGGAGTTGACCCACTATTCTGCAACTAGTGGATCAGAAGATCCAATAAACATCAGTGGTCATTACCGCATAAAACACTCGATAGCTAGTTGATCCCTCATTGGAGAAGGAGGAAGTTTCCCATTATTCTGGTTATTGTTCATAACCTGAGATATTTGGGTAAGCATCACCATGAAGTTTTGAACTCCAGCTCCCAAATCATTGTGGATGTCATTCAGGCAATCATTGCATTGGCCCTTTCATGGGTTGTTGGCCTGGTTTCTCCTGGGTCCCACCATTTTCTAAAATAGAAAAGGTTAGAAGAAAACATAAGTCATCATGTAATAAATAAATAACTTATTAATTTGTACAATTTTCACTAAAATCATAACTTATGGGATCCCTATGCGAATCTTCTTATGTGCATATTTTTACTTAGTCTAATACTATAGGTATTCTCTAGGGTTCACTAATCCTAATTCCCAAATTAACTAAACCTTGCCTCTGATACCAAATATAGTGACATAGACTTTTATTACATTACTATTACATAATTATAAAGATAAACAACATAATATTATTACTCCATGAGGATCCATAGGTTTAGTGCCTTGGGAAAACTAGGACCAAACATAACATTTACAACATCAAGCACAAACATTTCTTTAACTCATTCTTCTCTAGCTTCCTATTGTCTCTTGACATCTCCTTAGTATATGTAGTCATCGAAGGATATTAATCAAACAGGGGTGAGATAAAATCCCAGTAATATGATAGATATGAACAATATAACAATGGGTGAGCGCAATCACAACATAAGAAAAGGATCATGAATATGGGAGGAATCATTAATAAATGACTTGAAATGTGGCAATGCATAAAAATGAAACATCATGTCTAGTGGTCAAATACCACACATAGTTGTGAACAATGATGGAATAATGTTCACACATCATTTATCTTTTACTCATGAAATTCATCACTTTACCCAATTAATTAGATCACTTTATAATTCCAGGTGCACCCGTCACATTCAAACATTCATATTGTGCTATATAATTCTGGGCGCACCCATCACATCATAATATTTACATTATTATGCATGACACATTAAAAATATGTAAAACTTGAACTTAACATAACCCATGGAAACAAATGGGTTTAAAATAATAAATCATACTTTTATAAACATTTGGTCCCCAAAATAAATAGGGAATATCATTCTTGATATAGAACCACTAACCATGAGTGAAGAGTGAAACAATATTCAAGAAGTAAAAAGGGTGTGATTATTTGAAAGAAGAGTTCTTTTGGAAAACATTGGGATTTTCATAAAATAAATTAGAGAAAATTTATATCATAGAAAAGGTAATATAATGATAAATAAATTATTTTTAAAGAGAACTCATACCAAACATGGAGTGAAAGAGGTAGAACCCGAAGAAAGAAAGTTGGGTTTGGGAATTTCCCCTTACCATGTATCTGAACGGTTTATTCACTTTAATGTCTTGTATAATGACATTATATTCATTAATTAACAAATATATAAAATTTTATACATTAATAATATTCATTAAGGTTTTATTAAGTTTATTTATGGGATTTTGGATGAGTTATAGAGTTTAAATTCATTGTTTGGGAGTGTTCATTTTTATACTTTTCTTGAACGGTTCACTTGTTTTCATGAATGGAAGTTCATTTAAAAAATGGATAAAAATCCAGAATTGTAATTATATGTTATTTATGATGTTATATAACTTTAAATTATCTTATAAATAATTTGTTTATATACCATGATAATGAATCGTTAGATAAGAATTTAATGATGATCGTTTGGGTTAATTCAGGATGTTTTTCGACCACAACGAACTTGTTTTGTTTAATCATTTAGTAATATGTACATAAGTTAGTTCTAGAATATTAAATAGGATATAATACATATAATATATTATTATTCAACCATAAAAATGGTTTTATGACCATATCTAAAGGTGGTAAAGGAAAAATAAAACATGTTGTTCTTGAAGGTTATAAATTAACACCTCATGAACAATGTTTTCTTTTCTAAAATTAAAAAAAGAGGGGAAGGTGGTTGGATGAAAAATTGTCCCATTAGTATCATAAAATTACAATATATGTGAGATAATAGAGTTAACATACCATGTGGATGAGTATAGGTGGATAGAGATTAAGAAAAGAACTTGAAATTGAAAGGAAATTAAAGGAAAAGAGAGAGAGGGAAATTACCTCTTGAATCCCCCCCTTGAGATCCTCCTTAAGGAACCTAGGCTTGGTCTTTTTATGAGACAATAATCTCTTGTATGTGGGGGAGGGTCTAAGGAAGATTTTTGGGTAGAGTTTAGATAAGGTTTGATGCTTGAGAGGTGTGAGGAAATGGGGGTGTGAAGGGTGGTATTTATAGTGGAGGGGAGAGGGGTTCTCTTAATATTTTAATCATTAGTTTATTAATTTCCACCAAGATAAGAAATAGTGATGATTACATGACCAATAATAGTAAATAGATACTTTTAGTTCTACACTTGTGTACTTAAATCACTTGTCAAGTTAGGAATAGTGGATATAAATTATAATGTATTTATACGATAAATTAATGTATTTCACCATTCACAAAAAATTCAAGTATTTCAGAAAAATCCCAAAAATTCACCCAAACATTTTTTCAATGTTTAGAATCCAAAAATGAAGCCCATTTTTCAAAAATAATTTTTTAAATATTATTAATTTTATTTTTTAATTAAAATCATAATTTACTTGAAAAATACAATTTTTAAAATTAAAACTGATTTTATAATGCTTTTAAAAATTACATAAGGTCTTATAAAATTATCTTAAAACCATAAAAAATAGACTTTTTAATTTATGAACACATTTTAGGAAAATAAATTTTCTTTTAAATTAATTAATTAATTATAATTAATTAATTATGACTTACAAAAATACCAATACTTTTACTATGGTCAAATTGTCACTTATAAGATGCCTAAATTTTATTTAATCATTCATGGGTAAGGTTATAATTATTTTGGATGATTCACTATTCATAAGGGTCATATTACTATTCATAAGGGTATGTTTCTATTAACAAGGGTAGGTTACTATTCACCAAAAATTTAGTTTGTCCTATCAGACTTCAAACATCTTACTGATCGTAATTGTGTATGTCAGATTTTTGAAATTCAAAACATAGAAGTTGAAAAATTATGTTTAATGATCACATAGTGTTTAATATAATTTCATTGTGTTTTATAATGGGATTATACTTTAAGGAATAATTATAAGAAGGGAATTCCATTGATAAAACATTGGGTCATTACAAATTCACTAACTACCTAGGTTTTCTTGTGCTCTAATAACAACTAATGATGGAAAATTTATTTTAAAATTGTTTAAAATAAAATTCAACCCATTCCACATTTCAAATATTCCAATTTCCATTTAAAAACCAACACACATATTTTTAATCAAAACAATCCTTTTTCCAAGATAAAATCACTAAGTTTATATCAAAACCATTTTAATCCATTTTATCAAATACAAATTTGAAATAAATTTCTATAAACTAATTTCATTTCAACAAACCAATTTCATAATATAAGTTCAAAAATTTAAATTCCACAATTTTGCATCAATTTCACAAACACACCCCAAATCAATAGAACTGGGGGGTTTTCCCAATTTCATACCAAATCAAATACAAATCCTCCAATTCAATAGAATTGAGTTTTTAATAATCCAATTGAAAGCAGTTTCAAGAAGTTGAATTTAAATCAAACAATTGAATTTAAATAAAGAAATTTAGGGTTAATTAAATTTTCCCATCATAAAAGAACCACCTACCTTTTTTCACGAAAACACAAAGCCTGCAATGGAACCCGCCAAAAAGAACGAAGGTGAAAAAAATCTAGGAACTCAACCTAGAAACAAGATTCAACAACACGGGGTTTATATCCACCAATCCCAAGATGTTATATCAAACTCCAAGGTGAGAAAGATAAAGGGATGGAGAGACAAGAAGAATGACTACTCGGTAAGTCACACCTCAATCGAAACAACGTTCAATTATTGAATGAAACAACTCCGAAGGGTTTGAGGGCTCCAAAATCACCTGAGGATGGCTCTTGGGTCACGATCAAGGAATTATGAAGAGTATAAAATAGAATTTTCATCGAAACTACCTGTTTAAAAATAATACTCAGGGATTTACATGATGTGTAACCCAATTACACATCGTGTAATTGAAAAATCCCAAAATTGATAAAAAACTCGTCTCATTTTTCTAAAAATGTATTGATTATCCAATAAAAATACATATTTTAATTAAATTTTAATGGTATTATATGTTCATTTTTTATCTTATGGTCCAGAGTTAGTGGATTTTAATTTTGAACATCCATTCTCATCATTCATGCACTTCATGGATAATATACACCAATTTAGGCCCAATGATTCATCTGATTTTAAAGAATGTAATTATCCATATTTTAATTTGATATTTTGTTAAATTGATCAAAACTTCAATATTAACATTTTTCATTCAGGGATCAATGGATTATTCATAAAGGAAGATGGGGATATTTGGTGATGAAAGGAAATAATTTTGGAGAAGGCAGATTGGACACCAACCCACTGATGAGAATGTGGGACCCAAAATATAGGCCCAATGAAGCCCAAATTTCATGGGATTTTAGAATAAATGTATAGGAACAAATATTTATTCAGGATCCAGTGCTAATTAGTCCACCATGGTGGTTATTAAGGAGGCCCAATTTGGAGATAAAATTATGGGCCAGATTCTGTGGCCCAGAAAACATCCTACCAATATAATCATATCTCGGAATAAACAACTCCAAATGGGCCCAAATGTTACAGTAGGTTAGGAGACATCTGGGTATACATTTTTTTATTCTATGGCTAACTCTCATTCGGCCATCTAGAAGGTATTACAAGCACGTCTGTTCGGTGGTTGCAAGATAGCTGCCACCTCGGGTCAAGAGCGGAAAAGTCCAAGTTCCACAAGCTTTCCACCACCCTAGGCCTACCATAATCAAGTGGGATGCTATGTACTGTTTGAGGATATACCCAAGGCTCCAAAAATTTCTATTTAAGGCAGTGGTTATGGAGGAGTTTTTCATCTTTGGTGCTTGGTTTCATTGTAGTGTTATGCTGTCGCTTTGTGTTTGTAATCACATTTCTTTCTCATGTAAGTTGTTTAATTATCCTTAGTTTCTTAATAAAAGTTCTTACTTTACTCTTATTCTGTTCTTCTACATATTAAATTGATACCGTTAGTTCAAGGTGTGAATTTATTCAAACCATACTTTGTGATATTTATCACACAACGGTGGAGTGATCGATTTTTGTTGTTGTTTTTACTTCTTCAATTCCACCCTCGTAAGTCTACTTCCCGCTTCCGTTGAAGACATGTCATCAATGGAGGGATAAATATTTTGTGGGTTGATCCAAGGGAGTAGCAAGGGTATGTGTTGGATGTTATGTCTCACTCCATTAATGCCTAATCACTTCTTTTAAATGAGATTTTTATTTGATGATTTTAAAACCTCTTCATCCTTATTGAATTTAAGGTCACACATTTCAAGTGCTAATATGAACCTTTAACTTGGAGTGCTAAAAATTTGACCCTTCAAGAGTATAGGTGATTAGTATTAGTGTGTGTAGGAATTAAACCAGTAAGTTATGATTTTGTTTTATCTTCTTAAATGAACCCATCTCAAATATAAGAAATTGAAATCATTAAAAAAGGAATTCATCCAATCCACCCTGAGCGATAACCTAGGATCAACTCATTACCTTAATTTGAATTAACTTAAATATATTAGTGATACTTTAAAAAAATCTTAAATCAACCCAAGTTTTCTACTTCATAGAAAAAAAAATCCATAGAATGTACGTGTCTGTAGGTTACTTCTTAGGTCTCTGAGGATTTGACAACCCAAACTAGACTACAAGGACCGTCCTACCTTCTTCTTTTGGGTAAATTTGAGCGTGAATCAAATTTTGGAACCATTACCAGGGACCCAACTAAGTCATCTAAACACCCATTATATTCTCCACCATTTCTTCTTTTCTCATCCAAATTCTCTTATCTTTTCCCTTTCTCATTTTTTTTTCTTTTGGCACACTTCCACCTACACTCGCGATCAATCAAACCGTCTAGTTAGAGTGGATAGTCCTGGGGTTGGGGAGTCAAGTACACCAAGGGAACTCTTTCCATTAGATCCTAATCTTCCTAATACTCTAGAGTCCAAAATTGAGCCCATTTTATTGGAAGGTATTCAAAGAAACCAACTCATTAACCCGGGTGGAAACCAAAATGGAAACCCAAATGAGGCAGCCTCGAACTTGGGGAATGTAGTTGATCAAACCATGAATTAATACCTCACACCTACCTGGACCAATGCACCCTCATGAATTAGACACAATTCCATAGGATATTCCAACTACATCTTTAAAACACATGTCCTAAACCACCTTCCCACATTCCATGGAATGGAGTCCGAGATGCCCTGCCTTCACATTAAGGAGTTCAATGACATTGTAGAAACCATGTGTCCCCCACATCAACTAGAATCATCTAAGATGAGGCTATTTACTTTTTCTTTAAATTATCGAGCTAAAAATTGTCTAAATAATTTGAGACCATCATCCATAAACTCTTGGTACCAACTACAAAGAGAATTCTACAAAAAATACTTTCCCCACCACAAAAAAATTACACTTAAAAAGAGTATCCAAAACTTTTTTGAAAAAGAGGGAGAGTCATTCTATGAAACATGGGAGAGGTTCAAAGACAATATAAACATGGTTCCACACCATGGTTTTTATATTCCTGAAAAAGTGAGAATTTTCTATGAAGGATTGGTTCCGGGGAACAAAAAATTAATTGACATGATGTGTAATGGAACCTTTAAAAACAAAGCCCCAAATGATGCTTATGAGTATCTAGAAAGCCTTGATGAACAAAACCAAACATGGGGAACTTCACCTTATTCTGAAAATCTACAAAGAACTACTGGAATTCATACACTTATATAAGAGGAAAGCCTTAGGGCTAAACTCATATCACTCTCTAGGAAGGTTGAAGAGATAGACCTTAATAAAGTCCATGGAATCCAAAACGTAGACCCTGTTTGCACAATTTGTGACAAACATGACCATAAGATAGACAACTGCCCAAACATTCCATCCATCAAGGATGTTCTTTTAGTAGGAACCCCAACAGAAGTAAATTCTTTGAACTTTCAAAAGCCTCAATACCAAAACAACTTCAACCCAAGGTATAATGACCACCCAAGCTTCCTCTGGAAAGATAACCAACAACCTAGCCAACCATAGGGACAAAATCCTTACCCCTATCAGAACTACCAAAACCATAACTAGTTCCAAACCCAACCTATCCAATACCAACAACCACTAATCTATTTTCAACAAACCATCCCACCTCCAAAATATCCCTCTGGGGATAAACCAATCTTCTCAAGTACCAACCAAAATTTTTCCACAAAGCCTACTAGAACAATTGCACAAACAAATGGAAAGAATGAACTCGGAATTCTCTTCCCTAAAAAAAGAACTTCAAACCATCAAAACTGTAAAGGCACCCATGCCTACTCAGGCAGTACCATCCTTAAATTCAAGGGGAGAGTCAAGTTGTACTCAAACAACTAATGAAAAACTAAAGGCTATGACAGTTTTAAGAAGTGGGAAATAAATTGAGAAACCTGAAAAACTAATTCAGAACCCATCTAAAGATTCAAACTTGGATTAAAATTCAAATAAACCAAATGATCAAACTAAAAAACATGATAAAAATGTGAAAGAAATAACTCTTCAACAAACAACCCCACAACCTGCACCATTTCCTTAATGCATAAGGGCGAAAACCAATCCTGAATTGAGTGAAACATTGAGGGAAATCTTCTCACAAGTAAAGTTTAACATTCCACTTATCGATGAAATCGAAACCATACCTTCCTACTAAAATCACCTTAAGGACTTGTGCACTTTTAAAGGAAAAATTTCACATAAAAACAAAGTCCTTTTGGCTAAAAATGTGAGTACCACCATTCAAGGGACCATTCCTCCTAAGTTGAAAGACCCAGGTTGCCCTTACATCAATGTTGAACAAGGAGAGAGAAAAATTTTCAAGGCCTTGTGTGACCTTGGTGCTAGTGTCAATCTCATCCCATATGCTATGTACTGTTAGTTAGGCTTAGAAGAGCTCCAACCCACATCTGTCACACTTCAACTTGCTAATCATAACATTAGGGTTCCAAAGGGTATTTTAAAGGAAGTTCTAGTAAAGGTTGAAAAATTCATCTACCTTGCTGACTTCATTATACTTGACAACCATACAAACTTAGGAAATAAGTAACAAACCCCAACCATCCTTGGTCATCCCTTCCTTGCAACAATCAACTCTGTTATCCGAGTCCGAAATGGGAACATGACCATCACCTTTGGAAACATGAGTATAGACTTGAACATCTATAATGAAAGCTCACAAATAGGGGATAATGAGGAAATTCATGAAGTAAACATGATAGGAAGAATTGATAATGAATCCATAGAACATCAAGTAATATTTGATGGATGTTTAAGTCAGGATGAGATTGATTTCCTTTTTTCACATGAAGGAAGTTTATCTCCTTGGCTTGAATCATTTTCAAATTGCTCTTATGATGAAGTCTTAGGTCCAAAAATCAGTGAAACCTTTCAGGAAACCACTTTCATGGAGACTAATCCAACTTCCTTCCCTAAATCTGATCAAGCCAATCTAGTAGCTGAACCTTATACATGTGGAAAATAAATCATATCTGAAACTATAGGAAACAAAATTGATCTTGATCCAATGTTCCAATCTTCTGCTGAAATTCTGAACCAACCTGATCTTGAATTGAAGGAACTTCCTACTGCACTCAAGTATGCCTTCCTAGGGGACAATCAAACACATCTTATTTTAATTTATTCTTCTGTTAAAGACAATCATTAGAGGATGCTTCTATATGTCCTTAGGAAACATAAGAAATCCATTGGTTGGACCCTGCCTGATATTCCTGGGATTATCCCACTTATCGGGACTCATAGGATTGTTCTGGAATCTGATTCAAAGCCATGTCGTCAACCTCAAGGACGACTCAATCCTAATATCATGGAGGTAGTAAGGAAGGAACTTCTAAAATTGTTAAAAGCTGGTATTATATATCCCATAGTTGAGAGTGAGTGGGTTAGCCCAATACAAGTGGTTCCCAAGAAGGTAGAAGTCACAGTGATAACCAATAAGGATGGAAAGATTCTTCCAACCAGGGTGAGTAGTGGATGGAGGGTCTTCATTGACTATAGGAAGCTAAAATCATTCACCAAGAAGGACCATTTCCCCTTACCATTCATTGACCAAGTCATTGAGAGAGTGGTAGGTCATACCTTATACTATTTCTTAGATGGGTACTCAGGGTACAATCAGATTGAGGTATCCCTAGAGGATCAAGGGAAGACTACATTCACCTATCCATTCAGAACCTTTTCCTTCAAACTCATGCCCTTCGGTTTATGCAATGACCCTGGAACCTTCCAGCGGTGCATGATGGGAATATTCTCAGACATGGTAGGGGATTTTCTAGAGGTCTTCATGGATGACTTCTCTGTGTTTGGGGATACATTTTAGGGATGTATGTAGAATGTAGAGAGAGTCTTATCAAGATGTGAAGAAAAGAATTTGGTCCTAAACTAGAAAAAATGCCATTTCATGGTTAAAGAGGGACTTGTTCTAGGCCATCTGGTCTCGGGTAGGGGGATTGAAGTTGATAAAGAAAAGGTTGACATCATTCGTCACCTTCCATCACCCAAAACTATTAAGAAAGTGTGGTCTTTCTTAGGACATGCTGGTTTCTATAAAATATTCATCAAGGACTTTAGTTCAATCTCCTGTTCCCTTTGTGCTCTACTAGTAAAGGATGATCCATTTGTTTGGAGAGAAAGCTGTGAGAGTTCATTCTTAACCCTCAAATCCTCTCTCACCTCTCCTCCTATTATGAAATCTCCAAATTGGAACCTTCCTTTCGAACTTATGTGTGATGCCAGTGACTTTTCTGTAGGAGTTGTGTTAGGAAAACGTTGTGATAAAAATCCTTATGTCATTGATTATGCAAGAAAATCCTTAAATGATGCCCAAATCAACTAAACCACTACTGAAAAGGAGTTACTTGCTATTGTGTTTGCCTTAGAGAAGTTTAGGTCCTACCTCTTAGGATCCCCCATCACTGTGTTCACTGACCATTCTGTACTAAAATACCTCTTCCAAGAACAAGATGCTAAGGCTAGACTGATTAGGTGGGTCCTTCTCTTACAATAATTTGACCTCACAATCAAGGGAAAAAAGGGTGTTGAAAATATTGTAGCTGATCACCTCTCTAGTATGGAATTCAAAGACAACTCAAATAACCTTTTTGTGTCTAATTCATTTCTCGATGAACACCTATACTCTGTGAGTGACTGCCCTTGGTATGCTGACATAGCCAATTTCTTAGTTACAGGAGTCATTCCAAAATTCTTAGGGACTCAAGATCAAAGGAAATTCCTTTTTGATGTTAGACACTATGTGTTTGATGATCCATACCTCTATAAGTTCTACCCTGACCAAGTCATTAGGAGGTGTGTCCTAGAATCTGAACAAGAGTCCATCCTTAAATTCTATCATAGTGAGACAGGTGGAGGTCACTTTTCCTCTAAAAAAACATCTGCTAAGATTATTTAGTGTGGTCTCTTCTGGCCCACCCTCTCAAGGGACTCCTACACATTTTTTCAAGGTTGTCCTAACTATCAAAAGGTAGGGTCAATCACAAAAAGGAATCAAATGCCACTCACTCCCATCTTAGTGATTGAAATCTTTGACTACTGGGGAATCGATTTCATGGGTCCCTTCCAAAACTCTAGGGGATACCTCTACATCCTCTTAGATGTTGATTATGTCTCAAAATGGTTTGAAGCCATCCCCACCAAGTCTAATGACTATCATGTTGTGATATAATTTCTGAAAGAACACATATTTTCTCGATTTGGAATTCCTAGGGCTATAATCAGTGATCGAGGAACCCATTTATGCAATCGTCCATTCTCTTCACTCATGTCTAAGTATGATATTTCTCATAAAGTTTCCACTACATACCATCCTCAGACCAATATTCAAGATGAGTTAGAAAATAGGTAGATTAAGAATATTCTTGAAAAAACTGTCAATCCTTTTAGGAAAGATTGGTCCGAAAAACTCTTGGATTCTATTTGGGCCTATCGAACCACATATAAAACCATTTTAGGAATGTCCCAATATAGGTTGGTTTATGGTAAAGAATTCCATTTACCAGTGGAGATTTAACATAAGGCCTTTTGGGATATTAAGAAAATTAATTATGACCTCTCATTGACCAAAACAAAAAGGAAATTAGATCTCAATGAACTTGAGGAACTTAGGATGGAGGCTTATGAAAATTCAAGATCAATAAAGCTAAAGTACAAGCCTACCAATCTCGAAATCTTAAAACCAAACACATTGTACCGCGTAAACATATTCTTTTGTATAGTTCTAAACTTCATTTACACCCAAGAAAGTTGAGGTCTAGATAGTCAGGTCCATACATAGTGCATAAGGTGTACCCCCATGGGGCTGTAGAAATTCAAGATCCCACCAATGGTCAAAACTTTAAAGTTAATGGTCATAGAGTCAAAAAATTCATTGAACCATTCCAAAAAAATGAAGTTGATGAAAACTTGTGTAAACCAACCTTATATGAGGAAAATACTTAAATAATTAAGGGTCTAAGTCAAGCTAGTGACATTAAACCAAAGCTCTGCATGAGAGGCAACCCGTGGTTTTAATCTTTGTGAATCATTTTTTTAAATAGGATTAATGAATCATTTTTATATTAAAAAAATAGACTGTTGACCTGTTCTTTTATTATGAATATGGATGGGTTCGAAAGGGGAGCACCATATTCATCCGTGTCATGTGGTGTGATCCTTGAGTAATACCTTACCCAGAAATTTAAAAAGAAGACAATGTATCATCAGTTTTTTTTATTTTTAAAATAAAAAAATAAAAAAATAAATAAAAATATAATAATAATAATAAAAAAGGTCACATCGTAGGTCGTGGGGAAAACCCCATCACAACTGGAAAAGCTGTGGGGACTCGAACCCGAGACCAAAGGGAGACAGGGGCACAGACTTACCACTGACCTACAACTTATTATGATTCCACATTCTATAATTTATATATATATATATATTCTTATATTTTATATATTATTTTTTTATAAATATATATATATATATATATATTGTTTTGTTTTGTTTTGTTTTTTTGTTTCTTCTTTATCTTTTCCTTTTTCTACTAGGGAACTCTGCAAGTGACATGGATATCAAACAACTAAATTGGAGCAGCAAGAACTTCGACTTCAACCACCAGGTGACTTCATTCCATGCTCCTCATTTTCAATTTCCTTTTTGAACTCCCATTCTCTGGCTCTACCTCCTTATAAATTTTCTTTTCTTGAAACACTAGGGACAGTGTTATTTTATATTGGGGGGGGGGAGATAAAATTAAAAAATGCTTTTGTGTAAAAAAAAAGAATGATTTGAAAAAAAAGTGTGTAAATGGAAGGAAAAATTCATTTAACTTTAAACATGGTAATACACATTACACACTTTGAAACTGAATATAAAATAATTTAGCATGCCCTGATTCTGATTTTAATCCTTTTATAATTTCAGAAGCATAGATTTTGGAAAGTTTGGCTGTCAAATGTGATATTTCATCATTTATATTTTCATCCAAATAAAAAAAAGATCACAATGCACATCCTTTGGATTGTGGGGTATTAGTTTGAGTTCATGGGGTCCCCAAAATAAATAGCATAGGTTTGGTGATCATTTTTGTTTTAATATGAGTATTCAATAAAAAAATTAAAAAATAATAATAAATTTGCACGTAGAGCAATGAAATTACCTAACACGTGGCTTTCGGTAATTGGGGATCGTGACTCCATAGTTGTTTGGCCCAAAATTAGTAATTTTATCTCTATTTTTGGTAATTTAAATTTGTTTTTGACCAATTTAACTCGAGATGATGCCCTAGTATGTGAGATTCACTTGATGCCCTATGGTCATTGAGCCTGGCAGTCATCGCCAAAGTATCGTTAGAGGGGTTGACTCTTTTGAGTGCAATTTCAATTACCAGGGAAAAATTACGAAAAAATACAATATTTTTTTTGAATACTCATATTAATATTGAAATGTGATTCTACCTAGCACTTCCATAATTTACCTCTTGAATAAAGATAAACCCCCATGTCTAATGCGATACACAACACATCATCACTCTTAATTCATATTGGATGAAATATGGAAATGAATTTGAAAAAAAGAATAGGCGTGAGATTGATATCTTCTTATGAAACTATCTTATATTAAAATATTTTTATGGGTTTCATGATTTTTTGGTATAAGGGTTTTTGGTGATCATTGCATATTAAAATGTTTTGGGAAAAGGGAATTCGAATTTCATATTGTTGAGATACATTTTGCTCGAGACTAGAAAATCTTAAGTTGGGGGGTGTGATTAGCCAATAAAAATACATATTTTAATTAAATTTTAATGGTATTAAATGTTTATTTTTGATCTTATGGGCCTGAGTTAGTGGATTTTAATTTTGAACATCCATTCTCATCATTCGTGCACTTCATGCCTAATGTACACCAATTTAGGCCCAATGATTCATCTGATTTTAAGGAATGTAATTATCCATATTTTAATTTGTTATTTTGGGAAATTTATCTAAACTTCAATATGAAAATTTTTCATTCAGGGATCAATGGAGGATTCATAAAGGAAGATGGATATATTTGGTGATGAAAGGAAACAATTCTGGAGAAGGCAGATTGGACACCAGCCCACTAATGAGAATGTGGGGACCAACATACAGGCCCAATGAAGCCCAAATTTCATGGGATACTAGAATACATGTATAGGAACAAATAATATTTCATGATCCAGTGCTAATTCTACCTCCATGGTGGTTATTAAGGTGGCCCACTTTGGAGATAAAATTATGGGCCAGATTCTGCGGCCCAAAAAACATCCTACAAATATAATCCTACCAATAGAAGGTCTTCTAAGTGCATCTGTTCGGTGGTTGCAAGCTGGATGCCACCTCGGGTCAAGTGTGGAAAAGTCCAAGTTCCACAAGCTTTCCACCACCCTAGGCCTACCATAATCAAGTGGGATGCTTTGTACTTTTGGAGGCTCTACCTAAGGCTCCCAAAATGCCTATTTAAGGAAGTGGTGATGGAGGAGTTTTTCATCTTTGGTTCTTGGTTTCATTGTAGTGTTATGCTGCCGCTTTGTGTTTTTAATCACATTTCTTTCTCATGTAAGTTGTTTAATTCACATTAGTTTCTTAATAAAAGTTCTTCCTTTAATCTTATTCCGTTCTTATACATATCATGTTGATACCGTTAGTTCAAAGTGTGAATTTATTCACACCATACTTTGTGATATTTATCACAAAACAGTGGAGTGATCGATTTTTGTTGTTGTTTTTACTTCTTCAATTCCACCCTCGTAAGTATAATTCCCGCTTCCGTTGAAGACATGTCATCAATAGAGGGCTAACTCTTTTATGGGTTGATCCAAGGGAGTAGCAAGGGGATGGATTGGATGTTATTTCTCACTCCATTAATGGCTAATCATTTCTTTTAAATGAGATTTTTATTTGATGATTTTAAAACCTCTTCATCCTTATTGAATTTAAGGTCACACATTTCAAGTGATAATACGAACCTTTACCTTGGAGTGCTCAAACTTTTACCCTTAAAGTGTATAGGTGATTATTATTAGGGTGCGTAGGCATTAAACCCATAAGTGATGATTTTGTTTGATCTTCTTGAATGAACCCATCTCAAATATAAGAAATTGAAATCATTAAAAATGGAATTAATCCAATCCACCCCGAGCGATAACCTAGGATAAACTCATTACCTTAATTTGAATTAACTTAAATCTGTTAGTGATCCTTTAAAACCATCTTAAATCAACCCAATTTGGCTACTTCATAGCCAAAAATAATCCATAGAATGTTCGTGTCTATAGGTTACTTCTTAGGTCTCTGAGGATTCGACAACCCAAACTAGACTACAAGGACCATACTACCTTCTTCTTTTGGGTAAATTTGAGCGTGAATCATGTATTTATTATTATTTTAGAATTTAAATGTCATTTAACCACATTAAAGGGTGTTTAAATCCTCAGAAGGATGTATAACCAGTAAGTTTTATGCTGAGAATTCAATAAATCTCCAACATCATCAGTATAGGTATATTCCCAATTCCTTCTCAGCCGTACCCAAACAATGAAAAAGAAAAATCATGATAAGGTTTGAAACGCACCTGATAGAAAGGTAACAAGATGTTACAACCTCCCCACCATAAAAACTTTTTGTCCCCATAAATCCTGTTAAGAAGCTTCCATATCAAAAAGGTGAGGCTACTACTCTCTCATCAGTGCCTCAGGCTCCCATGTATCATGATAATCCGAACCATGATTCTATAGAACTCAAAAAAATGTATTTACCTCCCATAAAGTACCTTGGTTTCAGAATCAACTATCCTGATTGGATGTTTAGTCAAGGATGGATCAAGTTCAACCTCCAGATCACTCCATCTTAGAATGTGAGATGGATCAGATAAATACTTTCATAGCTGAGGTACACAGAACATGTCATGTATCAATTTCATCTGTGGTGGAGGTTCTAAATAGTAAGCAACTTTACCCACCTTATCAACAACCTCAAAGGGTCCCACAAAATGAGGAGAAATCTTCCCTTATCTCCCAAGCCATTGATAACCCAATTGAGGTGAAACTTTCAGGAACACCTGGCCACCAAATGAAAATTCCAATGGTATTTAATGGAGATCATTATAAGATTTATATTGGTTTTGTACTGTCAACATTCTATGAAGAATAAACTAAATCTTTATTGTTTTCTCTTGAACCAAGGTTGGTTCAACTAAAGAACTTTTACCAATATTAGACCAACACAATGGAGATCTACAAGGCCATCCATACAAGGCCTTAAACAGATCCATTCTGATCGTATATTGGTAACTATTGTTATATGAAAACTCAACCATCTCTAGATGGTCTTCCCAAGCTCCACCAAAGTCAAGAACACAAGTACGAAGCATATCCTCAAGAATATTTATACCTCTTTTTGCTTGGCCATCTGACTACGGATGGTATACCGTACTCAAATGGAACCTATATCCTAGTGTCTTTTGAAGGTCTCTCCAAAAATGAAAAGTTAATTGAGCATCCCTATTAGAGGCTATAGTAGATGTAACTCTATTCAAAGAAACAATCTCTTTCGCATAGAGATCTCCCAATTCCTCAACTTTGGTTGTATCTCGAATGGGTAAAAAGTGAGCCGATTTCTTCAATCGATCAATCACAACCCATATCACATTCTTCTTTCTACGGGTATGTGGAAACCTAACCAAAAATTCCATTGAGATCACATCCCACTTCCAAGTAGGCATTGGAATTGGATATAGAAAACCCAAAGGTTTCTAGTGTTTGACCTTGACCTATTGGCACATATAAAAATGAGAGAAAAACTCAGAAATGCCCTATCTCATACCCAACAACTAGAATTAATGCCGCATGTCATAGAACATCTTCATGGTTCTTAGGTTCACTACCCATTGGGATTTATGGAAATCACCCATCACAGATTTTCTTTCTACTAACGACACAACAAAGCAGTTTTGGTAGTACAATATGCCCTCGGTGAAGTATGAATAGTCAACCACAGTCTCTCCACCATAAAGAGAGTCTCTAATGCTATGAAACTCATCATAAAGCTATTGTTACTAAAAAATCATCTCAATAAGATCGGATTTCAACTGAACACTGGACAAGGAAACCTCGACCCCCGATTCCCGAACTCCAATATGCAACTATGAAAAAAGATCCATCAAGTTCCACTCTTCTGATGATTCTTTCGTTACTTGGGTTAGAAGTTTTTTTCTCAAATAATCCATGATGGAATTCCCTTTCCCCTAAGTATAGGTAATTTTAAAGTCGAAATATTATAGGTATTGCACCCAATGCCTATGGCAGAGATTCAAATCCTTTTGAGAGAAGATATAACTTAATCTCTTGTGGTTTAAAAACACAATAAACCTTTCTCCCTAAAGTTAATGTCACCAACTCTTAAGTGAGTTCATCACAATTTGAAGTTCAAGGTCATGGGTCATATAATTATTCTCATGTTTCCTAAGTTGATGAGATCCATAAGCAACAAAATGATCACCCTGTATAAGAATACAAGCCAAACCTGAACCTGATGCATCACAGAAGACCACATAGCCCTACCCGGCCTTTGGTAGACTCAAAATAGGTGCAGTAGTCAAAATAGATTTCATCTTAATAAAATAATTTTTTACATATTTCATCCCAAGAAAACTTTACTCTTTTTCAAGTTAGAGTAGTCATTAGAGAATCCAACTTTGAGAAGTCCTTAACAAATAACGATAATACCCAACTAGAACCAAGAAGCTCTGAATATCGAAAACATTTCATGGATGTTCCCATTTCATAACAAAATTTAACTTTTTAGGATAAATTTAAATACCATAATCCGACACCAAGTGTCCCAAGAACTTCACTTCCCGAATCCAAAAATCACATTTCAATAGCTTGTAATAAAGTTGGTGATTTATCAAAAAATATAGCACTGCTCTCAGATAATGAACATAATCCTCCTTGTACTTAGAGTAAACAAGGATGTCATCCACAAAGACTACCATGAAAGTATCAAGGTACTTGTGTAAAATCCGATTCATTAAATCCATAAATATTGCAAGAGTATTAGTTAGAATAAAAGGAATTTCAAGGTACTCATAATGGTCATACCTATATCTAAAGGTGGTTTTCTCAATGTTAGATTCTTTTATCCTCAATTGATGGTAACCAGATTGAAGATCAATCTTCAAGAACCAATTTTCCCCTTTTAACTGATCAAACAGATCATTAATCCATGGAAATAGATACTTGTTATTTACCATGACTCTGTTGAGTTTTCTGTAATAAAAAAAAGTAAAGGTAACCATCAAATTTCTTAGTAAAGAGAACCGATGCCGCCAGAGGTGATACACTCAGTCGTATAAAGTCTTTATCTATAACATCATCCAACTAAATATTTAACTCCTTTATTTCAGCTAGTTCCATGCAGTAAGAAGGAATAGACACTGGTTGTGTACCATATACTAAATAGATAGAAAACCCTACCTCCCTTGCCAATGACATACCAAAGAAGTCAGAAGGAAACACATCGAGAAACTTGATGAAAACTAAAGGGAGATCATCACTTAAAGATTCTCACTCCAGATCAAAGGCGAACATAGATATCACTTTCCCTATCTCTAGATAAGATAGTCCAACTCTACTCGACCTTGAAACCTATTCTCCTTGAAATATTCGGTATACACTATAGGGTGTAGTAAAGGAGACCCATATAAGATAACAATAAATCTGGGTTTTATTTTAAATGAGACAATTAATCCTGAATATAATTTCAAGAGGTTTCATGTTGAGAACCATAAAAATCCAAGAAATCTTGACATCTGAGAAGTAGAAAGCACAAGAGGGACTACAGAGGCCCTAATTCCTCTTTGTTCCAAGAGGAGTAGTAATATCCATCACATAAGACAAAATATTTATAGGAAGTTTTATAATATTAACAACAAAGGTTGAAATAAACAAATGAAATGCACCAATATCAAATAAAGTAGTCACTAATGATGAAACTATAGTGATGGTACCTCTCATAGTCATTGGACCCGTATCCACTTCCTATGGAGACTCTTCCACTGCATGAAAAAGCTTCATTCTGGATGCGTATGACTAGAACCCCTTTTCTCATGAAGCATCTAATTACACCTTAGTTTTAACAGGAATTGATGATCTCATGCCACTATATAGAGTGGAATAGATATGGAAGAACTTATACAAGTGACTTGAGAATCCATAGGAGCCACATATCTTGGGTGCCTCACTGAAAACCCTCTTAGAATGACCAAACTTTTCACACTGGTAGAAAATAAAAGGGCCTCTTCTAGTCACTATAGGAGGTTTTGAAAAACCCTACTATCAAGATCTACCATGAGAATCATTACGCTTCCTCTTTCACTAACATTGGTATAAAAAGGAACTCCTGACAACCCTTACTTGCTAGCTAGGTCCATTTCAACCATCAATTCTCTATACAACACATCAACATAAGAATGTTGATTCAATAAGAAAACCTGAGAATGAATATCATCTCAAAGTCCCAACTTGAACTGTCGAGTCTTCATATTCTTATTTGATACTACCTTAGGTGAAAACTTCACTAACTCAAAATAATGGTTCACATATTCTATCATGGTTCTATCAACCTCCTCAAGTTTCAAGAACTCTAAATACTTGGATAACTACATCTACTCTAGATAGAAATGGTTGGTGAAAATATCCTTGAAGTATTTCCACTCTAATCCCTCATACTTATTTTCCATCACCATCGTGTTCCACTATTTCTTACTCAATCCCTTCAGCATGAAGGTGGAAGACTTCACCTTGACTTCATCAGGTGTTTCCAAGAACTCAAACAAACGTTCAATTCTACTCAACCATTCCTCAGCCTCTTGAGGATCATTGGAGCCTTTGAAAGATGGTGGGTTTTGGAAAAGAAACTCCTGAGAATGATCCTGAAGAACATTCCTATAAGGTTCCACAACTAGATCTTGAATGAGAACAGGTGGTGGTTCTTTTCCTAGAGCTTGGAAAGCATGCACAATCACCTCAACCAAACTTGGGTCTATGAGGTAATTTTCTCACTGAGGTTATTCAACAGCTTCCTCCTAGATCCAATTCACTTGTCTTCTAAGAGGCATGATGCTACACAACATTAGCAGACAATGTTGAAGACATAAGATTAATACTCAAATAGAGCAATAAAGGAAATTAATCTCAATAGATAGACAACAATATTTGGATTTAAATCTATCCAAATTAAAATCAAGGAAAATACCATAACTAATCCTCAAGACATATTTCCCAAACCACCCTTGGTGACTTATGGTTCATTACGGTGAAATATGTCTAGTCACTCAATCGTAACTACCTCCTATGTCCAGATAGTAAAGCACAACTGCATACTGACATCAAGATAATAAGCTCAACCTAGATATCTGATACCACTTTGTCATAAACTAGCCTGGGTACCCTAGTAACCTGATAACCGAGCCAACCCCGACAGAGCTTGAAGTGCATTACCGATCCCCATGGGTTGACGATTAGCACCTGACATCATACAACATGAAAGTGGGAATGGTTTTGACACAAAAATTATGGAAGTAGATAAACAATCCAATATGCATATAAAAGAAAAACTTTACAAGGATTAGTGGAATAGAAGTCAAATAGGTAAACAAACCCAAAGTACTACCGTAAAGTACCAAAAAACAGGATAAAAACCCAAGTTCCAATGGATGAAACTCTCTAATACCAAGGATCAACAACTACTACCACCTCCAAGTGGCACCTTACCCTTGATAAAACCTGAAATAAGATAATATAAAAATATATGAAGGCACATATAAGGTGTGAGCTAAAATCCTAGTAGGGTATCACCAATGATTCTATAATAAGATGCCAACATTTAAATAACCAAATGAAGCTCTCAATTTTAAATAAATAGGTATAGATGTTCAGAGAATAATTAAAAAAATGCATTCTTTACATTTTAAATGATGGAAATACTTTAAACAAATGGTTTAATAATCATTTTATATAAATTCATAATTCATGTGTAAAATAGTTTACAACAAAAAATTGAATATATTTCAAATAAAATAATGAGAAACATGGTCATATAATAAAAGGTATGATAGTTCCAGGCTATGTGATCCTCACACACTCAAAGGTGATCATGAAAATATGTGTATACACACGTCCCTCTAATATTGGACAAATGTGACTTGTTACCATCCCATCGGGGTTGTGACCTACTGCACTAGGTTTTATTTCAGTTGTAAAGCGTCAAAAGAGTGCTATCCCAATAACTCACTAACTACCTAGGATTTCATGTTCTCTAATAACAACCAATGATGGGAATTTTTTTTAAATGTTTATAATTCATCCCATTCCACATTTCAAATATGCCAATTTCCATTTAAAAAACAACACATAGTTTTTTAATCAAAACATGTCTTTTTTCTAAGATAAAACCACTGAGTTTCTATCAAAACCATTTTAATCCATTTTATCAAAGAAAAAATTAAAAAAAAATTAAAAAAATAAATTTCATAATTTAAATTCCACAATTTAAATTCAATAATTTTCCATTAATTTCATAAACACACCCCAAATCAATAGAATTGGGGGTTTTCCCAATTTTTTGCCAAATCAAATACCAATCCTCCAATTCAATGGAATTGGGTTTTTAATAAACCAATTGAAATAAATTTCAAGAAATTAAATTTAAATCAAATAAGTGAATTTAAATCAAGAAATTGAGGATTAATCAAATTTGACCATTATAATTAAACCACCTACCTTTTTAATGAAAACACAAAGCCTGCGACAGAACCCACCAACAAGAAAAAAAGGTGCATAAAATATAGGATATCAACCTATAAACAAGATTAAAAAATATGGGGTTTAGATCCATCAATCCTAAGATGATCTATCAAACTCTAAGGAGGGAAATAGAAAGATATAGAGAGACAAGGAGAACACTTACCCAGTAAGTCACACTGCAATCAGAACCACATTCAATTATTGAACAAAAATACCTAGAAGGGTTTGAGGGCTCCAAAATTGCATGGGGATGGATCTTGGGTTGAGAGAAAGGAAGTCTAAAGTAGAAGAAATATAATTTTTATCCAAGATTCCTATTTAAAAACACCTAGGACTTTACGTGACTTGTAACCATATTACACTTCGTATAATTGAAAAATCCCAAAATCACTGAAAAACCTATCACCTTTTTCTAAAAATAGATTTATCATTATTTTAGAATTTACACATCATGTAACCAAATTACATGACATGTAAATCCCCAACAGACTGGAGAACTATTAGGTTTTATTATGAGAATTAAACAAATCTCTAACTTCACCATTATAAGTATCCTTTTAATTCCTTCTCAGCCCTACCAGATAATAAAAGAAGAAAACCAGGACAAGTTTTAAAATATACCTAACATAAAGGTAATGAGATGTTACAAAAAGGGTCAAATCCTGAAGGAATGATCAGTTTAGTAGTTTTGGATAACTAGATGCATGCATGATACCCATTTTAAATTGAAAGTATAATATAAAACATAATATATAACAATAAAAAATGAACTACATCCTTGAAAACTCATTTAAAAATCTCTTCTTCATATCCTAGGGAAAGGAAACAAAATAAGGGTGAACTCAAATGCTCAATAAGGGTTAAGTGAAACAGAAGCTATCATGAATCAATAAACACAATCAACATGGAAAGGTAAATAACTAAACACACATAACTTTTAAATAATTTTACTATCATGATAAGATAATACATAATCTACATGACAAGGTAAATGACTAAAAACACATGACATTTAATCAATAACTGATAATGAGATTCATAAAGAGATAATATAATATAAAGAATCTCCTGGATAATGATAATAACTGTATTATCAATGAAGTAAATTCTTAATTATTGGAAGTCATGTCTCAGACACATGATACCTCTATAGTTAAGATATATCTTCAAGACAGTTTAAAACTACTAGGTAAAAACCCATCTGATTTAGCCAACTGGTTTATCTCATGAGACCTATCGATGCATCAAGGGGGTATCTATAACTAGTCTCCACCTGTGTCTACATGTCTAAATAAATCCTCACATATTTAATAATTGTTTTAATTCATGAACAATGTTCCTTATCATCAAATATCCACATTGATTAAAAATATGGATTTATCAATATTTCCCCAGTGAATCAAATAACTTTCAAAGTATACACTATATGTAAAAATGGTATATGGTTTAGGAAATAATCACATCCTTCATGAAATAATATGTATATTTAATATAAATGTAATGAACAATGAAAAATTATCATAAGAAATTTATTTTTTCAAGAGAAAGTTAACAATCACAAAAGAAAGTGAGATTGTATAATAACTTTCACAACTTGGTAATTTTCAAGTTGAATCCCCTTGGATGAAACAATTAAAATAAAAAATTAAAATACTATAAAGTATGAATGAATCATGATATTAAATGATAAAGGGTTAATATATATACCATATAAAATAAATTAGGTGTATGACATTACAATATGCCTCAGTGAAGGGAAACTGAGAGGAAGTCCCTTACCTCACACTTTCCTTTAGTTGAAAGTGATTTAACCTCCTGTATAATGATTTTAAGAATGTTATTAATTTATAACAGAACCATAATCATATTTATAATATCATATATGATACCACTATAAAATTTTGCTACCATTTTTTAATAATATTTCAGTATTTTCATTGTTTCAGGTGTTAATTGCCTTGTTTTCTCATTCGTGCCTCATTATGAAATCTCTAGTTATTGTTCATATTATATAGTTCAATCACCTCTAGAATAATAATCATGATATAATTATAATATTTATATATCAATTATAATTTTAAAATAAATCATGAAATATGGTTTTGATAAATGAAGTACGTTACGATCATGATGATGATATGCCATACGTACGCATGGGTAACATTGCCATTTTTCAATGATCATTATAGAAATGAGGTAAGTAATATTTTATCTTTAAATAATTATCCTAATATCATAAATACCATATTATTTATTTAAATATACTTATATATATATATATATCATATATGTGGTGTGGTGATGAAAATAGAGTCACATCGCTTCGTGAAATCGGTAGTCCACAAGTACACGAACGATGTTGTCATTTTCTTAGAGTAATAAGGAAAATGATATATTATATTTTCATTGTAATGACCCAAAAAATGTACTTATTTTATTTATGGATATTTTTCCTCCTAATAACTTTTTATTATGTTTTACAATAGAATCACATTGAATTACTTCAGACCCAAATTGTAGTTTTCAAAAATTATATAATTATTATAACAAATTAAGGTATAAGGAATGATGATTATTTTAATTAAATAGTATGACTAAAACTCCCCTTTTTAATGTAAATGATAAAATAATTTTATTTTTTTTAAGTGTTATAAATTTCAGTATGCAACTTCCGTATTCCTTTTCCATCCACTATTATTTTTAATAAATAAGCATTTTTATATTTAAAAGATAAATTTCTAACACTTAGAGAATTGTTATTGTTAAATAAACATTATTTTTGATTTTCAAATGTCAAAATTAATATAGGATGAATTTTTAGAAGTTTTCTAAGAAGTATCAATTTTTTTATAAATAGTATTTTATTTGATGAATAGTATTGGATGAATAGTTTTTTCTTGGTGAATAGTATTTGATGAATACTGTTATTTTGATGAATAGTAAAAAATAGTTTATTATTAAATAACTTTTTCAGTGAAATGATCAATCATAAATGGTTGTAATTAGGGTGAAAAATGTGGTTAAATAAGATCAAAATATTTTTTGGTGAATAGTAACATACCCTTATGAATAGTAATGAATAGTAAATCAGACAAAAAAACATAAACTTCACCCATGAATGTATAAATACAATTTATACATCTTAAAAGTAAAAAACGATCATAGTATACGTTTGGGTATTTTTGAATGTAATAAAAATTTTATTTAAAATTTTATGAGTAATTTAATAATTTTAAATTGAAATGTATTTTCATAAAATGAAGTCATAAATTTTTACTTTATTGTCTTACGGTTATACGATAATTTTATGGGACCTTGATTACATTCTCAAAGTGTTACAAAATGGGTTATAGTTTTAGAGTTGATTTTTTTGAATAAATAATGATTTTATTTAAAACTTAAATTAAAAATATTTAGAAAATTATTTTCGTAAAATGGAGTTCATTTTTGAATTCAGAGCATCGATATTAGGTTAGGGTGAATTTATGATATTTTTATAAAATGTTTTGTTTTCCAGTGAATAGTAAAAATACAGTTTTGAGTTTCTATGTGATTAATGACATCATAAATGATGTAATAATGATGTAATAATTCTGGTATAATTGTGAATATTAATATATGTTATTAGGTGTCCCAAGTGGCCAATACCATGGGCAAATACCATGGGAAGCCCATGGTTTTGCAAATACCACCGATGAGGTGTCCCATGGAAATTAATTAAATATTTCCTCACATTTGCTATAAATACCAAGCCATTACCTCATTAATTTCATTAAAAAATCATCCTCAATGAAGCTCTGGTCTTTTTACCTCCCAAAGAGTCCTCCTAAGGTTCCCTCAAGCCCCCAAGGTCCCAACCTTCGAGCTTTCGAAGTCACTCTTCAAGGTAATGGAACCTTTCACCCCCCTCTTTTAGTCACGACTTTTTTTATGTTATGTCTTCAAGTTTCCATTTTATTATGTGGGGGTATGTTATTATATATCCTTAATACTTTCCATTTTATGTCCAATTTATGATAATCCCTTTCCTCTCTCATAAACCGATTTTATGAAATTTTAAGTGATGCCGTTAGGCTGCCGAATTTTCGTAAAAGAAATAACATCTTCTATTTTCTTTCAAGTTTCTTTTTCATATGGTATGCCATTCAAATATCCATACCATGAACTTATTTATATTCTATTTTGTTTCTAAACCATGTTCTGAGTTATTTATTAGTGGGTTACCCTTGTCCCCTCTTTTTAATGTTTTATAAAACAATGTTACGTAGCCGGTATGCTGCAGAATTTTTATCTCAAAATCTCTCTTTTTCTCAAGAAATTCTATTGTATTATTTATGTGAATAACCAAATATTTTTTCATTACCAAGGGTATTCATAAATACATATAATTTATCTATTCGATTCTATAATTGACATACATATAACCCTCACTCCCTTTCCATGGTTTATAAATGACATAATGATCAAGTTTTTAATAACTTTTAAAACGTCACGATTTGGAAATGAAACCCATTTGTTTTATTCTCTATGGGTCATTTATGAAATGTTTGATTATGATATATGTGGCTCACATGAAAATAAATACACATTAAGGGTTCACCTTGATATCACTCCAATGCATTGGGTAAAGAATTTAATCTCTAGAGATAACAAGTTTCATGATACCTTGGTGGACAACATTGGTAATTTTTATGACACCTTAAGAATGGACCATGGTGATATGTTCATGAATGTATAAAATAAATTTTGTAGGAACATATTCAATTTATGATTCAAGTTATTTTCATTATGATATGCCTCAAATTCCATTTCTCATGTCTTTATGTTTTTCATCAAGTTTTTATTGATATCGCTCAAGAGCATATATAAACGGTTTCACTTACTCTCCTTACTGGGCCGTCTGCTCACCCTTTTCTTTGATGTATGACTCTAGGTTATGATATGCAATAATTGTACATAGTATGAACTTTTCAAGAAGATTATTTTCAAGGGGATTTATAAGAATGTTTTAAGTTTTCATGTATTATGCTCCTAATTTCTAGGACACTAGACTTTAAATATCCTCTCTTTATAAAATATAATGAAAAGTTATGTAATAAAAAGGTGGGATTAAATATTTGGTATAAAAGGACAGTTTAGTTATTTTTGGAAATTAAGCTATGAAAACTTTTGGAAGAACCCTATAGAAATGTTTAAATATAGGAAAAATTCATGGTATTTTGGTGAAATATTAAGTAAGTGGTTTCCGAACAAATAAATCCCTGTCTGGATTTGAACAAGTGGATGTGGCTCTGGAATAGATATATCTAGGAGTGAAAAATACAACAAGTAGTTTTGGCCATGAGCTGAGGTATCCTGGTACATGACAACGGGCTTTTCTGCACTCCTGGTTTGACACTCTCGGGGGATAAGTTTGGTTAATCACAAGCTTCTTATGAATCATTATGAAGGATTTATAGAAAATGTAATCGTTGTAAAGAATAATATTTTTTTAAGACATGAAATTACTTTATAAGTTTCTTAATAGTAAAAATTTGTAAAAATAGAAAATTGCGAGGATACAATTTATTTAAGGGGGGAAGAATGTAACGGGCTGAAAAACATACTTCTTTTATTTATGGATCTTTTTGCTCCTAATAACTTTTTATTATGTTTTACAATAGAAGCACATAGAATTACTTCAGACCCAAATTATAGTTTTAAAAAATGGTATTATTAATATAAAAAATTAAGGTATATGGAATAATTATTATTTTAATTAAATAGTATGATTAAAACTCCCATTTTTAATGTAAATGATAAAATAATTTATTTTTTTAAGTGTCAGAAATTTCACTGTACAATTTCAGTATTCCTTTTCTATCCGCTATTATTTTTAATAAATAAGTATTTTTATATTTAAAAGATAAATTTCTTATACTTAGATAATTGTTATGGTTAAATAAACATCATTTTTTAATTTCAAATGTCAAAATTAATATAGGCTGAATTTTTAGAAGTTTTCTAAGAAGTATCAATTTTTTATAAATAGTATTTTATTTGATGAATAGTGTAATATGAATAGTGTTTTCTTAGTGAATAGTATTTGATGAATAGTGTTATTTTGATGAATAGTAAAAAAATACTTTATTATTAAATAAAATTTTTCAGTGAAATGATCCATCATACATGGTTGTAATCAGGGTGAAAAATGTGGTCAAATAAGATCAAAATAATTTTTTGGTGAATAGTAACATACCCTCATGAATAGTAATGAATAGTAAATTGACAAAAAAAAAAGAAACTTCACCCATTAATGTATAAATAAAATTTAGACATTTTAAAAGTGGAAAAACAATCATAGTATAAGTTTTGGTATTTTTTTATGTTATAAATATTTTATTTACAATTTTATGATTAATTTAATAACTTAAAATGGAAATTTATTTTCATAAAATTTAATCATTAATTGTTACTTTATTGTCTTATGGTTATACAATAATTTTATGGGACCTTGATTATTTTCTCAAAGTGTTACAAAACGAGTTATAGTTTTAGAGTAGATTTTTTTGAATAAATAATGATTTTATTAAAAAATTAAATTAAAAATATTTAGAAAAATATTTTCATAAAATGAAGTTCATTTTTGAATTCAGAGCGTTGATATTAAGTTAGGGAGAATTTATGATATTTTTATAAAATGTTTTGTTTTTTGGTGAATAGTTAAAATAAAGTTTTGAGTTTTGGTGTGATTAATGAAATCATAAATTATGTAATCATGATGTAATAATTTTGGTCGACTTTTGAATATTAATATATGTTATGAAGAATCCCAAGTGGCCAATACCATGGGAAAGCCCATGATTTTGCAAATACCACTAATGAGGTGTCCCTTGGAAATTAATTAAATATTCCCTCACTTTTGCTATAAATATCAATCCATTCCCCCATTACTTTCATTCCAAAATCATACTCAATGAGGATATGGTCTTTTTACCTCCCAAGGAGTCCTCCCAAGGTGTCCTCAAGCCCCCAAGGTCCCAACCTTTGAGCTTTCAAAGTCACTATTCAAGGTAATGGAACCTTTCACTCTCCTCTTTTAGTCACGACTTCCTTTATGTTATGTCTTCTTGTTTCCATTTTGTTATGTGGGGGTATGTTCTTATATATAATTAATATTGTACATTTTATTTCCAATTAATTAGAATCCATTTCCTCTCTCATAAACTGATTTTATGAAATTTTAAGTAATGCCGTTAGGCTGCCGAATTTTCTTAAGAGAAATCACATCTTCTATTTTCTTTCAAGTTTCCTTTTCATGTGGAATGTCATTCAAATTTCCATACCATGAACTTATTTATATTCTATTATGTCCCTATAATATTTTCTGAGTTATTTATGTGTGGTTAACCCTTTTCCCCTCTCTTTTTAATGTTTTCTAAAACCATGTTACGTAGTCGTTATGCTGTAGAATTTTCGTCTCAAAATCTCTCTCTTTTTCTTAAGAAATTCTCTTGTATTATTTATGTGAATACCCAAATCTATTTTCATTACCAGGGGTATTCATAAATACATAAATTTTTTCTATTTTATTCTGTAATTGAAATACATATAAACCTCACTCCCTTTCCATGGGTTATAAATGACATAACGATCAAGTTTTTAAGAACTTTTAAAACGTCACAATTTTGAAATGAAACCCATTTCTTTTATTCTATATTTCTTATTTATGAAATGTTTGATTATGATATATGTGTCTCACATGAAAATAAATACATATTAAGGGTGAAACCTGATAGTTCTCCAATGCATTGTGTAAAGAATTTAATCTCTAGAGATGAAAAGTTTAATGATACCTTGGTGAATAACCTTTGTAATTTTTATGACACCTTAGGGATGGACCTTGGTGATATGTTCATGAATTTATAAATTAAATTTTGTAGACACATATTAAAGTTATGATTCATGTTATTTTCATTATGATATTCCTCTACTTCCATTTCTCACCTCTTTATGTTTTTCATCAAGTTCTTATTGATATCGCTCAAGATCACATGTAAACTATTTCACTTGCTTTCCTTAATGGGCCTTCTACTCACCATTTTCTTTGATGAATGTGTCTGGGTTATGAGATGAAGTAATTTTACATAGGATGAAATTTTCAAGAAGCTTTTTTTTCACGGGGATTTATAAGAGTGTTTTAAGTTTTCATGCATTATGCTCTTGATTTCCAAGACACTAGACTTTAAAGATCCTCTATTTGTAAAATGTAATGGAAAGTTATGTAATAAAAAAGCGGGATGCCATATTCATAATGATAAATATGTAATAAATTTCATAATTATTCCATTTATATAACATATATTAATTAAATTTATCCTTATCACCTTCCATGTTACTTGTTAGTGAAAGACTAATCACATCGCTTCGTGAGACAGTAGTCTGACGCACACACAAATGACATTATTATATCCTATAAGGAATGGAAAGTAAAAAAGTTATATATTATATAATGACTCAAGAGGTATAATTATTTTATAAATATCATATATATACTTTATATCCATCATCATACCCAACCATGATGGGTGGTAATGGAAAAATGAATAACATCGATTCACAAGACGGTATTTCGTCGTACACACGAATGATGATTTCATAACCCATTTGATAGAAGTGGAGATGGTTGTAGGAAATGCCCATAACATAAAATAATATTATTATATTTAATATAATTATGTTGTTATATCATCATGGTTTAATAATAATTTTATGGGGTAGAGAAATAAATAAAATAAAGATGCTCGTTGAAGAACGTTGCCTTTTTTCGGGTAACTTCCTTAGGTTCGCACCAAAAGTCTTCCTAGGTTTGATTTTTAACCAAAATAAGGATTCTAGGATGAGTTAAGAGAAGTTTGGAAGTGATTTGGGTAGATATTTTCTGAACCAAAAGGGTTTTAAGTTGTGAATAAGCGAGGAGAGAGGGTGACCTTTTATAAGTGAGGTGAGTGACACATTTGTAATTTTTGGAAAGAAAAAGGTGTACCCATGTTTTTATCATGCCAAAAGAGTCCAAAATTGATTATTATTGATAATTAGAAATTATAAAATCTAAATATTTCCATAAAATATATTTTATATAAGTTTTTAGGTCAATTTAACCATTATCCTTTTAGTTTAACCCTTGATAAATCCATTTTTAAATTAACTGCTGTAATTAATTTTTACTATTTTTACTATTCATTATAGTAATAAATTAAGTTAAAATTATTATATAATATAAATTATTTTTATTCAAAATATTTAATACATTTTTCCAAATTCCATTCACAGAATTGGAAAATTTTAATTTAAAATTAATCCCACAGACACGATGAGAAAGCATCTTTTTAAAGAGAGAATGTTCAAAAGTTTACAAAGTTTTTATATCAAAATTAAACATGAAAATGATTCCATTGAACTAAATTGTATTAATATATATATATAATTTAAATAATTTTACTTTAAAACCAATTAAAAATATAATTTAACATTATAAATTATTTAAATGAAAATATAATTTTCAATTAAAATTCAATATTTTTCACTATTCATAAAAAATGAAACCTTTCAGAAAAATCCAAAAAATTTACCATAAGATAATTTTAGTATTAAATTTTCAAAAATTAATTTTATTTTTTAAAATAAATTTTCTAAAATTGGTAAAAATTAATTTTAAATCATGTGTGCAAATCATGACAAAACTATCTTTTTTAAAAAATACAGTTTTTCATAAAATATTTCTTTTTCTTCCAAATGATTATTATTTTCATTTTTAATCAATAGATAAAAAATGTATGTATGTAAAATATATATATTTTTCATAATTTTTTTAATCCCATCCATAACCTCTAATTTAATGGCTAGGTTAAAATATCCATTTTAAATAATGTTTTAATAGAGTATCACATTTTGTTTAAACCAGGCATTTCATGCATAGAAAGTTATCAACAAAATTAAATTTATTCTAAAATAAATATATTATAAAGTATTGGAGTGTTACATTATACCACCTATAAAATTTTTTTCCTCAAAATTTTATGGATATTACCTTCTAAATAGATGAGGGTAATTTTTCTTCATAATATCCTATGGTTCCCACGTTGCTTCCTCTATTTTTGTGATTTCTACAATGTACCTTTACCAGTCGAGTTGTATGATTCATCTAAAATTTCTATCTAATATCAAGAATATATGTGGATTATTCAGAGTAAGATAGACTAGGTTCCTATTCCATTTCATCAGAGGTGAGCACATGAGTTGGGTCTGACATGTACTTTCTTAATAATGATATATTGAACACATTATGTAATTTTAAGAGATTTGGAGGAATTTAAAAATGATAAGAAAAAAATACAATTATTTCAAGGATTTAAAAGGGTACAATGTACCTAGTTCTTAGTTTTTCTTTCTGACCAAACCTTATAATGCCATTCTATGGAGATAATTTCAAGAAAACATGATCTCCCACTTGGAATTCCAAATCTTTCTTTCAATTATCAGCATAACAGTTTGGACTAATTTGAGTTTATTTAATGTGAGATTGAATAAACATTACCTTTATTTATGTATCTTTAAATTTTTTTGGGCATATAAGTTTCATTTCACCAATTTCATCCCAATAAGTTAGAGTGTGACATCTCTTTCTATATAATGTTTCATACGACACCATTTGAATACTTGAATAGAAAATATTGTCATATGAAAACTATAACAAAGTTAAATAATGATACCACATACCTTGAAAGTTAAGTGAGAATGACCTCAACATGTATTCTATTGTTTGAATAGTACTTTCGGACTTCCCATCAATTTGGGGATGGTAGGAGGTTCTTAAATGAAGCTCAATATCAAGAGATTTTTAAATATTCTTCTAAAATTTTGATGTAAAATTGGGATCTCATTCAGAAAAAATTGAAAGAGGAATGCCATGAAGTCTTAAAAATTCATTAATATACATCCTTTATAGGCACTCAAGAGGTAAATATTATCCTTTAGTAAGAAAACGTACAGATTTGGTTAGGCAATCAATGAAAACCCATATTGCATCATTCTTTCTAGGAGTCTTTGGTAGTCCTGTGAAAATGTCCATAGTAATTCCATCCCATTTCCACATAGGAATAGGAGTAGGTTTTATGAATCCTATAGGATGCTATCTCACAACCTTCACTTGTTGAAAAATCAAACATCTAGACACATAATCCAAAGATTAATAATAATCATTTTTTCAATGGGTTTAAGCCAATATTTCAAAGGGAACTAGTTTCTAAAATGTTCTCATCATATGAGGAGATAATATCATCTTATAAAAATAAATAGAAAGAGTTTAATAAGTATTATTAATTCATATGGGAGTAATAGAACAATAGTACACCTAGGACAAATTTAGATAAATAAGAAGAGAAAGAATTATTTTCCCACATGCGGTGATTGTGGAAAGAGGCACCCTGATACTTTCTTAAAAGGAATGTGAGTTTTCTATAAGTGTGAAGATAAATAACACCATGATTGTGATTACAAGGGTAATAAATAGTTTTCTAATGTACAATGATTTAACTACAAATATATGGAACACTATGCAAATCAATATCGCAAGCGTCAAAGGAATATACACAAAAAGAGGATAATAGATCATAGTCAATCTTATGCTACTACCATAGACAAAGAGTAATGATTAATATGATTATGTTTGGATTCAATAATTATGTTTTGGTTACAATAATAATGATATATATAAAGACTATACTAAAATACTTCTTGTTTAAGTAATTTGAAGCATGTGATGAATAACACTAATAATCAAGAGAAGTAATTTCACTGTAAGTTGATCTTCTTGAAAACAAATTACTTGGGAAAGATAACCCTAAATATTCTATTTATGTTGAGATAATAAAAAATATATGGTTATGGGATAGTATTGGTGACCATGAAGGTGGTTAGTTATCTGATGGTTTACGTTATGCTGGAATTATTAGATGTTTGGATTTAAGGAATATATTCAAAAATATGAGATTTTACTATTAGAAGCATGCATGTTTCATAAAGAAGATTAAAGTATTCATGTATTTGGTATTTGAAAATAAAATATAAATTATTTGGGTAATATTATGTTAATTTTATTTTGGAAATTTACTGATCTTCCTTCTACATTTTTGGTCATTGAATGTGGACAGACATGTTTTAGATGATTCTTAAGATTAACTACTTGTGGAATGGATCAAGTTAAAATTTGGGAATTATTGTTCATTAAATAACATATTCTAACCTTCTTGGTTTTAGTAAGTATTTAAAGGTAGAAGGAATGACTTAAGGATCATATGATTTGTTAAAAGTTCTTTAGGCATGAAAAATTCATCTTGAACATTCATTTCGAGATGTAAGGGATGAAGTGAAAATATATCAAAACATAACCAAAGGATGAGATTATGATTATTACATGGAAATTAATCAAGTAATTTTATTTTCTCAAGTGATTATCTAAACATTAAAAGAATACACTACTCTAGGAAAAAATATTTTGGAACAAAAACGTTATCCATTTACCTTTATTTATGAGAAATCAATGGTCTTTTAACTGATCAAAATATTTATGGTTTTTTGATGGTTAACTTTCTAATAACCATGTTCTCTATCACTCTCCATCAGCAATTTATGGTTATATTATTCTTCCATGTCTATATTTTCACTTGACACTAATTTTATCCTATTCAAATACCTAGTTTTGTGGAAACCTCTACATTTTCCTTTCCCTCTTATTAAGAGGATATTTTATTACTCATATTTCCAATGTGGTTTTTCCACAAAGGAATTTTGAAGTATCAACATTTGATTTTTGAAATACAATTTCAAATTATGAGGACAAACTTTATTGAAGTAGGGGAGAATATGGCACCACAATATTTTATGGTATGCATCTTTTTTAATTTAATTTCTTCAACATCATAGGTTATACACGATAACAATCTTAAACGAATAATTATATACAATTAAATATAATTATTTTAAAACAACCGTTATAACATAGCCGTTAAATTGGTGAGAATGAATTATATTATCCAAATTATGAAATTAATATATTATATATTTAATCAAATGTTTTTAAATTCATATAAATGATTTTATAGGCATAAGATAAGAATGAATCCAATTTTACACATTAAAATGCTATATTTTTCTAAACATAGTTTTACCGCCTTTTAATGGTGCACTTATTTTAAAACTAAATTTTTAAACTTTTATAAATTATATTGAACAAAATAAAATTAATTTTTAAAAGTGTAATTTCAAAATTATATTAGGGTAAAATTTTAGTATTTTTTGGAAAATATTTATTTTCTACTGAATAGTGAAAAATATCGATTTTCATTAAACTACCAATTTCATTATATTAAAATTCTACTTATGATTTTAATTAGATATCACCTATGTAAATATAAATAAAATTTAGGTATATATTAAGTTAAAATATAATATATTTATATGATGGAATAAGCAAATAATTTTTTAAAAAAATGATAAATTAAGTATTGGTATTTTTGCGAGCCATAAATTTTTATTTAAAATTTTATAAATAATTTAATGATTTAAAAGAAAATTTATTTCAAAAAAATAGATTCATAAATTAATATTTAGTTATCTTATTATTATAAGATAATTTTATGAAATCTTAATTAAATTGACAAAGTGTTATAAAATCAGTTATAATTTTAAAATAAGTATTTTTCAAGTAAATGATGATTTTAATTAAAAATTAAATTTATAATATTTAGAAAATTATTTAAAAAAAATTGAGTCCATTTTTGAATCATATATGTTTTTGAAAAATGTTTAGGGTTAATTTTTGGGATTTTTCTAAAATAGTTGTTTTTTTGGTGTATAGTGAAATGCAGTAATTTACGGTATTTAAGAAATACATGAATTATTGAGTCATAGATGGCGTATGGATAATATACACCCATAATATCAAAATATAATTCATTATCTTAATATATTTAGTGATAATTATCAATCTATTCATAGTCTTGAGCCAAAATAATAAAAAAATGAATAAAATACTAAAAAACACCCTTTTCCTCCAGTATAAGTACCTCCCCTCACCAGCCATTCTCCTCACACCTCCAAAGCCTTGAAGATTGATTATATTTTGACCATTTCATATCCCAAAACTATATACCATGTTCTATTATTTTTGGTATCACCCAAAGACCACTTCTAAGTTCTCTAAGTAGGTCCTCAAGGAGAAGAATTCAAGAGGTAAAATCCTCTTTCATTCTTTTAATTATCTTTCAATTTAATTTTCTTTTATTATTATTTTCTTAACACCTCTATCCAAATATTCATGATAACTCCAATATCTTATATATATTATAATTTTATTTTTTTAATTTAAAATCCACCATCACGACTCTTCTCCCCTTCCTTTTATTCTAAAAGTGAAAACATCATCTATGAGGTGCTGATTTACCGCCTTCACAAACAACAAGTTTTCATTTTCAATTACATCTTCAAGGCTGGTAATAAAAGAATTTTTATCGTTAAAAAGATTATAATATATTAATTACAACTTATTTAATGTTCTATAACCATTATATATACATAATTTTAATAAATGAGACAAAACTAGTTTGTAATGATAGAAAAAACACCAAAATAATCTTAACGATTATCACTAACAACTTATCTAATGATTAATCCTCACCCCAAATAACCAAATGAATTATATAAACATTTAATATTATATATTTTCATTAATAAAAATATAATTTCAATTTTGGATAACTATATCCATTTCACATGATCTTTAATACATGCATACAAGTAAACCAATCATGAAAACCAAGGAAACATACACTCCCAAATTACAAAATTGAATATGAAAACTCATAAAAAAATCCATAAATTAACTTAATAAAATTATAATAACTAAAATAAATGTTAAAGTGGTTCTTAAATAATTTATTATGGAATATAATTTCACTATTTATGATGTTAAGTACAAGTGTAGAATGATTTTACGACATAAGGTTAGTGTTTTCTCATCTCATTTTTATTTCAGTGAGATATGCCTTATTTACCACTTATATCTTGTGTATGGGGTATGCATACTTCCATTTGATGTGTCATATAATGATTTAATTTATATTCATGGTACTAAATGTTTAATTCTATTATTATTGATTTTATGGGGCATACGATTTGATTGATTACAAAGTGGTAAGAGATTCTACCCAAACCTCCATTTTTCATTCAGGTTACATTTTCTCCCTCTTTTCCACAATTTAATCTTTATTTTTTTTATATAATTATTCTAAAATATATTTATATGTTCCAAAATCTTGTATCCATATTAGTTCATCTTTCTTTTATGGGGAAATACATGTTTTATAAGGTTCTCTTTTGAATTCCTTCCGATAAACAAGCCCGATTTAAGATAACTTTCCAATTTCATACCCATTTTCAAGTACACTCCATAATATATTTTAAGACATCAATGTAACACCCTGACCCTAGTTACCCACAATCGGTGCATTATTGTGTAACATTGGCATGATCACAAAAGATCAAGTCTCGAAAGACCGATTAGTTTAATAGCCTTGGAAACACCAGATACATTCATAAATGTTACATTACATCATAAAGTGAAAAGATAAAATAACAAAGCCTCCTTAGTCCACACTCATATCCTCTTCTGACTATCCCTTCAGGTCATTCATAAAATACTTCTTCACATCCTGGAAAATATTAAAAAATTGAAAGGGATGAGCTCAGATGCTCAGTAAGGATAATAATATCGTGGAAGCTTTCATAAATAAACATTAACATTTAAGGCACTGTATAACTAAAACTAAAGCCTTTTTAAACTTGAACTTCAGAATAATATGGAAAAAATAAAATTAAATAATGCCATTTACTTACTCACATGGATATTCTACTAGTCGAATAATCACATGAAATATCAATAACCACCTTCATAATGATGGAATGCATAATGCCAGACTATCATAACCACGTAGCCAAGGCCTCGTGCCAAGACTACAAATAAGATTTTGTCAAGGCCTCATGCCAAGACACTAGTTTGTCTCATGAGACCTACCGATGCATCGAGGAGCTATAGCGGGCTCCACCCATCACTTATTAAGTCCAATGCATTCCTCATATGAACAAGTTTAAACATATCATAAACCATTACATAATTGTATCACATAAAACGTGCATAAAGGAAACATAATATTTCCACACTTCAATCACAATATATCAATACAACACATTGATATAATAAAAACTTAATCAAAACCATTTTCAATACCAAAATAAAAGAAAAGTAAAACATGGTATTTATTTTTATTTTAAAAAAAGTTATGGCTTATAGAGGAAGCCGAAACTCAAATAATAGTCACAACGGCGGAGAAGTCGTTGTCGCCGCATATGTAAGAAAAAATATTCCTTTTGTCATTTAGTAAAAACGCTTCGTATAAAAATATTCCTTTTGAATAAAAGTAAAAGTCAAAGGGGTTTATACACCGTATAAATGAAAGTTGTGTATAAAACAAAATATGCCTCAATGAATGGAGATTGAGATGAAGTACCCTAAAAATATCATTTTTTAAATAAAATAGATCTATTATGTGTATTCACTATGTGTACACATAAATAAATTATAAATGCAAGATAGGACATAATAATATCATGACATAATTTTAAAGTAGGAGATTAACCCAAATAATGGAAATTGGGTTAAGAAGTTCCCTTAAAAATATCATTTTTTTAAATAAAATAGATTTATTATGTGTATTCACTATAAGTACACATAAAGAAAGTAAAAATACAAGATATGACATAATAATATCATGACTTAATTTGAAAGTAGGAGATTAAACCAAAGAATGGAAATTGGGTTAAGAAGTTCCCTTACCTCGTGTACGACTTGACTCGATCGTTCTTTAACCTCCTGAATAATAAACTAGAGTTAATATCTACCTGCTTAAGAACCTTTTTCAAGTACATTATTCCTTTTATATCACTTATTACCATGTTATGAACATTATTTAATTATTTAAGTTAATAACGGTCGTTTTGTCGATCTTAGGTACTTGAGTCAAAAAAAAAACTTCTTATAATTACACTTTGTTCATGTGGTAAAATATACATTATATCCATAATTATATTCATGATGTAGACATCATATACATCATATATATCGAGTATATACATTCATTTATAATATTACATAACATTTAGAGGTAAGAAATGAAATGCACCGTTCATAGAGACGGTAAGCCGTACGAACGCATGAACGCTACTTTCATTTCTATTTCATATTTAATGGAATGAAATTATAATTATATAAAGTTATACTAAAATTCTAGTATATAATTTATAATACCATTTACTCCATCCTTTATACATCCCACGTATGGAATTAATGATTCAAATCACTTTGAGGGGGCGGTAGTCCGCACTTCCTAAAATGAAAATATCGCGTTTACCCATAATGGAAACCATAAAGGTATGCCATAAATAAAAAATACAGAAACTTAAGTAAAAAATAAACATATTATATATCATATATAAATATAGTGACATCTTAATGGCCACCTTTGAAGGTGTTATATGAGTGTTGAACAATCATCGTTTCGTGAGGCAGAAATTCATTATCCACAGAAACAATATGTTCTTTAACCATTGGATGTAGGTGTGTGTAAGTGTAGCTAGAATCCTTCTTATAACAAAATCCTAGTATATTGAGGATACTGTTTTTGTTACAAAATAAATGAATAAAATATTTTTTTGGCGTTGGAGAAGCAAAATAAAACATAAGAACACAAGAGAAAACACTACCTTTAAAACGGGTAACTCTTTTTGATTTGAGCTCAAAGGCTTACTTGGGAAGACTTCTGCCCAAAGTGAGGCTTCTAGGAGTAAGAGTGGGATTTGTAGAGACCAAATGGGCAGGGTTTGGCTGAGCCAAAGGCTTGAGAGGTGTGGGTAAGGTGGTAGAGGTGGGGACCTTTTATAAGAGGAGAGAAGGGGAACTCTTGGAAAGTTATAAAAGGTTACTTTATTATAAAATGATTTTCAGATTTAAAAGGTCCCAAAATTATATATTTAGAGGATAAGGTGATAAGAGTTCTAAATCCACCCATCCAATAGGTTTTTCAAAAGTGTAAATCTTATATTTTACATTATCTTTTTATTTTATTTAAATCATTAATTAATGAGGTAATCACTGCATCATCATGGTGTCATAAATAATTTAATTTATTTAATATATAAAAATTATAAAACAAATATCATGATGTATGAAATATTTTTATATTTCTAATGAATATTTATAGTAAAAAATATGACTTGTATAACCCCATTTAAAAATTGTTTTAGTAAAACAACTCGTGTTTGTGACATTTTTATTTTAACATTAAATAAAAAGTTTTTAATGCCATTTTCCTACCAAAGTGGCTCCATGGGGTCCCCAAGTTGACCCATGGATTGTCTTGGTCGGACATGACTCATAAAATAGGGGTAGTACAAGTGTAAAGGTATTTTCATATTTTTATAATATCATTTTTACCTTAAATTTCACTAATTACCTTTAATTGCGATTAATTAAACTTAAAAGTTACTATTCACCAAAAAATTATTTTAATCCCATTAAACCACATTTTAATTCCTAATGACAACCATGTATGTTGGATTTTTGAAAATCAAAACACAGAAGTGGTAATGTTTCATTTAAACGAAAAATCAGTTTTTTAACTACCACTTAGTGGTTTCACTGTTCATCAAAAATTGAAGTTTTTCAGAACAATGCCAAAATTTTACCCTAAGCTATAATTGATATTCAGAATTAAAAAATGATGTCTATTTTAAAAAATTCCAAACATATAAGTTTCATTAATTAATTTTATAATTAATTCCCACTTTCACAACAAATAGCGTGTTTTTAAGAAACAATATATATCAAAAGATTGACAATTGTTTATGTCCAATTTCAAAGTGAAATTAATTATAATGACCACCATTGGATAAAATGGTAAAAATATATTCTAATTAAACTTTAAAACCACTCAATATTATAATCTATCACTATAAATTATTTTGATTAAAATTTTTTTTAAGTATTTTTCACTATTCATAAAAAATTGGAAGTTCTCAGAAAAATACCAAAAATTCAACATAGCCTAATTTTAATATTCCAAATTCAAAAATGAAGTCCATTTTGAAATATAAAATATATATAATTTAAAAAATTGGGTATTACTATTCATAATGGATATTTTGATTGGTCGCGGTGTGTTAGAATCTCGAACTTGCATACAATGCAAGCTATTGCATTATTGAAAGAGAAGCGTATCGTGGAAGCTCGGGGTGTTACATTCTCCCCTCCTTAAATAAATTGAATCCTTGAAATTTGAAATTTTTCTTTGAAAATAAAAGGTTTAAATTATAAAATACCTTTGTGGAAAACCCACATCAGAAATAAGGTTAATAAAAATATAACTTTAAAAGAAAGAAAGAGAAGTACAAAGGTCACCTGAGATAGCCCATACTAGGATTCTATGAAAATATGGATATGGAATAAAAACAAACCATCGAGGTCTGATGGAGAGTTGTAGAAAACAAGATTAGAAGAAAGTTAACCACAAGAAAATCACAAACTTGTGATTGGTTAAACGGTCATTGAATCCCCAGTTGGAAAAGTTAACTGGCAACGTTTTTGTTTTAAGTTACCTTTTATAAAGTTGAGGAATTTATTTAGGAGATTTACTAAGAATGTAAGGGAATATACATACTTTTCATGTAGACTTTAATTCTTTAATAAATTTTTACCACAAACCCATCTTTCACTATAAAAGGTAATAGAAATCAAAAATATTCTATTTATCATAATTGTATACGGTTCCAAATATTAACACATAACATTTGAAATAGGAAAACTTTTTTGTAATAACCAGGGACTTCCTGTAGGCTAGTGGTAGGTAATAAAGTCCTGTCGCACTATGGTTGTGGGTTCGATTCCGACAGCTTTGTCCGACGCGATGGGTTATCCCCCGACCTGCAGGTTGTCCTTTTCCTATACTATAGTATTATAATGTTCCAAAAATAATCTTCATAAATGTTTTAACCTTAAACAATACTATCCAAAGTTCAAATTAATCCATTCCAACCTTTATAGTTATCCAAAATACCTCCATCCAGACTTTCTCTAAAAGGTCCTTAAATTCCAAAATCAATTGTAACATTAGATTCCCCAAACAAAGTAAAGTTTCTCTTATTATCACATACTAAAAATATGATTACCTTCATCATATTAAAACTTTAATGAAAATAAGAAGTACTGTAGTACAATCCTTATATATATCACATTATTCTTATAACCAGAATATAATCCTTGTTTCCAAAAGCACCAATACATTAATTATTCCACTTCAACTGTAGTAAAAACATAAGATTGTCCTTGATCCCTTAGAATTTTCTGAGGTAAGTTTCCCTGATGCTTAGGACATTCATTTGCATAGTGCCCCATTTCCCTACAATTGTAGCATTCAATATTGATAGCCTCTTTCTTTCCCTTGCAATCACGTGCCTGGTGACGTTTTTATCCACATTTATAACAAACTCCCATTCATTTTAGGCAAGTACCAGGGTGATTCTTCCCACAATTATTGCATAATGGAAAATTTTTCTTTCCCTTTTTCCCTTTATCTATCTCTTGTTCCACCGTTCTCTTATTCTCTTTCTTTACTTTATTATCATAAGATTTAGAGAATTCCTTTTCTGTCTTTATAACACACGAGACTATATCTTCGTATGTTGAGAAAGATTGTGATACTAATACTCGATGGAGAAATGGTTTTAACCCATCAAAGAAACAATCGATATTACTTATTGGGTTACGTATATAATCTGCAGCATGCCTCGCTAACCTTGTAAAGTTAGCCTCATACTTTGCGACATTATCATTTTCATTCTACCTCACACTCAGAAATTGCCTTTCCATATCTGCTCGATGGTCATGTAGAAAGTATTTTTCTAAGAAAATTTCCTTAAACTCCCTCCATTCCATACTTGATACTTCTTTATCTTCCTTTGTGTTTTGAATCCGCGACCACCATTGATCGGTATCTCCAGTGAGGCGGTAAACTGCCATGACAACATTCTCCCTTTCACTACTCTCCAAGGCGTGGAATATTTTCTCTAAGGAGTTTATCCATTGCTCAACTACTAATGGATTTGTACCCCCATTAAATGTTGGCGGTTTTTGCCTCATGAAGAGGTCTAACATTGATCCTCCACGTTGCAGATCAGGGTGCTCCATACGAGTAAGGTTATTATTCATAACCTGAGTGAGTTTTCCCAGTATGGTAATAAGTTGATCAGCACCAGTTGTATCTCCATCTCCACAATAATTATCTCGAGCAGGAGGGAAATACCAACACAGAGTGCGTGCATTGATACGGTTTCCATTCCTCCCACTAGGCGCCATTTCTAAACAATGGCAAAAACTAGATTAGTTTATGAATTAAAATACATAATTCCATACTTGTAAAACACTTAACATAAATTGAACTATTTATGGATATAATCCATAATCATAAAAAGAAATGTTTTGTTTGAGGAAGTATATATTCATAAACCTTTCATAATGGTTTGTAAAGAAAATGAGAATTATCCTAATCATATCCCCCGAGAGTGTCACAACCAAGAGTGCAGCAAGGCCCGTTGTCATGCACCAGTTCCCGTTCGAGTCTAGCTCAAAGAAGTGTTTTCAGGTTTTACCCCTAGGTACATCTGTGCCAGAGCCGCCTCTACCTGCTCGTATCCAGACAGAGATGTATTGCTCAGAAAACTCACAAAATCTCTATAATACCAAAATTCTAGGATGTTCTTCTATACTAATTCTCAAAGTATATCTTTGGGCTATGTGCTCTAATCAGAGTTTATATAAATCTAGCTTCCAAGGTTAGCACTAAACTGCCTCTGATACCAACTGTAATGTACCGAACCTAGTTACCCAGAGTCAGTGCATTATTGCGTAACATTGGCATGATCACAAAAGATCAAGTCTCGAAAGACCGATTAGTTTAGTAGCCTTGGAAACACTAGATACATTCATAAATGTTAAATTACATCATAAAGTGAAAAACTACAATAACAAAGCCTCCTTAGTCCACACTCATATCCTCTTCTGACTATCCCTGCAGGTCATTCATAAAATACTTCTTCACATCCTGGAAAATATTAAAAAATTGAAAGGGGTGAGCTCAGATGCTCAGTAAGGATAACAATATCACGGAAGCTTTCATAAATAAACATTAACATTTAAGGCACTGTATAACTAAAACTAAATCCTTTTTAAACTTGAAATTCAGAATAATATGGAAAAAATAAAATTAAATAATTCCATTTACTTACTCACATGGATATTCTACTAGTCGAATAATCACATGAAATATCAATAACCACCTTCATAATGATGGAATGCATAATGCCAGACTATCATAACCGTGTAGCCAAGGCCTCGTGCAAAGACTACAAATAAGATTTTTTCAAGGCCTCGTGCCAAGACACTAGTTTGTCTCATGAGACCTACCGATGCATCGAGGAGCTATAGCTGGCTCCACCCATCACTTATTAAGTCCAATGCATTCCTCATATGAACAGGTTTAAACATATCATAAACCATTACATAATTGTATCGCATAAAACGTGCATAAAGGAAACATAAGATTTCCACACTTCAATCACAATATATCAATAGAACACATTGATATAATAAAAACTTAATCAAAACCATTTTCAATACCAAAATAAAAGAAAAGTAAAACGTGGTATTTATTTTTCTTTTAAAAAAAAAGTTATGGCTTATAGAGGAATCCGAAACTCAAATAATAGTCACAGTGGCAGAGAAGTCGTTGTCACCGCATACGTAAGAAAAAATATTCCTTTTGTCGTTTAGTAAAAACGCTTCGTATAAAAATATTCATTTTGAATAAAAGTAAAAGTCAAAGGGGTTTATACACCGTATAAATGAAAGTTGTGTATAAAACAAAATATAACTCAATGAATGGAGATTGAGACGAAGTACCTTAAAAATATCATTTTTTAAATAAAATAGATCTATTATGTGTATTCACTATATGTACACATAAAGAAAGTATAAATTCAAGATAAGACATAATAATATCATGACATAATTTTAAAGTAGGAGATTAACCCAAAGAATGGAAATTGGGTTTAGAAGTTCCCTTACAAATATAATTTTTTAAATAAAATAGATTTATTATGTGCATTCACTATAATTACACATAATGAAAGTAAAAATACAGGATAGCACATAATAATATCATGACATAATTTGAAAGTAGGAGATTAACCCAAAGAATGGAAATTGGGTTAAGAAGTTCCCTTACCTCGTCTCCGACTTGACTCGATCATTCTTTAACCTCCTGAATAATAAACTAGATTTAATCTCTACCTCCTTAAGAACATTTTTCAAGTACATTATTCCTTTTATATCACTTATTACCATGTTATGAACATTATGTAATTATTTAAGTTAATAACGGTCGTTTTGTCGATCTTAGGTACTTGAGTCAAAAATATACTTCTTATAATTACACTTTGTTGATGTGGTAAAATATACATTATATCCATAATTATATTCATGATGTAGATATCACATACATAATATATATCCATTATATACATTCATTTAAAATATTACATAACATTTAGAGGTAAGAAATGAAATGCACCGTTCATGGAGACAGTAAGCCATACGTACGCATGAACGCTACTTTCATTTCTATTTCGTATTTAATGGAATGAAATTATAATTATATAAAGGTATACTATAATTTCAGTATATAATGTATAATACCATTTACTCCATCCTTTATACATCCCACATATGGCATTAACGATTCAAATCACTTTGAGGGGGCGGTAGTCCGCACTTCCAAAAATGAAAATATCGTGTTTACCCATAATGGAAACCATAAAGGTATACCATAAATGAAAAATACAGAAACTTAAGTAAAAAATAAACATATTATATATCATATATAAATATAGTGACATCTTAATGGTCACCTTTGATGGTGCTATATGAGTGTTGAACAATCATCGTTTCGTGAGGTAGAAATTCGCCATCCACAGAAACAGTATGTTCTTTAACCATTAGATGTAGGTGTGTGTAAGTGTAGCTCGAATCCTTATTATAAAAACATCCTAGTATATTGAGGATACTTGTGTTGTTAAAAAATAAATGAATAAAAGATTTTAGGGTTTTGGAGAAGCAAAATAAAACATAAGAACACAAGAGAAAACACTACCTTTAAAACGGGTAACTCTTTTTTATTTGAGCTCAAAGGCTTCCTTGCGAAGACTTCTGCCAAAAGTGAGGATTCTAGGAGTAATAGTGGGATGTGGAGAGACGAAATGGGAAGGGGTTGGCCGAGCCAAAGGCTTGAGATGTGTGGGTAAGGTGGTAGAGGTGGGGGCCTTTTATAAGAGGAGAGGAGGGGCACTCTTGGAAAGTTATAAAAGGTTACTTTATTATAAAATTTTTTTTGGATTTAAAAGGTTCCAAAATTATATATTTCGAGGATAAGGTGATAAGAGTTCTAAATCCACCCATACAATAGGTTTTTGACAAGTGTAAGTCTTAGATTTTACATTATCTTTTCATTTTATTTAAATCGTTAATTAATGAGGTAATCGCTGCATCATCATGGTGTCATAAATAATTTAATTTATTTAATGTCTAAAAATTATAAAACAAATATCATGATGTAGTAAATATTTTTATCTTTCTAATGAATATTTATAGTAAAAAATATGACTTGTATAACCCCATTTAAAAATTGTTTTAGTAAAACAACTCATGTTTGTGACATTTTTATTTTAACATTAAATAAAAAGTTTTTAATGTCATTTTCCTACCAAAGTGGCTCCATGGGGTCCCCAAGTTGACCCATGTATTTTATTGGATGGCCATGACTCATCAAATAGTGTTAGTACAAGTGTAAAGGTATTTTCATATTTTTATAATATCATTTTTCCTTAAATTTCACTAATTACCTTTAATCACGATTAATTAAACTTAAAAGTTACTATTCACCAAAAAAGTATTTTAATCCCATTGAACCACATTTTACTTCCTAATGACAGCCATGTATGTCGGATTTTTTAAAATCAAAACACAGAAGTGGTAATGTTTCATTTAAACGAAAAATTAGTTTTTTAACTACCACTTAGTGGTTTCACTATTCATCAAAAATTGATGTTTTTCAGAACAATGCCAAAATCTCACCCTAAGATATAATTGATATTCTGAATTAAAAAATGATGTCTATTTTAAAAAATTCCAAACATATAAGTTTCATTAATTAATTTTATAATTAATTCCTGCTGTCACAACAAATATCGTGTTTTTAAGAAACAATATATATCAAAAGATTGACAATTGTTTATGTCCAATTTCAAAGTGAAATTAATTCTAATGACCACCATTGGATAAAATCGTAAAAATATATTCTAATTACACTTTAAAACCACTCAATAGTATAATTTATCACTATAAATTATTTTGATTAAAAAAGTTGTTTTTAAGTATTTTTCACTATTCATAAAAAATTGGAAGTTCTCAGAAAAATACCAAAAATTCAACATAGGCTAATTTCGATATTCCGAATCCAAAAATGAAGTCCATTTTGAAATATAAAATATATATAATTTTAAAAAGTGGGTATTACTATTCATAATGGATATTTTGATTGGTCGCAGTGTGTTAGAATCTCGAACTTGCATACAATGCAAGCTATTGCATTATTGAAAGAGAAGCGTATCGTGGAAGCTCGGGGTGTTACATCAATGTTTTTCAAAAATAACTCTTTTTATCATGAAAAACTATCTTATTTCATTTCTGGTTTTGTGTAAATAATTAATCCTTTGTCTGTTTTAAAGACACTTTACTATTTTTCCTTAAACTGCACTAAAGAGGCTCATTTCTAAAGCTTCTTAAAAACTATTTTTATATGTTTTCAATTTAGAGAGACATAATTTATTCCTCAAAAATAATTTTATTTTCCTTATATTTTCTTTTCTGGGATATTCATGTTTACAATATGATTTTATGACAAATACAAATGATTTTCCAAAAATAACTCTTCTTTCTAGAGTAAAAGAGTATTTCTCTCAAGAATTTATCAATGATTTTATTAGAGTATTCTCATCTATGATTGTGATTAAAATATTTGAAAATGGTGTGGGACACTTAGATTTAAAGATATATTTTTAAATCAAATATTCAACATATGAGGAATGCATTGGACTTAGTATGTGATGGGCGGGGCCTGAAATAGCCCATCGATGCATCAGTTGATCTAATGAGAAAAACTCGACTAAGTTTTTTACCTTTTTTATGATGTATTGGATAAATCCTTGACATTATGTTTACGATGGTTGGAATTATGCATTCCCTCATTATGATTTTAGTAATTGATAATCCATGTGATTATCCAACTAGTAGAATATCCATGGTTAATTTTTATTCTAATGGGATTATTTATATGGAATTATTTTGATCAAATTTTATTAATATAATATTTTGTTCAAGTTTATATTTTAATGACATGTATTGTTATATATCCACCTTTTATTTTTTATATCTTCCATTGTATTGTTTACCCTTACCAAGCATTTGAGCTCACCCTTTCTTATGTTTTATTTTTCCCCAGGATGTGAAGATGTATATTATAAATGAATTGCAGGGATAATATTGGAGTTTATTGGTGTTTATAATAGAGTTTCTATGTTGTTTTTCCTTTCAAGTTGTAATGTAATAATTATTTTTGTATATGGTTTTCCAACACTACTAAACTACTTGATCCTTTGAGATGCGAACACTTGTTTATAGTACCAATGTAATAAAGTAATGAACCTACTCTGTGCTACTAGTGTTGGGGTCTTTACAGTGACTCACATAATGAGAACACATAATCATATTTTTATAGGGAATTTTATATTCAGTAGGGTGAAAGACTAAGCTATCATATTCTTGAAATGCGATTAGGTTGGAAGAATAAAATTTTGATGGAGTGAATTCATTAATGGTATGATAAGAAAAAGGATCGATCAAAGTAGACTCATTATTATAATCAAGAACTATATGTTGTTCAAATAGAACCTCTACTACACTTTCTTCAAAATAATTGTTCTGAATTGGATCATAAAGTGGTAGTGATATGAATAGTTGAAAAAGATGTGTTATTTGATTTTCTATATTATTCATTTTATTTTATAGATATTTTATTTTATTTTATAAATATTTTTTGAGGAAAGAAACTTTTCATTACGTGTATCTTGAAGTTCAAACATTCTATTTGTCTCAATGATAGAATAAAGTAACATGTTCTCAATTATTAAATCATTTGTTTCACATGAATTATTGAGTTCTAAATTTTCAGGGCCTCTTTGACTTCAAAAAGTTATTAAAAATGTATAAGGACCTATATCACAACATGGTGGGTCATTCTCCCATGGATCATAACATAGACTTGAATAAAAATAATTATAATAAAATGGATTACCTAGAGAGATCATGTGTGGTGAATCATTATAGATTTTACCTTGAGACGTGGGCACATAGGGAGGGTTTTGGTTGTAATTGTGTGTTGCTAACCATTCCCTTCATAAATTTTGGTCTTCTTGAAATTTACTACAATGAAAAATAAAAATACCTAGAGTAGATCTGATTTTTTAATGTGTTTTTTGTTTTTTTGTTTTTTTTGTTTTGTTTTTTTACCTAAATCAGTCTTCTTAAGGACATCCTAATGATATTATTATCCTCAGTAATAGCGCCAAAAATTTAGTTTTCATGTCACAATTTGTGAAATTTGTGAATTTATAAATGTACTGACTACTGCAGAAGTAGTGAGCCGGGTCAAACCATAGAGAGAATGTGCGCAGACACTAGGAATATCCTCTAGAAGAATGTTTAGGAAAAATAGTTTTAAAAGTGATTAACAAATAAAAATTCTAAAAACTAGACAACTATTTAAAAATGAATATTTAAATTAACTAAAACTATCTAAGTGAACAAAATTAAGCTCTGGAGAAAAAAGGTGGAGATGGAAGTGTCAGAGTTTTGATATCCATTCAGGTGCATGAATTTCCAATTATTTAATTCCCACATCTTAATATTTATTTATTAAATTATCACTGATTCCAATATTAATAAATATACTTATAGGTCTCGTTATATAATGTTATAAAGTGTTCTAATTTTCACACAAATCATCTATTATTTTGTTCTTTAGCCTGATGAATAATTTACGCATCATTGTAGCACTGAATCACTTACTGAAATACCACAACCCATTTCTCACAAAGTCAGAGTATCTATCTATGTCAGGTTCGATCACGTGAGATCAATTATTTGGTATCACTCATGAAAGTTTGAAGGAGTATGCACACAAAATATTAATTTTTCAATTAATATATTTATTTATTAAAAATATGCTCGCATGCGATTTATATTTATTTCACGCATGCGATAGATTTTCGAACAGATAAATTCTCCGATGATCTCCTGCCCATGATTACTTACTAGGTATCATATGAATAGGAACCGAAGCATGTGTGTATACTCCAAATGAAAATTGATTCAAATGTAGATATAATCAAATAATTAAACATCCAATTTAAAAAATTATTTTAAAAGAAAATCAAACATGGAAATAAAACAAGGCATACAATTATCGTTAAGTGCATCACAACTTCGATACTATAGAATTTAGCCTAACATCATGACAAAAACACACACAAAATAATAAAAAGAGGACATAACCATGTTTTCATTTTCGTAATTGTCATCTCAAGCTTCTATATATGCTCACCCAATAATAATTATCCCTCTACCGATCACTAAAATATCAAAAAAATAATCAGATCTATGTTCGCTCTCACTGTGTATAACCAATCTTCCAAAATCAATGATAATCATTCAAATGTGATGAAATCATATCTGAACCACCATAGCACACCCGGAATATAGGAGTCAGAACTACTGGCCTTGGTGCGTGGAGAGAGAGAGGATTTCATCCAGTCTTGGTGTGTGATGCAAAGGGGGATAGTTGTGGATGGTGTACAACAGAGAAGATATAACGGGCTTGACCGATGGTGTGGTTGCATGAAGTATATAAGAGATAATTGAATATGGGTTGTGGTGGTGATAAGATACTTGTAGTAGAGAAAGGAAAGTGGACTGGTTCTGTGGAAGAGGATCAGATAAGGAGAGGTCATTATTCAGGGTTGTAGTGGAGTTAGGTCGACAACATCCTGGTATCTATCCCCCTCAAAGGAGTCCTCTGGTTCACCAGGAAGGGAGGAGGCATCTTCCACCTGGTGTGCTACTATGGAGGAGAGTGGTACGTGGCTTGGTATCATGCGTTGGAGGTACTTTAGGGGATAGGGAATATGATCATGCATTGCTGTTGTAGAGGCTCAGTTGAGAGGGAGGTGCATGGGGTGTTGGGTGTGGTCTCACCTGGTGTTTCACAGGGGAGTAGCACCTAGTGGTACTTTGCAGTGTAGGAGGAAGGTGTTGTAGGGGGTTGCTTTCCTGGGTTGTTGTGATCCTGGTGTGTGGAGGCCACTGCTGATGTAGATATGGGAGATGGATGAGAGGGTTGAAACCTCATCTCTTCCTAGTGATGTGCCCCCTGATAGGGTATTTTTGGAACCCCCTCGATGAAGATGATGGAGCGAAATCCCCCCACGCTCTGGTAGGTTTTTCATGCCCTGCTGAAGATCGTGCCTGGATGAAAAAGAGTGAAAAATAAGATTATTCAAAATTTAAAATTCAGATGAAAATTAATTATATACATTTTTAAATAATAATAATAATAATAATAATAAAATGTAAATAATAATAATAATAAAATTATAACTATATTATACTATATACATAAATTATATTACTTATAGAAATAATAATAATAATAATGAGATAATTTTATAAATATAAATATAATTAGGTATATTAGTATGACATAATTAGAAATTAGATATAATTATAATATTTACTAAATATAAAAATACTACTACTAAATAATAATATATTAATAATAACAACATAATAAAATTAATACTATTATTATTAAAACTACTAATATTAAAATGATATACACAAATATAATACTAATATAGGAAATTGATATAAACTAATAAATATTAATAAAATAATAATAAAACTAATATTAATTATACTAATAAAAATAAAAAATAGTGTTAGATATTAAATATTAATAATGTAAAAAATTAATATAAAATAATAATAAAAAGGAATAACTAAAATTATGATATAATTAACTGAAAATTACAAAAATAAAAAAAACTACAAAATTATGGAAATAAACTAAAAATATTAAAAACTGTTAAACAAATTAATAAAAATAAATTTAGAAAACTATAAAAAGTTATTGAAATCCATGTGCATCAGATTACACATGGGAAGGTTCTTCTTAACATCAAAACCCCCCATCCACCCCGAATGGACAAAATCCACACAATCCTCCTTCCCATCCTTAAAGATTTAAAATCTGAAGGGCCCCTCATGATTGAGTCTGCCGCCATCATGAGAAAAATTAATTAGGAGCAGAGCGTGATCGAATGTAGTAGAGGGGAGGTGAGAAACATGGGGGGAGTAAAAAGGCTAACCTAATACATCGAACCCAAATACCCATCAAATCATTCTTCAATAATACCCCCTTCAAAATTCCCACGAAACCAAGTAAAGGGGTTTCTAGAGTACCCTAGATCCATAAGATTTGCATTCTAGATAGCCTGCAGAAAATCCGACATCACCAAAGTCAGTCTAAAAGTACCCCCTCTTTTCACATATCTAAACATTATTTCATTAAAATCCCCACTAATGAGAAGGGGTCTAGGAAATCTTTCACACACATAGTGGAGAATCCCCCAAGATCTTCTTTTATCACTATGAGCATGCCAACCATAGAATCCCATGAATACCCATGAAGGGGTATCCTGTGAATGGATAACTGATGTAATGTGATTTGATAAAAAATTTAGAACTCTTACATCTATCTCCTTCTTCCAGAGAAGGCACATGCCCCCCTAAATGGCCTTAATGGGTAACTAGGAGGTACCCCTAAAATCTAGCTTTAGTTTCTATGTTACATATTTCCTTTCATTCTAAGACTGTTTCAAATAAGAAAACTATGTTAGGGTGACTTTTAGCACTCCTATACAGAAGAATATGAACTATGCATGGGTTTCCAAGCCCACAACAGTTCCAACTTAATATTTTCATTATATCAGGTGGGGATGGTTCAATCTAGCCTTTGACTTTGAAAATTCAATAAGAGAATCATCACCCACCACTTTCCATCTTTTAGGAAGATGTTCCACCTAAAATGAGGCATCAATGTGATATTTGGAGCTGCATGGGTTAAGAGTAGGAGTGTCAGGACTGGGGTCCCCTTTGATTATCCTCTTCTATGTTCAATGTTTTTTATGGTCTCACATCATCATACCATGAAATTAGTTTCCTTCCTCGACTAACGGTTAAGGAAGGTTTTCACTTAAAGGGAGGACTAGGTCCAGGGGTTCGGAAGAGATTCATTTTAGGCTGGAGGGTGGCTTGGAATTCCCCTTCGAGGCTGGATGAGAACAAGCATGCACAATTATAATCCCCATAATAAATTTATCCAAATCAATAAAAATATTCCAAAAGTCACAAGGGGAAACTTGGTGGGATGGTTTCTTCATTTCCTTTGGTCACTTAGGAGCACAATGATCAGTAAGGAATCATACCCTCCCCAATAAGATAGTCCTGTTAAGATTGGTGGGAACTTATGTTCTTAGAGACTTGGAGAGTTTTTCCATATTCCTATGACTTTATGAATCTGGTAAAAAAGATATTCTAGAGTTATTTTTATGGATCCAAGGGACACATTTCATGAAAAAATTACCCTCACCATCCACTACATTTGAGACACAATCCTTTTCTGAGTTCCCAATGTATCCATAGAAGAAATAGAAAATATGATTTTTTCATACTCAAAACTGATCCTGATCTTTGAGTATTACATGGATAGGAATGTACCCCTTAAAATTTGGCAAGTAACATCAACCTAGATCTTGATCTGTATAAAGGGTCTTCATAGAATTGGGTCAAACTGATCCTATTCCATAAAATCACCAATGCGGTCTCCAATCTCCTTCATAATGTGTTCCGACCTACCCCAAAAGGGATAACCATAAAGAACACCTAGAAGGGAGATTTGGAAAAGGTAACATTCATTGCACCTTCTTTGTTTTTTAGGTCCTCCATAAGGATAAAATGATTATGAAAAGACTAAGGTCTTCTACGGAGAACTCTAAGTTTATATTGCTCTTTAAAAAAATAAAAAAATAGATGTTTGGATTTGATTTCAAAAATGGATACTTTATCCTCTAGGAACCAGATGGATTGAATCATGTTTTTCAATGTAGGAAGATTGAAGGGCCGAATTGTAATAAATTTTCCCATGATTAGAAGGGTCATGTGACAAACCAAAAATGAATCTTCATCCTTCGTCACCATGACAAGAATTTATTCCTTTTTCCTGAGTGAGAAGCACCACCATTTGTTTACCAGATTTTTCTCTGATGCACTACTCATTGGGTTGAGAGATAGCCTCTTTCAGATAGTTCAATAGAAGGATCACCCAAAAGTAGGAACACAGTCATAGAACGACCAAACCTAGGAGGAACCTAGGAAACCCAAACCCTAGGAAAACCTACGAAGGCATTCTCACCTATAGGAGAGATATTAACCATAATATATAAATATATTAATGTATGTCTTGGGGATAAATCCAATCTCCGCTTAAAAAGGACAATAATACCATCTTAAATGAAGCTAAAATCTCATCGAATATTAAAAAATTAGGTCATCCCGACTAAAAAACTATGTTTTGGAGAACTTTCAGGACTTTTTTGAGCTTAAAGAATAATGATCAAGGTACTTATAAACTATTAAGATGTAGAGATATTTGTAGACTTCAATTTGATATATTGTAGATCCCAAAAAAACACCCAGATCAAATGTTATGGCGGTTTGAAGTTCAAGTCATGTTTTAAAATTATCTTAGATTATTCATTAATTTATTGAATTTTTATAACATATAATTGTAATTTAATGAATATTACTCAATAATAATTAGAAAATTATTAATTAATATTTTTTAAATTATTTTATAAGAAAATTTTCACTAAATATCTTATATATTAAGTGTAAATGCATATTTAGTCTTATATAAAACTATTTAAGAAAATATATTATATTTATATCAATATAAATATATAAACATATAAATATATTACTTCTATAGATATATAATTTTTTGTATGAAATATACCTTTTATTGGTGCTAAAAAAGTGCTAATAAAGCATGGCATTTATTAGTGCTAAAACAAAAGCACTAATAAAGGTGGCCTTTATCAACATTTTTTAGAAATGATAAAAAGTACTTATTATCAACACTTTTTTAACAATAATAAAATTATCCTTCATCAGTTCTATTTTAGCATTGATAAAAGTCACATTTATTAGTGCTAACATTTTTTTTGATAAATAGTATTTTTATCACTGATATAAAGAAATGCCGATAAAATGTAACTTTTATCATCATTCTAGCACTAATAAAAGTACCATTTATCATCACTTTTTACTAGTACTGATAACAAAACCCTCTTTATTAGTTCTTTTAGCTAGTGCTGATAAAGGGCATCACTTAATATTTTTTAATCTATAGTAGTGAATATATAAAATAATATAGTAATAATATATATTAGAATATATATATATATGAATATATATGAATATATTTAGAATACATATCAGAATATATATTCAAAATATATATTAGAATGTATCAAAATATATTTCAGAATATAAATTAGAATACATATATTCTGAATATATTTTAGAATATATATATTTAGAATATGTATTATAATATATCAGAATATATGTATTCAAAATATATATTTATTTAGAATATATATATATACACAAATAATAACAGAATATATGTTCAGAATATTTTTATATTCTATACATATTTATTCCATATATATATATATATATATATATCAGAATATAGAACATGTGTGTGTGTCAGAATATATATATGTAGAACATATATCCATTGAACATATATCTATAATCAATACATAAAATTTTAAAATAAATTTAATTTGATCTTATAATTATTGTAATAGTAAAACAAAGGCCATAAATAAATGGATAAAGTACTAAGAAAGATTGAGGGTGAACTGAAACTACAAGAAAAAAGGTATTAGAGACAGGGAAGATCCCTGTCACAAATAGTCCTGAAGAAAGATGTATTTGTGAAAAATTAATTTTCCATCACAAATACCAATTATTTACAATGAAAAATAAGGTTCGTCATAAATACATTTGGCACAACAGCATGGAGGGGTAGAAAAGCAGGATGTACCTTGTTGGAAAGACCCTAAATCTTCAAAAAAGCTCCGAGATGAAATCTTATATAATTTTTTTTGAAAAGGGGAGATCTCAAAGACCAATTACCTTTCCATTAAGGAGGATATATTCAATGAAATATTGAAGAGGAAGTTTCAAAAAACTCCTTAATTCATCTTTGATGTTTTTTTGGCCACTGATTTGCAGACTTTGGTATTTTTTGATTGCTATAGATGCTTTTGTTTTCAACAGTGCTTGCTGACTTTGAATGTATTAATGATTGGGATTTCATGATCATTTGATGGTTTTTGAATCTGTTTCAAATTTTTCTTTCATGTCAATATTTGAGAATCTTAGAGCTGCTATACTTATGTTTGCATCATGGGTTTGATGATCTGTTATTCCGCACTCTGGAGGTTTCTGATGTCTTCAACCACAAGGTCTGAACTTTCTAGAACTCCATCTTGTTCTTGCCTGGATGCTGGTTGATTTTGAAGATTTTTTCTACCTGCTTAAAGTGCTGGATTTAAGTATTCTGATTCTTTAGTTTGGCCAGTATGTCTTTTGTCTGTTTGATGGCTGTGGCAAGGAAGATATGAAAGAAGAATGGCTTCATTCTAGCTCGGATCAGGATTTTTTTGATCTGGACTGGACTGCATACTGGAGGACTCAGGCTTTTGCCTGCTTTAATTGTTGGATCTGCTGTGTTAATGTCTGATTTGATCACTTAGTAGGGGAAAAAAATCTATTTTGACCTTCTGTATTATTTTTAACCCACTACCTTTTTATTTTTTCTTCTGATCCTCATGGTTTCTTGAAGTTCATGCTGACTGCAGGGGAGAAGGCTTAGGCTGTTCTAATTTTTCCAATAGGATAGCCCTCTGAATTTCTGGATGGACTACATATTTGAAGATCCATCTTTGAAAGATACAATTGACTGGTGATTCTTCTGGGCTGTCTTCAAGAATAGGTTTTTTTGAGTAAGTTTTTTTGTAACCCCTTTAAAACCCTACTGGTGTAAATTCTTTACACCTCGAGGCTGTACTGTTCTTCATTTTTTACTTTAATAAATTCCATAGGTGACATGAATTGAGAAACTAATTCGTGTCACCAATTTTCTTAAAAAAAATAGCTGCGTGCCATCTCATGAGAAACTTAGTTGCAATGGCTAATAGTAGAAAATCTTTATATCTATCACTATTATCCACCCCACATAAACATTTTATTATGGGTAATAATGTCCATTCCAAAAAATGTTGATGAAAATTATCTTTCAGAATGAAATAAATTCCATTGATAATAACCCTTCGCAATTAATAATAAATTAAAAACCAACAACCTTCCATCTCCCCCTCCCCACTTCTCCTATTCCCCTTTGCATAGTACACTGCGGACAGCTGAATCCCCTTCGAAATCCTCAATTTCACTTAGTTTTTTACAGATCTGAGTTCAAATCATCTTGGTACGAACTCCTCTTATATCCAATATCATTCTTTTTGTAATGCTTTCATTTTATCTTACATGAATTAGTTTGGGTAAACCCTAGGTTAAGAAATTTACTTTTTTTTATACTTTATTTGGTATTTAGGGTTAATGTAAATTTATTATTTTCTATTTGGGTGTCCATCGGGCCCACACGAGTTATTCTAGTTGATTTTAGGAATTTTGATTATTTTTTAATCATTATATTTAATAGATTTTAGTGTTTGAAATTTTAGGTTAATACAAGTATATTATTTTATTTTATTATTTGAAATATGTTTATTATATAAACTATTTAGGGATATCTGATGTTGACAGAGTTTATATAAATCTATTTAATTGGTCAATTGTATTTCATACATATGGTGATGTGATTTTTGATGAATTATGATATACTTTAATTATAGAAGTGATGTTAAACCATGTTTGATTATTATATTATGATTGATTTTCATTATTTTAAATTCATGTGAATATAGTTTGGTAAACATTTGGATATATGTGTATATATATATATTAACATGTGAATATATATATATATATATAAACATTAAAAAAACATGTAATATTTTCAACACATATGTATGTATGTATGTATGTGTGTATGTTTTTATTTATGTATATATAGATTTGATATGTATATTTTTTTAATAAAAGTGTGAGAATATATTTGATTTTTTATATTAATTAAGAAATCATGTAATATATATAAATTACCATGTGAATATACATATATCAATGTTACAAAAAACGTGTAAGGTTTTTAATATATAAATTTATATAAAATAACGTGTAAGGTTTTCAATATATATATATATATATATGTATATTAACATGTGAAGATACACATAATTTTTTTTTTAAAAAACGTGTAAGGTTTTTGATATAGATACATATATATATTTTTATATATGTATGAATGTATATTAACATGTGGATATACATATATACATGATTTAAAAAAATGTATAAGGTTTTTGTTATATATATATTTAAAAAAACATGTAAAAATAAATTTAATTAAGAAATTTTGAAATATACATATATATACATGAACATGTGAATGTACATATATAAATGTTTAAAAAACATTTAAGGTTTTTTGATATATATATGTATGTATGTATGTCTGTTTATAGAGTTGATATATATATTTGTTTAAAAAACACGTAAAAATAAATTTGCTGTAAATAAATTTTATTAAGAAATTATTTAATATATATATATATAACTTATGAAATAAATAGGAAATGTGTGTTTTATAAAAATGATGAGAAAATAAATTTAAATAAATTTTTTAACAAAACATTATAATATTTTTTTATAAAAAATGTTATAAAAATTATTTTAATGAAAAAAATAACAATTAAAAATAGGAAATATTTATTAAAAACTTATCTAATAATAATTTGTCAAAATTTTGTAATGCCTTGCAACAAATATAAAAATACTAATAATTATTAAAAAATCACAAAAAATGGTAATTATTAAAAATGTAATAATAATTTAAATAATTAGTAACAATAATTAAATATTTTATAATAATTAATAATCAATTAGTCAATATTATTAATAAATAGTAAATATTAGTGTTAATTAAAAAATATTAAAAAATATTTTTAAATTTGAGGAAATTATAATATTTTGTAATAAACTGTAAGAGAAAAAAAATATTAAATACTAGTAATTATTAAAAATAAGCAATATTTATTAAAAATATAATTATAATTAATAAATAATTTTATCAATTAGTAAAAATTAAAAAATATTTTTAATAATTACTATTTTTTTCATACCATGTAAAAAATATAAAAATAATAACTATTATAAATTCACAACAATTCATATAAATATAGTATTAATTAAAATAATTTGTATTAATCATTAATAATTAATAAATAATTATTCAATATTAGCAATAATTATTAAATGTTAGTATTAATTGCTAAGTAATATTAATAATTTGTAAATATTAGTAAATTATGATAATTTGTAATAAATTGTATAAATAATATTAATGAAATACCAATTAGACATAACTAAAATATGGTAATAATTTGTAATAGTCACAATGAGTAATAATTATTCTTTTTTTTTTGTTTTTATAGATAATTATAGACTTAGAAAGTAGACATCTATTTATACTATGTGATCATGATTGGATAAATCCTAAAAAAACCCAATGGATATGGTATAAATCTTTTCTATATTGAGGGTGTTGAAACATTTATATCATTTGAATCATCAAATTCAGAATTTTTTTCTAAAGAACAGTTACATTTCCATGTAAGAAATGTGATCTTAGGAGATTCAAAACATTTGAAAATATTTGAATTCATCTACTATGTTTTGGTTTTCAAAAAGATTATATTTTTTTAGTATCAACATGGTGAAAAGGATTCAGTAGACAATAAAAATTTTTTGGTTCTAGATCCATCGTTTCAGAATTTAGTTTATGAGGATCTTGGACCATTTATGTAGGAAAAAAAAACTTAGACTGGTTTTCCAAATCATGAATTCCAAAACTTCTTAATTTTAAAATTTGTTGAAATCTGCTGAGGAGACCTTATATCCAAGATGTCAGATGAGAAATCTTAAAGATGTTACAAAATTTATGGCCATTAAATTAGATTTTGGAATGTAAAATAGTCTTAGATAAAATATTATCTTTGGTTAAATCATTTTTACCTAACAAAAATACATTACCAATAATTTTCTATGAAATTAAGAGGCTAGTCCAAAAATTTGGTCTTAGTTATCAGAAGATCAATGCATGTTCAAATGATTAAATCTTATTTTATAGTGATTATGAACCATTAGTTAATTTTCCAACATACATAAAATCAAGTTATAAATAGCCATAATAAAGAAAGTCCATATTTCTTACGAAAGTAGTTGAGTTATTTTCTAATTACACCTCATTTACAGCGTTTATTTATGTCTCGCAACATAGCTGCATTGATGACATAGAATAAATCAAATATTTACGGCAGTAAAAGATTAAATCATCCATGTGATAAAAATTCATGGGAAAAAATTGATCGGATGCATCCTTATTTTTCTTCAAAACCTCACAACATACGATTGAGTCTTTTTGCTGATGGTTTTGTCCATTTGGTGCTTACGGTAGTCACTGTTCTTATTGTCCTATTTTCATTACTTGATATAACTTACCTCCTTTGATGTTGATGAAGGAACCATATATATTTGGTACTATTAATTCCAGGACATCTGAAGAAGAGTATTTATGTTTATTTGAAGCCATTAATTGATTATTTAATTTCATTATGGAACAATAGTGCAACTACATTTGATATAATTGTAGATCAGAATTTTACACTGAAGGTTATATTAAAGTGGATGATCAGCGAATTTCAGACATATGGTATGTTATCGGGATAGATTACACATAGTATAAAATCATTTCCATACTATATGGCTGAGACCATAACATTTATGCTTGGTAATGGGAGAAATACTAGTTATTTTGACTGTCATCAGAGAATTCTTCCTAAGGATCACCCTTTTCAAATGAAAAAAAAATTATTTTACAAAAGATAGAATTATAAGAGAAAAACCTCCAATAGAAATTTCAAGTATTCAGGTAAAATATATCATCTTTTCATTACCTTCAGTTACTTTTATAATGACCATAAATGAAAAAAAAATAAATGGTTTTGGGAGAGATCATAATTGGATAAAGAGGAGTATCTTTTGAGACCTTTCACATTAGTTTGATTTGTTGGTTCATCACATGTTAGATGTAATGAATTTTGAGAAGATTTTTTTGATTACATATTTTATACCATGTTGGACACACCCAGTAAAACCAAAGATAATGTGAAGTCATTGTGAGATCTTTCCCAAATTTATAGACGTCTTAAAATTGAATTATTTGAAGATGAAAGATCACACAATTTAATGAATCCAAAATCAGGTTATGCACTTTCTGAAGAAATTTGTTTATTAATTTATCAATGGATTTTATATTTGTGGTTTCTATATGGTTATACTTATAATTTGTCTCATTGTGTTAGAAATGAGCATATTATAAGGTTAAAAATTCATGACTGCTATGTTATAATGGAAATATTACAAAATTTTGGTCTTATAGGGATATTGAATTCTTTAATCCATGATGTTCTGACCAAAATATCATATTTATTTCAATATATTTATGTAGAAACATCATATTACAATAAATTTAGAATTCTACAAAATGATGTTGTTTTAATTTTATGTAAATTGGATAAAATATTCCCGCCAGGATTCTTTGAGTAAATGAAACATTTAATATTTAATTTTATATATGAAGCTAAATATGGGGGGCCAGTACAATTCCAACAGATTTACCCATTTGATAGATGTAGGAAATAATCAAAGAAGAAAATACGTAAAAAAGTATCTATTTATGGGTTAATTTCAGAAGCGTACTTTTAGGAGGAAATTTAAAATTATTTCTCTTATTATTTTTAATCAGAATATTCTTCAAAACATAACTAGATGGGCTACAATGAGAAAAATGTTAATAATGACACTAACCATCAGTTCTTAATTTTTAATCATCCTGAGCTTAGTTTTGGTGGTTATTGTGAATGATGGATTTCAGATGAAGAATGATATTGATCCCATACAAATGTTTTTTATATTAATAATAAATGACATGATTTTTGAAGTAAGTACTACTTTAAAAGAAATTATTATAGATACTTTTATTTACATTATTTTTTTAGACTATATGATGACCATATCAAAAAACAATTTATACAAATTACATATGCTTCTCTTGAAGAGCATCATCAGTAGAATTTTTAAAATTGGTTTCAAATATTGGTAAGTTAAGTTTTTCTTTTAATGAAAAATTAAATCAATTTTGCAGTGATATTTATTAGTAATAATTTTTATTGTTTTCATGCAACACTACATGAAAATAAAATTTATATTCGATTATGTGTGCTAAAAAACCCTCCATCAAAATTGGTAAAATATTATAATGGGCACATGGTTAATGGATTTCGATTCCATACACGCATATATGGTGAATCAAAGAAATCAATGAATAATAGTGTTTTTTTGAAAAGATATCATCACAAGGAAAGTGAAGTTAACTTTTATGGTATACTAGATGAAATAATTATATTATGTTATCTGAGACTAAATTATGTAACAATGTTTAAATTCCATTGGTTTGATACTGATCGAGGGTTGTGAGTTCATCCCCGACATAGAGTCATTAACATTAAATACAACAACTTTATTTCATCAAATAAACCATTTTTATTGACACATAAATCATGTCAAGTTTATTATGAAAATTACTGTGATGTTTCTATATATCTGAATAATTGGTGGTGTGTAATAAAAATTAAATCTCATGATAATCTGTTTACTAAAAATGAAAATGGTACTGTAAAAGTGAAACATATTGAAAATTTTCAAGAAACATCCCCAAATATAACTCTTACCCGATGAGATATAAATATTGATGATGAAACCCCCTAGTTAAGGGATAATAAAATTGATACTGTTGATGGAGTAATATGAGATATTGAAACTAAAAGTTTTATGAAAGTTGAGATGATGAAGATGAAGATAAAGACATTTTCCTTGATGAGGATGAGGAAAAATATGATGATTGATGAATTATATTAAGGTATTTATTAGTTTTTATATTGGATATTTGTATTAACAATTATTTATTGGTAAGATTGTTTGGTTTAGATAGTTGGACCCGATGATCTATTCTATTCCTTCACTGATGCCATTGATTATTATTTTTTTATATTTTATATTCTAATTAACAATTATTGATAGATAAGAATATTATATTATGAATGGTATTTATTAGTTTTTTATATTTGATATCTATATTAAAAAATATTTATAGGTTAAATTATTATATTCTTGTATTTATTTACAAGTAATTATTATATTCTAGTATTTATTATGTTTTTATATTTAATATGTATATTAACAACTATTTACACGTAAAATTATTATATCCTAATATTTATTAGTTTTTTATATTTGATATCTCTATTAACAATTTCTTACAGGTAAGATAATTTGTTTTTGATGTCTAGTGACGCTCCTAATGATCTATTTTGTTCTCTCATTGATGTCAAGATTTATGTTGATGAGTTTGATTCATCTGATCTATAAGATCCCATGCCAATGAGGAGGGGGTGTGGTCTTTCTCGGTTGATGATTTTGAACCCTATTCCATAGAGATGCACATATCTTGATTTTGATCCTCATTTACAGAGGTATGTTTAGATATTTAAGATATCTATTTTATATTAAGTTTTTTTTATTAATTTTGGTAATTATATTATGATTATTTGTTTTTATTTGCACAATTATTTACATTTAGCTATTGGGAAGGTTGGTACGATTTTAGGAAATTATTTTTTTGAGCCATGGGTGTCATGGGATCAGGTTCCCATTTCTGTTCGTTAGTATATGTTTAACCACTGAATTTTACGTTATTAAATAATATATATATATATATATTTAAATTCATTTAATTACTAACATATTGTTTTTAATTGTATTTTAGAATTTATGGTCTTCGATTGTTTATGGCCTAAAAGCTCATATCCGGGAGGCATGAGAGATTTGTAAACATGAATGTTTTCATTAGTTTTTCCACAACCTCAGAAAATTATCTTTGGATAGAGCATCTACTACCATTTTCAACCAGTCTTGCATATCCTATCAAGTTTACTGTATATCGGCTTAGGTATGTGATGGATTGTGCTCCTACTAGCTAGGAGATACTTTTAGGAGGATGTCATCATATGGAAGTCAGATATGGGGGAGGTAGGAGGTCACCCATAGGGATGGAAGTCATAAATTTGGTATACATCAATGAAAAATGGTAAATAATATTATTTATTAATGTATATATACTTTATATGTAAAATTTTTGTTATATTATATAGGTTGATACTGACCCCTATATTATAAATTTTAAAGTTTATCATAAGATGTACACTGATCTCTGTACAAGACAAGTTTTAGGTGACTGCCAACGCTATATTTTGGTTAATATTTTTTTTTAAATTTTTACTAATATCAATTTTATTTTTATTCTAACTTATAATTATATTTGAAGGAAATGTATGAGGATTTGACTTATAATTCACAAGAGAGTAAAATAGAGAGTGAATCATATGTCACTGGTGAGTTAGGTTTCAATGAGGGGGTTTGGATACATGTTACTTTTCATAGTGTCAAGAAAGTCTCAGTGATCGGTATTGGTTCACAATTGACACCTATGAGTTATTATGGTACTTTTGTGATGTCATCGATTGGCTCAAAGGGAGCCCATGGAGAGTTATCATCATCATCCACTATAAAGTATGAGGAAATGTTGAGAGTGTGGGATGAGATGATAAAATATATGTAGAGATAGATGGAGGAGGAGCGTGAGAAGCAACATTAGAGATATGGGAAAATGTTGGAGTATATGTGATGCCTTGCACGTGGTGTAGGTATGGAGTTTTCTCTCCATGTCCTTTAAGTGATCCTCCTCCATATGATACGAGTTTATATTCCTTGATTTTTATGAATGTTTTGTATTTTGGGGTGATAGACATATTATGTGTGAAATGAAATATTAATGTTATGTTTATTTTTATTATTTTTAATTATTTTTCATTATATATTTATATTTAATTTTTTTATTTATTTTTTTTTGAAAATATTAGTAATTGCGATGGATCTGTATATCTTTCACAATTGGTTTTATAAGAAAAATGGTGGATTTATTATGAAAGACGAAGCTACCATCACAAATAATTTTATTTATGATTGAACCATTGCAATTGATTATTTAACAAACTTGTCGGTATTATTTGTGATAGATGAATTCAAAATTTCAAATACTAATTTTTTAGGATGGGACATTGTGAAAAATGTAATTGAAATTATGTTTTCTATGATGGCTCATTAACGATGCACTGCCATCACAAATGTATTTTTGTGATGGTAGTCCTTCGCTAATGATCTATCACAGAAACATAAAAATCTAGTAGTGTGTTGATATAGGTACCTTTTAATTGCAACCTTTTTATTTTATAGCACCATAAGGTAGGTTTTGATTCAAAAGGATTATTTGAAAACTTTTTAACCTTACGTTTGAAAATCAAAAACCACTTCCTTAAAAGTTTAAAAATTTCTAACATTCATACTTCCTAAGTTTGTTAAGATATTTTTTGTAGGAAAGATAACCATTTTACCAGATAGATAATATCCTTTCCAACATACAAAACTTGCTTAAATTTTTTCATAAGGAGGGTATCAGATGGAACTTCTTTACCGGAAAGACATGTACTTTGTGCTGGAATGGTGTAACCTGATTTTTTAGATGAAGTTGAGACGAATGCTTATGGCCCAAACTACCCACAAGATTACAACACTCATGGTTCGAAATCCGTGATGAGGTTTCTAGGGGTTGTAGGGGGTAGTGAGTCCATTCTCAGGGGTCTGAGGGTCAAAGGTCCCTGACCCAAATTTTGGGGAACTATAGCAGTGCTGACTCACTGTAGTAGAGCTGACCGACTACATTGATAGGTCACTATAGCTTTGAAGACTTTCTATTATAGAATGCGATTGGACACTGTAGCAGTGTGGACTTCGATATGAAACTATAAAAAGTTGTGACTGGAAACACCAATAGGCCACTGTAGTTCTATAGACTTCGTGCCACTAAAACTATAACAGCTTGGACTTAGGTGGCTGCGAAACTATAACATAGTGGACTTACTATGCGATTGGTGGAATAGTTTCATCATATTCTTTATGAGTATATTTGAGCTATGGTTCTTTTTTGTGTCTGAAACTCTTATATTTTCTTATAATTATTTTCTTAATCATAGTTAATTTTCTACCTCTCCATAGACATAGGGATTATTTCCCAAACCACATAAATCACCTTGTGATGCGATTATCTTATCATTCTTTTGTTCTTTATTTTCTTCATCTATAAAACATTCTATCTCTGCAAATCCCAATATTTAAAAAACACTTTATACATCAGACGGATATACATAAGGTTCACTAGACAAAGGTTTATAAATTCAAGTTGATAAATTATAACAAAGTCCAACTAGATGAAGTTTTACCAACTCTACCTAACATATTTTATTGGACATAGTCAGACATGACTACCATAAAAACTTTTATAAAACCCACTAGATGGAAGAACTATATACATTCCACTATTTGAAGAATTTATATTCTACCAGATTAAAACTTCAAGAAATTTAATTGTACTATATCACAACGACTATCATACATAGAGGCTGTGATGAACTTTCTAAGTGAAGAAGAAGTTTGTCTGATGTCGTTGCAACCACCACCAAGATATATAGAATATAACATATTGGTCAGAGTGAGTAACTCAAGAGGGGGGGGGGGTGAATTGAGTTCCCAATAAAATTTTATTAAAAACTAGATCAATTAAAATCCCATAATTCAATTAAAAGTTCATAGTCAATCAAAAAAACAAATTGATATAAGTTCTGATATTTTAAAAAATTCTTCAAAGATTTATTATTTCTTAGTTAAAATAATATGAGAACTATTATAAAATTTGAAATCAATTTACTTACTAAAATAATGATATATACACTAGTTATGATTAACTATCAATGTAGTGGTTTTGTTTATAGTTTGAAACAAACTCAGTTTGAAGCTTAGAATTGAAACAAAACAAAAATACACAGCGGAATTAAAAAAGAGCTTCAGTATTAAGATTATACTTAATCCTCCACACTTAGAAATCCCTCACTAAAATTTGAATTATATAAATATAATATTGTTTCACAACCTGGATTAGGTATAATGAAAATAACTACAAGCTATCTAGGCCATATAGAGACCTCTTACACAATATCCGTGGGAATAAAATAAATACAGGACTCACAAGTACCTCTTCCAAAACACCATGGGTAAAAAAATGTAAAGATTCTGAAAAAGATATATTATATCTTCTAGTTAATGTATAAGAGACAATTCATGTTTATAAATAGGACAAAAAAACACACTACTCTAAATAAAATGCAACAAATAGAAAGAGCGAGCATAAAGATTTTGAAAAGATAGAGTTTCTTGGTCTGATGTGATCTTAAATCTTGATTCTCCCCAGATATAGCTTGGAGAGTATATCAAGTCATTTATTTTAAAAAATATAGTAAAATAGATCATCATAATATATCTTTGTTATGACTGTTTGAAGGGAATCATATATTAGATATGCTCCACCTCTTCCAAAGTTGGTTATAGGTAGGAATGCTTCATAAAATCTCTCCAGTAAATTTCACAATTGATAATGTTTTAAAAATCGTATAGTATGCATGAATCTCACACATGAGGTTTACTTCTTTGAATATATAACACTATAGGATGGAGATACCGTTCGAGGAACAATCATCTGGGTATTATGCATCCTCATACTAAGTTCTAACACCATTTAATATTCCTTATAATAGTTTAAGATTAACCATTAAAATAATCCCCGACATTAAATTAAATAATATAACCGTTAGAAGTATTTAATTCAAATATCCCAGAATAGTGATGGTGTCTCATTCTGATGGTGACTCATATCTGGTGGTGAGTCAGGCAAAAAGTGAGTTAGGCTGGTGGTAGGTTATCTGATGGCAGTTGTGGTCTGGTGGTGACACATGTTCAGCAGTGACTCATCTCAACGGTGAATTATCTCAATAGTGACTTATCTCAATAATGAATCCTCTCAATGGTGAATCATCTGACAGTAGGCCATCCATAGTAGTGACTCCTTTCTGGTGGTAGGTAAAGTCTAGTGGTGACTCAATCTTGACAGTGACTCTTTTCCAGTGGTGAGAAATTCCTGGTAGTGACTCATTGTCAATGGTGAGTCTTTTTTGGTGATGAATCATCTTCAACGATGAGTCAAATTCAACGGTGACTCAATTATGGTGACAAGTCTATTCAATACTTAGCCAAAATTTTCACCAAACTATATTATATTATAAAATGCAATCATAAAACATAAAACTCATTAAAAACATAATTAATATGATTTTGTGATCATTAAAACAAGTATTCTAACAATCTCCCCATTTTTTATGATCTTAAATTGCTGAATTTTATAATCCACGTATAGAATAAAATTTGGATTAAAATAGAATAGCTTATTTTTTTTAAAACAAAATGGTATCAAAGATATGAAGTAACAAACAATATCAATGGTATGGAAAATTTATGGTATGAGAGAATAAAGTAAATACCCATAATTAATAAAGATGATATTGAAGGTATAAATTAAATACATATGATATTAGTGGTATGGTATCAAGAAATAATATTAATGATGAAATCAAAGGATAACATCACTGTAAAAACTAACATCACTATAAAAATAGTAAATAAATTCCATATGCATTCTCCCACTTTTGGGATTATCAAAAAGTGAAAAAATAGTAAATTCAAAGAGAAGAAAGATAAATGATAAGAGAAATTATATTAAGGAAAAAAGGAATTGAATTACATTTAGAAATAGATACAAAAAAATTCTCAAGGAAGCCCCTATCAAAGACTAAAGTCTAATCTCAATACTTCTCAGCCTGGGTTCTAGGAACAACTGGTTATTTTCCATTGTAACAGGTAGAGGGAACATTGATAGAGGTTGAGGTAGCTGTAGTTGAAGTTGTAGAGATAACAGGTAAAGAATAATGCTCTCAGATAATAATTGGTCAAAGATTCTCGAAAACTCCTCCGGGAGTCATGATGAAAGGTTGAAATCGAGTAGGTATAAGTGCATTTGGGTCTCATGCAACAAAAGCTCGAAAAAACTCTGGGTTAATAGCTGGAGGAGTGATATGAGAAGTTACTGGAATGACCTCCTAAGCCACTACTGGGGTGCCAGATACATGGAGAAAATGCCTCATCAGATTGATGAAATACATGATGATATTCCATCCCACTCCATGGAACTGAAAAGTCCTTTTTCCCCCATAAAAAACTTACGAATAAAGGTCATCAATTTTATCTAATTAACCTACTCCTTGAAGGCTTTAGTAGTTAGAGGCATCTTGATGTTCTTAGTAAGAAACTTAAAGTGCATGTTGAGCTCATACTTAGTGTAAATCCTTGAAAGGTAATAATTTATTTCCATCATAATAGTGTCTCTATTAACTCTTACTTCATTAAGGCATTCCCTGAACATCTTATAAACATGGTCACTATTATGCCTAATCTGCCTCAAACTCTCCAGAAAGATATCATGGACATATCCTAAAACAACTCGAAGCTCTTCCCTAACCGCTGATCAAATTAGATTAACATCCAAAGAAGGAGTGGGAGGTGAAGCATTGGAGGTAAAAGTCACAAAATTAAATGACTCCATACTCTCTAGAAAGTCATCTATATGGGCATAAAAAGGACATTTTTATCCCCTCTACCACTGATCTCAAAGACTCCATCTCACTGGAAAATCTTCTGTTTTTTATCTGCACTTCTTGAATATGATGCATCATCTGAGGTTGTATGTGGTTTATCAAAATATTAAAAAAATACATTTCATCTATCTCACTAAGATTTGTGATATGAGGTTCCTAATTACTCAACATCATACCACAATAAAACATGAGCCTTTCCTTGAAAAGCTCTAGGTCACCTCTAGAAACAACATCAATAGGTACTGGGGAAACAGTTGGAAAAGGTTCATACACTCTCCTAGAAGAACTCTATATTGGATTTGGTCTAGAAATAACATATGAAAAAATTATCTATAACTCCCCAAAATTATCAATCCATTCTACCAAGGATACCTTAGATCTATCTCCATTAAAACCGGGACAACAAATCCACCATTCTTTGGTGAAATAATCTCATCATCAGAGTCTGTGTTGTCTAATCCGAGTCTCCCATAACATGGATATCTATCCCATTATTCAAGATCTAAAACAACTAATCAGGAAAAAGATATAACAGAAGGCTAAAAAACTATTTTCTCATCAACTTAAGGCTCAAAATGGTCTCCATCAACAGGATTAATAGGGCTACTAACATGGATCGATTATTCCTCCCTCTCAACATATAATCCTAACTCATCTCTAGCAGCTCTATCAATATCTAAAACTAAGCTCGATCTCTCCTTATACCTAGAAGAAACACACAAGGCTGAATAAGATACAAGTGCTTGGGGTATATCATGATCATCATACCTATCATGATCAAAACCATATCTATCTTCACCACCATATCCATATTACTTATATTTTCCTTCTTCTTTATTACCATCTCTTCCTGTTCCATTATCTTATTCTTCTTCAAAATTTTCTTCTTTATCTTCATCTTCATCTCCATTCTCATTATATTCTTTATCACTTCTATTTTCATCTCCATTTTCATCACCATAAAGAGCTATAATATCCTCAGAAGATCTAGAAGAACTTTTATAATGTTCTTCTTTAAAAACCTCATTTTCTTCTTCTTTACTTCCTTCACTCAAAAGAGTCTCTATAATAGGGAGAGATCCAAGAGGACTGTCTGGACCAAAAGTGATAGCAGGAGGGCTCTTAGGAAAGTCAGGATCACTACCCACATTAACTAAAAATTATTCCTCATTACCTAAAGAATCAGCCTTCACTTATTCCTATTCCTCATCTGAGTACACAACCACCTCATCTGGATCCATGTTAGGATCTAAAAGATTCTTTGGAATTGTAGGGATATTAATTGGATTTAAATCCTCATAAATCTTGTCAACATCATCAACCCATTACCTATTCAAAGGGTTCCAATTAATCTTAATTCTTTAGAGAATTACCCTGGTCAAACAAAAGCCTCCACAATTCACCTCCGACTCTTTATCCTTGGCAACTAAACCCTTGGCTTCCAACATGGCTGGAATGAACTTAGGGTAAATTAGGGAATTTAACATGGAATATGTCTTATGCATCTCCATAAAATAAGCGATAAAATACCAACACAATTTGATTTTATCTCCCCTTTTCATAATATATAGAATATATACATCATCATATATAATTGTACTAAAATAACCTTTTATTGGGCATAACATATGCTGAATAAACTTGTACAACAAATGAAAATCACCATCAAGCTCAGTTGCTGCTGGTTTTCTTAAGGTCCCATCTCCAGTCACCATGCTACATGGACATTAGTTTTTCTAGACACATGACTGGCAATACGATTTTTTATAGAATATTATCAATATGAAAGGTGGAAAATTCACTTTTAGAGATAATTAAAAAGATATATTCTTTTAAAATTCACTATAACATAAGAGAAACTTGATGATATTTTTAAAAAACCACTCAATTTCAATAGATTTGAATATATTAAAAAAATATTGGAATGGTCAATATAAAATAATCATTTATTTAATTTTTTTACCTATATAATTATAGTAAAAAAATATTTAAAAAATGGGGATAAAATTTTTCTTATGTTTTTGAAAATGTTCTTGAGTTAAAATTTTTCCAGAAAATGTTTTTAAAATTTTTTACAATATTTTTTTGAAAAAAATTCTGACGTTTTATCAAAACGAGCTTCGGATGAACTTTCACCCGACAAAAGCTTTCCTTATTTTTTTATGAAACCAATATGTTTATATTACTGGACATAATTTCATAATAAATTTCATAAAAAATTTCTCTATGATGTTACTTTTTTATTGTAATTTTTTTATTCCTTTTTATAATATTTTATATGTTGTTTATAATTTTTATGATTTTTTTCTAATTCTTTACAAAATTTCAAGTTTCATTAGAATAAATATTTTTTCAATAAATTTATACTAAAAGTTAAAAAACTTCAAGAGTTTATACTTTTTCATATTTCAAGAAATGTTATCATCCATTGATTTTTATGAGGGTTTATTTCTAAGCCATTGGATCTAAAGAATATGTATTATATCACTCTTTATGAGTCTATATATAAGAGATGAGGGTCATCACTCCTTCACTGTCTTCTTTCTATGGAGATATTTTCAATTCTAAATTACTTCCATCCATTGGATTTCATGTTCATTTGATCTAAATTCATGGCATCATTAAGTGGTTTCTCCAACAGAGAAGCAGTGAAGGAAATGTTGATAGAGAGAAAATGGTTCGAAAAATATGATTTCCTGCTGAAGTATGCAATCATTTTTCAAGGTTGGGGATATTTTTCTATTTCCAAATATGATTTTCATTTACACTTTCCTGAAATTTTCAGATAATTATATATGTTTTCTGAATTACATAAAGTTGATGGTTTAAATAATGTTATCACTCTTTTTAGGAAATATCATAGTCTCAAAATCAAGAAAGTTACTAAACTTGTTGAAACCCCATTAGAAGGAGAATAAAATCCATAACCCATAAGTTTCATTAGAATCTTAGAAGTTTTAATAAATCTCATGAATATAATTTATTGTTTATTTCATATGAAAAAGTGAGGAATGTATCACATATATCATCAGTAATAAGGATATTTTCCTTATGGATTCAAAAATATCTAATTTCAAGGAAAAAAGACAAGGATATATTAAAGGTATAAGAAATCTATATATTATACTTGCAATGAAATATGAGAACGTTCAATTTATTGAATATTATGTCCAATTACATTAAGGCAGTAAAGGATGGGTCACTAAAGTTGAAAATACTTTTATACCCAATATTTATAAATAAAGTTTTGGTAAAATTTATGAAGAAAAAAAGATTAAGAATGGGGTAGTTTTAGTATGAGAAAATAATTATTATTTTGGAGAAGAAACTATAAAAAAAATAAAGATTTTGTTTATTCCTACTCAAAAATGGTTTGTTGATAAATCATAAAAATATGTGTACATTTCAAAAGTTGATGAGATGAAGAAGAAATTTATAGAGAAAAGGAAAGATGGTGAAAAATATCCTCCAATTACCAGGAAAAAAGGAAAAAAATTGGATGAGGATTTTTCTAGATTCATTAATAATAGATACAAAAATAAACATGATAGTCCTTTTGGATTTGATAATATAGAGGCTAGTACCTTAAAATAAAAAATTTATGAAAATTTGAGAGAAGAAGAGAAGAAAAATAGGCAATCGAAAAAATAAATAAAAGGAAAAACTTTTAAAGAATTCCTTAAGGGAATTAAAAACATTAATTAAAAAATTGAAGTTGAAACCAAGGAAGCTTCTCCTCATTCTGACCCTTCTCTGTCTGCTATTCCTCCCACAACTCAACAGGTAAAAGATCCAATTCTTCACGAGTCCATACATAAAGAAAAAGGGAAAGAAGTCTTGGTAGATGAACCTCAAGATGAATATATTCATGCTAAGGTACAAAAAGTTATTGAAGATGATAAGGAAGGAAATAATGAATATTCTCATCCAAAAGAACCATATTTTATAATTAATAAGAGAAATAAAAAGAAAAAATATCTAAAGTATTTGAAGAATTAAAAATTAATTTGGATATTAAATAAATTGTGATTGAAACTTTATATTCATTATACTCATAGTAATTAAAATATGTTCCTCGAAGTGATCCTAAAAAATAATAATCCTATGATGATAATGAGAAATAATCCAAAGAAAAATCATTGGATAAAGTTGTTTCCGATAAAGAAGTTGATGTAATGGAAAATTCACAAACACACTTTTCTAAAAAAGAAGAAGTTGTATCTTCAATTCCAATAGTTCCCTCAGTGCTAGATGTTTCTTTATATTTAACCAATTCATCTCCACATATAATTATAAAGAGAATAGAGATAAAAATGAACTATTTAAATGAAGTGACAAATAGTCTTGAAGGAATCATGAAGATCTTTTCAGATATTCAATCTAGGTGAAAGTAGAATTAGGGAAAAAATTATTTGTTGGAAAACTCAAGTTCATTAAATCAAATTTCAGAAATAGTAATTCAAAATGAAGTTGAGTTTAAAAAATTTAAAGTAAAACCCAAAGTAGAGTCAAGAAAGATAAAAAATGTTATCATGTGGATAAGACACACGAAGGGATATATAAATTTTTCTAATGAACAAGTGGATGGTATAAGAAGAGTAAAAATTTCAGTTTCAAAGTTTGTAAGAAGTATCTATTTTTATGTATGTGAATGTTAAAGGGTCATTGATGATCTCAAATATCTCATGATACAATAAGATTATGATATTTATAAGAAAGGGGAAAATATTGATGTTTTGGAATAAGAAGTAGAAAAGCTGAAGAATTTAGTTGGTGGATATCAAAATAATTAAGAAGTTTTTCAGAATAATCAAGATGATCTCGAAAATATGAAAGTGATCATAAATAAACTTTCAAAGAAAGACCTATTTTTTCTATGAACTCTTGAGAGTCATTGTAATAATCAAAATCAATATTTTGGGATGGATGTTTGTTTAATATTTGATGGATGTATTTTTTATGTTGGATGACTAAATTTATTATATTATATGGATATTATTGTTATATTTTTTGGTTAATGTTAAAATCTTTTACTTGTATAACTATTGTTTCATATAGTTTCTTTCCAAACATTTTAGGTAACACTTTCTACCTTATAAAAACCTTTTCAAAAATCATAAAGGGCAAGAGATGATAAAAAATATTAGGAGAAAGGTTTAGGATAAGGGGTGTAAACTATCAAAAAAAGGGGGATAAATGAAGAAAGTTTTAACTTTTTTATAAAAAGAGAAAAGTTCAGAATTAATTAAAACTATATAAGTCAGGCCGAGTAAGTTTTTCCACAGTATTATTTAAAAAGTTTTTCCTTAAAAAGTTGTGTTTTGTGATTTTATAAAAGGGGAGATTATTGAGATAAAAGGATAACTTCAACACTTTATAACCTTAATTTTGAAAATCACAAACCAATTAACAATTTACACATTTTTGGATTTCATAATTCCCAAGTTTCTTAATATTTTTTTGTTGTAAATATAGTTGTTTTACCAGAAATATAATACCTTTATAAGATATGAAACTTTCTTAAAGTTTTTATAATGGAGGAAATAAATTAAAACTTCATTACCATATGGAAATTTACTATGTACATCATACGGGTAGATGTAAATTTCACTATACATGATTTTATAGATTTCTACAGATAAAGTATAACAAAGACCCACAGGATGATGTTTTACCAAGTCTACCAGATAGACTTTATTAGACATAGTTAGACATGACTATCATATGATCTTTCATAAAACATACCAGATGAAATAACTACATACATTATAAAATGAAAATAGTTTTCATTCTACTATAAGAAACTTATAATCATTTTAATAGTTCTATATCATAACAAATATTAGATGGAGACACTGTGTTGAACTCTCTAAGTGAATAAGGAGTCCATCTGATGATATTGCAACCACCTATGAGATATGAAGAATATAAATGTTTGTATTGCACCTATAAATAGAGCTATATTTGAGGTGGATGAATATATTTAAAACTTCAACAATCTAAAGTTGATGTAAATTTTTAGTAATTTCTTGTTAGTTGAGATCACTTCAATTGTAACTTTTAGAGAGATTTTTTCTTAAGGCATCCTTTGTGAGGATTATTTTTTAAATTACTTAAGATATTTTGATATTTTAATACCTATTTATGATCTAGTTTGACCAAATAATTTTATTGTTAAGAAATATAGTGTATATACCGATTATATGAATGAGGGTTCCCAAGGCTAAGGGAAAGATGAACTGTATCTGATCTTTGTGATCAAGGAATTCCATGGCTAGGAAGATAGAACCAACAATAGAGTGAATATCATTGATACCCTAATTAAAGTTAATTTAATTTATTAACAATAAATTTTAAAGTATAGAATATTTTTTATAAAGTTTTTTGTAGGTTTTTATTTCTCACTCTATAAAGGTTGTTTTTACTTTTTTTACAAGTTTTTTTATTCTGATTTGAATTTATATAGAAAAGTTTTATATAGTATGTTATAAACTTTTCTCACTCTGATTATAAAGTTAATCATTATGAACCTTCATTTGATAACTTTCTTAAAGAGGTTGTTAAAAATTGTAACCATTATTTTTATAAACTATAATTAACCCCCCTCTTATAATAAAATATATATTCTTTTTATCCCTTAGTAGGTCTGATAACCTATCAAAGCATTCTCAAAACTTTCCAATTTTTAAAGAAGCTTTTAATTTGAATGGAAAATTTCAAAATCAAATAATACATGTACTATAACTATAAGAAACAATATAACCACTAATAGTTAAAAACAATATTTATAGACATTTATTAGAGAATAAAAAGAATATATTAAAATGATTAAAATGTTATAATTAATTTATATGGGGGAAGTATAATTAAAAAAACTATAGAAAAATAGTTTGGTAGGAAAAAAAATCACGGTTTTTTATATTCATGAAAAAACTTTCATTTAAATAAAAAAATAAAAAAAAGCAAATAAGTGTATGATAAATGGTTAATATGTGGTAGAAAACATAAATTTAAATATAAAATCCAATAATTTTATAAGTATTTTACGATGGGTAATGCCAAAATAATTCTAAGCAATATAAATAGTTATACATAATATCTTATTATAAGAAATAAATGATATAAGTTTTCAATTTTTGTCTTCAAAAAAGGAACATGTGTTGTAGGATATTTTAAGTGTTCGCATGGGGTTATAGAAACAATTACATACTAATAAATCCATTAAATTTTTATTGATTTAATTTGAATGGAATAATAAATGAAAACAAACATATAATTTTTTAAAAAATGACACCAAATTGGTTAATTGCAACTACAATACAAGGACTTCTGAAATACTAAAAACTATATATTACAATGTTTACATCCTATTATAATATATTTTATTTTTTTAAAAAATTATATATATTTAATTATCTAGGAATGTGTTTTATATATATTTGTTGATTCCAATTTTTTTAGGAAGAAAAAATATACAATGTTAATCAAAATACAACATTACTTCTAAATGACACACATAAATACAACATGTGTAAAAAAAATACAACCATGGTTAGAAAAAAAGCATGTGTTCTCAATAAAATTTAGCATCATTATAAAAAAAATCATTTTTTTAATAATTTTAGATCCTACTCACCATCAACCATAAGACCAACTATAGACATATACATGCAATAAAACAAGAACTATCAACATCTCCAAAAAATAGCAATATCAAGATTATTTTTGGATTAAACTAAAATATATGAAGACCAACTACCAAATCCAGAAAGGTGACCTATGCATATTTTAATTAACCCAACCTATGAAAAATATGGAAAACCCAATAATTTAATCATTCTTATTCAATGACATGCTTAACAATATAAATTTAAAAAAGTATTTCCAATAAAAAAATTCTAAATTATATGAACTTAGATATTGGATTATTTTTATAAATGACACACACAAAAACATGTATAAAACCCACTTGATAAATTCTTATAAGGATATAACTATGAAATTGAATTGACTCATCTTCTAAACACCTAAAAAATTCCATGAACTTGAAATTATATGTAGTTAATGCAATATCAAATAAATAGAAAATAAAATCATAAAAAATGTAATCTTACTGAAATGAAACAATCAAAATGGTTGAAAATATTACACAATGATATAAGTATCATAAAACAACAAACAATAAATAAAATTTAAGGAAAAATATTCTAACACATTTTAAATGTATAAACTATATGAGATCAAGGGAATAAGGTTGTTTTTATGAGTATTCAGGAAGACTGCTGCAAGTGATTGAAGAGAAATAAGATAAAAAATTAGTAGAAATTAGAGTAATTATTATCATAATTACAAGAAATATGTAACACCCCAAGATTCCAAGGTACACTTCTATTTGAATAATATAATATCTTATGTTGTATGCAACTTCGCGTTTTAGTACACCACGACCAATCAAACTAGCCGTTTAAAAAGTAGTTATGAATAGTAATACCCAATTTTTGAAATTTTATAAATTTTATTTTTCAAAATGGAATTCATTTTTTGATTTGAAATATCAAAATTATCTTTGGGTAAATTTTTGGTATTTTTCTGAAAACTTTCTATTTTTGATGAATAGTGAAAAACACTACGTTATTGTTTAAAAAAGACTTTTTATTTAAATATTTATTTTTAAATTAAATTTCTTTTAAAGTAAAAATAGATACAAAATACCTATATTAATCCAATTTAATTCATTGGAGTCATTTTATAATAAGATTATATATATAAATTTTTATTGAACTTTTTAACGTCTTTTACCCACCTTCTAGGCACATTTGCAAATCTGAATAAAACGTAATTTTACCGCTTCTGTGAATTAAATATTAAAAATATGATAGAAAATGTTTTCATCATTAAGTAAAATTTTGTTCAATAGGATGAAAATATTTTTTTGGTGAATAGTAACTTTTGAATTTCATTTACTATGGTTAAAAGTAAATAGGGTAATTAAAGGTAAAAATAATATTATAATAATATCAAATTACCCCAAAACATGTTTTAATTATATTGGATAAGTGTTTTCCGAACAAAGTTAACCTTAGGACAAAAATAAGATCCTTTTTGATCCATTTGGGTTAGATTATGACATTTATTATATTTTATTTAAAGAAGAGTTAAAAGTGTGAAATTCAAATTTTAATAACTAATTTTTTTTTTAATATAGAGTTATACATAAGATAAATTCAACTATAAATATTCATTATAAAGATAAAAATATTTCCTACATCATGTTATTTTATTTATAATTTTTAGACATTAAATAATTAAATTTATTTATGACATAATGACGATGCAGTATTTACCTTATTAATGAAAGATTAAAATAATTGATATTATAAATATTAAAATAAATATAAATTGAAACATTTTTATGTCATCCAATAATTTTATAGGGAAATATGACTTGTTATGGTTTATTCAATTCATTTTTTTCTAAGTAATAAAGTTTTTCTGACTTTCACAAAAACTAAATACTAAATAGTGTCAAAATTTCCATAAATGAGTTTTTAAAACAAATACTATTTTATTAAATGATATAATATTCATAAAAAATCTAATATTTGGCCAATGGACTTATATAAGGTTAGATATGTTATTAATTAACCACTTTATGTTCTATTTTAATTTTATAGTAAGTTTATTAATCATGTAATATAAATATAAAAAAAGACATGGAAAATGTTAAACTATTTAACTAAGAGTTAAATATAATAGATAAGGTTAATATGATGACCTAAACTTGTCTAAAACCTATTTATTGAGATTATTTCGACCCATACCCACATTATACTTGTAATAAATCCTTTTTTAGATATTATAAATCGAAAATAATTTTATAATAAATTTATATTTCAAGCTTTTCCTAAAGTTCCCCTGACCTCTCTTATAAAAGGGAACCCCCCATTCTCTTAAATTCACACCTCCAAAGCCATTTTTAGTGGCCAAAACCTGCTCAAATATCCTCCCAAATATACTAAATTTATCCTATAGGTATTAATTTGATCAAAAAGCCAACCTAAGGAGCCCTTTTGTTTAAATCAAAAGGAAGCATCCGAAGATGCGGTAATTATTTCATCACCTCTTTCAAAGTTCTTTTCTTATTCCATTTCATCTTTCTTTGTTGTTTGCATACCAAAATAATAACTAAATTACCTTATATATAATTTTATGTTATTATAATTATATTACAAACATATTCATTATTCTATCCATCCTATAATGACAAAGTCACCATACGTGCATACGTACGGCTTACCGTCTCCTCGTCGTGGTGTAGGTTGTTATTCAATACTTCATTATTTGGATGGGTATAATAATGAGTATAATTGATATAAATAATAAATATAACATGTTAATTATTCTTTATATATAATATACCATCCAACATTATATTATTTCACCATCAATAGAATGATATTGTCGCTTGTGCATACGTATGGCTTACTGTCTCCACGACACAATGTGATTTCATTCCCCATCGTAACCGTTGAAGAATAATTTTCATTTTATCATTAAAAAATAATGTTTAAGAACTTAAAATCATTCTGTATATGAATCAAATACATCCTATCCATAACAAACATGACTTACATAACAAAACATATCAAGGAAAACGAATCAGTAACACCCAAAACAATGATACTACTGAAATATTATTAACAAAGCAATATTAGAGGATCATATATGATATCATATTTATTTATGTCGTTCTTGTATAATTTAATAAAAATTATTTACCATTATACTTGAATTTAACGTTCCATCTACTAAGGAAAAGTACAAGTTAAGGGTTAATTTTATAATCTCTTTATTATCTGAGGTTGTTTATACGTAAGTATCTTTTGGGACTTCTTTATCATACACATCCATGTTTCTTAAAAATGTATTTCAAAACATTTTTAATATTTCCTATAATATGGGTTAAATTAATTTATACCCATTTTTGAATTTTTATAATTTTTTTGAAAGTAATCTTTCCGTCGTTTTCCAAACAAGATAGTTTATAACATTTTCAACAAATTAAGGAAAGAATGTTTTTTTAACTTATATGGTGGGTGCGGCTATTTTTTCCATTATAAAACCTCATAATATTCCCTTATAAGCTTATATGAATATTTTCAAAATAAATGTTTTCTTTTAAAATTATTTTACTTTTAAATGATTTCAAAGTATAAAAATATATTTCACTCAAATAGTTTTTGTATTGTTTTCATCTATGTCAACATCTATTGTTGGATTTTATTTTTAATTGAAGATGATTTATTATGATAAAATATTCCATATTGTATTGATAGTTTTATGATATGTTTAACTATGGATGTGCTATTTTTATGTCATTCACGGTTTATGGTTAAAGTATTAAGATTTTATATGTTAGTTTAATACGAATGTTTATGTTTTGTTTAACCCTTTTCCTATAAGGAATGCATTGGATGCAATAAGTCACGGGAAGGGCCCACTATAGCCACTCTATACATCGATAGGTCTAATGAGACAAACTAGTGTCTTGAAACAAAGGCTTGAATTTTTTTTATTTGTAGTCTTAGAACTAAGCCTTGACTATGTGGTTATGATGTCCGGTATTATGAATTCTATCATTATGAGATTAGCTGTTGATAATACATGTGATTATTTGATTAGTAGAATATCCATGTGAATATTTAAATGGAATTATTTGATTTATCTTTTCCATATTATACTGAAGTTTAAGTTTAAAAGCATTGTGTTTTAGTCTTATAAATTTCCGTAAATGTTTATACTTATTTATGATAGTTTCCGATATATTGTTATCCTTACTGTACATCTGATCTCAACCATTTCTTATGTTTTATTTTCCCAAGATGCAAAGAAGTATATTATGACTGACCTGTAGGATTAGGATAAGGTATATGAGTGTGTTCAAAAGATACACAATGTTACTTTTTCATTTCATAATTTAATGTAAAACTTATGTATATATCTAGTAATTCCAAGGATACTAAACTGATTGGTCTTTCAGGACTTGATCTCTTGTGATCATGCCAATGTTATGTAATAATGAACCAAATCTGGGTAATTGAGGTCAGGGCATTATAGTTGGTATCATAGGAAGTTTAGTACAAACCTTAAAAACTAGATTTATAAAAACTCTTATTAGAGAACATTAACCTAAGATATACTTTAAGGATTAGTATAGAATAACATCAAAAATTTTGGTAATGTAGTTATTATGTGGGTTTTCTAATCAATACATCCCTGTCTATATAAAACAAGTGGAAATGGTTCTGGAACAAATGTACCTATGAGTGAAAACTCTGATAAAGATTTTCAGGCTTGACTCGGGGTATCTTGGTACATGACAGCGGGCCTTACTGCGCACTTGGTTTGACACTCATGGGGGATATGCTTAGGATAATTCATATTTTCTTTACAAACCATTATGAAGGATTTATGGTTAAATACTTCCCCAAAGAAAGCATTTTAATGATTTATATGCATAAATTGTTCAATTTATGTTAAGTATTTTACAAGTTTTAAATTATGCATTACGATTCATAAACTAATATAGCGTATGGAATTGTTTAGAAATGATGCCTAGTGGAAGGAATGAAAACCACATCAACCCATATAATCCATGTAGGTATTTCCCTCCTACTAAAGATAATTATAGTAGAGTTGGTGATGTAACAGGTGCTGAACAACTTATAACAATATCGGGACAACTCACTTAGGTTATGAATAATAACCTTACCCATATAAATCACCTTGATCCACAAAGTAGAGGATCAATGTTAGACCACTTCATGAGCAATGGATAAGTTCTTTAGATAAAATATTTCATGCTTTGGGGAGTAACGAAAGAGAAAAAGTTTTCATGGTGGTTTATCGCCTCACATGAGATGCAGATCAATGGTGGTCATTAATTAAAAACAAAAGGGAGGATAAAGAAGTATTAAATATGTAATGGAGGGATTTTAGAGAGATTTTCTTAGAAAAATAATTTCCTCGTGAACAACAAAAAGATATGAAAATGAAATTTTCGAGTCTGAGGAAAAAGGAGGATAAGAATGTTGCAAAGTATTAGGCTAACTTTACAAGGTTATCAAGACATGCTGCAGATTATATACGTTACCCAAGAAGTAAGATTGATCTATTTTTTGATGGTTTAAAACCTTCTATCCGTCGAGCATTAGTCTCACAGTCTTTATCATCGTATGAAGATATAGTCTCATGTGTTATCAAGATAGAAAATAAATTCTCTAAGTCTTATGAATTTAAAGAAAAGAAAGAGAAGAAGAGACCTGTTGAACACTATGGAAAAGGAAATAAGGGGATGAAGGGAAAAGTTGAATTTCCATCCTGTAGTAATTATGGGAAGAAATATCCTCGTACATGCCTAAAGGGGATGGGAGTTTGTTACTAGTGTGGAGAAAAGGGCCACCAAGCTCATGATTTCAAGGGAAAGAAAGAGGTTGTCAATGTTGAATGCTAAAATTTTAAAGAAATGGGGCATTATGAAAATGAATGTCCTAAGAGTCAAGGAAACTTACCTCAGAAAATGACAAGGGATAAATGCCAAGCTTATGCGATCACTACTACTAAAGTTGAAGTTCCTAACGACATGGTGGTAGGTACTTTAATCGTTTCATAAAAATTAGACAATGATTTATTTGATTATGGATCATTGCATTATTTCATATCTTCCCAGTTTTCTAATAAAATTAGATATTTCCAATTTTACTTAACAAAGGAGTTTTTAGTCAAAACTCTTAAGGGAAGTATCATTGTAACAAAGTTTTTTCAGTCAATTACCATTATGGAATATAAAAATTCTTTATCTGCTAATATTATTTTCATACCTATGATTTAATCTGATATAATCCTCAGTATGGATTGGCTTTCAGACTATTATTCAAAAATTTATTGTAAGAAAAAGGAGGTTATAATTTTTGAAGATGATAAGGAATCCCTTATCTTTAGAGAAAAAACATCACCATCTAATCCTTATCTATATCCACCCTCTATAGATCTACTAAATTCAATTATTAGGGAGAAAGGTAGTGAAATAACTATGGGTGAGTAAAGTAATGTTCAAATAGAGGATGTACCTATTGTGCAAGAATATGTTGATGTGTTTCCAGAGGATTTACCTAGACATCCTTCAGAATGAGAAATTGAATTTTCCATTGACTTAATTCCTGGTTCAAGGCCCATATCAAAGACCCCTTATAGAATTGACACTATAGAATTATTGGAACTAAAGAAACAGCAAAATTAATTGAGTAAAAAAGGATTTATTCGACCTAGTGTTTCTCCATGGGGAGCCCATATTCTTTTTGTTAAGAAGAAAGATGGATCTATGAGGTTTTGCATTGACTACAGGGAGATCAATGCTATAAAAATAAAGAAAAAGTATCCCTAACCTCACATTGATGATTTATTTTATCAAATTCATGGAACTCAATATTTTTCAAAGATTTAACTTTGATTTGGAAATCATCAGTTGTGCGTGAATAAGGAAGGCATTCCAAAGACAACATTTTGAACCAGGTATGGGCATTATGAGTTTATAGTAATGCCTTTTGGACTGAATAATGTACCCTATGTTTTCATGGATCTAATGAATAGAGTTTCAAGGAATATCTTGATGACTTTTTAGTGGTATTTATTAATGATATCTTGGTATACTCCAAAAGCTACTAAGATCATGAAAATCAATTGCGTACTATTGTAAATATTCTTAGAATAAATGAATTATATGGGACGTTTAGTAAGTGTGAATTCTGGAATCATGAGATTTTTTTTCTTGGCCATATTGTATTCAAGGATGTAATCTCTATTGTTCCTTCAAAGATAAGGGTAATCCAAGAATGGCCAATACCGATGAGTATAACTGAGGTACACAATTTTATTAGTTTAAAAGGTTACTATCAACATTTCATCCAGAATTTTTCCTAATTGGATAACCCATTAACCAATATCACATGTAATGGGGTTAAATTTGTTTGGACAAAAGAGTGTGAAGAATTTTATTTAAGAATTGAAGAGAAGATTAGTCAATGCTACTATCTTGACTCTACCATTGGGGAATGGTGGGTATGTTATTTATAATGATGCTTCAAAGAAAGGACTTGGTTGTGTCCTTATGCAGAATGATAAAGTTATTTCCTTTGCATCACGATAGCTAAAAATTCATGAACAAAACTATCCTACTCATGATCTTGAGTTAGAACCTGTAATATTTACTCTGAAGATATAAAGACACTATCTCTATGGTGAAAAATGTGATATATATACTTATCACAAGAGTTTGAATTATATTTTCTCACAGAAAGAACTCAACATGAGACAAAAGCGATGGCTTGAACTACTCAAGGACTATGATTCCACAATACACTACCACCCGAGGAAGGCAAATAAAGTGGCATATTCTTTGAGTAGAATGGATTATGAAGTTATAAACAAGATTAGAGTTTAAAAGGAACCTATGTTCATGGATCTAGTATGTATAGATATGGGAATAATCATGGAAGGTGAAACATCAATAATTTTTCAAATGGTTGCCAAACCATCTTTACTAGAAAGGATAAAATGTTCTTAGACTGATGATGAGGAGTTTTAAAAGAAAATTAAATTTTTAAATGATGGGAGATTGATTGACTTCATATATGAAGATGGAATTTTGAAATTTGGGAGGAGGCTTTGTGTTCCCGACATGCCTTATCTAAAAAGGGAATTGTTGGATGATGCTCACAGCTCCAATTTCTCTATACAACATAGTAGCACTAAGATGTATAAATATTTGAAGGAACATTTTTAGTGGGACAACATGAAGAGGGAGATTACTGATTATGTTTCAAGATGTATGATTTATCAATAGGTGAAGGCTGGAAGACAACATCCTAGAGGATTCATGCAACCTCTTCCCATACCTGAGTGGAAATGGGATGATATTACCATGGAATTTGTCATGGGGCTACCAAAGACTCCTAGAAGGAATGATGGAATATGATTAATTATTGATCATCTTACCAATTTAGCACATTTTATTACTCTAAGTGAAGATTTACCACTTGAACATTTAGCAAGACAATATATTAATGAATATTTAAGACTTAATGGTGTACCCCTATCAATTGTTTCTGACTGTGATCCCCATTTTACATCAAAATTCTGGAAAATTCTTCCAAAATCCCTAGATACTAAACTTCATTTGAGCACTGCCTACCACCCTCAAACTTATGGACAATCAGAACGGACTATTCAAACCTTAAAAGACATGTTTAGATCTTTCTCACTTAAATTTCAAGGTATGTTGGATCAATATTTACCTATGGTATAATTTTACTATGACAATAGCTTCCATTAAATTATTTAGATGACACCATATGGAGCGTTATATGGAAAGAGATGTCACACACTAGCTTATTGGGATGATGTTGGTGAAAGAATATTCGTAGGCCCAAAACTTTTTGAGGAAACAATGGAAAAGGTGAAGATTATCCAAACCCACATCAAAGTAGCTCAAAGTAGGCAAAAGAGATATGCCGATAACCGAAGGAAGGATTTGGAATTTCAAGTAGGTGATCATGTTTTCTTGAAGGTATCTCTATGGAAGGGTGTTATACAATTTAGTAAAAAGGGTAAATTAAGTCCCAGGTACATTAGAAATTTTGAAATTTAGAACGAATTGGAGTTGTAGATTACCATTTGACAATGCCTCCAAGTCTCTTCAAAGTTCATGATGTGTTCGACGTATCACTGTTGAGAAAATACATGCCTGACCCAATGCATGTTCTCAAATATGAAGAAACAGAACTGGAACCCGATCTGTCTTATTATAAAGAGCCTATAAAGATTCTTGATACCAGAGAACAAGTGTTGAGAAACTGGATGACTCGTCTACTAAAAGTTCTTTGTAGAAACCATAAAATGGAAGAGACAAATTGGGAACATGAGGAACTTATGATGAAGAACCACCCGAACCTTTTTATGTAGTAATATTATAGAAATTTTGAGGATGAAATTATTTGAAGGAGGGAAGAATGTAACACCCTAAGCTTCTATAGTATGATTATCTTTGAATAATACAATAGCTTGCACTGTACGAAACTTTGAGTTCTAGCACATCACGACCAATCAAACTAGCCGTTTTAAAAGTAGTTATGTATAGTAATACATACTTTTTGAAATTTTATAAATTTTATTTTTTAAAATGGGATTCATTTTTGGATTTGGAATATAAAAATTAGCTTATGGTAAATTTTAGGTATTTTTATTAAAACATTCAATTTTTGATTAATAGTGAAAAACACTATGTTATTGTTTAAAAATGACTTTTTATTTAAATAATTTTTTTTAATTTAAATTTATTTTAAATTAAAAATATATATATAATACCTATATTAATCCAATTTATTTCATTGTAGTCATTTTATAATAAGATTAGATATATAAAATTTTATTGAACTTTTTAAAGTCATTTACCCACCTTCTAGGCACTTTTGCACATCTCCATAAAAAGTAATTTTACCACTTCTATGAATTTAATTTTAAAAATAAGACAGACACGGTTTTCATCATTGAGTAAAATGTGGTTCAAAAGGATTAAAATAATTTTTTGTGAATTGTAACTTTGGAATTTTTTTTATCGCAGTTAAAAGTAAATAAGGTAATTATAGGTAAAAATAATATTATAATAATATCAAATTACCCCAACACATGTCCTAACTCTATTGGATAAGTTTTTTTTGTGGAAAAAGTCTTCCTTAGGACAAAAATAAGATTATTTTTTATCCATTTGGGTTAGATTAGGACATTTATAATATTTTATTTAAATAAGAGTTAAAAGTGTGAAATTCAAATTTTAATATCTAAACTATTTTTAATATTGGTGTATACATAAGATAAATTCGACTATAAATATTCATTATAAATATAAAAAGATTTAATACATCATGGTATTTTATTTATAATTTTTAGACATTAAATAATTAAATTTATTTATGAAATAATGATGATGTAGTAATTACCATATTAATGAAAGATTAAAATAATTGATATTATAAATATTAAAATAAATGTAAATTGAAACTTTTGATGCCATACAATAATTTATAGGTTAATATGACATATTAGGGTTGATTCAATGTATTTTTTTCGAAGTAATAAATTTTTTATGACTTTCACAAAAACCAAATACTAAACAGTGTCAAAATTGACATAAATGAGTTTTTAAAAAAACATACTATTTATTGAATGATATAATATTCCTAAAAATATAATATTAGGCCAAAGAACTTATATAAGGTTATATATGACATAAATTAACCACTTTAGGTTCTCCTTAAATTTTATATTATTTTTATTAACCATGTAATATAAAAATACAAGAAGACATGGTAAATGTTAAACTATTTAACAAAGAGTTAAATATAAAAGATAAGGTTAATATGGTGACCTAAACTTGTATAAAACCTATTGGTTGAGAGGATTTAAAACCATACCCACCTTATACTTGAAATAAATCCTTTTTTTTCTATTAGAAACCGAAAATAATTTTATAATAAATTAATATTTCAAACTTTTCCTAAAGTGCCCCTCACCTCTCTTATAAAAGGGAACCTCCCCTTCTCTTAAATTAACACCTCCAAAACCATTTGGATCTTCCAAACCCTACCCAAATATCATCCCAAATACCCTCACTTAATCATAGAGGGATTAATTTGATCATATATCCAACCTAAGGAGCCTTTTTGTTCAAATAAAAAGGAAGCATCCGAAGAAGAGGTAATTATTTCATCACCTCTTTCAAAGATAGTTTCTTCTTCCACTTCCTCTTTCTTTTTTGTTTCCATAAAAAAATAATAACTCAAGTACCTTATATATACTGTGATGTTATTATAAATATGGTACAACAATATTCATTATTATATCAATCCTATGAATGAAAAAGTCACCATATGTGCGTACGTACGACTTAGTGTCTCCACGTCATGGTATAGTTTGTTATTCAACACATGAATATTTGGTTTGGTATAACAATGAGTATAATTTATGTAAATAATAAATATATCATTTTAATTATTCTTTATATATAATATACCATCCAACTACATACGATTTTACTAGCAATAGAATGATATTTTTGCTCGTGCATACGTACGACTTACCGTCCCCACAACGCGATGCGATTTCATTCCCCATCGTAACCATTCAAGAATAATTTTCATTTGATAATTAAAAAATAATTTTTAAGAACTTAATATCATTTTGGATATGAATCAAATACATCCTATACATAACAAACATTACTTACGTAACAACACATATAAAGGAAAACGAATCAGTAACACCCGAAACAATGATACTACTGAAATATTATTAACAACATAATATTAGTGGATCATATATGATATCATATTTATGTACGTGGTTATTTTATAATTTAATAACAATGATTTAACCATTATACAGGAGTTTAATGTACCCATAAATAAGTAAAATTACAAGGTAAGGGTTAATTTTATAATCTCTTTATTATCTGAGGTTGTTTATACGTAAGTATCTACTAGGATTTATTTATCATCCACATCCATATTTCTTAAAAATATATTTCGATACATTTTTAATATTTCCTAGACTATGGGTTAAAGTCATTTAAACCCTTATTTTAATTTTTATAAAATGTTTTTAAAGGATTTTTTCTATAGTTTTCCAAACAAGGCACTTTATGACCTTTTCGACAAATTAAGGAAATAATGTTTTTTTAACTTATATGGAGGGTGTGTCTATTTTATGCTGTTATAACACCTTAAAAGCTTCCCTTATAATATTATATTAATATTTTCAAAATAAATGTTTTCTTTTATAATTATGCGACTTTTAAATGATTTCAAAGTAGAAAAATATATTTATCTAAAATAGTTATTGTATTGATTTCATCTATGTCAACATCTATTATTGGATTTTATGTTTAATTGAAGTTGATTTATTATGATACAATATTCCATATTGTATTGATAGTTTTATGACGTGTTTGATAGTGGATGTGCTATTTTTATGTCATTCACGTTTTATGGGTAAATTATTAACATTTCTTATGTTAGTTTAATATGAATGTTTATGTTATGTTTCACCCTTTTCATATGAGGAATTCATTAGATGTAATAAGTGATGGGCAGGGCCTACTATTGCCCCTAGATTCATTGATAGGTCTCATGACACAAACTAGTGTCTTGGCACAAGGCCTTGAATTTTTTTTATTTATAGTCTTGTCATGAGGCCTTTACTTTGTGGTTATGATGTTTAGAATTATGCATTCCATCATTATGATATTAGCTATTGATATTACATGTGATTATTCAACTAGTATAATATCCATGTGAATAAGTAAATGGAATTATTTGATTTATATTTTCTATATTATGCTGAAGTTAAAATTTAAAAGGCTTGTGTTTTAGTCTTATACACTGCCTTAAATGTTTATGATTATTTATGATAGTTTCTGTTATATTTTTATCCTTACTAAGCATCTGAGATCACTCATTTCTTATGTTTTATTTTCCTAGGATGCGAATAAGTATATTATGACTAACTTTCAGAAATAGGCTAAGGGATATGAATGTGTTAAAAGGGGACACAATGTTAATTTTTCATTTCATAATGTAATGTAAAACTTATGTATGTATCTAGTACTTCAAAGGATACTAAACTGATCAGTATTTCAGGACTTGATATCTTGTGATCATGTCATTGTTATGTAATAATTCACCAAATATGGGTAACTAGGGTTGGGGCATTACAAAATAGATGGAATATAAACCTTTGAATAATTATAAAAATGAAAAATTAAGTAAACTAATAGACCATAAGATATTGGATACCAACTGAGTCAAAGGAATCGTAGTCGATGAAATTGAAAATAACCATAGCCCACATGAATCAATGAACCATATATAATGTATGAATTCTGGAAGTATCCCTAGCTGATGAGTGGGAAGACTAACATATTTAAGGATAATAAGTACGAGGGACCATGATTGATCAGATATATTGAAGTCAGTGATAAAAAGTAGCCTAAAATAAGAACTGATTTATTTTATGTGACCAAAGTCCAAATAAGAAATATAAACATTCTAGTAATAAATGGAAAACACATATTCGAACTGTAAGATAATAAAAAGGTATTAATATACCATAATGTGAGAAAAAGAAGCACAAGAAATTAATTTACAATCATTAAAAGGTTCCTTACCAAATTTGTTCCTTTCAACTAGAAAGATAATGATGTCACTCTATAACTTGTAATCCAAGAGGTAAGGGAATATATCAAAGATATCATGGTGAAAAGGGATTCAAAATTTAATGAGTAACATAAAAAATAAACACATTTCCATGGATGTATTTTCATCTACTTTCTTCATGATTATTACATGTCATTTAACTAATATATTTGTTGTGAAATTCATCATTTTTTATTAGAGTTAATCATATTTTGTTTTATTATAATTAATATTAAAGAATTTTGTGAATAATTATATTTATAGTTATATAAATTCAAATATTGATTTATTAATAGTTAATTTAAAAATTAAAACACATATTGGTGTGATTAACCAAGGAGGTAATTAAGGTATTTTGAAAATTTATATTACTTTACAATATTTTTATCCCAATTAAAAGTAATATCATTGTAAAATTATTGATATATTTTGTTTTTGACCAACCTTAGTTGATTGAAATAAAGAATGAATTTAAGTTGTAAAATAATCAATCCATCACATGCTATGGGATCAATTTTCATCTTGTAATTTGCATATTCAAAAAGAAAAACTTTCTTAAAATAAATTTTTGAATTATTAATTAAAGTAGAATAGTGACATATGAAGTCATAGTAATTGGATAAAATAGATATAAAAAATACCTAAAGTTGGATTTTCAAGGTAATTTATCACTAAAAAAACTTTTTCAATGAGGGATTTTGACTTATGGAAGATTTTAATCAAAACATTTTCAATGAGATTTGAACCATATTTCTATAATTTAAATTAACATAAATATAAAGGCACATGTATTTATTAAGAATTAATTCATGATTTATTACATAATATTACACAAAATAAAACCTGTAATATTGATAAGTATAGTATCTTTCGGTAATTAGGTACATTACATAACAACTTAAAATTGGGGGGTATATCGCCCTAATTAAAAACTTCCTTAACATGATCATAACACTCCATCATACTTAAAACTGCATGACATAACCTAGGGACATACATAAGAAAGGGGTAATCTATAAATCCTAGTAAGGGAATAAACAAGGTTTAACATGAAGAAAGTATTACAATTTAGACAATTGATATTTCCATGGGACATTAATGGGGTGGGAATCATTAACATGAACAATGAGGTATAATATAACATGATAACATAAAGACAACATGGGAATGTGGAAACTAATTTAAACATGAAATAATAAGAATATGTTGAGGTTAAACACCTATACAACATAACATAATGTGCTTAGGATAACCTCCCATGCACTATACATGGAATATCATAAGATTAAAACATTACCCAATGAATTAGAACACTATCTGGGTGTACTGATCATAATCATATCCTGTATATGCATAAGTGTGACACATAGATCATATATATAAGAGCATATTTCATCACATTTAATCCCAAAAAAATGGAGTGTGGATTGCATAAAATTAAGTCCCCAATAAAATAAGTATAATTTCATAAAGGCGAACACCCTTGATAAAAATTGTTATGGGTATTCACCATGCAATTGTTTGGCATGTAAAATCACTGTGAAATTTTGGAAGCATAACGAGGGAACATAAATGTTCATGGGAGGGATTAATGAGAGTGAAATGGGTCTCTCATAATTTATACATCATAAGAGAAGTAAGGGGGATATGGAAGAACATATCCCAACATTATGAATTGGGGATAAAAGACATAAGATAATGAATATTCTTGAATAAAGAGGATAAGGAGAGGATCCCTTACCTTGAGAGGGTGATTCCAAAAGCATGGGATGAGATTCTTGAGAGGTTGGGGGAAACTTTGGAGGACTCTTGAAAATATAGGATAGAGTAAGGATGTGTTCTAAGGTTTTTTAGTGAAGTGGAATGGGATCTTGGGTGGGTTTTCATAAGAAGAGGTAGAGAGTTCTTTATGATTTCCCAAACATTGGTTTTGGACTCTATATAATAAAGTAATAAAAACAAAAATTATTACATTATTTTCCCACATTTTATAGAAAATAAGAGTGGTTTTAATTATTTTATATGTATGAGGGATGAAATTATTAAAATATTACTGTTTTTGATGTGGAGGTGAGTCATGTTCTTAAAGAAATTATTTCAAAACCTTAAAATATAATATAGGTTTTGAACGATTCATAAAGGATTTATAAAATTAAGAAAATAACATAAAATACATTAATTTAAAGGGGAAGCATATATTTGATTGTGGATAACTTTTATGAAATTTATTACATCACTTTTAAGTCTTTATGATGTCATAATACACACTATATATTTTTACCCCATTTAAATTTTAACCAAAAATTCGGATGTCTCAGAAAATTATGAAAAAATAATCATTCAATAATTTCAAAAGCATGATTCTAAAAATAATATTTATTTTATCTAATTTTTTTTAAATATGTGAATTTTCACTTTTAAAATGGAATCGACATTCATTGAGAAGTGCTACGTTTTTTAACAATAAGAGTTTTCGAACCATTATAAAAATTACACTTAACATCATAAAAATTATATTATCATTTACATTTAATAATAATAATTTAATAATATTTTATTAAAAAATTATTTATTTCAAAAATCCATTAATTCATCGAAAATAAATTCTTAATTGAAATTGCACATTACCCAAATTTACAATTTCTGTTTTATCATATCAAAATCAAAATCATTTATAAAGTAAAAAAATAAGAATAAAATAAATTAACTATTATATAAAATATACATATTCATATTATTAGGGTCTTGATACATATCCCTTTATTACACCATAAAATACCCCAAGGGTAAGGTGCATGATGATGAGATTTCCATGGGGTGGTTCGACGTATATGGTTTGGGATGTGATCTCAATGAGATTGAACTTCTCCTATAAACAACTTTTATCATGCTTTAGTTATTAGATATTTGTTTGGGATTAGTCCAGGGAAAATTCTAGTGATTCTGTATCCCTCTAAAGCTTTTATAAATGGGATTCATAGGGTATAGTCTTGGTGGTTGAGGCCATCACTTCCTTTATCTGTGTTAATTGTATTATTCAAAACCCTATATTTATACTAATCATATGATCACTGTTCAATGACTATATTATCAATGGTTATGATTATTAATGGTATTTTAAAATTTTAAGGATATAATAAAACAAAATAAGTTCATGTGTTTTCTATAACCATAATACATAATAAGACAGTTAATTAAATCACAAAGGGAATTTTATTTATAAAAGTTTGGGTTGTTTCAATATCCACCCTTCATAAATTTCACCCTCAAAATTTTAATTTCACACATTAAAACAGATAAGGGTAATTCAGTTTCATCACCTCATTTAGTTCCCACATCTCTTCTTCAATCTTTTGGTTTCTCTATATCCCTTTGACTAGGTGAATCATCTTATTTCACATAACTTTATCTCTATGATCTAAGATCATCATTGGATGCTCCTCATATGAAATATCATTCTATAATGGTACCACCTCTAGATTCATCACATGTGGGTGGTATATTATGTACTTCATCAAGAGGGATACATGGAACACATCATATACTTGAGGCAGGAGGTGGGAGTTCTAGTTGATAGACCATTGATCTAATGCGATCAAGGATCTCAAAGATACTAATGTTTCTTGGACTGAGATTTACCTTCTTTCCAAATATCATGAATTTATTCTAATGAGATATGTAGAGAAATACATTATCTCCAACCTCAAACTCTATTTCTCATTTATAATTATTACCATAGATCCTCTATTGACTATGAAAATCCCTGATGTGCTACTGAATGGTCTTACCCTTTTCAACCATTTCCTCTACCATTTCAAAAACTTGCAGTTTACATTCCCCAAATTCATCCCAGCATGTAGGTGTTCTACACATCTTCCCATAAAGGGATTAATATAGGGTCATTTGGATACTTGAGTGAAAACTATTATTTTATGAGAACTCGAATAGAGGAAGATGTTGATCCCATCCTCCTTTTAATTCAATTGATCTTGCTCTCAACATATCCTAGAGTGTATGGATAGTCTGCTCAAAATTTCTACTAGTTTGAGGGTTATAATCCATTATAAAGTTTAACATAGTATTTATATCATATGGGAAACTCTTATATAATTTAGAGGTAAATCATGGATCTTGATCAGGTATAATCAACAGTGGTGTTCCATGTACCCTCACCACTTCTTGAATATATATCCCATAAATTTTATTGAGTGATAAGTCCTATTGAATTAAAATGAAGTGGGTATTCTTTGTAATATGATCCAAAACAACCCATATAACATGATTTTATCTTTATTTATTCATAAGAATAGTGAAAAATTCCATGGTTATGTTTTCCCATTTCCATAAAGGTTTATGTAATGTTTTTATCATCCCATTGTATTTTTACCTTTCATCCATCACTTTCTGACATACAATACACCTTGATGTATATTCTGCGATCTTATTATTCATATTTCCCCACCAATAGTGCTCTTAGAGATCTCTATACATCTTTGTGATCGCTATAAGGATAAATAAGGTTAAGGTTTGCATATCATCCAATAGTTCTTTCTTTAACTTACGATTTTATAGTACACGTAGTCTTGACCCAAATATTACAACTCTCTTCTCATTAATTTTGAACTATAAGGATTTCCATTTTCTTATAGCTTCCACCTTCTTCTAAATTCCCACATCATCTCTTTGAGCATCCTTTATCTTCTTTAGAAAGGATGTTTTAGTAATCATTTGTGAAATGATTAATGATTTTCTTTCCTTTATGATTTCTATTTCCATCATTTTCAAGTCTAAGATGATAGAATCCATCACAATTCTCATCAATGATAAAATTTATAGATTATTTACACTTAGAGTGTCTTCCACTTTATTTTATTTCCAAAGATAGTAGTGGATTGATCATTAATGGCCCTTAATCAGCTCTAAAAATCATCGCAGGTGAATATTCATCTCTTTCTATGTGAATATATACTTGAGGATCTTATAATCTGTATATATTTCATACTTCTCCCCAAAGAGATAATGACACCATATTTTTAATGTAAAGATTACTACATCAAAATCTAGATCATACGTTGGGTAGTTCTATTCTTGAAATTTCAATTTCCTTGATGCATAGACTATCATTTTGTCATTCTGCATTAACACAAATCCCAATCCCTTCTTCAAATCATCACTGTATTCCACAAAAAGTTCCCCACTTGTGGGTAGCATAAGTACATATACAGTGATAAGTATATTTTTCAACTCCTTAAAGTTCCCTTCAAATTAATTATTAAAAAAACTTAACTCCATTCTAAGTTAGTTTGGTTAGACAGTTTGATAATCATTATAAATTTCTCACAAATCGACAATAGTACCTAGCTAATTCAAGGAAACTATGGATTTCTATTACAGATGTTGGCCCCATCCATCCTTAAATTGTTTTTTTCTTTGAAGGTTCTATATATATTCCATTTATTGTGATAATATTCCCTAGGAATGAAAATTACTTCAACTAGGAATCAAATTTGTTGTACTTTTCCTAAAGATTCTCCTTTCATAAGGTCTTTAGCACAGTGCTCAGATGCTCCTCATGCTCCTCCTTACTTTTGGAGTATATTATAATATCATCTATAAATATCACCATAAATTTGTATAGGTAGTATCTAAAGACTCTATTTATCAAGTCCATGAATATTTTTAGATCATTAATGAGTCCAAAATACATTACTATGAACTTATAGTTCCCTTACATTATACAAAAAGAAATCTTGGGGATATCCTCCTTTTTCACCCTTTCTTGATAATACCCCGACCAAAGATCCACCTTGGATAATTATTGGGCTCCACATAGATGATTGACTAAGTCATCAATCTATGGAAGAGTATACTTGTTCTTTATCTTGATCTTGTTTTGCTAATGATAATCAATGCAAAGACGTATTGACCCATACTTCTTCTTGATGAAGTGGGATGGTGCACCCTAAGGTGAAACACTTGAGTGTATGAACCCCTTATCCAAATTCTCCTATAGTTGTTTCTTCAGTTCCTCAAGTTCCACAACAACCATTATATATAGAGTCTTTTATAATGGAAATTCCCTTGCTATAAGCTATATTGTAAATTCAACCTCTTGTGTAGGAGGAAGTCTAGGTAGTTCTTTGAGAAACACATCAGTGTATTCCATCAAAATGGGCATGTATTCAAGGAATATTTTTTCCTTAGACTCAATAATTTAAGATAGATACTCTTTAGTATAGGGTAATAATATCCATATTTGAGATGTTGGTTCTAAATAAGATCCATTCTCCTCCATGAACTTGTACAAAACTGGGAGGCGATTCACGATACATAGATTTATTTTCTTTTCAAAAAACTTTATGCTGGATTTATATAAATAAAGCCAATACATACCCAAAATTGAATCAAATTATAAAAAAGGGAGTATCACAAGTTTTAATGGGAATTTCAGCACACAAATTTTGATAAGAGAGGAGTTATATACTTGGGATGTAATAATTTCCCCATTTTCTGTTTTTACTAATAGTTCCACTTCCATGATTTTTGGGGGTGTTTGAATATCTCTACTAAACATGCATGATATAGAGGAATGAATAGAACCAGAATAAAAAAGTAAGTTCACTATTCTTGTATTAATAACTAGCTAACCTATCACCACTTCATTTTTGGGATCCACCTTAGCGGTTTTGATGATATATTCTCACCCTTGCTGCCTTAGAGGTTGTTGGTGTTGGTTTTCTTCAACAACCCTTATCTTAGAGTAGTGGTTTGCATAGTGTCCTTATTACTTGAATTTGAAACATTAGACAATAGGATGAGGGTAGGTTGGAGAATTCCTCTCTTCCATTTTATTGGTGGGTTTCTCCCATCATAAATCTTCAGCTTGGTTCCATTCCTTTCCACACCTAAAGAATTTACTCACCCCCTTAAGTAATTTATATGGTTCTTATTTCCACACTTTTTACAAGTAGGATGTTGAAATTTATTACCACCATTATATTTCTCCATCACACCACCATAATTAAACTCTAATTTCTACTTCTTATCTCTGTGATATCCTTGAGATTTGATGATCTCCATTTCAAGTTTGAGAGAACACCTTACAATTTCCTCGTAGATATAAAAGTCTTGAATCAATAGTGGTTTTCATAGACTTAGTTTTATCACACCAAATAAGTGGTAAAATTTGTATTCAGGGGTAATGATAAAGCTGGAGGTATATTGTGAAAGTATTGTGAAATTTTCTTCATATTCCCCGATGGGTTCATCATCTTTTTTCTTGAGGGAAAAGAAATCCCTTTCCATTTTAATTCAGAGAGTGAGAGGAAAATATTTATCAAAAAATATTTTTTGGAATTCCTTCTACCTAATCGCTTCAATATCTTCTTTAGGTTTCATATTCTTGATCAATGTCAACCACCGATCAACTTCTCACTCTGTATGATAAAAAACCAGTAAAACTTTATCTTACTCAGAACATTAAAGGATGGAGAATATCTTCTCAATGGAGTTGATCCATTGTTCTATTATTAAGGTATTAGATGATCTATTGATAGTTAAATGCCTTTATTTAATAAAGGTATCAATTTTAACTTGTTCTTTATTAGGGGAATTTGGGTGTTCCTCCTGATTCTAGTTTCTATCCATAACTTGAGTCAATTGAGAGAGTATCATCATAAAGTTTGTAATTCCTTCCCCCATTGGGTTGGGTATATTTTTTGGGCAGTCATTAGATATCCCATTACATTAGTTGTTTACTCAGTTCTCCATATTTTTTGGCCATTGACTAGAATAAAGGGAAAATTTAAGGATGAGTATCTTTAAACTATTAAACACATAAATGAGAGTCCAATTAAATGGATAATTTATAAATTACATGTATTTCCTTAATATATGAATTTCTAGGATTTAATCTATATTATCCATGATCTATTTGATAAAAAAGGAAATTATGGAGTTTTTTATTTCCTTAATAATAGATAATAATGATCTTGTGAATTTAGCATTGAATATCCCCCAGGAGTTTTAAACTAGGTGTGTAGAAATGACTGGTTTCATGCACCAATTCCTGGTCGAGTCTAGCTCAATGTGGGGTTTTCGAGTTTTACCCCTAGACACATCTGTTCCAGAGACACATCCACTTGTAATAAATAGAAATGGATGTATTTTCTTTGAAACCACTTACTATATATTTTACCAAAATTTTTTATGTATTCTTATGTTTAATGTTATCCCTAAGTCTTTCTCTAGAGTTTTCTAATCTGAATCCCAAAAATAACTAAACATTCCCTTGATACCAACTACGAAAACCAATGTCATTATTACACATTAATTCATGATTAATTATATAATATTAAACATAATACAACCTATAATATTGATAATTCTAGTTTCTTTGGGTAATTAAGTACATTATACAACAACTTAAAACTGGGGTACATCGCCATTATTAAAAAATTCCTTAACATGCTCAAAACACTCCATCATACTTAAAAATACGTGGGATAACCTAGGGAAATATATAATAAAATATTGAGCTATAAATCCTAGTAAGCGAATAAACATGGAATAACATGAAGAAAGTATTACATGTTAGAAAATAGTCATTTCCATGGGATGTAAAATGGGTGATAATCATAAACATGAACAAAGAGGCATGATATAGCATAATAACAAAAATGAAACATATGAATGTGGAAAAAACTTTAAACATTAAATCATAAGAATAATTCAAGGCTAACCAATAATACAACCTAATATAATGTTCTTTGGATAATATTATATGCACCATACATGGAATCTCATGATACTAAAACATTACCCAATGCAATGGGGTGCTATCTGGGTGCACTCATCAAAATCATATCATATACATACATAAGTGTGCTGCATAGATCATATACACAAGAAAATATTTCATCAAATTTAATCCCATGATAATAGAGTGCGGATTAAATACATGTAAGTCCCAAATCAAAGAATTATAAGTTCATAATGGGGAACACCCTTGATAGAAAATGGGTATGGGTATTCACTATACAATTGTTTGGCATGGAAAATCACAATGAAATTTCAGCAGCATAATGGGGGAACATAAATGTTCATGGGATGTATTAACAAGAGTTAAATGGGTATATAATCATTTATAAATTATAATATTAGTGGGGGGGGGGTATTGAAGAACATATCTTGACATTAGGATCTGGAGATAAAAGTCATAAGATAATGAAGATTCTTGAGTAAAGAGGAGAAGGATCAGATCCCTTACCTTGAGAGGGTGATTCCAAAAGCTTGGTAGGAGCTTCAAGAGAGATTTGGGGAACCTTGGGAAGAATATATAGTGGGTAGGGTAGATTAAGAACATGATACAAGTTTTTTGAGTGAATAGGAATGATATCTTGGGTGGGTTTAAATAGGAAAAGAGAGGGGTTTTTTTTATTTCCCAAACTTAGGTATTGGAAACTATATAATAAAGTAATAAAAACCAAAATACTTCCCATGGTTTTTGAACATGGTTTCTATAAAATATCATTGTTTTTAATTATTTTATAAGACCAAAGAAAAAACTTTTTAAAATATTAATGTGGAAGTGAGTCATGTTCTTAAAGAAATGATTTTAAAATATTAAAATATAATATAGGTTTTGGAGGATATGTAAAGGATTTATAAAATTAATAAAATATCCTAAAAAACAAATTAATTTAAAGGGTAAGAATATATTTGGTCGTGGATACATTTTATATCATTTATTACATCTCTTTTGGGTCATTATGATGTTATAGTACACACTGTATATTTATATCGTATTTAATTTGTACCCGAAAATTTGACTCCTTTAGAAAATTTTGAAACATTCATCATTAGATAATTTCAATATTATTATTAAAAAAATAATATTTATTTTATCAAAATAATTTTCTAAATATTTTAATTTTCAATTTTAAATTAGAATCTATATTTATTAAGAAATGTTGGGTTTTTTTGAAAATAACAATTTTCAAACCATTATAGAAATTCCATTTGACATAATCAAAATTATATAATCATTTAAATTTAATAATAATACTTTAATAATATTTATTAAAATAATATTTATTTAAAATATCCATTAATTCATCAAAATAAATGTTTTAATTGAAATTACATATTACCCAATAATATATTTTGTGTTTTATCATATCAAAATAAAAATAATTTATAAAGTAACAAAAATAAGAAGAAAATATATTCATTATTCTATCAAATATAAATATTCATATTATTAGGGTCTTGATACATAGTCCTTTATCACAATAGAAAATTCCATAAAGGTAAGGTACACGACGATAATATTTTAATGGGGTGGTTTAACATAAATGGTTTGGGAAGTGATCTCAACGAGTTTGAACTTTTTATGTAAACAATTTCACCCATGTTTTAGTTGTTGAATCTCAGCTTGGGCTTGGTCAAGGGAAAATAATAGTGATGCTATCTCCTTCAGAAGCTCTGATAAATGGGATTCATAGGGCACGATCCTACTAGTTGAGTCCATCACTTCCTTTGTGTCAATTGGATTTATCAAAACTCTATATTTATACTAATAATATGACCACTATTCAATGACTATATTATCAACTGTTATTATTATTAATGTTATTTTAAATATTATTGGATAAAATTAAACTAAATAAGACTATGTGTTTTCTATAACCATAATAAATAATAAGATATTTAATTAAATCACAAATCGAATGTTATTTATTAAAGTTTAGGTCATTATAATAACTCCCATAACATAACTAATAAACAAATAAAGAGGATTATTTGGCACATATACGATGATCTATGTCTTAAAAATACATTAATAAACATGATTTTGATTAAAATTTGAAAATATATTGGTATCAACATGTAAAGAAGGTAATTTGTTTAGTAAAATAACATATTCATTAGTCCATTATTTTTTATTTTTAGGTAATTGAAAATGAATTATGAAAAAAACTTAGCATAAGTTATTTATCAACCCTATACTAATCTAGTATTATTATTATTTTATTTATTAATATATAGATCATAATTTAGTGTATCATATCTTTAAAATGAAATTTCATAGAGTATTTATCCGATATATTTTATTAGATATCCATTTTAAAGCACTATGGTACATTAGTAGAAATGTTTTCATAAAATATTATTGTTGGGATACATAGAGACATGGATGTATATGTTTTATATTGTATGTATCCCATAAATTATACAATGGGTGGAAGGAAAAATATTTGAAATAGTATTGTCTGAATGCTCTAAACTACCATTAGTGTCTAAAAAAGATATCTAATTAGTATACCCAACACGTTTTCAAAGATGAATTATTAATAATCTAGATCCAATAAAAAAAATTAAAATCTATTATACGAAAAAATCATCATATAAACTAATTATCTATTTAAATAAATTTAAAAAATGTTATAGAGTTTATATTAAGCAGCCTAGAAAGTTTAATAATTAGAATTGTATACCATTTTTTTAGTTGAGTTGAATTGTGGAATAAGGTTTGTTATGAGATGGTTCTTACAATATAAACATATTAATGGTTATATTATTATAGTATCCTTGTGTAAAAATCATTTATTAATGATACAATTAAAACTCCGATGTATAAGAATAGAGTGTTCACCCTTTTAATGATGAGTTAGAATGTGAAGTATTACATGACATAGGTGTAGGTGTAGTAAATGGTCAATTAATAACCTTAGTTATGTTAAAGAATATAAAAGTAACATACAAATTAATTGTAATATGAATAGAAATAATAAATATATTAACATTATTATGAAGTTTGAGGGAATGATTTGACGAGCTTACCATTAGGGAGATCAATTTTTTTATATTATCAAAACATTTTTTCTATTATATTATGCGTGCTAGTAGAATGTATTACATATGTGAAATTTAGATGGTTAACATAAGAAATGGATCACCATAAATTAGTATATTTAAGTGATTCATTAAATGAAATATATAAATATTGATAACTATAAATATATAACAATCCATGTGGAAATGCTCTTCTAAAGGTCAATGTTCTAAAAGTTTCATGCTCACGTCGAAAGAGTATAGTCTAGATGTACCTATATTCAAATAGAATATGTTAATTAATTTATGAAAGAAACACTACTAAATTTTTTTTACTGTGAAACATGTAATTATATTATATTTAAATGTTTTCAAACCTATATTGTTGGTGATTTTTTACTTAATGTTGTTATCTTCCAACATTTCCTTTCTTCACTATCACATGATTTTCTATTTAACACCATTTCTTCCAACATTTTATATATTTAAGAAGTGTGTAATGAAATGTTTTTATTATATATATTGATATATGTAAATATAATTAAATTATTTTAAATTATCAAATTAAATTCATGCATATTTCTATTTAAGAATGAGTTAATAAAAATTAGTTGATCTCAAATAAACTAATTTTTTTTTTAAATATATGAAAAATCCTATGATAATAGAAGAAAACCTGAATAAGTGTAAAAAAATTATACAATATGTTGAAACTAATGATTAGGAGAATGAAAATACAAGATGAACATTTTAGAAGACATATAAATTATCATTTTTGGGAATTATTATTGTAAAAGAAAGAGGAAAATGAGCCTCCATAGATGTGGAAGGTCTTGAAGTTGTAGATAGTGTGATGAGATAGAGATGTGATGAACTAAAAAATATTTCTGAAAATATAATTGAACATGTATAAAATAATTAAAACTCTACAGATATGAAAGATCTATAATTTATAGAGTATATGATGGTCCAAGATGGGATGGATTGATTAATGTCTCTGGACTTCCATTTGAACAGGTAAGCTGGTAGATGGATCTCAAGAAGAGGATAATGTCTTGGAAAGAAGGGGTATACTGGGATTATTTGTAGTTGAGGATCCATTCATCATGAGATGGTCAAAGAAGGAATGAAGTATTCATAGATGAGCAGCTGTGTGTCATATTAGGGGGAATATGGTTTTGATGGATTCAATGATAATGTGAATTAAGATAGAAGAAGAGTGAATGAAGTACCATGTAGGGAGGGAATTTATATATCATTAAAAGGGATTCTAGGAGAGTCAAAATAGGGAGGAATGGCATGGGTATAGTTAGAGGTGGGGAAGTTAAAGTGTTGATAGTGGCAGGGAGGTGAGATATGGGGAGTTAGAAGCGACTATAAGTGGGAGAGGAAGGGAGAATCAGAAGGGGAGAGGGGAGGTGGGGAGAATGATTATCATGAAGCAACCCAGATACCTTGGTACCCACCTGAGATGAAATTGATATGTCCTAAAGGATTTTCTCAATCCCCATAGTTTGGTGGATAGAAGTTTCCATCACGTAAGATAAAATAGGGAACAAATTTTCCACAAAACAGTGGAATATAAAAGATACAAGTCAGTATGCTCAACACTCTAAAGGGAGAAACTACCAGAGACCAAATAGGTATATCTAAAACCCTAAATAGTATATCATTAAGGTACTTGGAAACTATAAAGGTAAAACTTAAACATCCCAAAGGAAACATCACTCCAAGTCCAAAGAATCAAGAACACCTGCCACCTCTAAGTGGCGCTTTCCCCTTGATCAGACTTGGTAGAAGGAAATCCACAAACACTTGAAGGTAAATGAAGGTTATGAGATATAAAGTCTAGTAGGGTCTCAAAAAGCAATCCATAATCTATTCCATAATAATAAACCAGATTATGATTTCAATTTTAAATTAAATAGGGCATGGAATAGATATCATTTTCATATTTAAAACAAAACATACTTCTTTTCAAAGGATGGACAACATTTCAAACATGGATTAAATAAACATTTCATATAAAACAATCTATATAAATCACTATGCATAAGTAAAATAGTTTCATAATCAATGAAATATATATCAAAATAATCACAATAAGAATCATGTAAATCTTCCCTGTGGTACGATAGTTTATGGCTACAGGATCCTCACACATCTTATATCAGTAATCGCAACAATATGTGTACACATGTCCCTTAGTCTTATCCCAAATAAGACTCATCAACTTCCCATCAGAGATAAGATATGCCAGACTAGATTTTTTTAGAGTTTTTATCATTAATCTATTTCTAGGGAATCATCATCCTAGCATGATTTTCACAAATAACCCACTAACTACCTAGGCTCACATGTTCTTAATAAATCACTCAAAAATGGGAAAATCATCTCATTTCAAAAAAATCATCATTCACAATTCAATTGCCCAAATTTTTAGTTTCAATATAACAATTAAATTTGAAAATCAAAACATAGGTTTTTTACCATTTCTTGCATTTTAAATAAAAAACCAATAAAATGTTTTCATCATTACAATTTAATCAATTTTTCTAAAAACAATTCTCAAATCATTTCATCAATTCCAACAAATTCAAAATATGCCCTAAATTCCAATTCCATTAGAATTTGGATTTTTAAAAAAATACATGCTATTTCAAATTCTAATTCCAATTCATATTGAATTTGATTTTCATAAATCAATTGAAATCTATTTCAAACAAATCAAGAAAATAAATATTTCAATCATATGGATAAACTCAAATAGAACCACCTACCTTTAATCATGGAATAAAAATAAACAACACCTACAACATTATCCTTCAATTAAGAATGAAGGTGAAGGGGATCAAGAAACCAAACCTATAATTATAATCTATTTAAACAGTGTTTCATCAAATACGTGATGTTCTATCAAACTTAAGGGAGGAAGGAAGAAGGATCGAGAGAAAACACAAGATAAGAGACTCACTTACCTGGAGGAGATCGAATTAGATATTCCACACATAGATCTACCAAGGAAAGTGTTTGGTGGGTCTAAAAACTCATTTTGAGATCCTCTTAAGCCAATTAATTTGAGTTAGGTTGAATGGGGGTTAAGCATTAACTTAAACGGGGGTTCAGAATTTTTTTAAACAATTTTTAGAATAATAAAAACTCGCATGCATGGTTATTTGTGTAAGGCCACATGGTTAGAAAAAGCATGCACCCCAACTATATTCCCCTACACTAGGGTGAATAGTTTTTTAAACCATGCCCCAACCATGTCAACCATCACTTTCTAAGGTTTCACTATTTTCACTAGGGAGGGGCACGGTTTGGGAAAACTATGCGCCAACCGTGCACAACCCAGAAACCTCTAAAGTTTTACAAAATTTCACATGAAAACCCCCAGACAAGTGTCAGACAAAGAATGATGAAAATAAGGGTCAAGGAGTACCTAAAAACAAGTAACAAGATGTTACAACCTCCCCACCAAAAGAAAATTTTCCCCCCAGAATTCTTATCAAGAAGTTTCCATATCAAAGAGATAAGGTCATTACTCTCTCATCAATGACTCCATCTCCCAAGTCTCATGTGTATTAGATCCATGATACTATAGCACACAGACCAAAGGTATTATCCTACCATGAAGTACCTTTGTCTTATAATCAACATTCCAGATTGGATACTCAATCACGAATAAGTCATACTCAACATCAAGATCCTCCCAGATCAAGGCATGAGATGGATCAAAAAGATACTTATGATGTTGCAATACATAGAACACATTATGTATCAACGTCAACTATGGTGGAATTTATAAATGGTAATACATTTTCCCCATATTCTTAAAAATCTCAAAAGGTCTCACAAAATGAGGAGCAAGATTCTCTTACCTCCCAAGCTGTCGATGACCCAAATGGGATGAAACTATCAAGAACACATGGTCACCAACTTATAACTCCAACAACCTATGATGACTATCAACATAATATTTATACTAGATATGCACCATAAACATTATATGATGAATCAAATGAATATTTTCTAATGTATCTTGATCCAATATCTATCCAACCAATGAAACGTTCACTATTATCCAACCAACACAATAGAGATTTGCGTGACCTTCCATATAAGGAATCAAAAAGAGTCATCCAGATCGTAGACTAGTAACTATTGTTATATGAAAACTCAACCAGTACCAAATGGTTATCCCAAGATCCACCAAAATATAGGAAGCATGCATGAATCATGCCCTCAAGAATCTATATATCCCTCTATGTTTGGTCATCCATCTGTATATGGTATGCTATACTCAAAAAAACATGAGACCCCATTACCTCTTGAAGGTCTTGAAAAAAGAGAGAGGTAAAATGGGGATATTTATCAGAGACTTTTATATATTGAACTCAATGAAAATAAAAAATATCTCTCATATAGATATTTCCCTACTCCATAACCTTGTTTGTATCACAAATGTGTATAATGTGAGACGATTTGGTCATCCGATCGATCACAAAACATATCACAATCTTATTTCTAGTGGTATGTGGAAACCCAACCACAAAGTCCATAGAGATCTCATCCCATTCCTAATTAAGAATTAGAAGTGGCTAAAGAAAACCTAGAGGTATCTAGTGCTCGACCTTGACCTATTGGAAATAATTATAGTGTGACGCAAAGTCAATGATGTCCCATATCATACCTGATCACTAGAATCATCTCTGCCTGTAATAGAACATCATTGTGGTTCCTAGGTGAATAGACTATTAGGAATTATAGTAATCCTCCATTATATCATTTCTCACTGAAAACGATACAACACATCGATTCCAAAAACATATAATTCATTCCATGGAGAATGACCACTCACCAATAGTCTCCCCACCATAAAGAGAGTCTCTAATATTACAAAATTCATCATCAAGCTACTGCTCCTGAAGAATCATATTGGTAACAATGAAATTCAACTATACACTAGTGAAGACAATCTTGGACTATATTAATTGAACTCCTATATATAACTATGAAAAAATATCCATCAAGTTCCACTATTCTGATGATTATTTATTGACTTAGGTCATAATTTTCCTACTCAATGAATCAGTAATGACATTTCCTTTCCCTGGGGTATAGGAAATGTCAAAATAAAAATACTTTAGGTACTCCAACCAATGCCTCTATAGGTGATTCAAATATTTTTAAATGAAGATATAACTCAAGATCTCGTGGTCAAAATACATGGTAAAACTTTCTCTAAAAAGGTAATGCCACCAATTTTTAAGTTCATGCATCACAACTTTGAGTTCAAGGTCATGCATCATATTGTTCTTCTTGTGTGACCTAAAATTCCAAGACCCATAGGCTACCACATGATTACCTTTCCTAAAAAATCATCCGAAAATTGAACTTGATGCATCATAGAAGACCACACAGCCCTGACTGGCCTCTAGAAGAGTCAACACCGACACATATGTCAAAGTAAATTACAAATCAATAAAAGGATTCTAATATTTATCATCCTAAGAAAACTTCACTCCTTTCTGAGTGAGTGCGGTCATAGAAGAAGAAAACTTTGAGAAATACTTTACAAATAAGTGATAATACCCCATTAAACCTATGAATCTCCAAATATTGAAAACATTTCACAGTTGATCCCATGTCATAAAAAATTTCACATTTTTAGGATTGACTGAGATACCATGTTCTGACACCACAGGTCCCAAGAACTTCACTTACTAAATCTATAAATCACATTTAGGTAGTTTGAAATAAAGTTGGTGATCTCTAAACAATTCTAGAACTACACTTAGATGGAACATTTGATCCTCCTCAAACTTAGAGTAAACTAGGATGTCACCTAAAAAGACTACCATAAACATATCAAGATACTCATGGATCATCCCATTCATTAAATCCATAAATACTATAAGAGAATTGGTTAGAACAAATGGCATGAAACGATACTCATAATGGCCATACCTTATTTGAAAGGTGGTTTTCTAAATGTTAGATTCTTTTATTCTCAATTGGTTATAAATAGATTGAAGATAAATATTTGGGAACCAATTCAACCCTTTTTACTAGTCAAACAGATTATCAATCCTTGGTATTGGATACTTTTTATTTACCATAAATCTTTTGAGTTTCTAGTAATCAAAACAAAGGTGATGTATTTCATCAGATTTCCTAGAAAATAGAATACGTACCGCCCAAGGTGACACACTCGGGCATATAAATCCTTTCTCTAATAGATCATCCAACTGAGTCTTCAAATATTTCATTTTAGATGGCCCCATATGGCAAGAAGGAATAAAAACTGGTGGAGTACTAGGAAGTAAATCAATAGAAAAATATACCTCCCTTATTGGTTGAAAACTAGAGAAATAATAAGAAAAAACATTGGTAAACTTGATGGAAAATGAAGGGAGATAATTGATAAAATATTACTACTTTAGATAAAAAGAAAACATTGATATTACTTTACCAAAAATTGGATAGTAAGGTCTATCTATACTCTACCTTGGGTCTCATTCTCCCTGAGAGATACGACACACCCGGTCAGGAATAGTTAAGGAGACCCATTGGAGATAGTAGTCAATTAGTTCCTTATTAGCAATGAGATGATCCATCCCAAAAATGGCATTAAGAAGTTTCGTGTTGAGAACTATAAAATCCTTGGTAAGCTTGATCTTTAACCGAGAGAAAACACAAGCAGGACAACAGAGACCCAGCTCTCTTCTCATTACAAGGGGCATAGTAATATCCATCACATAAGATAAAATATCTATATAAAGATTTAACATATTCACAATAAAAGTCAATATAAATGAATGAGATACACCAGTATCAAATAAAGTAGTCATTAAAGATGAATCTATAGTGGTGGAACCTCTCATTATTACTGGACCCATATATGCTTCCTCTGGAGACTCTTCCACTACATGAAGAAGCTTCATTCAAGATGTCTATGGTTGGAACCCATTTGTTCATGAAGCATCTAATTTCACCATAGTGATTTTAAGTGCTAATGAGCCTATTCAACTATGAGGGGCAGAAAAGATATAACTGAATTTCTACAAGTGACCTGAGCATCCATAGGAACTGCATATCTTGGGTGCCTTAGTGAAAACCCATTTGGAATGCCTAGGATTTCCACACTAGAAGAAAGTCAAGGGGATTATACCTAACACTACAGGAGGTCTAGAAAAACACCGCTATCTAGATCCACCATGTGACTCATCATGTTTCCTATCTCCATTAAAGGAACTCATATAACTGCCACTGGGAGAAAAAGGAACACCTATCAACCCTGAATTACCATCTAGTTCAAGATCAACCATAAAATCCAAATCCATTCCATCAGTATAAGAAGTGAACTTTAGTAAGAAAACCTAAGAATGAATATCAGGTCTAAGACCCATATTTAACCATTGATTATTCATATTCTCATTTGATACAGTCTTAGGTGAAAACTGGAGAAGCTCAGAAAATCAGTTTACATACTTTTTCATGGTCAAGTTAACCTACTCAAGTTTGAAAAACTACAGATCCTTAGCCAACACCATAGAATGTGGATAAAACTGATCAGTGAAAATAACTATAAATTCCTTCCACTCTAAACCCTCATTCTTCTTCACAATCACCATCAAATCCCACCATCTCTTGCTGGGTCCCTTTATCTTGAATGTGGAACATTTCACCTTAATTGAATCATGATTTTCCAAGAAATAGAACAGAAGCTCAAACTTCCTCAACTAATACTCAGCCTCTTGAGGATCATTAATTCCTTGAAAAGTAAGCTGTTAGTGGTTAAGGAACTTCTGAAAATGATTCTGAGATTCATCCCTCTGTGGTTCCACAACTAGAGCCTGAATGGTAATGGGTGCAGGTGCCTATCCCAGAGCTTGGACAACATACACAATAATCTTAATGAGGTTTAGGTATGTGGGAGGATTCACTCATTATAGTTCATCAAAATATACCTCCTGGAACCTATTCACATGTCTTCTTGGAGGAACGATGCTAAAAAACAACAACAAACAACATTAAAGACGTCATAAGATTACTTAGATCAACAAATCAAACAAGAACAATGGGGAAATTAATCTGATCAAATAAGATATAAAAATTTGGATTTCACACTACCCAAATAAAGAGCACATAAAAGGATAGAATTAGATCAAATTATTCCTCAATACACATTTCCCAAACCACCCATGGTGACTTAAGGCTCGTTATGATGATAGATGGCTAGGAACTCACCCGTAATTACCTCCTAAGTCCCGACAAGATATTTAAAACTGCATACTAACATCAAGGAAAGATGCTTAACCTACACCTTTGAAACTACTTTTTCATAAACCAAACCAGATACCATGATACCCTAATACTTAAGCAGACACTGACATGGATCGAAGAGTGTTCCTGATCCCCATGGGTTGGTTAATAGCACCTAGAATCGTACATGATAAAATTTGGAATTAATTTTCCACAAATCATTGGAAGATAAAAAATAAAAGTCAGTATGATCAATACTACAAAGAAAAAAAGTACCAAAAAATAAATAGGTATAACCAAAAAATAAAATAGCACATCATCAATGTACTCACTAAATGGAAAGGTAGAACCAAAATATCCAAAAAGATAAATAACATCCACTACCACCAAGTGGAACTTTCCCTTTTTTTGGACTTGGCAGAAGGAAATCTATAAAATCCCAAAGGAAAAGGTAGGGTGTGATCTATAAAGCCTAGTAGGGTCACACTAAGTGTTCCATAACAAATTAAATAATAATTAACCAGATAATTATTTCAATTTTAAATAAAATAGGGCATGTAATAAGATCTCATTTGCATATTTAGAACAAAGCATGATTCTTTTCAAAGGATGGAAAAAATTTCAAACATGGATTAAATAAACATTTTATATAAAATAATTTATATAAATCACTAGGAATGGATAAAATAGTATCATAATCAATGGAATATATATCAAAATAATCATAGTAAGAACCACATTCATCTTCCCTATGATATGATAGTTTTTGGTTATAGGATCCTCACACATCCCATATCAGTGATCGAAACAATATGTGTACACACATCCCTTATACTCTTTCAAAATAAAACTCATCAACATCCCATCAAAGATAAGATCTTTTAAACTAGGTTTTTGTTAAAGTTTTCATCATTAATATATTGCTATTGAATCATTATACTAGAGTGCTTGTCCTAAATAACCTACTAACTAATCAAGTTCACATGTGCTCAATAAATGAATAAAAAAAATAAGAAAATCATCTAATTTAAAATAAATCATCATTTATAATTCAATTTCCCAAATTTCCAGTATCAATATGCCAATTCAATTTTAAAACAAAAACATGGGGTTTTCATTATTTCATGAATTTTCAACACAAAAAAATCACAAGTTTTCATCATTTAGATTTAATCCATATTTCTCAAAACAATTCTCAAATTATTTCATCAATTCCATAAAATTCAAAATACTCCCCAAATTCTAATTCCATTAGAATTGGAGTGGGGGGTCCCAAAATCTATTCCATTTTTAATTCAATTTCCAATTCATATAAAATTCGGTTCTTATAAATAAATTGAAATATTTTTCAAATAAATTAAGAAAATTAAGGTTTCAATCATATAAAAAAACTCAAACAGAACCACCTACCTTTAATCATGAAATAAAAATGTAAAAAACTCATGAAAATATCTGCTAATAAAGAATAACAGTGATAGGGATCAAGAAACCAAACCTAGAAACAAGATCTATTTAAATGGAGTTTCGATCCAACGAATACTTGATGATCTATCAAACTCGAAGGAGGAAGGAAGAAGGATTGGGAGAGAACACATGAGAGGGGATTCACTTACCTGGAGGAGATTGAAAGAATCCCCCATGATTTGAACTACTAAGGAAAGGGTCTAGAGGAGGAAAAATCACTTTTGAGAGCCTCTTAAGCCAAGGAGTTTGAGCTAGGTCAAATGGTAGTTGGTCAAGAACATAAACATGGGTTAGAGAATTTTTAAAACAATTTTATGAATAATAAAAACCCACACACAAGGTTAGGTGGGCAGGTCCGCATGGTTAGAAAAATCATTCACCCCAAACATGCGAAAACCATGAAAAACCACATTGTCCATGTTTGTACAGTTTGAACTAGGGGGTGCAGGGTTTGGGAAAACCATATGCCAACTGTGTACCTAGAGTCCTCCAAAAATTTCCAAAATTTCACCAGAACAACCCGAGACAAGCCCCAACCAAATAATGATCAAAAGAGGGGTTGAGGAGTACCTAAAAAAAATATAACAAGATGTTATAATGATGAAATGGGAAAAGGGAATGAGAATGAAAAATAGAAATGGGAAAATAATTAATGTGGAGGTGATATATATACAAGGAATTACCACTATAGGAAAAATTGAAATTCATGGTTGTTTTAAAAAACCGTAATTAAATATTTCGTTAATTTTTTTAGCTGATGTTTTTAAAAAACCACTACTAATTTTTTTTATTTTCATTATTAGTGGTTTTTAAAAATTTATGTGAATTAGCCACTGTTTTTTAATAAACCACTGTGAGTTTGTAGTACTTTTATAAGAAACAACCACTAAAAATAAATTATAAAAATATTAAAAAATTAATAATGATTTATTATTTATTATTAATAATTATTAGTTATTTTTTATAATCATTTTTTTAAAATTTTTTAATTATTTTTGTTAATTATTAATTATTAAAAACTATTATTTAGTAATTATTTGAGACTTAAATTTATTCTAGGATAAGTTAAAAATCAAACATCAGTATCAAATGATTAGAACTTTTGATCCAAGTGTCTATTTTAGGTTCACATCCAGTCAAGTCGAATCTTATGAAATGAAATAAAATTACATTAGATAATAATTTGGCAATAATTAATATAATAAAATTTATTTCTATATTAATTGAAGTTAAAAATTAAACTTCAACTTCAAAAAACCACAACTTTTGATCTGGATGGCCGTTTAGGCTCTACCACATATCAAATCAAAGTCTTAATGGAGATATACACCATTTTAAGTTGGGGGTATTTGTGTCACTATTTGTTTGAGGTAAAAAAAGACCAAAAGGCCTCTAAAACTGAGTTTACTGTTCAAATACCAAGATTTTTGAACATTCATTATGATTTCAAATTTATTTAAGAGTGTGTTCATATGATTTTTGGGTAGTCTATGATTTTATTCCATGGGTTTACATTCCTATTGATTTTATGGTGTTTCAATTATTTTGGTTTTCCCTCTTTTGGTGATTTATTATATATATATATATATATATATTTCTATACATTTATGTATATTTATTTATAATATATATATTTATTAGTATTTATTTAAAAATTATATATAATTTCATCTATGCACAAATATTTATATGTATTTATATGTATTTATATATACTAGTCTATATTTATATCCATTTATGTATATTTATATACATTAATGTATATTTACATATATGATACTGGTATATATATTAATATTTATTTTTTTGGTTGGTGTGTGTGTGTGTATTAATGCTTGTATTTATATATATTTATGTAAATTTATTTATATTTATATATTTTTATAATTCGTATATAAATTTATTTAAATAAATTTATATTTAATCATATATTTACTATTTACTATTTATTAATTATTAATTATTAAATATTGATTTATTATTTATTATTAAATAATTATTAATTTATCAATTATTTATTATATATCATCTTATTAATTATTATTAATTTTTATTTAAAAAATATTTATTTAAAAAATATTTGTTATATATTTATTATTATTTATTATATATTTATTATTATTATTTTTATTATTGTTTATTGTTTATTGTTTATTGTTTATTATTTATTGTTATTTATTTATTTATTATTCTTTATTCTTTATTTTTTTATTTATTAATCATTTGTTTGTTATTTATTATTTTTTAATTATTAGTTATTTATTTCATATTTATTTGTTATGTATTATTTGTTATTTATTATTTATTATTATTATTCTTTAATATTATTATTTATGTATACGTATTTATATGTATTGTTCTCTCTCTATATAAATATACTAATTACTGTTTACTCATTTTTGAAGAGCTTGTTGAAGTGGTAAATTTTTTACAGAATAACTTAGAGGTAGAAGGTTCAAATCTCACACAATGCATATATATTCTGAATTTATACCTGACATATGCATGCATGGTAGGATAAATAAATAAAAAATAATAAACCACTGCTAAATACTATTTTTCCTATAGTGTATAACATTTAGTATAATTATAGATTTTTAAAATTTTGATTTAATATTTAAATGAATCAAGATAGTCAAACAAATATCCTAAATCATAGTAGAATGAAATTTTGATATTATGTTTTGAAAATAAATGAGTTTTAGATTGTTTTACATACCTATATATTTCTATCACTCATTAGTTGTCATTAATAATTATGAATTTAATTAAGAGTGGTTAAAGGGGTGGATCGATTTGATTTGGAGATAAATCTCATCCAACTAGGGGTTGGCAACAAAACCATCCAAATAAAAAAAAATTGAAAATTGAAACAATTTAAACCAAAATAGCAATGTTTTTTTCTTATGGGTTGGTTTATGGTGTAGATTGATAGAGTATTGTGATCTGCGATTTGGTTTAGGTGTCAAACCAAACTGCATATGTGTTTTCATAAAAAACATAATTTTCTAGTTTTACATCACCCCATCCCATATATTTAGACACTACTATAGATCCCACTATATTCAACGCCCCCTCTACCAATGCTTAAAAAATGGTGATATATGGGTACTTTTATCAGTGATAAAAAGAAGCGTTGATAAATGTGACCTTTATCCATGTTAAAAAAATGATGATTAATTGACACTTTTTGTCAGTTCTTTATTTAGCACTGAAAAAATGGTATCATATATAAAATATTTCATACATACAATAAATATATTTTTAATATTTTTCACTTTTATTTATAATATATTGAAATTTAAATTATATAAATTATAATATACACATAAACTTATATTCATATTTGAATTTATATATTTATATTTATATTATATAATTTATAATATGAAAATATATTTATAAGTATATGTGTTTGTATTTATATATTTATATATATTGACACACACATATATAAATGTAAATATATATATACAGACACACACACACATAATATATATATATATTATAAAATATCATATGAAGTATATAAATAAATATAAAAATACATTAAATATAGTTTCTATTTAAATTTATTATATATTTATATTAATATTATATAATTTACAATATACATATATTTATAATTATATGTGTGTTTGTATATATATATGATTATATATAAATAAATATATAAATATATTAAAATATAAATATAAATATAAAATTTATATTTAAAAATATAATTCATGTTAAAATAAAAAATTATTATCAATCTTCTTTTCATAATTTATAAATGTAAATGTAATATATTAAAATTTCATTTAAATAATTATCTATATATATATATAAGTGAATATATATATATTTAATAATATATATATATATATATATATATTAATATAATCGTTGGTGTTGTATATGGCCTGAAATCTCACAGTGCGGCAAAAGAAAAAAACTAAAAATAATGGGGGTTCAATACATGTATGCATATAAAATATGTATGTGTGTGTGTGTGCATGTATGAATTTTTGTGTGTCTGTATGTATTTAAATGTTTATGTTATGTATGTATATGTGTGTGTATGTGTGTATGTATATATGTATGTATGTGTATATATGTGCATGTGTATGTGCATGTATGTGTATGTATACGTGCATATATATGTGTATGTATGTGTGCATGTATATGCGTATGTATGTGTATGTGTGTGTATGCGTGTCTCTATGTATGTGTATGTGTATGTGTATGTGTATATTTGTGTGTTTATGTATGTGTATGTGTATGTATGGTCATGTTTGTATGTATGCATGTATGTGTATATATGTGTATGCTCATGTGTAGGAATGTGTATGTATGTGTATGTATATATGCATGTATATTTGTATGTATGTGTCTGTATGTGTGTGTGTGTGTGTATCTCTTTGTGTGTGTGCATGTATGTGCATGTATGTATGCATATGTGTATGTGTAAGTTGTTGGGATAAGAGAGATGCAAAAGTTAAAACCACGAGAAACAAGATTATGAATCCACTGAAAGTTCAGCTCCCTCTAGACTTCACGTGCAAAGACACACCAAAACTCCTTGACTAAGTGCTATAGAACTTAGGAAGTTTGAATATTCCCTAAATCACCATGCATAGAGTCTTTTGACAACACCCACAAGCATTAAAAACCAAAGAGAAAGGTACGGGAAAGTAAAAGGAAACTTTTGGTTTACATGGTTCATATTTTCATTCTAGGTCCATAGGAGAATATATAAAGTTATATTTCCCCATAAGTACAAAGATTAAAATTTGTGAATTGTCATCCATGTGGATCACTTAGAGAAATTAATCAAATTACATGTCAACAGGTGGTCCCGCCCCATATATAGTAGGGTCCAGTCGGTCTTCTGGTTTCACTGGACTCCTTTAAATATGAGCCTCCATCCATGTGAAATAGTAATTACTGATCTCATGTAACAATATTCAATGGACCGTTTACATCTAGTAAATCGAGTGCATTATCATTCTTCCAGAAATAAAACCTCACTGTGTGATCCATATTTTGTTGAACTATCACTTCCATTAGAAATTCCTTCTGTTCAATCTATTGTATATTGAAGTGTCACAACCTCTTCCTCCTTTTGATGAACTAAATCCCGAACTTCCAGTGAACTGAAATCCAGATCTTTAAAGAGGATTTACAATACTAAAAATATACCACTTGAAGAATATAGGATCCCCAGGAAACCTCCAACACTTAGAAAGATTCTAAATTCTCCTCCTCCTTCAATATACATACATTTCTCTCCTTTCTTCTTCTAGTTACCCCAATCCCACTAAGGCACAGTATTGCCTCAAACATTATTGGATAAAAAACTTAGAACACATGTTAGCTGGATTTTATCGTCCAAAAATATTCTTCATCTTTAATGAGGAATCCTATAATAGATTTCGAATGTAATAGTATTTCAGGTCAATTTGTTTAGTCATAAAATGAAAAACTATATTTTTAGTTAATTGAATCACATTTTAGATATCATAATAAAATAAACCACTATACTAATTCCACCTAAGTTCCACCATTAAACATTTCAAACAGTTCATCTCTTTTAAATCTTCTATTACAGCTATATATTTATCCTCTATAGTAAAGAGTGAAACCACTAATTACAAATCATACATCCAACTAATTACAATTTTTTCAAATGTAAACACAAGGACCATTGTACTTTTTTGATTCTGAATAACCCCCAAAATCCACATCTACATACCCTTGAAATGATTTGGATAACCCAAAACATAAGACAATATATTTCATAGCTTTTAGATATCTAATGATCTATTTAATGACTTCCGAGTGTTCTTTCCCTGGATTTACAATATACTAGATAATGACTCCCACTGCAAATGAAATATCAGGGAGAGTTCATACCATCACAAACATTAAAATTCTTACTACTAAATAAAATAGAACATTTTCCACATATTTTTCCTCATCTTCTATTCATAGTGCTTTCCCCATTTATAATTTAAAGTGCATTATCAAATAAATAATTTACATATAATCATTTCAAGTGGCTCGATGACCTTCCACACATAATCCCTTTGAGACAACACTAAAATCACAGCCCCTTTATCCATTTCAATCTTAATTCCAAGAATATTATTTTCAACATTGAGATTCATCATTTTCAAATTTCCAAAAAACTCACACTTAAAATCTTGGATCCATTGAATTCATGGAACCACCATAAGTATGTCATAAACATAGATGGTAGGATGATAAAGTAACCATCCATCCACATAACTCGATATAAAAAATTATCTGAGTGTCTTTTCATGATACCCCTTTTAAATATAAATGCATAAAATTTATGTTTTCATTGACGTGGTTATTTTTGAATGTTTTGAACACAACAAGAGATCATGTTGGGCCATATCCAAATCAACTTTTTTTTATAAATAACAAATAATATGAGATGTACATGATGAAAAATGTCATGAAAAATGAAATTAAATAAAATATTAATTGAAAATTATATAGGAACCAAGAATAAAAGATCATCATATATAATTTATAATTAATTTGTGAAAATTAATAATTAACTTGTATATGAATTCTTTCTTTGTTGATAAATTAGTTGACCACTTATTGGTGTACCATTATTTTGATGATGGGATTCAAGGATAAAATTCCTCTTGTGTTGATCTACACATTCTCCATGAACCTTTGAACATTTTTGTAGAAATCCATGGGTTCAAGCATGAAATATTCTGTTACTTTCATCATTCTTTGTTGATCACAAAAGAATCCTTTGGGGTGGTAATGAATAGTTCTTGTTCTCTTTATACATGAGAGAGTGGATATCAAAACCCTATATTTTCATATATAGAGAATTTATCTTTTTTGATGATCATTCATTACAATTACACAAACACATGTCTGAGTATTGTAAAGTTATAGTTCATTTGGAAACATGGAAAGATAAACAATTGGTTCATAGGTGAACTACATCATCTCCCACTATGTTATTCATAATTAGAACCCCTCTTAGAAAAGTAATCCATAAAACATTTATTTATAACTTGGGGAAGAGAAACATAAGAAATGGTGAGATTATATGCTTAGTAAGGATAAATAAGGGATATAACAACATATCATGAGCATAAGGGTATGAGAACATGATAATAACTTATAAAAACCATACCTTAAAAATAATAGATCCTAAATTTGAGTTATGGAATAAATCTTGGTAGTTTATAAGACATGAATCATAGTGCAATAAAAGAATGTGAACCCTGAGAATATAACATTTCTATAAGGCGTAGATTTATTGAATACACATCATCATAAAAAATCACTTCCTTAGTATTTTAAGGATCATTTCCAAGACTATCATTGTGGAATGAGTTCACTCCACAAATGATCATAGTAGTCAAGATTCACTCCCAAGACAATCATAGTGTACATATTCCCTTAATTAACTAAGATAACTCCATATTCCCCTCCAGTTTATCTAATGAGATATCAATCTTTACCCAATGCATTGGAGGGAGATATAGGTCCCACCCATCACAAAATAAAAATCATACATATGTGTGCCCCAAGATCATAAAACATTCATCATATTAGAATCCATGAAATGAAATGAGTTTTATTAAAATTTTCTCATAACATAACCACTGTAAAAGAAAAAGGTTTCATAATCATTTCATCATTTCATCAAATCATAACTCTTGAAAAAAGCGGGTCTCATAATCATTTTATCATGGTATAATCCTTGGAAGATAAACTGGTTTCATAAACATCTTGTAATAATAAGCACAAACCATATAGAGAAAGAATAATAATGGTATACTTGGATTATATCCCCAGTAAATCATAAGTAATATCAAATTATTTCATGTTATATGGAAATTTATTTTGAAAGAAAAATAAGTTGGAACATTTCTTGAGGAAAATATCCTTTCTTTAAAAATAACCTTTTTAAAATTAAAAATCTATAAAATATTAAGGAAATATATTTCTTTGAAAATAACCATGAAAACTTATAAATTAATTTTCAAATAAAATAATGTTCATGATGTTTGGAAATTCCATTCATGTCGTACATGTTAAAACAAAGATTCCATTCACATTTTTGGTAAAATCCAAACGGGTCTTGTTTGGAAAATGACATGAATATCCCTTTAATTTTTTTTAATATTAATATATGGCTAAAAAAATGTATTTAATAAATAATTTTTTAAAATTTTGATTTTTTTATTATAAAATATGGTTTTGGAAGAAAAATGAATATCGACCGAAGAGATAAATAAAGTTGTTTTTTCTTAAAAATATTCTTTTGAAAACTTGAGTACATAAAGAGAGTAAAATGAAGGTAAAACATGTATTCTCATGACATAATCATAGGAGAATAAAATTCATGAGTTTCTTGAGATATGGATCATAATATTTCATCATCAGAAACGTAATCATAAAATAATCCTTATAAATGATGAGATTGTAACATAAAATCTTTACCACTTTGGTATCATTTGAATCATAAGAACCATTAAATATTAACATAAAATGAAACTTTAAGTACACTTAAAATAAATATATTCATGATATAAAATGTAAAATGTTATTATATACACCTCATAAAAGAATATAGGTTCATTACTTATCTTATGTCCCAAAGAAGGAAATTTGAGACAAAAATCCCTTACCTTAAGTATTAAATTAATTTGTACATGTTAAACCCTCATTTATAATAAATATAATTTTATTATAAATATATTAAATAACAATAATTATATATATAATACCATTTATGATTTATTTATGACTATTTGTTACTTTTTTATTAATAGTTCCATGTTAAAGTCATGATTCTGATAATAACTGCTTTGTTTTTTCGTGTATGTTTTGATTTTTTATTTTTGGTCCTATTAATTTGATCATTGTTAAATAATATACATAATTTTAATCATGATATAAATATAATATATATTCAGTATATATGTTTTTAGATTAATCCATAAAAATTTGATATAGAAAATGAAATACGTCGTTTATGGAGATGACAAGCCATACGTAGGAAAGAATGTTGTTTCAATTATCTTGAAAGATTGAAAGAAATAAATTTAAAAAATAAATTGCCATTAAAAAATAATTTTTATGTCATATATATCATATATTTTCATTAATATCATCCTTATTACCTTCCATATAAAGCTTGAATGAATCACATCGTTTCGCATGGCGGTAGTCTGATGTATAGATAAGGGACGTTATCACATTCCCACAGAATGTAAATTAAGTTGATATATATGAAATAATTATTATATAAGTATAATAATTTCATATAAATCATATATAGACATTTAATTTATCATTATATCCATCCATGAGATGTGGTTATGGAATCAGTTCGCGAGGTGGTAGTCCACCGTACACATGATCGATGGTTTCATTTTCCATTTGATGGAATAAGAGATGGATATAGCTTATGAAATTAACATAATAAATATAAGAATATTATAGATAGGTTTTTTATTATATAATAATAATATAATAATATTTTAAGGATTTTTATGTATAAATAAAAAAAAAATGAAAGTTTTAGAATTTACGTCTTCTTCAGAGAGCCTATTTAGTTTTATACCTAAATCATTATTAAGAGAGATTAATAATAAAAATAAGGCCTCTAGGATGTGGGTAGGGAATTTGGGAATATATTTGGATAGGTATTTTAGAAATCAAATGTGTTTTTAAGTGTTAATAGAATAAAATAAGGGGTGACCTTTTAAAAGTGAGGTGAGTGGCACAGTTATAATTTTTGAAAAGAAAAAGGTGTACCAATGTTTTTCACATGAATAAAGGCTCCAAAATGAAACATTATATATAATTAGACATTATTAGGTCTAAATATTTCTATAAAATATATTTTAGAAATGTTTTTAGGTTATTTTAACCCTTATCTTTTTAGTTTAACCCATGGTAAACCCGTTTTCACCATAACTGCAGTAATTAAATTTTAATGTTTTCACTATTCATTATGGTAAAAAATTAATTTGAATTTATTATATAATAAAAATTATTATAATTAAAATAAATCAATCCATTTTAATAAATTAAATTTACATAAATTGAAAATTTTAATTTAAAATAAAACCCACAAACATGATGAAAAAGCAGGTTTTCAAGAAGTGTATTTTTTAAGGAGAAAATGATTTTATATTAACTCTATAACTAATAATAATAATTTTATAAATATAAATTAATATTTATTGATATATAATACATAAATTTAATCCAAAAAATTCCTCATTAAGGTTTATTTTAATTAACTAAAAAGGATAAACATTATGCACTTTAAAATTATTTTTAGAAAAACCTGTTTTTAAACCCAAAAATAAAATAATACTAAAATACCATATAAATTTAATTTAAAAGTAATTAAGTGGATTAAATATAAATAAATAATACTTATTTTAATTTAAATCATATTAAAAATATAATTTTACTTTTAAGTTACTTAATATATTGAAAATAAATGACATTTTTACAAAAATATGTATTTTCACTATTTATTAAAATATAAATATTTTCAGAAGAGTCCTAAAATTTCTCCCTATGTAAATTTTGATATGATTATTTAAAAAGTTATGTTTATTTTATCAAATTAATTTTCTAAAATTTTGAATAATTAATTTTATTATTGTTTACAAAAATATATAAAAAACATTTTTTTTTGAAAAAATAGTATTTTCAAAACTTATAAAGACTTTAACGAAAGTTAAGTACTTTTTTATAAATATGTTTTATTTATATAAAATCATTATAATTAATATTTAATTTTTTTATTTTTATTCATTCTACCAAGTTTAATTTCTAGGTAATAATGTTCATATTTAAATAATAAAATTTATAGTTTTTCGTGGTTCGTTAAACTCAGTGTTGTTTAAAACACAATATTTTGAAGAAAATAAATTTATTTGAAAAAAAATATTTCACATAATATAAAGGTGTTAAATTATACCCCACTTAAAATTAATTTCACTCTTTATGTTACATCACTACATAACAAAAAGATGAGGATACTTCTGCCTCATTAGATCCTTAAGTTCCCATGTTTCTTCCTCAAACTGGTGGTTTTGCCACAAAACTTTGACCAGGTGGGTGGTCTTGTTTCATAAAACTTTATATATATGATCTAGAACCTAGAATTATTGTTTCTCATAATAAATATCATTCTCCAGTAGTATTACCTCTAAGTTCAGCACATGTTAAGGGTTAGGTATATACTTCCTCAGGAGAGATATATGGAATAGATTGTGGACTTGAGATAGGTTTGGTGGAAGTTCTAACTAGTTAAATAACATATTTATATGATCATGGATTTGAAAGGGAACAATATAAATAGGTATTAGTTTCCATTTCTTCCTAAATCTCAAAAACTTATTCCATAGATAAATTATTAGAAACACCTTGACAACAACTTCAAATTCCAGATCATACCAGCGATTATCAGCACAACTTTTCTGTCGACTTTGTGCCTCCATTATGTATTGTTGAATGGATATAACCTTATATAACAATTATTAAACTATATTAGGTTCTAATAACTTTACTTATCCAACTTAATTCTATCACGTTGGATCTCTACACTTCTTTCTATAGAGGGATTTATAAGAAGCAATATAAATACTCATGTGAAAGCTACTATTGTATAAAAACTCAACTGGATGAAGGTGTTGAGCCCAAAAAATTGAAATACAAAGAAAAAGATCTCAAAATATCCTATAGGGTTTGAAATTTTCAATTAACATCTATTTTAGGATGATATGCAGTGATGAAACTCAAATCTGTATCAAGAGTTTATTGAAGACTTTTCCAGAACTTCAATGTAAACCTTAGATCCAGAACATATACAATTGAATGTGGAAATCCATGAAACCTTAGAAATTAATTATTTTATATCTTAGAAAACTGATCTAGAGAAAAATATTCATTGATAGTAATGAAGTTTACTAAAATTTTAAGGCTATTGACTAAAACCCATATAACATTTTTCTATTTAGATGTTTTGGGGAGTTCAATGAAAAAATTGATAGTGATGTTTTCCCATTTCCATTTTGGTATGGGTAATGGATGTAAAATAATTTTAGACTTGTGTCTCTTAAGATTAATTTAATAACATACCAAGAACAAAGATACAAACTCTACGATATCTCTCTTCATTACATCCCACCAAAAATACTCTTTCAAATCTATATACATCTTCGTACTTCCAGGATGAATAGAGAATTAAGAACTATGAGATTCCTATAAAAAATCCTTATTTAAACCTATTATGGACGGAACACATACATGGTTCTTAAAACTTATCATTCCATAAGGATCAAGGTTAAAATTAGGAACATTTCTAACCTTCTTTTGAATCTCTACACATTTCTTCCATACCTCTTTAAACTTCACTTGGATAGATGGTTAAACATTTAATTGGGAAAGATAATATTTCTTACCTTCCTTCAGGATATAAAAATCTATCCTTTTTAAATTCCAAAATATTTTATCTTTTATGACCCTCATCATGGATAATCTAGCACGATCATTTCAACTAAATGCATCATCCACCTTATTCGATTTAATATGTTGGTAATTTATTGAGCAATTATAATTTTTTATAAGCTTTATCCATATTATATTATGCATATTCAACTCCTTATTTGTGAATATATACTTTAATATTTTGTGATCGGAATATATATATCACACTTTTCTCTGTAATGATAATACCTCTATATATTTAATTCCAAAATCACCACAGTTAACTCCAAATCATGATTTGTGAAATTTTTCTCATGAACCTTAAATTTTCATAAGGCATAAGATATAACCTGTAATTCTGTATAATAACACATCCCAATACTTTCTTGGATACATCAAAAGATATTAAAAAATCTTCTCTACTATAGGGTAATGTAATCACATGTTATATGATTAATGTACTCTTTAGTTCCTTGAAATTTTCCTCACATTCATCTATCCCGAGGAACTTGGATCCATTCCGAGATAAATTAGTGAGTGGATTAGAAATTCATCAGAAATTATCCACAAACCATTGATAATATCTATATAAACTAAGTAAACTATGGGTCTCAGTCACCATGGTTGGTCTGGGCTAACATTCAATAGCCTCCGTCTTTTAAAAATCTATCTATATACCCTCTATTGAGATTATATAAAACAAAAATGAAAACTTTTTCAGAAAAAAATCACAAGTTTTATATTTTTCTTATATTTTTTCCTTCCCTAGGGTATTTTATACAGTTCTCAAGTGATCTTAATGCTCTTAATTTATATTTTAATAGATATTAATATCTTCTATAAAGACAACTAGGAAATGATCAAAGAAATCTCTAAAGAATATTTTCATTAAATCCATGAGGATAGTAGTGGAATTAGCAAGACCAACTGACATCACTATATATTCTCAATGTCCATACCTTGTATGTAATAATATCTTGGTTATATCTAGTAAGGACCCCACCTTAAACAATACATATTATGACTATTTTAAAATAAGAAATCACTTTCTTTTCCCAAATATCTTTTAGGTTTAGAGTTTTATATAATTAGTGAAAAGACTCTTACATGGTAAACCTATACTTTAAAAGTCTACAATTATACTTATTATCCATTTTCCCATAAAACAAAATTCATTAAAATAAAACAAGGTTTCTCTTTTTGAAAAATATTCATAATTTTCCCTTGATCCCAAATTTATCCCAAATCTTCCTCAAACCCTGTGAAATTTTTTTAAAACTTGGTATGGGCACAAAAATCTCATTAAGGGAAACAAAATAAAGTAAACTATTAGTCTAGTGAAAAACCAATAATTTTTTTCTTAAAAACATACATTTTTTACTCTAAAAAAGGAATCAACTTAAAAGATTATTATCTTTCCGTTTGGAAATAAAACAATTTTCATGATAACTCATAAGAAATCATATAATATATAAGTAGGTAACTTGGGACATAATTTTCTATACCACTCTAAAAATGGAGTTACCAATATGGCTATCCTCTAACTGCAGAGTACCTAATGCATTAGTGGTTATAACGTAACCACCCATCCTTGGTTTATCACAGAACCACCCATAATTGGTTAATAATGTATCCAATCATATTTGTTTTATCATGGAAACACTCATAATTTATGTATAACATAACCATCTATAATCATAAAAAATTCCCAATAACCATATAAAAATCATAAAACATTAATTCTTGTATCATGAAAATATTGTCAAGGAAAATAATCATTTCATATTGAAAATCACTCATTTTGAAATATGATGCATGTACATTGGAAAAAAATTTCCTTGAAAGTAGAAATATAAATATGTAAAGTAAGATTCAAAATAATAAATGAACCTGAAATAGGGAAATTATGTTCATTCTATATATGTAAAAAACATTCTTTTTGAAGAAGGAACTTTTAAAGAGGTTTTTTAAAAGAAAATCCATTACATAAAACCTTAAAAAGATTTCTTTTTTATTTTTATTGAAAGAAATTAGAAAATTAATTTTTTAAAAAACTTCTGTTCATATAAATATATTAATAAAAATCATTTTAAAAATTTGGAAATGAAAGATAAATATTTAGAAAATAAATCTTTAAAACATTTAAAATGTGGTTTTTAGTTAGAGTCCCTTTCGACGAGTCTGACTCATTATGTACGTTCTTTATCTTCCTGAATAATAAATCTAGTTCAATAATTTACTTTATTGATAACCTTTTCAATTTTATTATTCATTTTATGTCACTTATTACCATGTTATAATAATTAATTATTTAAGTTCATGTTGGATGCTTTAAGGATATTCAGTACTTGATTCCAAAATGACTTTTGTATGATGTATTTAGTAAAAGTGGTCATTATTACACCATATTAAGAATAATATTAATGAAATAATAATCATTATTATAATTCAATTATACTTTTAAATCCATCCATTAAATATGGTTATGAAAAATGAACTACATTACAATTATGTAGACGGTAGGCTGTACGTACACATGAGTAAAGTTTTTCATTTTTCAATGATCATTATAGATAAAAGGTAATGATCATTTTATATTTTTTGAATGATAATACTATAATTAATATCATATTAATAATTTAAAAATACTTATATATATATCATCAATTTGATGTGGTGGTGAAAAATGAATCACATCGCTTCGTGGAGGTGATAATTCACACATATGCGCGGACAATGTTATAATTTTTATGTTAATGGAAATATTAGGATTCCAATGAAATATTTTCTTTTAAAAATGATAAATATTTAATTAATATAATATATAAGCATTAATTATATCATTATATCTATTCTTGAGAGATGGTGATGGAAAATGAATTATATCGATTCACGAGGCGGTAGTTCTCCATACACATGAATGATAAATTCCTTTACCATTTGATGAAAGTAGAGATTGATATAGGTCTTGATAAAAAAATTATAACATCTAATTAAATGTATTATAATAGATTTATTATTTTATAATGTTTTAGAATTGTTTTAGGTTTGTGGAAGAACAAACAAAATAGAGAATCTTGATTAAAAATGATACCTCTTCTTCAAACAAACTCCTTTTCTGAACACCTTAATACCAATAAGGTTGGTGTTATGACTAAACTAAGACATATATAATGAGGGTATGGATTATAAGTATTCACTTTGTAATATATTTTCTTAACCAAAAGGGTTTTTAAGTGTGATAGATTGAGAATAAGAGGAACCCTTTTATAAATGAGGTGATGGGCACATTTAGAATTTTTCAAAATATTAAAATATAATAAGGTTATGCTTGTAGAAAAGACTTAAAAATGGTCTAAAATGAATTGGGTAGGAAATTTTAGTCCATATATTATCCCCATAGTAATTAATTAATATTTTTGTGATTTTTGAATAATTTAATAAAATATTATATTCATGAAATACCATTATTGTCAATTTTAACACTATTCATTACTTTGGAATTAAGAATATCAAGATAACAATATATATTCGAACTAAAATTTTTAATATGACCCTAATATTTCACATTCATCTATAAAATTCATGGAAACTATTAATTAATTCAAATTATATTAATTTTAATATTTTTAATATAATTTATTTGACTTTTCTAATAATTGAATAATTACTTCATCATTATTGTTTAATTATTTAAATAAATTATTTCTTTAATAAAACTATAAATAAATTAATAGGATGTATATATATATTATATTTCCAAATAAAATTTATAGTTTAACATATATTCTATATAACATCGTATTAGAAATATTATACTTACTGAAAATAAGAGTATGACATGTTTGAATTTTAATTAAATAATACACTATAAGGATCTTAATCACTTTTTAATGGAAAAAATGGTCACATATACAAAAATTTAATGATTATAGAAAAACTTTACCTATAAAGTAAAATTAATTCAAGTTTTTGGGTATTTTAATGGTTTATATCCTTTTAATTAAAATCCTTTTATTGATATTTCCAATAATTAAATAATTATTCCATCATTGTTTTCCAAGCCTTTAAGGTAATTATTTATTCCCTAAAAATTAAAATTAAATTAACTTGTTGAATATAAATCCTTTATATTTAAAATTAATATTTATTTTCAAATATATATTCTTGAAAACCATATATTAAAAATTTTATACTTATTAAAAATCATAGTGTGAACAGTTTTACTTTTCTTAAAATAAAATAGTATAAGGGAATTAGACTCATCCTAGTGGCTCCAAGAGATGATAAATTCACAAAAATGATGATTTTTGTCAACAATAACTTATAAAATAATTTTTTTACAACTTTTAGGGTTATTTTCTAATCCTTATGATAATCAATTTTACCCTTAATTACCCAATTTACCCATAATCGTGGTAATAAAAATTTCTAAATTTACTATTCATATTATCTAAAAATAAATGAAAATATTTAATAATTTTTAAAATTATGATTAAAAATATGGAATCCATTTTTAAGAAATAGAAACACATAAGTGTCTAAAATTAATTTAAAATTAATACCTTAGACGGGGCGAGAAAGCAAGTTTTTAAAGTGAAAATGTTCTATAGTTTACTAAGCTTTTATATCTATATTCAATATAAAAATGATTAAAATGAAAAAAATTAGATTAATATATTTAAAATAGATTTAATTTTACTTTAATAACAATTTAAAATTTAATTTAATATTAGAAATTATTTATATGAAAATTTAGTTTTCAATTAAAATTCTGTAGTTTCTCTATTCATCAAAAAATGAATCTTTTCAGAAAAATGAAAAAATTAACCCTAAGATAATTTTGAAATTAAAATTTCAAAAAATATGTTTATTTTTTCAAATAAAATTTATAAAATTTTCAAAATGTAGTTTTAAAACTAGTACGACATCAAAAGGTGGAAAAACTGTCATTTGAAAAATACTATTTATGTGTAAAATTAGATTTGGTTATCGTATATAGAAAATAAATAGGATGAATGTTAAACATTATATTGAATATATATATATATATATATATATATATATTTCATTAATATAATCAAAAAACTGTGATTTGTTTATTTTGTTGGCATAAAACACAGTTGTGCGCATTTAAATAGATCTTCCCAAACAAATCCTTTTTATTTTCAAGAAGGGTTTTATTTTTAGTTATAATTAATTTTACGCCAAATAATTCATTATATGTGACATTTTTAGACCATATTTTTATAATTTAATTAATATTTTTTATACCCTCCATTCTAACAACTAGGTTATAATGGTGACATTTGAATAATAATATTTAGTTGTTTGTTTAAGCTCGATGTGGCATATCTTATATGATATTAGACATAATATTTCCTTTTTAAAAAATCCATATTTTATATTATTCCCACCTTTAATAAATTCAATCCTATTAATTTGAACTTAGGATAAAAAACTAGGTGTTTGAATTTTAAATATACATTTTTTGAAACCCCAAATTGGAAGAAAGGGTCAATACAACTTTTATTTGAAAAGAGAGAAAAGAATGTATGACAGTTACCTAAGATAACACATATTATGATTCTATATAGGAAGACATGGGAATAGAAGAGAAAACGAACTATTATGTTTTGATTGAGATTGATAGAGAACATGGTCATTATAAAGTTAACCATAAAAAAACTGTAAGTCACTGATGAGTTAAAAGGCCATTGATTTATTAGTAAGAAAATTAAACAGATAAAGTTTTTATTTAAAGATTATTTTCCTAGATTTAAGGGATTCCATTACCATATATACTAATAACATAGGGAGATATACGTACTTGAATGGAATAATTTCATCATTTAATCCATTTCCACCATAAAGTCATCTTTTCCTTTAATCAATGAGTATTTAAGATGAATTTTTATGCCCAAAGCACTAGAATCAACTTCGATAAAATAAAATAATCTAAAAAAGAAAAAAATATATTCCTCTTGTCTTTAAACATTAACCAAAACCAAAATAGTTAGGATAAGATAAGATAATTCCCAAAAATAACCAATATCTAAAATTAAACAGTAATACCCAACATTCAACAAATAACTATCCTTAAAATTCCTTAAAAATATTATATACTAAGATTGAAACCCAAAAATTATAAGGATTTGATCACATAGTATTGCAAGATAAATTTATCTCCAGACAACATAAATCAACCTTAAATTATCAGACAAAAAATGTAATTTATTTAATAACATAATATCTAAGATATGCTAATAATTTCCATAAATAACCTGAATCACTATAAATCAACAATAAAATCATATATGATTCCAAAATATAATTCAACCTTTATTACAAAAATAAAATCCCACAATATTCTTGTTACCTTAATCATATTGAGTTCCCAAAATAGTGAACTTCTTGTGAAATAACTTTAATCACTTTATCACAAAATCATTTTCCAATATTATGATTATCTCTATAATAAAACATATATTCCCTAAATCAGTATATTATTCATCTATAAAATCTTTTAACTAAGAAAAAAATTCACACAAATCGGGACTTCATGTAGGCCAATAGTAGGTGATGCATCCTTGTCACCCTTCGATTGTGGTTTCAAAACTCACAACCTTTTCAGACATGAAATCTTATCACCCATCCAATGGGTTGACCTTTTTTTTAAAACTATATTGATATAATCCTTATAAAATTCCAAAAACGTGAGAAAAATCCTAAGAAAAAACCTTAATTTATTTTAACCTCAAAGGTTATCTCATACCTTTCATTTTTCATATCAAAATGCAATAACCTCCCGAAATACCTTTGGCCACTTTAAAATTTCATAACTTAAAGCCTAAAAAGGTTTTTATAAGGCACTGAACTTATGGTTAACTTGAAAATTATTAACCAATGATTATATACATAAATCTTAAGAAAACATCATAATATACAGAGTTGTATAAACCATGATCTGATACCAATTGTAAGGGCATAAACTTAAACAATACATATTATAGTTATTTTAAAACCAAAAATCACTTTATTTTCCCAAAGATATTTTTGGTGTAGAGTTTTTGAGAATTATAAAAAAATTATTATGTAGTAAACACATACTTTATAAGTGTACACTTATACTCAGTTTCCATTTTTCTTAAAAAAAATTCATTAAAATAAAACATGGATTCTCTTTATAAAAAATATTTATATTTTTCCGTTGTTATCATCTTTGTCCTAACTCTTCCTTATACCCCATGAAAAACATTTTAAAACATGGAATTAGAAAACAAATATCAATAAGATACATAAAATAAAGTAAACTATTAGCCCAGTGAAAAATCATAAGAACATTTTCTTAAAAACATCCATTTTTTACTCTGAAAAATGAATCATCCTAAAAAGATAGCTATCTTCCCTTTTGAAAATAAAATGATTTTCATGAAAAAACCTAAGAAATCATATAAGATATAAGTAGGTAACTTGGGACATAATTTTCCATATAAATATTATATATGGAATAAATAATAAGGAAAACCTCCACATTCGAAGTACCCAATGCATTTGATGTTATAACATAATCAATTGTCCTTGGTTTATCACAGAACCAACCATCATTGGTTAATAACATAATAACTATCCTTGGTTTATCACAGAACCACCTTTAATTTGTTTATAATGTAACTTAAAATTATAATATAAAATTACAAAGAACCATATAAAAAAATAAAACATGAATTCTTTGATCATAAAAATATTCTTAAGGAAAACAACCTTTTCATTTTGAAAATCACTCATTTTAAAGTACTGTGCACATACATTGGGAAAAATTTTCTATAAAAGTAACCATATAAACATGTAATGTAATTCATAAATATTAAAGTGACATTAAATCAAGAAATTATGTTCATGATATATATGTAAAAAACATTCTTTTTTCAAAAAAGAAAATTAAAAGAGGTTTTTTTAAAATAAAGTCCTGTACATAAAACCTTAAAAAGATTCTTTTTTGAAAACATTTAAAAAAAATTAGAAAATTAACTTTTTTTAAAAAATCATTTACATATAAATACAATCATAAAAACCATTTTTAAAACAATTATATTAAATAATAATATTTATAAAATAAACCTTTAAAACATTTTAAATGAGGTTTTTTTGTTAAAGAGTCCCTTACCATGAGTCCGACTCGTCACACACTATAACGCCCCAAAATTCTAAAGTAATAACATTGTATTCGATAGAGTGTGTGATAGTATACAACAATAATGTAAGGGAATATATTATCACAAGACTTTATTATACAATTACTATTTTATTCTATGATATAGCTTGCAATGCATGCGATACAAAGTTAGCTTGCATTACACGCAAAACCGAGTTTTACCGAACAACGATACATTCATAAAACATTATTATTTATTATAATAAGATATAAAATAGATGTTAAATAATAGGTTCTGAATATAATTATCTAAATTATGAAAATATATTTTCTATAAAAATATAATACGAATTCATTGGTTACTAATTAATTAGGAATGAAAATATAAACACATTGAATATAAAGGAAATATTTTTATGCTCCCAAAGGTGTGTTGTATTAATAATTTAAATTAATTATAATTAGTAAATGATATTAATGAAATATATATTCTATATATTCAATAAAATATTTTTGACATTCATACAATAGATTTTATGGGCATAAGATAAGAAAAAACCCAATTTGACGCATAAAAATCTATATTTATCTAAAGATAGTTTTATCATATTTTAATAGAGAACCTATTTTAAATCCAATTTTTGGGAATTTTATAAAATTTATATGTAAAAATGAAATTAATTTTTGAAATATAAACAATAAAATTATTATTGGGTGAATTTTTGGTATTTATCTATGAGGTTTTATTTTTTTGTTTAATAGTGAAAGATACTAAAGTTTAATTCAAAACCGTTCATTCATATAATTTATTTATAAGGTTAAATTATATTTTTGATTGGTTTTAGAGTTTAATTAGATAAATTTTATATAAATTAATTCAATTTACGTCATTTTAATCAATTTCACTATGAAATTGAATTTAAAAACATATCAAACTTGTGAACATCTTACTTTAAAAACCCACTTTGTCATATCATCTGCAGGATTAAATTTAAATTAATCAATGCCACTTATGTGATTGGAATTTGGAAAAATTTATTCCATATTTTTAATAATAATAATTTATCTTGACTAATAATTTCAAAATAGTTTTTGAATTTTTTTAGTAAAAGTGATTAAAATTAATTACATCGACTAAGAGAAAAAATCACTTAACAAAGTACTAAACCTTAAAATTAAGATACAAAATGACTTAGAAACTTGTCCAAAAGACATTTTATCTTCACATTTAGACCCTATAATCCATTTTATCAAATTTTAATCATTATTGGATCCATTTTTCATAGAAAAATGCAAGTAAAATTCCCTTTTAAAAAATTTACAAGAATACAACTCCTCCTTTACTATAAAAGGTACTGTCCCCTCCCACTTATTCACACCATTAAAGCCTTTTTTCTCACCCAAACTCTACTAAAATAATATCCAAAAATCCCCAACTTAAAAATAGAGGACTCAACTTAGGAATAAAGAAAAACAAGGATGTATTTTGGTATAAACTAAAATGAGTTACCTAATTAAGAGGTAAAATTTACAAACGATCACTTTTCTTTCCTTGAGACATACACCATTTTCACCCGTTATTTATTTTGTGTGGTGTATATACTACACATATAGTATTTTATACCATGAATAAATTTATAATCATGGTAATTAGAGTTTCATTTTAAAGTATTTATTTCATGGGTATTATAATTAAAAAGTCACTAAGTAGTAAGGGACTTCATCTCAATTTCCATTATTTGAAACATATTTTATTATTGTGCACTAAATTTATTATATATGGTGTAAATAATACCAATTTTACATATAATATCATGATAAATCCATTATTCATTATAATTTTAGTTTTGAATTGAATTATTTCATCAAAAGGTAATTGAATTAAGCATTACCAAGTGGAAAATAATTTCATAACCCAATTTCATTTCTTTGGGTTATATTACTTTCTTGTTGTTGTTAATATTATAATATTAAGTGTAGAATAATTTTTTACTATATATTGTTTTATTTACACTTGTTTTATCTAGATTTATATTTTACACACATAATCTATTTATCAATTGATTCTCACGTCAACATTACGGTCTTTTCAAGGGTTTACTTTACAATCTCATTTTGTTCAGGATTTTTTACACTTGAATTTAAATTAGAAGAAATTAATAGATCATTATTCAATTAACCCTTTAATTTTTTTCTTCTATGGTTATTCACGACCTTTTTCAAGTAATATTACCATTTTCCTACACTTTACAACTTAAAATATTTTAGAATATGTTTTTAAGAAAACCCAATTTCATTTCTCTCTTTAGTCGAAGAACCTGTTTTTTTTCTAAAAAACATATTTTATTAAAAGTTTTTCAAAAATATTTTTATCCTTTTAAAAATTATTTACTAAATGCATTTTCACCCCTTTTTCTTTTATAAATATTTTCAAAGGATTATTCTTATTGGTATATGAAGAAGGATTTTTTCTAACCTTTTTACCATGTAAAAGAATTTTTTACCATGTATGACATATATGAATTTACCCACTATCTCTTATTTGAATGTTCCTTTGAAAGTTTCAGTAGTTAATTTTTAAATTATTTTTTAAAAAAATTTATTTTCAAAGAAAAGGATTTTCAAAATGTTTTCCAAAATAAAAGGTATTTTTCCTCAAGAAGGTTTTTAAAATATCTTTTTATAATATTTCCATTCATAAAAAACCCGTTATTTTTACTCCACTTAGGAATTGTTGTATTAATACCATTCTTATTCTCCCTCTAGATAGTCTATGATTTATTTAGCAAAGGATAATATTGACATTCACTTTATTTATTCCTTTTATTCCCCTTAAAATATCCAATTTCCTATGATCTTTAAACATTGGATTTCTTTTAATTATCAATATCATTTATCATTGATATGTTATTTCATAAAATATATATAATTTTTACATATAGTTTTCAATTTGATAATTATTTGATTATCTTGGGAAATATTTATAAATCTGTATTCTTTATTCAATAAAGATATTTTATAAGGCATATTGTCTATTAATTAAATATATTACTTGATATGAATAATGATCTAGACATGTAGTGATGGATGGGTCTCAGAATTTATATATCCACTTGACACATCAAAATGGTCACATGAGGTAAATTAGTTGTGAAAATTAAACATTCTTCTACCTTTAGTTTTGAACTGTTCAAATGATAGATATTGATAGTAGATGTTTTCATGTGCCCGAGACATGACATAGAATAATTAATAATTTCCTTAATTTTGATTCTATATTTATTATCCATGATATTTTTATTATGAAAAAATATATGGATTCATTTTATTCTTATTTCATTGATTTAATGGAACGTGTTTTCAATTTCTTACCTTACCACATTGATTATGCCTTATCTAGTCATTTAAATGACATGTGTTTCTAGTTATTTACCTTTTTATATTGTTTACACACTTGATTATCTGTTTATTGATTACATGTAATGTGTATTTAGTTATTACCTTGACAAATTGATTATTCTCATTTATTCATTAGCGCTTCCATTTTACTTACCCTTTCTGAGTATTTGAAGTCATACTTATTTTGTTTCCTTTCCCCAGGTTTACATGAAGTGTGCTGAGAAATATATGCAACGATTTTCTAGATAAAATAAAGTTAACCTCAAAAATAAATAAATTATGTTGTAATTTGTGTAATACAAGACTCATTTTTGTATTTAGTTTTCCAAGAATACTAAATTGTTTGATCCTTTATGATGCAATTTACTTATATCTTACGCTAATGTAATGGTTGAATAACACTAGATGTGGCCTTTCTAAGGTGGGGTTTCTATAGTTGGTATTATGAAAAGTTTACTCGCAAACATAGGAACTAGATTTAGGAAAAAAGAGATTAGATAATGTAACCCTAAGATATAATTTATGGATAAGTATATAGGAAAATCCTAGAATTTTGGTAAGGTAGAGATTATGTGGGTCTTCCTATCAATACATCCCCATATGGATACTATTAGTGGATGTGGTTCTGGAATAGATGTACCTAGGGGTAACAACTTCGAGAATGTGTGTTGGTCCTGAGTCAAGCGTAACTTGGTACACAATAATGGGCCTTACTATGCACCTAGTTTGACACTCTTAGGAGACATTCTTAGGATAAATCACATTTAATTTACAAACCATTATGAAGGATTTGAATATATAATGATAATGAATGGACTAAGTTAAAACTGAGGTGTCTTAGATTGAAAATAATGCATCAAGATTTAGATATCCTAAAAATGATTATATTGTTTTTCAAATATGTCAATTTATGCTCACACTGTGGTTTTTGGTTTTAGGAAATTCACTCTTCTAAAAGATAAACTCTAGAACATGGAATGACCTATGTGGAAATAAATAGATGAAGTATTTATGTTTTGTGGTTGTATTGAAAACCTTAGTTAAAAGTATATTTAATGATTAAAATTTAAGTATTTACAAGGTATTTATTTTTTAAATTATATTAATATGGTTTTAGAAAAAGAAAACAAATTTTTCTGGTGACAATGCCCCAAATCTGTTAAGGCCACGATACTTGAACCCATGATCTAAGGACGATAACAGTTTCATGCCTACCACTGGCCTATATGACATCCTTTTTAATTTATCATTATTTTAGTTAAATAATATAAAGAATAAATATTAATGTTGAACTAGTAGTATTAGCTTTTAGGTTTATAAATTAATGCATTAACCATATTAGTATTGAAAAATAGTTTATATAAAAATGTAAAGTCTTGTTTTATAGACCTTACGATCTATAAAATGTAAATTTTTGTGCTTTAGGCATAAAAGTTCATTTTTGGATATCCATTTCCTAAAGTAATGGAAAAAATGGAAATTTATCAAAGCACAAAAGGATAAAAATTATTTTTATAAAATAGAAATATGTCAAGAAAGTGTATTTCCTTCTATTCTTTGGTAATAAAAGAATTACCCAACATTAGGAAAATGATTAAAAAATATGTTGTCCGAAAACCTTAATTTTTGTTAAACCGATGGTCTTCTAAATCATCACATATTTATGGATTTGAGTCCATAAACTTTCCATTGACCATTCAGTTGTTTGTGATTGATGACCACAATCACTCCCTATAAATATTTATGCTTTTCCTCTATGTATGTATCTTTACTTTCCACTAATGTTCTCTTACTTAGAAACCTATTTATATGTTAGTCCATGTGACCTTTTTTATTTATATTCTATCTTTTCTAGAGGATGTTTTATTAACCTTTATCCCCATGTGGTATTTCAACATAAGAAATATCAAAAAATTTAATACCAAGGTTGTGTATAAATTGTGAGGACACAATTTAATTAAGGTGGGGAGAATGTAACACCTAAAAATTCCAAAGTAAGAACATTGTATTCGATAGAATGTATGAAATGAAACACCAAGTGCATAAGGGAATATAATATCCTAATACTTTAAAATATAATTACTATTTTAAATAAATTTAATCTATGATATATCTTTCAATGCATGCGATACACACACAAAATTATTTTCTTTTATTCAAAACAGGAAGGACATGGTGAAGAAGAACATTACATAATGGGGGCCTAAAAATGGATACTGAGAGTAACCCTGATAATAATACCCACTCCTCTCGGGGAGACGAAACCTAAAGAAGAAAATTATCTTAAAGGAACATCTAGAGTAGCCATGGATTCCAAGAATTCTACCATGCTATTCCCCTCCTGCCAAGTATGGGTGAGTTAAATGTCATTGTAAATGAAGTCCTTACACTTAAGAATCAGATAAATTATTGACAAAGGAATGGAAGATGTACCTTTAAGATAATTATTGATAATTTTTTAGTCTATTTCTAGTGAGGGAAATTGGATATTCTGTGATTTTTAGATCTCAAAGCCACTGAGAAAGGCCAATGCCACCACCATTAATAAATATCTAGTCCCATAGTATGATTTAAATGGAGAAAATCTAAACCTATAGGGTTATAGACTACTCTTCCCTCCTCACCCCTAGTTGCATGATCCATCCATGTTGAGATTAAGACCATGGGGTGGTGGAATCCAACATACCTAGTTTCTAGTTTGCGGTGGTTTGGACACATTAAAATGGATTCTTATTTCAAGATACCTTCTCAGTGAGGGGGCCTCTTCATGCTACTTCAAGAGGCCCAAAAAATACAAGGTTTGAAACCTAGATCTTGAAATGAAATCTAGGATTTATATATGAGATCTTGAGTGGAGAGCTTGGTTAATTTCCTTCTATAAGCACCAAAAACCTATTGTGATAAGGGCCGTATAGGAAATTTCCTCTGAATTGTTCCTACTAGTGCCCTCAAACCACAATTGAGAAAACTCCGCAAAGGAATATGATCTTCCTAATCTACCTATAAAATTTCATAGCTCCCTTGAAAGGAAACCCAAACACTCACTTTGGAAGAAAAGTTGTGATGTGGTTTCCACCTTAGAGGCAGTGCAAGAGGTACATTTTGATGTAAGGAGAACTCCCTTACCCTTAATAGTGTCGTCTGTTGGAATCACTAAGTGCCTTATCCTCCAAAGAAGGAAATTATACTTTAATGGAATGGATTTACACTGAGAATACTTCCCTATATATCACTAGTAGGTTGCATTAATACCATATTCTTGTAATCCTATGCAGTGAACTTACCTGAGGATGAGGCTTTGAAAACATATTGGTCAGCATAATATTCCAAGTGTATGCTTCCAAAGGAACATTTCTGAGAAGAGTTGAAAATCACCTGGGTGAAGGAGGGGATTGATCAAGCTAGATTAAAGGTAATATTAGGAACATGGCACCCTAGATACCCCAATATTACACCTCTCCAATCACACTCCCATAATTTGATGTCCCCACAACCAATGATCCATAAAAAATGATTTTGAAAAGATGGAATATAAGTTCGAAGAGAGTTCTATAGGGGAAAATATTTTACTGATTTCTACTTTGGGTTATACTCATAATTTAACCTAATAATATTTATCCAAATGGAATAACCCTTAATGAACTCCCATGCATGTTTGGACTGAATACAATACATAACCTCCCCCATGTTACTAACTCTTATGCCACCACACTCCACTATTTTAGAAAGCTTACTCAAAGAGTTTCCCTACCCTTGGGAATTCCAAATAAAAGAATTTATAATATTATAAATTTATTTCAGAATTTATTTTTTAAAAATAATAATAGATATTTTTTTTGTAGGAATTGAATAAAGTACACAATTAACAAGTGTGATCCTTCCCCCAAACGAGAGGAATCAGTTCTTCCAATTACATATGCAGTTTCTTATCTTGTTAACAAGGCCATAAAAGTGCCTTATATGAATATTTCAATTTAAAATAAGAGATAATAAGTACTCTATTGGTAATATATTATTATAAATTCCAATATTGGACACAATGGTGGCTTTACACCTATCCGAACAGGATGGTGGGAGGAAGAAACAACTCTTGTCACAGTTGATAATTTTTTTGATGCAAGTAGTTCACTCTCTCAATTTTTTTTCTGAAATTTATAAATTAAGAGATACAAACATTGATAAAGAAGATTAATTCATCTTAAAATAGGAGATAAGACACCCCAATGTAATGAGCCGCCTAATGGTAGGGGAGAAGAGTTGAGTTAGCTTGCGTTACATGGAAGACTAAGTTTTACTGAAGAATAATACATTAATAAAACATTATTATTTAGTATAATAAGATATAACCTATCCATTAAATTAGTGGTTATGAATAGTATTAATTAAATTATAAAAATATATGGTCTATTAAAATATAATATGAATTCATTTGTTACTCATTAATAAGAAATGAAAATATAAACTGATTGAATATATAGGAAATATTTTTATGATCCAAAATCTGCGTTATCTTAATAAATTAAATTAATTACAATTATAAAATTATATGAATGAAATATCTATGTTATATATTAAATAAAATATTTTTTTTCCATTCATCCAATAGATATGATAAGAAAAATATAAGAACAAACCCAATTTTATGCATAAAACCTATATTTTTCTAAAGATAGTTTTACTTCCTTTTAATGGAGAACCTATTTTAAATGAAAATTTTGAAAATTTTATAAATTATATATATAAAAATAGAATTTTTTTTAAGGAAAAACATCAAAATTAGTTTAGGGTGATCTTTTTATATTTTTATGTGAAGTTTTATTTTTTGATGAATAGTGAAAAATACTGAATTTTAATTCAAAACCACGTTTTCAACTATTTATTTATAAGGTTAAATTATATTTTTGATTGATTTTAAAGTTTAATTAGATAAATTTTATATAAATTAATACAATTTATGTCATTTTAATAAATTCCACCTTGAAATTGAATTTTAAAACATAACAAGATTTTGAACATCTTACTTTAAATACCCACTTTATCGTCCCATCTGCAAGATTAAATTTAAATTAATTTAGGACAATTTTTTGATTTTAATTTTTAAAAATGGATTAAATATTTGTAATAAAAACAATTTATAATCTATAATATGATCAACTTAGTTTTTGAAAAAAAATATTAGTGAAAGTGATTAAAATTAATTACGGTGATTAAGAGAAAAATTAGGTTAACAAAGGACTAAACCATAAACTTAAGGCCCAAAATGACCTATAAAATTATAAAAAAATCCTTTGGATGTTAATATTTAGACTCTATAATCCCTTTTATTGAATTTTAACCATTATTAGAGCCACTTTTCATAGGAAAAACATGGGTAAAATTCCCCTTTTAAGAATTTACAAGAATGCCACACCTCCTCCACTATAAAAGGTACTCACCCCTCCCACTTATTCACATATCTCAATCCATTTGAATGGAAAAAAATATTTTCAAATAATAACCCAAAATCCCTCCTCTAGTCATAGAATCATCACCTTGGGATGAAATAAAACCAATGAAGTATTTTGGTATAATCTAAAATGTGTTATCCGATTAAGAGGCAACGTCTTCCAACAATCAATTTTCTTTAATTTACTCATTCACCACTTCAATTATTTTTATATCAGTATTATATAATAAATTAATTATAATAAATATACTGATATTTTTTTATTATAATGATTATAGATACACTTTAACACACTTTCATCTAATGGGTAACAAACTTACCGTTCGTGTATGGCGAACTACCGCCTCACGAAACAATGATTGTTCATTTTTCCTTTACCACCTCCCATGGTTGGGAATTATGATGTTGATGCTATTTATATATGATATATATGATATTTATAATTTATTTATTCTTATATAATTTCTATATAACACATACCTTTATGATTTACATTTTTTGGGAATAAGATAACATCGTTTGTGGAAGTGTGGACTACCACCTCCTCAAAGTGATGAGATTCGTTCATGCTATACATGGAATGTATTTGAGATGGTTTTAAACAAACATAAATAACATATATGAAATAAATACGACACTATAATTATAATACATAAAAATATATATAAATATATATTTTTTGTTTAATTTTCAACCTTTTAATTCGACAATGAGATGGAAGTAGCATTCATGCGTACGTACGACCTACCATCTCCATGAATGGTGCATTTCATTTATTATCTCAAACATATTATGGATTATTATAAATAAACATATAGTTGATATATATATGATATTTAAATCATGGTTTAAATTCTTTAGATGATAAAATCATTATCTAATTAATAAGAACTACAAGTAATAAGTCAAAACATACTCGAAAAACTAGGCCATTAACACTCAAAATAGTGAAAATAATGAAAGATTATTAAAAAATGGATTATAAGATATTATAATAAGATTATATATGATATAATAAATATTATTATGGTTCTTATATAATTTATTTACATGTTTAAAACCATTATATAGGAGGTTAAAGGATGTTCACCCAAAATGAAATGCAAGGTAAGGGATTCTTGTCTAAATTTTCTTTCCTTAAGGCAAACACCATTTTCACCTATTATTTATCTTGTGTGGTGTATATAATACCAATATTTTATTTTATATCATGAATAAATTTGTCTTCAGGTTATTTAGATTTTCATTTGAAATTATTTCTTTTTTGGGTATTATAATTCAAAAGTTACCAAATAGCATGGGACTTTGTCTCAATTTCCATTATTTGAGACATATTTTATTATTATGAAACTAATTACTTATATATGGTTTACATATGACCACTTTAAATTATAATAACATTATTAATTTATTATTCATGATATTTTGAGTTTCAAATTGAATTATTTCAACAAAGGGGGTTTGAATTAAGTGTTACAAAGTAGAAAATAATTTCATAACCCATTTTTTCTTTGTTTTATATTAATTAATCATTATCATTAGTATTACAAGATTATGTGTGTAATAAATTTTTACTATATATTTTTTGTATTTAAATTTGACACACATAATATATTTATCGATTCATTATCACATCAACATTATGGTCTTTTTAAGGGTTTACTTCACAATCTCATTTTGTCTGGGTTTGTTTACACTTGAATTTACATTAGAAGAAATTATTGGATAATTGTTAAATAAAACCTTTAAATTTTTTATCTTATAGTTATTCATTACATTTTTAAGTAATATTACCATTTTTACACTCTTTGATACTCAAAAATATTTTATAAAATGTTTTTTAGAAAACCTGACTTTATTTCTCTCTTCAGTCAGAGAACCTATTTTATTTTAAAAACCATGTTTTATTTAAATGTTTTGAAAAATGTTTTCAAACTTTTCAAAATGATTTATTAAATGAATTTTCCCCATTTTTTCTTTTAGAAATGTTTTCAAAGGAATCTTCTTGTCACTTTTCGGACAAGGATTTTTTCTAACCTTTTTACCGTGAAAAAGGAATATTCTTTTTACCGTGTATGAAATATATAAATTTTATTGCGATCACTTATTCAAAGATTCATTTTTAGGTTTAAAAGTTTAATTTTAAAATATATATTTTTAAAAAATTAATCTTCAAAGAAAAGTATATTTAAAATGTTTTTAAAAATAAAAAGGATTTTTTCCTGAAGAATGTTTTTAAGAGATCGTTTTTATAATATTTTCATTAATCAATAAAAATAACCATTTATTTTTAATCCACATAGGATATGTTTTATTGATTACATACTTATTCTTCCTTTAGATTTTTTATGATTGATTTAGCCAATGATAATATTTACATTCACTTCTGTGATTCCATTTTGTCCCCTTGAAATATTCAATTTCCTATGATAATTGAACATTTAATTTCCCCTAACTATCCATATCATTTATCATGGATATGTTATTAACTAACCTATATATAATTTTTTCATATGGTGTTCACTTTGAATATTATTTTATTATCTAGGGAATTATTGATATATACACATTCCCTATTTAATATTAATATTTGATAAGACATATTGTCTATTAATTAAATCAATTACTTGATATGAAGAGTGCTTTGGTTCTGTTTTGATTATGTATTTATTATCCTTGAAATTTCCAATATGAAAAAAATATACGGATTAATTTAATTATTAGTTTATTTATTTAATGGAATGTGTTTTCAGTTTCTCACCTTTCCATATTTATTATGAATTATCCAATTATTTAAATGGCATGTGATGTGTTTCTAGTTATTTACCTACCATATTGTTTACGCACTTCCTTCTTAGTTTATTGATTTCATGGAATGTTTATTTATTTATTACCTCCAAATATTGACTATTATCATTAATTAATTATTTATTCCTTTATACTTACCCTTACTAAGAATTTTATCTCACCCTTATTTTATTTCATTTCCCCTGGATTTCATGAAGTGTACTAAGGAAGATATTAAAGGATATAGTAGATGGAATAAAGTTATCCTCAAAAGAAAAAACATTATGTTGTAATTTTTTTAATTAAATACTCGTGTATGTATCTAGATAACCAAAACTAATAAACTATTTGGCCCTTTGGGACTTGATTTACTTGTATCTTATTTCAATGTAATGGTAGCATGACACCGACTCTGAGCTTTCTGGGGTCGGGTCGCTACATGTAAATTATTTATATTAATGAATAATAAACCTAGTTTAATTATTTACTTTCTTAATAAAATTTTCAAGTTTATTATTCCTTTTATTTCACTTATTACCATGTTTTAAAAATTACTTAATTATTTAAGTTCACGATAGATGATTTGATGATATTTAGTACTTGAGTCCAAAATAACTTTCGTATGACATCTTTAGTCAAAGTGGTCATTATTACATAATATCCAGAATAATATTCATGAAAAAATATTCATTATTATACATCAATTATATTTTTAATTCCACCAATTAAATATGGTTATGAAAAATGAACTACATTAAAATTATGGAGATGGTAGGCGGTACGTACGCATGAGAAAAATTTTCATTTTTCAATGATCATTACAAAAAGATGGTAAGCATCATTTTATATTTCTAGAATGATCATAATATCATAAATATAATATTAATAATTTATAAATACTTATATATATATATCATCCATTTATATGGTGATGAAAAATGAATCACATCGCTTCGTGGATGTGATTATTCAAAAGTATGCACGGACGACGTTATAATTTTTATGTTCTTGGAAAGATAAGAATTTTAAATATATATTATATTTTAATAATGATAAATATGTCATAAATATCATATATAAAAATAAATTACATCATTAACCAGTCTTGGGAGATGGTGATGAAAAATGAATTATATCAATTTGCGAGGAGGAAGTCCACTATATACATGAATGATAAATTATTTTCCCATTTGATGGATGTGGAGATTTATATAGGTAATTATATAGACATAATAAAATATAAGTATATGTAGGGTATTTGATTTTTTATTTTATAATGGTTGATGAGGGTTTTAGGGATGTTTAAAAATAAAAAAACAGAAAAGATTGATTAAAAACGATACATCTTCTTTAGACAAACTCCTTTTCTTAACACCTTAAGAGAAATAAGGTTGGTGTTATGCATAAAATAATGAATATATAATGAGTGGAAGGATTATATGAAGGTAATTGGGTCAATATTGGCCAAATAAAAATAGTTTTTAAGTGTTACATATTTAGAATAATAGGTGCCCTTTAATAATTGAGGTGAGGGTCACTTTTAGAATTTCTCAAAATATTAAAATATAATATGGCTATTATAGATCCAAATACTTCCAAATGGCCTTTAAAATAATTTTGGATAAACTTTTAGACCATTTATTATATGAATTGTAATTATTTATTATTTTTTTGATTTTTAAATAATTTAATAAAATATTATATTCGTGAAATATCATTATTATCAATTTTGACACTATTCATTATTTTGACATTAAGAATATAAAGATAAAAATATATATTTTAAAAAATAATTTTAATACATCCCTATTATTTTATATTACTCTATAAAATTCTTGGATTACCTTAATTAGTTAAATTATATTACTTTTAATATTTTTAATATAATTTATTTGATTTTTCCATTAATTGAATAATTACTTCATCATCATTGTACAATTATTTAAAGTAATTATTTATTCACTAAAAATTAAAAATAAATTAAATTAATTTAGATAAATATTTTATAGTTCTAAATAATATTTATAGTCTAAAAAATATTTTGGATAACACCATATTATAAATATTATACTTATTGAAATTAAGAGTATGACATGTTTGAATTTTAATTAAATAAAATTCAATAAGGGTCATAACCACTTTATAATGGAAAATAATGGTCAAAAATCAGAAAAATGAATAATTATTGAAAACTATTTTCCTATATAGTGAAATTTATTCAAGTGTTTGTGTAGTTTAATGATTCATAAAATTTTAATTAAAATCATTTTATTGATTTTTTCATTAATTAAATATTTATTGCATCATTGTTTTGTAAGCCTTTATGGTAATTATTTATTCCCTAAAAATAAAAATAAATTATCGTATTTAAGAAAACTTTTTTAGATTTTAAATTACTATTTATGGTAGAATATATCTTCTAAAAAACTATATATTAAAAATATTATACTTATTAAAAATCACAGTGTGAACAATTTGACTTTTCTTAAAATAAGATACTATATGGGGCCTAAAGCCATAAAAGTGGCTCCAATAGGTTATAAATTTAGATAAAGTATTATTTTGGTCAACAATAACTTATAAAATAAAATTATGAGAATTGTGGGGGTAATTTTCTAATCCTTTACCTTTAATTACCAAATTTACCCTTAACTGTGGTAATAAAAATTACTATGTTTACTATTTATATTGTCAAAAAATAATAGGGAAATATTTAATAAATATTAAAATTATTTTTAAAAATATGGAAGAAATTTTTCAGAATTAAAAACACACAAGTGACAAAAATTAAATTAAAATTAATCCTGTAGACATGGTGAAAAAGTGGGGTTCTAAAGTGAAAATGTTTAAAAGGTTACTATGTATTTATAATTATATTCAATATAAAATTGATTATAATGAAATAAATTGGATTAATATATGTATAATTGATCTAATTTTACTTTAAAACAATTTTAAAATTTAAATTTACATTATAAATTATTTATATGAAAAGTTCATTTTCAATTAAAATTCAGTATTTTTCACTATTTATCAAAAAATGAAACTTCTTAGAAAATAAAAAATAACCCTAAGATAATATTGAAAGTATTATTTCAAATAATAGGTTTATTTTTTCGAATAAAATTTATTAATGTGTCAAAATTTAGTTTTAAGAAAAGTGCAATATCAAAAGGCGGCAAAACTACCTTTAGAAAAATATTGTTTTCATGCATAAAATTGGATTTATTTTCATATCATGTATTTAAAACACATATGATGAATCTTAAGAATTATATTTAATATATTATATATATATATATTACATTAATATTATCCAAAAATATTTACTTTTTTATTTTATTGGTATAGAACATACTTGTGCACATTTAAATAATTGTTTTGAAAAAGATTTCCCTTTATTTTAAAAGATGGTTTTATTTTCATTTATAATTATTTAGTCACAAAATAAATCATTATATATACATTTTTAAACCATATTTTCATAATTCACTTAATCCTGTTTATAATCTCCTTTTTAACAACTGGATTATAATGATAACATTTAAAACATAATATTTAGTTATTCATTTAAGCTTGATGTGGCATATATTTTACGTTATCGAACACAATTATTCCTTTTAAAAACCCAGGATGTTACATATCCCCCTTATTGACCCTCAATTGATGATATTTAGATGGAAGACTAATCTTGGAAAAGTATTGAGCTCCACATAGTCGATCAAATAGGTCATCAATACGGGGTATAGGATACTTGTTCTTGATTGTGATCTTGTTCAGCTCCTGATAATCAATGTAGGTTTTCATCGATCCATCATTATTTATAAAAAATAATAGTTTCACCCCATGGTGATATTCTTGTTTGAATTCATCCCTTTTCACGGTTATCCTGGAGTTTCTTCTTTAAATACCACAACTCAATTAATACCATTATCTAAGGATCCTTTGAAATAGGTATAACATTAGTGTTGGTCAGAGTGGACACTCAAGAGGGGGGTGAATTGAGTTCCAATTAAAATTTCTGTTTTAAAAACTTCGTCTTAAAAACCCCCAATTAAAATACAAAATTAAACTGTAGTGAATTTATACCAAAGTAAAGGTTCTATTAGGTTCTCAAGGGATTGATTACTTCCCAGCTAATCAAATCAGAAGAGTTGATTAACTTTTGAAACTAACTTACTGATTTACAACTAATATAAACACTTGCGAGCTTAGTTATCAAAGTGACTTTAAAACAGTTTTGGTTTTAAAGTAATTAACAGCGGAATAAAAAAGAACTTTGAATATAAATAAGCACAATAGATTTAACCAAGAGGTTCAGTCTCAAGCTGAGACTTAGTCCTCTCAAAACTTTATATAAAAGTGATCCACACCCTAGATCGGGGATAAACAACAGTATACAACTGTCCAGGTCACATGACCTCTACCACTATTATCCTTGGGAAACAAAAACAACCGCAACTAGCTGTCCAGGTCACAAGACCTCTACCACTATCCTAGTGGGAATTAAAAGATGTAAGAGTGTTGAGTGAGGATTTACAAATCCTCCAGTTAAAGCACAGGAGATAGTTTGTGTGTTAAATACAGCAGATAACACACACTGCTCAATATGTAAAAAGATAAATCACAGAGCAAATATTTAGAGTTTAGGAATGGCTCTAGTGATTTTCATGCAGTTCTGGAATCCTTTGATTGATCAGAATTCGCTCTGAGTCCTCTTCTGGTTTTTTTCTGAAAAATAGAGTATCATCTGTTTCCTTGACTTCCATGTGTAGAGACAGTCGATGAAGCTCTTGTGTTATGTTCTCATTCTCAGATCTTCACTGGTATGCAGTAATGAATGAGTTCTTCGTGTAAGTTCAGTCGTCTCTTTGCATTCATGCTCAGTTGTTCTTCCAGCACACCTCGTGGTATGTATGTTTCTATGTATTCGTCTATTCATCTCCTCTGTTTGTAGTAGCACATCCTTCCTTTATTTAAAGCACGAGCTCCGAAAAAAGATGATTTACTTTTTGAAGGTATGAGGTACGGTTCCCTGACATCCAAAAACCTTCATTAAATAAATGACAGAACATTAAAATATTCCTAATATGATCGTTGGTTAGATTAAATAAAGATAAAGAAATTAAAGCAGTGTCGGGTTCTATCTTTGGAACGGTAGATCTTGATATCAGTAGACTTGTGTTACGGTAGGTGTCTGTATCGGTATACTTCATTTGTAACAGTAGACTTTGTATCAGTAGCAGCAACTGTAGACTTGATCACATCAGTAGCGGTGGACTTGTAACGGTAGATGTGGCTCTTCCTTGTATCGATAGCGGTAAGTCCCTATCGGTAGCTTCCTTGATGTATCGGTAGACTTTGCATATCGATGGACTTCATCATATCGGTAGCTCTGTATCGGTAGCTCTCGACTTCTATGTAGTGGTAAAATTGAGTACCGGTGAGCTTGTAACTGTAACTCTATCGGTAGACTTGTTGTACCGTATCGGTAGACTTTGATGTAGCGGTGAACTTTGAGTACCGGTGAGCTTGTAACTGTAACTCTATCGGTAGACTTGTTGTACTGTATCGGTAGACTTTGATGTAGCGGTGAACATTGAGTACCAGTGAACTTGATGTATCAGTGAACTCCGTATCGGTAGCTCTATTCGATATCGGTAGCTCTAAGTCATAACAATAGCTACTGTTCTGTATCGGTAGCTATAAACTGTTGAAGCATTCTATTGGCAGAATGTGTTAGGTCAGAGTACATATATCCAAAAGACTTATATTAAGCATAATTGAATGTAACAACATATAATAAATCATATTTGAGATGTATCAAACATAATTAAGATATAAATAAAATATAGTTGGGATTATCAAAATATAATAAAGCAACTCAATTCCCAGAGTGTTCAACAATCTCCCCCTTTTTGATAATCACAACTTATGCGAAGAAAATTCAAATAGTATCAGAGGAAAAGGTTCTTTTGAACAAAACTTCCATATTCCTCCCCCTTTCAAGTCATAGTTCCTCAAATCTCAGTTTCTCATTCCCCCTTTGTGTGTTTCTCCCCCTTTGTTAACTCTTAGGTATCATTGCTTATTTTCTATCATTTTCTCATGTTAGAATTTTCTCCCCAATTGTGATTAATAAAAATAATGGTAGCTGAGAAAAAATAAAGATTAGCAGAGAATAGATGACAAAGTAATAGAAACTCAGTAAAGTAGAGAATGAAGAGGAATTTCATTGATACAAAAGATACACTGATAAAATCAGAACAAAAAAATACACGTGAATCCTATAAAAAAGATATAGAAACACTCAATCCTACTATGGAACATGTGTCTTTCCCTTAGGATCAGCAAATGGTTTTGGAATAGCTGAAGGCACAACTGGTGGTTCAGCTACAAAAACTGTACCGGATCTGAAATCTGAGCGCCTCTGGGTGATCATCGGTGTCAAGATCCTGATGGCTTGAACTGGAGTCAATTGAGGAGTACTCTTAGAGGCAGAAGCAGGAAGGTCAGGAGGTACAATCACTGGTCTGGAATCCACATGTATGAAGGGCCGCAACAGGTTTCTGAAATCCATTATAATGCTTCCTCCTCTCTCCATTGTAGACACAAAATCATCCCTATTTTCAATGAATTTGTCCAAAGCAAGAGTAAGCTCCCTGAGCTTACTAACCTATTCTCTGAAGGCTTGGGTAACTGGAGGTAACTTCATATTCTCAATCAAGAGTTTGAAATGGTTTGTCATTTGGTGCTTGGTATAAACCTTTTCAAAATAAGCATCCACCTTGTTCTTGATTGCCTCTTGAGAAGCAGTAGCTGCCCGCATGTGATCACGAACAAAACTACTAACTTCCCTAGTGGTTGCAAGAATATGAGTATCTAATGCACCACTAGGACTGGCCTTAGCCAATTCTTCCTGAATAACAGTGCAGATCTGGTCAAGGTTCACACTGGATCTGGATGAGGGAAGAGGTTTCATTGAAAAACCCACTGTCTTCTTGAAGGATTGAGTCAGACTACTAACGACCTTCTGAACAAGTTCATCCTGGCTGTTCAGATGCTCTTTGACTGACTTTTTAAAGGCCTCAAAAACTTCCACAAACTATTTGACCACTTCTTTGATATATCGAATGTCAGAGTTTACTTGATTTTGAGAGTTATGCATGGTAGTCAGAGAAGCAATCGATTGTCTCAAGGCAACTACAGCTCCCGTCCAACTCTCAATCTGAGTGTGGCACACTTTAAGTTCATCCATCATTTCTTTCACAGGGCTGGACACACCACATCCAATAGATAACTCAAGGTATTTCTCCATGATTTTCATCTCTTCAACCATAATTTTCTTCATATCTTGCACTGATTCCCTTATTGCTTCTTTCAATTAATCTTTTAAGGACTGAAGGTCCACCTTGGTTGCCACAGTTTCAGCCATAGTGGGTAGGGTAACTGATTCCTTTTGGGTTTGGTCTTCCTCATCAGAATCTCCATAAGAAAGTCCAAGAATCATATATCCTGGATCTGATGTCCAACCTTCAATGTCATATAGCACTGATACTGAGCCAAGATTCTCCCCCTCACTTGGAACATTCTCCTGAGGTATCTCTTCCAACTATTCTTCTTGAGGTAATTATGCAATTTCCTCTACAACTGTAGCAGATTCAATATCCATTTGTTCTGAGTCATTAATGACTCTCTCATCAATAGGTGCTGCTGCTACGTCTTCCTGATCAGGCACTTTCCTGACTATAGTGACTATTGGAGGACTCAAACTGAGCTCTTTTCCAACATTTTCCTCATCATCTGCTTCACCATCAACCTCCTTTTCTCTATTAACATCATGATATGATTCGGTTGCCTCATCCTCCTCAGAGGTTTCCTTGACAACATACTGGCATGATTCTTCTCCTTCTTCTGTAGTCTCTATATCATTGTCCTTCAAGACAGTTTCTCTCTTTGGTAGTTCTTTTGGAGGGCTAGCTGCTCCATAAGAAATAACTTGATTCACAGGACTAGGGGGTAAGTCTGGGTATCCTCCTTCCTCAACTGATGTCTCTTCCTCCTCATCTTCATCATCACTGTAGACCGATTCTGGCTCATTTGGTCCAAGACCAGGATCCCTCACATCCTTTGGTCTAGAAGGATAATCCATAGGAGTATACTTGTCATATATTTTTCCATCATCATTCACCCATGATTTCTTCCAAGGATTCCAACTGACTTTAATGTATTTATAGACAGTTATTGTAATACAGAAGTTGTCCTTAACCACTACCAGCTCATCCTGAGGTCCATCAAACTCTTTCACTTTTAGCATCACAGAAATCATCTTTGAAAAAAACAATGCATTTGATTTGGACTTCGGTCTAGTCATCTCTTCCATTTGAACCATAATCAATCTACATAGATTGATTCTCACACTGTGCTTCAGCAAATATGACAGATATATATCTTGGAATCTCAAAGTGGCAAAGTCTCCTCTTCTCGGACTAACAACATGCTGAATAAATTTAAACAACAGCTTATCTTCTCCTACCATCTCTGCAGCAATCACCTTTCTAGGGGTCCCATTCCCTGTAAGCTCCAGCAAAGCATCTTCATATTGAAACACATCACTGGTTGAAGGTACATATTTTGAATAAAACACATAATCTCCTTCATGTTGAACTCTCAAGTTCCCAACCCATTCTACTGAGGTAAAAGAAACTTCCTGTCCATTCACATAAGAAATCATTCTGCTTTCTTCCTCAGACTTTTCAAAACGAACGAATTCGTAGAACTGTTTTACCAGCCCTGGGTAATAAGGTCCATTGTTGTTCACGAAGCACTCAGTCCAACCTTGTTATTCTAAAACTTTAAGAACCAAGGACTTTCTCTCCATGAGCCATTCTGCACACACCTCTTTCTCAACAACAATTTCTCGCTTTGAGAGATGCAGGTTTATTGGATTCCTTCGAGCTACACTTCCACTTCCACTTCCACTGGTACTAGAGTTCGATACTTTCTGTCTTTTAGCTTACGGCTCATCACTCCCATCTATAACCTGAGGTCTCTTGACACGGGCCATTACAGATTCGAGGTTTAGGGTTTTGAGGCTTGAGAGGGTTAGGTTGGAGGGATTCGAACAGACGAGTTCGTGGTGAGGTTGAGTGAAATCTAGACTCGGTTTAATATCATTTAGGATCCACAAATAAAATAAATCATATATATATATATATATATATAAATTTAGATGTCTCGGCTTTACAGAAGATAAAACAACGCAAGATGTACCGGTAAAGTCTTCTAACAGTTAGAATGTCCTAATGGTGAGGTCTCCTAACGGTGAGGTCTCCTAACGGTGAGAATTTTCTAATGGTGAGGTCTCCTAACGGTGAGGTCTCCTAACAGTGGGAATTTTCTAACGGTGAGAATTTTCTAACGGTGAGGTATCCTAATGGTTTCAAGGGTAAGTTATCATTCCTAATTCATGTCTAATGAAACTTAATCTTACTGAACATAATGTATTAGTGAAAATATCAGCTAATTGATGTTCAGTGCCTATAAACTCAAGTGTTATATCACCTCTTTGATAATTATCTCTTAAAAACTGGTGTCTAACATCAATGTGTTTAGTTATAGAGTGAGACACATGATTATTTGAGATGTTAATTACACGAGTGTTGTCACAGTTAATTGAAACATGATTAAAATCAAATCTATAGTCTAGTAAAGTGTGTTTCATCCACAGAATATGTGCACAGTAACTACCAGCAGCTATGTATTCTGCTTCAGCAGTAGATAATGCAACTGAGTTCTGTTTCTTACTACACCGTGATACTAGGGATTTTCCAAGTAAGTGACATGTTCCAGATATGATCTTCTTATCTAACTTACAGCCAGCAAAATCAACATCTGAATAACTTATTAAGTCAAATTATTGTCCTTTTGGATAAAACTAACCCAAATTTGTAGTGTACTTAAGATATTTAAAAATCCTTTTAACAGAAAGTAAGTGTGATTCTTTAGGTGTAGCTTGAAATCTAGCACACATACATACACTAAACATAATATCTGGTCGACTAGCAGTAAGGTAAAGTAAACTCCCGATCATACCTCTATAATTAGTTTGATGAACAGGTTTCCCAGATTCATCAATATCCAATTTACAGGTGGTACTCATAGGTATATCACTTTCCTTAATACTATCCAAGACAAATCATTTTAACAAATCCTTAGTATATTTACTTTGAGTTAAAATAATACCATCTTTAGTTTGAAAAATTTGAAAACTAAGAAAATACTTAAGCTCTCCCATTAAGCTCATTTCAAATTCATTTTGCATTATTTCTGAAAAATCAGTACATAAATAATTCTTAGAAGATCCAAAAATAATATCATCAACATAGATTTGTACTATTAAAACATCTTTTGAAATCCTTTTTATAAAAAGAGTGGGATCAGAAATTCCTTTTTTAAATCCTTTTGAAATAATAAAGTTTGAAATCCTTTCATACCAAGCTCTCGGAGCTTGTTTTAAACTATATAAGGCTTTAGAATGTTTGAAGACATGATTCTGAAAATGAGGATTTGAAAAACCAAGTGGTTGTTCTAAAAAAAAATATTCAACAATAAAACCATTTAAAAAATCTCTTTTCACATCCATTTGATATAACTTGAAATTCAGATGTGATGCAAAGGCAAGTAAGATCCTAATTGCCTCTAATCTAGCTACACGTGCAAAGGTTTCCTCATAGTCAATTCCTTATTCTTGATTGTAACCTTGTGCAACTAGCCTAGACTTGTTTCTAAGGATGTTACCAGATTCATCAACTTTGTTTCTAAACACCCATTTTGTACCTATGGTTAAAGTGTCCTTAGGTATTTCCACTAATTTCCAGACTTTGTTTCTTTCAAATTGATTTAGTTCTTCTGGCATAGCCATTACCCAAAATTCATCATTAATAGAATCATCAATGTTTTTAGGTTCAAGCTGTGACAAGAAGGCTTGATGTTCAACCTAATTTCTAAGAGAATCTCTAGTCTATGTCCCTATATCAATATTTCCTACAACAGCATCCAAAGGATGATTCTTTAGAATTCTAGTTGATCGAGTAAAGGTAGGAATAGAAATTTCAGGTTCATCAACATGTTGGGAATCAACAGAAGCAGGTTCTGGAAAATTTCCAGAATTGGATGTTTTTACTACAGGTCCACTGTCCTTATCATTAAGGTTCAAAACAGATAGATCATCTTCAATATTTTCAAGAGAAGTCTTAGGCTCATGTGGATCAGTTTCATCAAATTTTATGTGAACAGATTCTTCCACACATTTGGTTCTCTTATTGAAAACTCTATAGGCTTTACTAGTTATAGAGTATCCTAGGAAAATTACTTCATCACTCTTTGGTGAAAACTTGTCAAGATTATCTTTAGTGTTAATAATAAAGACTTTGCAACCAAAAACTCTGAAGTAGTTAACCTTGGGTTTCCTACGGTTCCACAAATCATAAGGGGTCATTTTAAGAACAGGTTTGATTAAGACTCTATTGATAACATAACAAGCTGTATTTACAGCTTCATCCCAAATGTATACAGGTAGGTCATACTCATTAAGCATAGTCCTAGAAATTTCCTGAAGGGTTCTATTTCTCCTTTCTACTACACCATTCTGTTGGGGTGTCCTAGGGGCAGAGAAATTGTGACTATAGCCACTGTGTGAGTAGTAAGATTAAAACTCATGATTCTCAAACTCACGACCATGATCACTTCTCAGGGTTTTAATTTTAAGTCCACTACAGTTCTCTACAGATTTGGAGTATTTTACAAAGCAAGAACAAGCTTCACTTTTGTGAGCTAGAAAATATACCCAAGTATATCTAGAAAAGTCATCTACTAAGACATAGACATAGTGCTTCCCATTTAAACTAGAAACTCTAGTAGGTCCAAATAAATCCATTTGAACCAACTCGAGAGGTTGAGAAGTTGACACTTCTTTCTTTGATTTAAAAGAAAATTTATTTTTCTTTCCCTTTTGACAGGGATTACAAACTTTGTCTGCTGGAAATTCAAGTTTGGGTAGGTCTCTAACTAAGTTATTCCTAGCAAGTTGTCTAAGTGAATGTACATTGTTGTGTCATAATCTTCTATGCCAAAGCCAAGACTCTTTATGAAAAGTATTTAAAAAATTAATATTTTGCTTAGATAAAGAATTTAAATCAACAGCATAAACATTTTCATTTCTTAAAGCAGAAAACACTAAAGCATTTTTAGAATTAAAAAAATTGCAAGAATCATTTTCAAATTTAACATAAAAACCATCATCACATAACTGAGAAATACTTAACAAATTATATTTAAGTCCATCAACAAATAAAACTTTATAAATTAATACTGAGTCAGTGTTACCAATCTGGCCTAAGCTGATGATTTTTCCTTTTGAGTTATCACCAAAAGTGACAAAACCTCCATCAATTATGACTAAGCTTTTAAAGCATGAGAAGTCTCCTGACATATTTCTTGAACATCCACTATCCAAATACCAAGTCTTTCTACAGGACCTCTTTAAGCAGGTTCCCTCCAAAATAGATTTAGATAGGAAATGATTTTGGTACCCAGATCTTCTTGGGTCCAGACAGGTTAGCCAATAAAACTTTAGGTACCCAAATTTGTCTAATGGGTCTCATAAGATTTCTAGAGTCAACAGATTTTGAAATATAAAACTTATTAGATACATAACTATAAATATAACTAGTTGAAGCATATGAAGTTTCAGAACTAGTTACATTCTGTCCAGATTTAGGAATGAATTTAGTTTTGGTAATTTTCCTTTGTCTAGGTTAGTATCCTATACCAGTAGTGTATCTAGGTGCTATTTTCTTACCTAGCATCTGAGTAAGAGTATCTTTACCATTTGTAAATTTTTCTAAGTCATTCTTAATTTGATCATTAGATAATTTCAGTTCAGTGTTTTCTTTAAGCAACTGAGAATTATTTTCCATTTCAATATCAAGATCATATTTATGTGTAACAGTTAAAGCATACTGTTTCTTTAAACCTTTGTATTTGTCTTTCAGCTCATTACAGGTTTCTTCTAACATATCGCAATATTCTAACAGTTCATATTTTGACATGTTTTCTGATTCAGAATCATCTCTAGAATAATATGAATTTAAAGTAGGAGTTTCAGCTGTTACCTCAGATGTGTTTGTCATAAAACACATATTTGCCTTATTTTTGAGTTCAGTTTCAGAAACTTCAGATTCACTAGAGCTATCCTCAGATGCACTCCAAGTAGCCTTCATGGCTTTCTTGTACTTATTGTTCTTGTATTCATATTTCTTCTTGTACTTTAGCTTTGGACATTCCACTTTTATATGTCCTTTTATTTTGCACTCATAGCAGACAAACTCATCTGTTTTGTCATATTTTTTCCAATCCTTTTTCTAATTACACTTGCTGTCATACTTACTTTTATAGTTTTATTTTCTGAAAAACTTTTTCTTCCTATAAAACTTCTTGAACCTTCTAGAAATGTGATCCATCTCAGCATCACTATCAGAAGCACTCTCACTATCTTCACAGCTTGAACTCTCATTTATAGCTTGAAGTTTCTCCTTATCCTTGTTTTTTGAAGTTGAAGATTTGAAAGCAACAGACTTCATTCTTGGTTCATCATCTTCTTCTTTGTTCACCTTAAGTTCTTCTACATACATCATCAACTTTCCAATTAATTCCTTGACTAGAAGTTCTCCTATATCACATGATTCTCTAATTGAGACAGAAGTTCCTATCCATCCTTCAGGTAGACATCTCAGAATTTTCATAATTTGTTCCTTTGATGGAACATCCTTTCCCAGAGAGATCATTGTGTTGAAAATTTCGTTGAACCTAAGATACATGTCAGAAATGGGTTCATCAGGCTTCATCTTAAAATTATCATACTTAATAGTATAAGTGTTCAATCTCATTTCCTTAACATTAGTTGTTCCTTCATGAGAAATAGCTAAGGTATCCCAAATTTCATAAGCAGTTTTACAAGCAGATATTCTATTAAATTCCCCATCTCCTAAATCATAGTACAAGGCATTCATAGCTTTGCAATTATTATTGTAGGCTGTCTTAGTATCTTCATTCCAAGTAGATCTAACAGTAGTAGGTATTTTATATTCTGATTCTATAGCAGTCCAGATATCAAAACCCGTGCTCTCTAAATGAATTTTCATCTTGATTTTCCACTGAACATAGTTAGTGCCATTGAAAAATGGTGGTCTATTGGTAGAAACACCTTCAAGTCTATTATCCATGATAGCTTACTTAAAGCAAATATTTTAAAGAGATAAAAATTTAGAAATAACAGAAATTTTAAGAACTTTAAAATACAACTAAAATCACAGTTGAAAAACAGAGTACAAAATATTTTAAACAATCCTCTGATACCAAATGTTGGTCGGAGTAGACACTCAAGAGGGTGGTGAATTGAGTTCCAATTAAAATTTCTGTTTTAAAAACTTCGTCTTAAAAACCCCCAATTAAAATACAAAATTAAACTGTAGTGAATTTATACCAAAGTAAAGGTTTTGTTAGGTTCTCAAGGGATTGATTATTTCCCATCTAATCAAATCAGAAGAGTTGATTAACTTTTGAAACTAACTTACTGATTTACAACTAATATAAGCACTTGGGAGTTTAATTATCAAAGTGACTTTAAAACATTTTTGGTTTTAAAGTAATTAACAGCGGAATAAAAAAGAACTTTGAATATAAATAAGCACAGTAGATTTAACCAAGAGGTTCAGTCTCAAGATGAGACTTAGTCCTCTCAAAACTTTATATAAAAGTGATACACACCCTGGATCGGGGATAAACAACAGTATCCAACTGTCCAGGTCACACGACCTCTACCACTGTTATCCGTGGGAAACAAAACCAACAGAAACCAGCTGTCCAGGTCACATGACCTCTACCACTCTCCCAGTGGGAATTAAAAGATGTAAGAGTGTTGAGTGAGGAATTACAAATCCTCCAGTTAAAGCACATGAGACAGTGTGTGTGTTAAATACAGAAGATAACACACACTGCTCAATATGTAAAAAGATAAATCACAGAGCAAATATTTAGAGTTTAGGAATGGCTCTAGTGATTGTCGTGCAGTTCTGGACTCCTTTGATTGATCATAATTTGCTCTGAGTCCTCTTCTAGTTTTGTCTGGAAAACAGAGTATCATCTGTTTCCTTGACTTCCAGGTGTAGAGATAGTCGATGAAGCTCTTGTGTTATGTTCTCATTCTCAGCTCTTCACTGGTATGCAATAATGAATGAGTTTTTCGTGTAAGTTCAGTCGTCTCTTTTCATTCACGCTCAGTTGTTCTTCCAGCACACCTCGTGGTATGTATGTATCTTTGTATTGGTCTATTCATCTCCTTTGTTTGTAGTAGCACATCCTTCATTTATTTAAAGAATGAGCTCCGAAAAAAGATGATTTACTTTTTGCAGGTACGAGGTACGGTTCCCTGACATCCAACAACCTTCATTAAATAAATGACAGAGCATTAAAATATTCCTAATATGACCATTGGTTAGATTAAATAAAGATAAAGAAATTAAAGCAGTGTCGGGTTCTGTCTCTGGAATGGTAGCTCTTGATATCGGTAGACTTGTGTTACGGTAGGTGTCTGTATCGGTAGACTTCATTTGTAACGGTAGACTTTGTTTCGGTATCTAAAACTGTAGACTTGATCACATCAGTAGCGGTGGACTTGTAATGGTAGCTGTGGCTCTGCCTTGTTTCGGTAGCGGTAAGTCCATATCGGTAGCTTCCTTGATGTATCAGTAGACTTTGAATATCGGTGGACTTCAGCATATCGCTAGCTCTGTATCGGTAGATATCGACTTCGATGTAGCGGTAAACTTGAGTACCGGTGAGCTTGTAACTGTAACTCTATTGGTAGACTTGTTGTACCGTATTGGTAGACTTTGATGTAGCGGTGAACTTTGAGTACCAGTGAGCTTGTAACTGTAACTCTATCGGTAGATTTGTTGTACTGTATTAGTAGACTTTGATGTAGCGGTGAAATATGAGTACCGGTGAACTTGATGTATCAGTGAACTCCGTATCGATAGCTCTGTTCGATATCGGTAGCTCTAAGTCATAACGATAGCTACTGTTCTGTATCGGTAGCTATAAACTGTTTAAGCATTATATTGGTAGAATGTGTTAGGTAAGAGTACATATATCCAAAAGACTTATATTAAGAATAATTGAAAGTAACAATATATAATAAATCATATTTGAGATGTATCAAACGTAATTAATATATAAATAAAATATAGTTGGGATTATCAAAATATAATAAAGCAACTCAATTCCCAAAGGGTTCAACAATTATGTATGAGTTTTATTGAAAAATAAACTTCACGATTTGGTGGAATACTTGAAAAATATTTTGAATATATATAAAAAAACTCCCAAACAATAGGCATACCATTTTTGTTGGGTTTCTCCCAAACCATTTGATATAAATGTCCATTTTAAATAGGAATCAGAACCTATACAATGGATATGAGTTCCATCAGAAGTTCATATTTATCGTCACACTAATAGAAAATCATAAGTATATTTTTGAATATTAAACATGACTTCCCTTACTAAATTTTTTTTGTGATTTATTTAGATAAATCCAATCAATGCCTAATATATCATCAAGTTAAACCATTGGTAGAATGAAAATATTTTCAGGAAGTACATTCCCAAAAAATTAATTAAAGAGGAATCATATACTTGAGATGTGATCATCATAAAATTAAGGGTTTTCACTACTAACTCTATATCTAACCATGTGGGTGGAATATTTATACTCTTATAAAATTCATCATATATAAATAAATTGTTAGATCCATAGTCAAATAAGACATTATCAGTTCTAGATTGGATGGTAAGTATAACTTTAACCACATCACTGTCACACCCCTCATCAGAAATAATGATCACATGGTATTTACCCTTACCCATAAAATTAATATGTTTCTCATGTTGATCCTCATAATTAAGCTTCATATTTGGTAATTGGTTAGTATAATTCCCGTACTCCTTGAATTTTAAACACTAGAGTGTGGGTGGTCCATTCTGTGGATCTTTCTATCTATTTTCATCATTAGCTAACTTCTTCTAATCACTTCAAAATTTGATTGCTCAATGACCTTTCTTTACACACTTAAAACATTTACCAGTTCCATTAAGAAAATTTCTTGTATGTTTCCTTCCACACTTCATGTATGAAGGAAATATAATCTTCTTCTCTCTTTGGTTTTTAGAGTTTCTTTAAACTCAAATCTTTATTTTCTTGTCAAAACAATGAGATTGATGGGTGAATCCGATCTCTATTTTGACCTTGAGATCACATCTAACAATTTATTCATATCTAGGGAAGTATCATATGAATAATTCACTTTTAAGACTTGGTTTTATGCCACTGAATAATCGATCAACCTTACATTCAGGTTGTATGATAATAATAGATGAATACCTCACACGTGTTGTAAATTTTTCTTATAGGTACCAATAGATTCATCATCCTTTAGATTTATCTCAAGAAATTACTTCTCCATTTTTTTCGATGAATATGAGGGAACTTATTATATAAAAATATGCTCTTAGACTTATCCCACTCCATAGTGTCACTTTACTCATGTTCCCTTGTATTCTTAATGAGATTCCACCATTGATCTTCTTTTCCTTCCAAATAATAGGAATCCAAAATGACTTTTTCATATTTAGAGCAGGGTAGAATAAAAAATATCATTTTATTGGTACTAATCCATTTCTCAAAAAAAGTAGATCAATGGAAAAACTGAAATAAAGTGGAAATTACCTTATAAAGGACTCAATATAACGATGTTCCATTTTTTTCTCATTTGGAAGTTAATTGTGAATAATATCTTGAGAAAATTGGGTGATCATAGAAATGATATTTTTCATTCTATATACCATACATTTAGGTTTCTCAAGAGGAAAATCATTGCATTTTCCATTTCATTTAGAATTAAAATGATTCCTTCTGTAGTGCCATGACCCCAGTTACCTAGAGTTGTTGCATTATTTTAATACATTGGCATGATTACAAGGAATAAAGTCCCAAAAGACCGATCAGTTTACCAGTCTTGGAAAATAGATTATATACACGAACGTCACATTACACCTTAGAAAATAAAACACAACATAAATGATCCTTTGAGAATGACATTAATCCCCTATCTTAACCCTTATTATCAATCATAATACACTTCTTGGAATCCTGAGAAAATAAAATATAAGAAAGGGGTGATCTTAAACGCTCATTTAGGGTAATAAATACAACAGAAGATAGCATAAACATTTGGCATGTTGAATAATTTAAAGCACATGCCTTTACAAATAATAAACATGAAAACTTTATGGAAGAAATATGAGATGAGTAAATAATGCCATAATAGAACATAGTCATGGATATTATAATAGTCTAATAACCACATGAACCATCAATAATATTTTCATATTGAGGGAAATGTATAATGCGGGACATTCTGAAACATTTTGTTAAGCCCTCGACCAAGACATCTAAAAATGATTAAGGCCTCGGCCAAAAAGTCAAAAGTTACTATTCACCAAAAATTATTTTCATCTTATTAAACAAAATTTTCTTACTGATGTCAACCGTGTCTCTAGGATTTTTAAAATTCAACTCACAGAAGCGGTAAAATTTAGTTTTAGGAAAATTTGTAAATGGTCCCAGAAGGTGGGTAAAAGACGGTAAAAAGTTCAAAAAAATATTTATATATCTAAAAATATTATAAAATGACTCCAATGAATTAAATTGAACATATATAGGTATTATGTATCAATTTTGACCTAAAAAATTAAAATAAAATAACTAATTATTTAAATAAAAAGTCGGTTTTAAACAATAATGTAGTGCTTTTCACTATTCATTAAAAATTGAATGTTTTCAGAAAAATACCAAAAATTCACCCTAAGATAATTTTGATATTCCAAATTCAAAAATGAATTCTAATTTACCAAATTAAAAACATATAAGTTTCATTTATTAATTTAAAATTAATTCCCGTTGTCAAAACCAAAAAGCAGGTTTTTAAAAAAAGTAGAAACTATCAAAAGATTGAAATGTGTTTATGTCAAATTTAAATGTGAAATTACATATAATGACCTAAATTGTATTAAATGATAAAAATATAATCTAATTATAATTCCAAACCATTAAAATTCATAAATTAACACTATAAATTATTTCGATTAAAAAATTGTTTCCAATTAAAACATAGTATTTTTCACTATTCATCAAAATATGAAAGTTTTCAGAAAAGTACCAAAAATTTATCGAAACTAAATTTTTATTTCCCTCTTCTAAAGAAGAATTTATTTTCATTATATTGAATATATAAGAGTGTCAAATATTGGTTTTAAAACGGGTTCTCCATTAAAAGGCGGTAAAATTTCATTTTTTGGAAAATACTTATTTTTTATAAAAAATGATTTTGTTGTTATATTATGTATAATAAACACATAATATGGATGTTAAAGTTATATAGAGTATATAAGATTCAAATTGTAGTTAATACTATTCATAATCGCTTTTTGAACGGTTTGTTTGGTAAGTTGTGGTACAGTAGAACTCGGTATTGCGTGCAACGCAACCTGTTGAATTAATTTAATGAGATTACATACTATGAAATTTTGGGGTGTTACACCTTCAGATTCCATCCATCAACTAAATCCAAAAAATTCAGTGTGAGAAACAATAATCATAGTGGGAAAACACATAGTCGTGAAAAATCATTTATAGGATGTATAAATAATGACACATTATTTTAAATCCACAAAACAAAAGTTTTATCCTAGGCTATTCATGGTCACAATTTATTCAAATACCTATTGATGGTTCATAAATGAAATTTAAATTAACCAAATCATAAGCCCTAGGAGTGTCAAACTGGGTTTTTAGTAATGCTTGTTGCTGTGTACCAGGTAACACATGATTCAGGACTGATTTTCCTTTTTTAGAGTTATTACCTCTAGGTACATATATTTCAGAACTAAATCAACTTTTAGTATCTAGATAGGGATATATCTCTAGGTAAACCACACAATCTCTTCCTTACCAAAACTTTAGGGTGTTAACAAATACTTAAGCAGATCCTAAGGGTTCTCACTAAAGTCTTCTCATCCTAGTTTCCAAAGGTTAACTAAGCCTATGCTATTATACCAAAAATAATGTACCTAACTTTTAATAAATAGATATTAAAACTTTTTTAATGAACATTCATTATAACTACAAAATCATATGTATGAGTATTTTAAAGGTATAATGCCTTTGGAAACTTAGAAACATAAACAATTATTTCATATGTGAACAACATCATCTCCCACTAAATTTTTCATAACTGGAACCCTTCATAAGAGTATAATACAAAATACACTTATTCATAACCTAGGGAAAAGAAACATAATAAAGGGTGAGATAATATTCTCAATAAGGGTAAACAAGAGAGATAACAACATACCTTGAGCATAAGGGTATGAGAATGTGAGAATAACATTTTAAAACCATACCATACAAATCATAAATTATAAAATTGATCTATGACATAAACCTTGGTAGTTAATAAGACTTGAATCATAATGTAATAAAATAACATGATGTGATGACCTAGACCCTGATAGTCCATCCCTTTGAAAAATTCCAAATCCTAAGGGTGACATCTTAGTGGTAGGACGTCATTTTGGCATGCGATCGATTGGCGTGCGATCGATCGACACGACCGATCGGGGCGACCCATCGGCGCGACTGATCGGGGCGACCGATCAGAGCGGCCGATCGGTGTCACCTATCCTTATCGGGTTTCTCTTCTACAGTTTTTCCTGCAACGCCTATTTTGGGACTTTTTAACCCTTTTCAAGTGGTTCAAAGCCATTTAAATCCCATAATTAATACCCAAAAATCTCGAGGAACTTCTTAAATGGGGAATTAAATATCAATTAATCCCGTCGTGTGTAACCACCCAACCGCGTGGGGAACCACAATCCGAATTTAAAGTCATTCAAATGCCCATATCCCGTAACAATGGGATCTTATCTATATATTGCACAAGAATTTATTATTCCTTCTTCATCCTCTTGTATTTCTTCCATTTCTTCTTAGTGTTTTTGGAGTTTACCATTCTGAGACTTGTGGTACGCCTGTTCTGGAGTCTTTCTGCTCATCCTTGGAGTTCCCGACATCCCTCCCCAGCAAGTCGCGCTTTTCCCTGTTCTTGGTGCATGGAGAAGAACTTCAATCTTTGATAAATCAAGTAGGGTTTTCCTTTGTCTTTCCTTACTGTGAATCATACGGGGTGGGTATGCTTTTGTTTCTGTGGGTATTGATGAAACCAAACTTAAAAAAGATAATGAACGGACCTTAAGAATGAAGGGGGGTGTGATCGATGTTCTGCTGTACTCTTTTATGTTGATATGTGTTTTGAACTGTATAGGCCTGTGCTCATTGAAAATCATGGCCGTTGGTGGTCTTTACTTGCGTCATAATAAACCCTTGTCTTTTGTGATGACTAAATAACTATAACATGGAAATTGTTTCGTCACCTAAACTCAGTTGGTTTGAATGGATGTTCAGTAAAACAGGAATCCCCATGTGACCACCTTGGTTAAAAAATAGAAAGAAGAACCAAATGAAAGGTGTGTTTGAACCTGGAAGTTTCACACTCTGTTTGGTAGTAGGTGTGTTGTTCTTCTTGGTTCTTATGGGAAGATGTGGATAGGGATGGGATCCTCTATTGTGGTACAGTTTTTGGTTGCGAATCTGAAGCTGTGTGGTTGCTCTGCTGTGACACGAACTCGGGTGGGATCCTCTATTGTTGAGAAATCGTTGGTTCCTGGCCTTGGGAACATGGGGTTGTGTCTTGGGGTTTTATTTGTTTCCAGTTGTCAAAGGTAATCACTTACCCCTTTGTGAGGTTTTCTTTGGTTCCAATACTTTGAGGGATCCCACTTATCACTTTGTTGTTGTGACTTCACAAGAGAACCGGGTGTGAATGCTTATGTTGCAGTTTTGGTGTTCTCTTTTCCTGGTTTGTGGTTATACCTATTATTTTCCCAATAGTGCAGGACTTTACTTAAATGGGATCACATAAACATGAATATAAGAATGGGTTAAATGGGGAATTGGTTTTGGGAATGAGTTGTGTGTTGGCCGCAAGTGTTGTTCCTTCTTTTTAAATGAATAATAAAAGGGTGTTTGTGCTTAGATTTTGGAACCCTAGGTTGGGATGAGTGCTTGTTACCTATACATATATCTATAGTTTTTATTTTTCTTATTCACGCCCACCCAAGTTGAGAACTTAGTGCCGAACACCCCCATTTCATCGGGGAGGGTGTTTTTCCAGACACTCCTCTGAGTGGCTGGTTATTAGCTCCTTTTCTGCTCCCTTTCCTGAATAGCCCAGGACTCTTAGGGAAGGCTGTGATGGATTGAAGTCCATTTTTGGCCCAAGAATCTTCTGGCATGGTAGTTGTGGTGGTTGGCCCAGGTGTTTGTGAGCAGGTTGTTTCCTGAGTGTCATCAGGATGAGGCCCAAGTGTCTTCAGGAGTGGCTGTAATTGTTCTGACCCAGGTGTTTGCAGGTGTGGTTATGCGCGGCGGTTGTGTCCGAGGTGTCTTCAGGCAGGATGTGCGGTTGTTGCTCAGGTGTCTGCGGGCGGGATTTGTGGTCGTGGCCCAGGTGTCTGCGGGTGGGATGTGCAGTTGTGGCCCAAGTGTGTGCAGGCAGGTGTGGTAGTGGGACTGCGGTGAGAATGGAGGGATTGGTTTGATGCGTAGGATGTTTTCGGTAACCAGTGGGAAAGTGGCGCGGGGTACCCGAATATCGATGTGCTATTACTATACATTACTTGACTTGCATTATTTGGGGAGTGTTCCTTGGTGAGGCTTGGGTGGATAATTTTACTTGTTAGGTGCTTTGGTTATGTCCTTTTTCATGGGGCATTAGAATGCCTCCCCACTTGTGCATGAGAGTCTTTGGTTTTCCCTGCTGGGCATACTTGTATGCTCACCCTGTGTATATAAAACTGCTTTCAGGTTTCCAGGAGGACCTCAGGGATCGTGCAGGGCCGTACTAGCTCAGAACTTGGGGCTGTTGCTGTTGTCGTTTTCCTTTTTCTTGGTACTTTACCTTTGGAGTTTTTGTGGCTTGTATCATTTACTGTTGAACATGCATATGGGAATGGGTTAATTTTGGATTTACCTTTACTTTCAGCCTTGGTATTGTTGAGGTTGCTAACTTATCTCTCAATCCTATAAAAAAAGGGTAATGGCTTCTATTTTGTTTGAGATTCTATACCCTTGGTGCTATTCTCGACTCCGTGACCCATTGAAGGTGGGTTTTGGGGTTCATTGTCTCTCCTTTAACTTAAATAAGGAAGGTCCTTGCAATCTGCTGTCCCTTCTCTCCTTTTGGTGAAGGCGGGTCGGGATAGAATGGTATTATAGGAGTGAGGTTGTAAGATAGTATGGAGTCTAGAGTTAGGAACAATGAGGATTTCATGGGGTGGTAGGGTAACAGTGTTGGGTGTCCTTGGTGTGTGAATTAGGCCAGGGAAGACCGGCTATGACATGGGATTTTACGGCCCCCCATGATCCGATGCAAGGAATCTGGACCTACCGAACAACCAAGTAAGGCTACACTGATTGTAGGGTATATAACCTAGAAAAGGTACATGCATCATAATGACTTGTGTTCTTAGGTTTCATGGGTGTCTTGGGGATTCAAAATAAATAAAGAAGTCTAAGAAAATTTAAGAACAACGTTCTACACTACTCGGGCTTAGGAATTTCTTGTTTACCTTGCAGCTATGGCACCTGGGAGGCGACCACGAGTAGTGCGGGTGATCGAGGCCCATGAAGTTGACTTGTCTGATTGGAAGAGGACCGACCGAGAGGAGGAGGATGATCGGTGGAAGAACATGCTTCGAGCCTTTCAGTGATAGACCCTCCAGAAGTATGAGGGAAACATATCAGATGTGAAGATGGAGAGCTGGCTAGAGGAGTTGGTGATAGCCTTCATCTTGATCCGGGCTCCGATAGAGTACTGGGTTCCTCTGGCTATAAGCCAGATGCATGGAGCAGCGTGTCAGTGGTGGACGCTTTATCTTGGGGAGAAGAGGGAGACCGAGGTGACATGGGCAGACTTCGAGAAGGAGTTCCGAGAGGAATTCCTATCTTCCACGATGAAGGCTGAGAATAGGTAAGAGATAATCTCCCTCCAAAAGGGGAGTATGTCAGTGAGAGAGTTGGGGATCATGTTAAAGGATCTCCTTCGCTTCGCCCCGGACCTCTTTCTGGATGAGGAGTCTCGGGAGAGACGTTTAGAGGAGGCACTCCGACCTTCTCTTCAGTACGCTGTTACTCCCTTCACCCTACCGATATACTTAGAGGTGCAGAAGAAAGCTGAAGTGGTGGAGAGGATGCACATGCTGGTAGGTGTGTCATGAGAGGGGATCCAGTTTGGATCGTCAAAGGGTAAGGCCGTCAGTAGCAAGCCTCCAACATCATGACCCTCTAGGTTTCTACCAGCAGGGAGTAGGCCTCAGCAGTTCCCGTTGCGACCTTCTGGCCCTCACCGTTTTCCTTTGGGCCCAGGGATGAGATGCTTCATCTGTGGAAGCCATGGGCAGCTTCAGAATCAGTTCTCGGATAGAGTACAGTACGGTGGGGGTGGGAAGGTCCAACACCCACCTTAGCAGCAACAATTCCAAGCTAGGTCCTTTCAGCAGTAGCAGCAGGGGCAGCGGGCTACCGCTCCGCCGAGGGCAGACGTTGCAGGAGGAGGCCGACCCCAGGGTGCTCCTCAGGGACCTCGACCTGGGCGTGGTCAGGGAGGTGGCTGGCAGCTAAGAGGCAGAGGAGTTGGGAGTGGGTAGTTGCACGCCGTGTAGGCAGCAGTTCTAGCAGGGACAGAAGTCGTTCGAGGTACGATCATCTTGTTTAGTACCCTTTCATATGCCTTGTTTGATACAGAATCTTCGTGCTCCTTTTTTACACCCAGAGTAGCCTATGCTCTGGGTTTAGACGCTAAGAGACTTCCAGTGCCCCTGGTACTAAGCACAGTAGTCAGAGGTAAGACTGACTTGTTGTATGTTTTCTGAGTATGCAGACTGATGATAGGTCCACGTCAGTCAGTCATGGATCTTCTACTATTCCAGATACAACCATACGATGTCATCCTAGGGATTGAATGAATATTCTCTTTATGTGCCATCGTTGACTACTTCTAAGGAAGGGTTGTGTTTTCAGACTTGGGTGGCCGACAAGTGACTTTCATCGGTGAGCGGAGTTTCCAGGGGAGCAGCAAGCGAGGAGAACCCCTCCTCTCGTTGTTAGCTGTCCTATCAGTGGAGTCGGTGGATGCAGAGATGGTGGAAGTTACATGGGTTGTCAGTGAGTTTATGGACATCTTCCCTGAGGAGGTGACGACTCTACCCCCTCGACTTGACATCGAGTTTGGGATTGAATTACAACCTGGTGCTCATCCGATTTCGATGGCTCCCTACCGGATGGCACCTTCAGAGCTACGAGAGTTGCAGATTCAGATTGATGATCTGATGAAGAAGGGGTTTTTTCGACCAAGTGCGTCTCCATGGGGTTCTCTAGTCTTATTCGCCAAGAAGGAGGATGGTGGTCTCAGGCTGTGCATAGACTACCGGAGACTGAACCAGGTAACGGTCAAGATCTGTTACCCCCTCCCAAGGATAGATGATCTCTTTGACCAGCTGAAGGGAGCAGGTTGGTTCTCTAAGATCGATCTACGATCTGGATATCACCAGTTGAGGGTGAAGGAGGGATACATCTCAAATACGACCTTGAGGTGAAGATATGGGCACTTCGAGTTTGTAGTCATGCCGTTCAGTGTTATGAACGCTCCAGCTGTGTTCATGGGGCTCATGAACTCCGTCTTCTGGGAGTACCTAGATCAGTTCGTGGTCATATTTATTGATGAAATCCTGATCTACTCAAGATCAGAGGAGGATCATTCTGAGCACCTGAGAATGGTTTTAGAGGTCCTCCGACAGCACCAAATCTATGGGAAGTTGTCCAAGTGCAAGTTCTAGACGCGAGAAGTGCACTTCCTTGGGTATGTGGTGTCCGAGCAGGGGATAGCAGTGGAACCATCGAAGGTCAAGGTGGTTGTTTCTTGGGAAGCACTCAGTAATGTGGTGGCGGTTCGTAGTTTCCTTGGGCTGGCAGGTTACTACGAAAGATTCATTCCCAAATTCTTCCGAGTTGCAACACTATTGACAGCTTTGACAAAGAAGGATCGAGCTTTCGTATGGGATGAGAAGTGTGAGGCAGCCTTCAGCCATCTGAAGGAGAAGTTGGTCAGTGCCCCGATGCTGAGGTTTCCAGAAGAAGGGGAAACATATGAGGTGTTCTGTGATGCTTCAGGGAAAGGAATCAGATGTGTGTTGATGCAGTAGCAAGGGGTGATCTCCTATGGGTCTAGGATGTTACGTCCCCATGAGCGTAACTGTTCCACCCATGATCCGGATCTTGCGGCGGTCCTGTTTTCACTAAAGTTGTGACGACATTACCTCATTAGGGAGTACTTCGTGGTCTTCACGGATCATAAGTGCTTGAAGTATATATTCTCCCAGCAAGACCTGAACTTACGGTAGCGAAGGTGGATGTAATTCCATCAAGACTACGACTTCGAGGTTTCCTACACCTCAGGAAAGGGGAATGTGGTGGCTGATGCCTTGAGCATAAAATCACAGAAGGATGTGGTTCGAGAGTCGACAGATGCTTGTAAGGCAATGGAGAAGTTGGCTTCCCTATACTTGGATGCAAGGGTGGAAGGTGGAAGAGGTTTCCTGTGTTAGATGACAGTATAGTCTTATCTACTGCGGCAGGTGGAGGAGTCTTAGTGGGGAGACTCAGAAAGTGAAGTGGTGCATGACCAGGTTAACCAAGGTGTTGCTTCAGAAGGGTGGATGGAGGATGGTCATAATCAGGTGCTTTTCCGAGGAAATCTATTTGTTCCAGAGGCGATGCGTGAGAGAGTTCTTAGTGAGTTCCACAAATCACCCCTATTGGTGCACCCAGGAGTTTTCAAGATGTACCAGGGACTAAGGAGACAGTTTTAGTGGCCCGGGGTGAGACGGGCAGTAACAGAGTTCATGGACAGATGCCTAGTGTGTCTGCACGTGAAGGCTGAACACTGTGTTCCTGGAGTTTTTCTGCATCCTTTGGATGTTCCCTAGTGGAAGTGGGATGAAATCTCGATGGATTTCGTCATAGGACTCCCCAAGGTTCAAGGATGCTGCGACACTATATGGGTAGTGGTGGAACAGTTGATGAAATCAACTCACTTTCTAGTGATCAGGGAGTCGAGTGCAGTGGATGCCTTAGCACGGATGTACATGGATGAGGTGGTGCGATTGCATGGAGTTCCGAGGTCTATAGTCTCGGATAGGGATGCACCATTTACCTCATGAATATGGAGGGTATTACAACCTGATTTTGGCACCCACCTATGACTTAGCATTGCCTTCCACCCCCAGATTGATGGACAGACATAGCGCACTATCCATACCTTGGAAGATATGTTGTGAGAATTCGTTATGGACTTTGGGGGATCATGGGTGCGACACTTGCCTCTGGTAGAGTTTTCATACAATAACATCTACCACTCTACCATTGGTATGACTCTATTTGAAGCCTTGTACGGGAAGCCATGTCTCTCACCCATGTGCTAGGCAGAAGTCAGAGAGGCAGGCGCCCTTGGCCCAGAGGTGGTGCAGAGAACGACAGAGAAGGTGCAGTTTATACGAGAGAGGATGAAGGCGGCTCAGGGCCGACATAAGTCATATGCTGACAATAGGAGGAGAACCTTGGAGTTCAAGGTCGGGGACCACGTGTTCTTTAAGGTCTCCCCTTGGCGTGGGTAGTGGAGGTTCGATAGGGGAAGTAATCTTTCTCCCAGGTTCGTTGGACCCTTCCAGGCTTTGCAGCGGGTCGGCGAGGTGGCTTACCAGCTCGCGTTGCCACCATATCTACAAAGAGTGCACGATGTCTTCCACATGTCCCAGCTTCGTTGGTATCTACATGATGAATCCTACGTCTTTGACTTGGGAGAGCTAGATATCAAAGATGATGCAACGTTCGTGGAGCGACCAGTGATGATCAAGGATCATAAGGAGATGGTGCTCCATGGACGAACCATTCCTTTGGTTTGTGTGTTATGGAGGCATGGTGGACTTGAGGAAAGTACTTGGGAACGAGAGACGCAGATGCACGCCCAGAACCCAGATCTATTTTGAGTAGTTCTATTTGTTTTATTTGGTTGTGATGGAACACTTTACCTTATTAACTATAGAATGTGTGGTTTTCCTTTTCTGTGGATGTGTTTGAAGTTTCCTGAAATGTGGGGTGGGGAGTACCTAATCCCTAGTTAAGATGCATTAGAGTGGATGCGCCTAAACCTATGTGGGTGAGTCAGTGCTGCCCAAAGCAGATAGTATCTTAACATGGAGGAAGAGAAACCCCTCACCACATGATTGGACCGTTTAATCTTTTGTTTTTCAGTGATTGTAGTTGTACGGGTTCACTCTTGAGAGGTATCTTCTGGGGTGGTTTTTCAGACCCCCCCTCTTCTTCAGGTCTGGTTTTAAATTCTCGAGGGTGAGAATGATTTGAGAGGTATCTGATGTGATGAACCAAACCCTCTCGGTCCATCCCTTTTCCAAATTCCAGATCCTAAGGGTGAAATCTCAGAGGTAGGATGTCATTTTGGCGTGCGACTCATCGGCACTACCGATTGGGGCGACCGATCGGTGTGACTGATCGGCGCGACCGATCGGCGCGACCAATCGCCATGACCGATCGGTGTGACCAATCAGATGGGAATTTATTCTTCCTTATTCTTCCTCTTGGATGGATTCCTTTTCTTCTTAGTGCGTTTGGAGTTTACCTTTCTAAGACATGTGGTGCGCCTATGCTGGAGTCTTTCTGCTCGTCCTTGGAGTTTCCGACATCCCTCCCCTACAAGTCGTTCTTTTCCCTATTCTTGGCGCGTGGAGAATTACTTCGATCTTTGATCAATAAAGTAGGGGTTTCCTTCATCTTTATTTACTGTTCATCATGCGGGGTGGGTATGCTTTTGTTTCTGTGGGGATTGATGAAACCAAACTTAACGAAGATAATGAACAGACCTTAATAATGAAGGGGGTGTGATCAATGTTCTGCTGTACTCTTTTATGTTGATATGTGTTGCGAACTGTATAGGCTTGTGCTCACTGAAAATAATGGACGTTGGTGGTATTTACTTGCATCATAATAAAACCTTGTCTTTTGTGATGACTAAATAAATGTAACATGGAAATTGGTTAGTCACATAAACTCAGTTGGTTTGAATGGATGTTTAGTAAAACAAGAATCCCCGTGTGACCACCCCGGTTAACAAACAGAAAGAAGAACCTAATGAATGATGTGCTTGAAACTGGAAGTTTCCCACTCTTTTTGGTAGTAGGTGAGTTGTTCTTATTGGTGCTTATGGGAAGATGTGGATGGGGATGGGATCCTCTGTTGTGGTACGGTTGTTGGTTGCGAATCTGAAGCTGTGTGGTTTCTCTACTGTGACACGAACTCGGGTGGGATCCTCTATTGTTGAGAAATCATTGGTTCTTAGATTTGGGGACATGAAGCTGTGTCTTGGGGTTTTCTTTGTTTCCAGTACTTCGAGGGATATCGATTACCCCTTTTTGAGGTTTTCTTTGGTTCCAGTACTTTGAGGGATCTCACTTATCCCTTTGTTGTTGTGAATTTACAAGAGAACCGGGTGTGAATGCTTAAGTTGCTGTTTTGTTGTTCTCTTTTCCTGGTTTTTGGTTATTCCTGTTAGTTGCCCAGTAGTGCAAGAATTTAATTAAATGGGATCACTTGAACATGAAGCTAAGAATGGGTTAAATGGGGAATTGGTTTTGGGAATGAGTTGTGTTTTGGCCGGAAGTGTTGTACCTTCCTTTATGAATGAATAGTGACAATGGTGTTTGTGCACAGATTTTGGAACCCTAGGTTGGGATGAGTGATTGTTACCTATAAATATATCTGCAGTTTTTACATTTCTTATTCTCACCCCACCCAAGTTGATCACTTAGTGACGAACACCCCCATTTCATGGGGGGGGGGGTGTTTTTCCTAACACTCCTCTGAGTGGCTGGTTATTGGCTCCTTTTCTGCTCCCTTTCCTGAATAGCCCAAGAATCTTCGGGCAGGATGTGATGGCCTGAAGTCCATTGTTGGCCCAAGAATCTTCGGGTAGGGTAGTTGTGTTGGTTGGCCAAGGTGTTTGTGGGCAGGTTGTTTCCCAAGTGTCTTCTGGATGAGGCCCACATGTCTTCGGGCATGACAATAATTGTTATGGCCCAGGTGTTTGCGGGTGTGGTTATGCATGGCAGTTGTGGCCCAGGTGTCTGAGGGCAGGATGTACGGTTGTGGCCTAGGTGTCTGCGGGCAGGATGTGCGGTTGTGGCCTAGGTGTGTGAGGGCGGGTGTGGCAGTGGGACTGTGGTGAGAATGGTGGGATTGGTTCGATGCATAGGATGTTTTCAATAACCAGTGGGAAAGTGGCGCGGGGTACCTGAATATCGATGTGCTATTACTATAAATTACTTGAATTGTGTTATTTGGGGAGTGTTCCTTGGTGAGGCTTGAGTGGATAGTTTTTCTTATTAGGTGCTTTGGTTATCTCCTTTTTCACGGGGCATTAGCATGCTTCCCCACTTGTGCGTGAGAGTCTTTGGTTTTCCCTGCTGGGCATACTTGTATGCTCACCCTATGTATATAAAACTTCTTTTAGGTTTCTAGGAGGATCTCAGGGATCGTGCGGGGCCATACTAGCTCTGACCTTGGGGTAGTTTCTGTTGTCATTTTACTTTTTCTTGGTACTTTACCTTTGGAGTTTTTATGGCTTGTATCATTTACTGTTGAACATACATATGGGAATGGGTTACTTTTTGTTTTACCTTTACTCTCAGCCTTGGTATTGTTTGGGTTGATAACTTATCTCTCATTCCTATAAAAATAAAAAGGGTAATGCCTTCCATTTTGTGTGAGATTCTATACCCCTGGTGCTGGTCGCCACTCCGGGGCCTATTGAAGGCGGGTTTCGGGGGTCATTATCTCTCCTTCAACATAAAGAAGAAAGGGCCTGGCAACCTACTGTCCCTTACCTCCTTTTGGTGAAGGTGGTTCATGACACATGAACCATGATAACATAACATTGTCACACGGTATAAATTTGTGGAAAATACACAAGCATAGAAAATTATTTCCTTGGTAGTTCAAGGCTTATATTCTAGACTATCATAGTATAACATGTTCAATCCCAAAACTATCATTGTAGTCATGGTTCACTCCCAAGACTATCATAGTAGACATAGTCCCTTAATAAACTAGGTTCATTCCCCATTCCATTCCTTTTTATTTCATGAGATATCAATATTTATCCTATGCATTGGATGAAAATATAGGTCCCACCCATCATATAATGAAAATAATTCATATGTGTGTCAAAAGATCATAAAACATTCATCATATTAGATCTCATTAAATAAAATGAGTTTCATAAAAATTTCATCATAACATTACCTATGTAAAATAAGTATGTTTTATAATCATTTAATCATTTCATAAAAGTATAACCTAAAGAAAAATTAATGGGTTTCATAATCATTTTATCATGGTATAACCTATGGAAGAGAAATGAGTTTCATAAATATATTTTCATCATAAACAAAAACTATCTATAGAAATAATAACAATAGAATCCTTGGATCATACATTTAATAAATCATGAATAACATAAAAGGATTTCATCATAGATGAAAAATTATTTTTATATTATCAGGAAAATATCATTTCTTTAAAAATCACCTATTAAAATTAAAAATTCATAAAATATTGTGGAAGTAATTTTCTTTGAAAATAAACTGAAAAATTTTAAAGTAATATTTAAATAAAATAAAGGTTATAATTTTAGGAAATTTTGTTCATTCCTTACATGTTAAAAAAATATTCCTTTAAAATTTTTGATAAAATCAAAGCGAGCATTGTTTGGAAAATGAATTGAGGATTAATTTAAAAAAAATTGTTAAGAATTTAAATATTGGTAAAAAATTACTTTAATAAATAATTTTTATAATCTTAATTTTTTTTATTTAAAAAAAAACATTGTTAGAAAACACGGTTTTGGAAGAAAAATGGTTTTCAGTCAAAGATAGAAATAAGGACGATTTTATTAAGAACATTCTTTTGAAATATTGAGTACATAAAGAGAGAAAAATGAAGGGAAAACTTGTATTATCATGAGATAACTAGAGGATAACAAAATTAATGATTTTCTTGAGCTATGTATCATAATATTTCATCATCGAGAACATAATCATAAAATAATCTTGATAAATGATGAAATTGTAATATAAAATTCTTAACACTTTGGTATCTTTTGGATCGTAAGCACCATTAAAGATTAAAATAAAATTAAACTTTTAATATTATTAAAATAATGATATTAATTATATAGAATTTAAATGGTAATTATATAGACCTCATAAACAGATATTGGTGCATAACATATCTTATGTCACATTGAACTCAATTTGAGACAGAAATCCATTACCTTAAGCCTCGACTTCCTTCATATACATTCAAACCTCCTATATAATAAATATAAGTTTATTACAAATATATTAAAGAACCATAATTATATATATAATACCATATAATACCATATATTATTTAATTATGATATTTTATTACCCATTTATTAATAATTCCACGTTAAAGTCATCTTTCCGGCAATAACTTCTTTGTTTTTTCATATATGTTTTGAATAGTTTTATTAGTCCTCTTAATTTGAACATGGTTTGATCATATACATAATTTTATCCATGTTATAAATAAAATATATATTTATTAAATATATATTTATAGTTATCCATAAAATTTATATATAGAAAATTAAATAAACCATTCATAGAGACGATATACCGTACATATACGTGAACACTATTTCCATTTTTTGGATAGATTGAATGAAATAAAAGTAAATAACATATTACCATTATAAAATCATTTTTATTTCATATTTATCAAATATTTTCATTAAGAAAATCCTTATTAAATTCCATGTAAATCATGAATGAATCACATCACTTCGTGAGGTGGTAGTCTACCATACACACGAGCGACATTATCATATTCCCACAGAATGAAAATTAAGATGATATATGTGATATAATAATTAATAAAGTATAATAATATCATATATATCATATATAAACATTTAATACATAATTATATCCATCCGTGAGGGGTGGTGATGGAAAATGAATAACATCATTTCGTGAGGCAGTAGTCCGCCGAACACACGAATGATGATTTCCTATCCTATTTGATGCAAGAGGAAATAAATATAGGTTATGAAATTAAAATAACAAAATTTTAGAATATTTTAGATACTAGATTTGTTATATTATAATAATAGAATAATATTTTAATGATTTGGAAGAATACATAAATCAAAAGTACAAGTTTAAGAATTTACCTCTTCTTCAGAGAGTCTCTTTAGTTTTATTCCTAAAGACTTATTTGGAGGGATTACAAATGAAAATAAGGCCTCTAGAACTTGGTTTGAGAATTTGGAAATATATTTGGGTAGGGATTTACGGAAACAAATGGTTTTTGAAGTGTGAAGATGGGAGGAGAAGGGGTGTCCTTTTATAAGTGAGGTGAGTGACACACATGTAATTTTTGAAAAGAAAAAGGTGTACCCGCATTTTTCTCCTGTAAAAAGAATAAAAAATGGTTTTTTTAGAGTATTATACATTATAAGGTCAAAATATATCCATAAAAAATATTATGTACAAGTTTTTAGGTCATTTTAACAATTATCCTTTTAGTTTAACCCCTAGTAAACCTTTTTTCACTTTAACCACAATAATTAATTTTTACTGATTTTACTATTCATTATGGTAAAAAATTATTATTAAATTATTAGATAAAAAAAATTATTTTGATACCAAATATTAAATCTATTTTAATAAATTAAATTTACATACGTTAAAAAATCTAGTTAAAAAAACCCGTAGACGCGAAGAAAATGCGAGTTTTCGAGAAGTGTGTTTCTCAAGAAAAAAGTGATTTAATATTAATTATAAGGATAATAAAAACCATTTTATGAATATCAATTAATATTTTTTGAAATATAATTTATAAATTTCATTTATAACATTACTAATTATGGATAATTTTAATTAATTAAAATATAGAAACATTATACACTTTAAAATAGTTTTCAGAAAACCCATTTTTTAAACCTGAAAATAAACTTATACTCAAAATAAAATATAAAGTTGATTAAAAAGTACTTAATTAGATTCAATATAACTAACTAAATATTATGCAACTTGAAATAATATTAAATATATTATGGAACTTTTAAATTACTTAATTAATTGAAAATAAATGACATTTTTATAGAAATCGATATTTTTCACCATTCATTGAGAAATCTATATTTTTTGAAAAATACAAAAAATTTCACCCTATGTAAATTTTTATATTATGATTTAAAAAATTAATTTTATTTTATAAAATTAATTTTCTAAAAGTTTTAACGATTAATTTTATTATTGTTCACAAAAATAAATAAAAAACATTTTTTTAGAAAATAGTATTTTCAAAACATATAAAGACTTTACTAAATATTAAGTAATTTTTTATTAATATCTTTTCTTTGTATAAAAATGTTGTACCTAATGTTTAAAATGTTTTTAAATATATTAATTCCCTCAAGTTTAATGTCTATTTAATAAAGTCTATTCTTAAATAATAATATTAATAAATTTCTGCGGTTCGTTAAAACTTGGTGTTGCTTATAACGCAAGATATAAAAGAAATTAAATTTATTTGAAAAAAAAATTCATAAGATCTTTGGGTGTTATAGTGGATTAGGGTGAAAATTATCTATTCTCAAGATCATTCTAAGAGAGGATATCTCTAGGGATTGAGAGGACTCTCTATAATTTGAATTTTCACAATGCTAATTAGATTTAGAAATGATATAATTGGGTTTGTATAGAACTAGGGTTAGAAAAATAATAATTAAACCCATGTACTTATTATTTTCTATATCCCTAGATAACCTAATTTATCAATAATAATAATAAAATTATTATTATTTTATTAACATGTGCTAAACTCATGGATAAATAAATATTATTTCCTTGAATTAATTTATTCAAATAATATTTAATAAATCTTTCCTCACCTAAAAAATAAACTTGGTCCACCAATATTATAACATCCCGGCCTGAGTTCCATGTAACGATGCTCTGAACCAATATGTCACATGACCTTAGGCATGCTTCCCCATACACCGGAGGCTTCCAAATAGTATCAAGGGTTTGGTAAGTTAGTCATAGGGAGACTATACCCTCTTTTATCAGAGAAAAACACTTGAAGAAAATAAATAAACAAATATAGAAGCATATATAATCATGAGAAATACCAACACTACAAGATAAACAAAACAAAAAATACAATATTTAACTCAAAGGGAAGACATGCTATGCTAATGTAAGTGTCAAAGTGTCTAAAAAAAGAAACTAAAAGTAAAGACACTAATGACTCCAAAGAGGGTCCCGAACCCCATCTTATTCCTTCATTCATGCTCCATCCCTAAATCATCCATCTAACACAATATCCTTTCCGTTAACCTGTCCAGAAAACACAAATTCTATTCAGGTACTGACCAGGAAACTTGAGTAGGGTGTGAGTACAACTTAGTATGCCACCACCAACGGTGTCTAAAACAAATCCAACTAGAAAGTATATGTAGTTTCATATATAAATAAGTATAATGAATAAATAAAAAATTATCACATTATTATTTATTATTTATTTAACTACATTAACTCCATGGTTCCTAAGGATACTCGTACCTCAATACTAGCTTCAACATGTGTTGGAGCCCGAAGTGTTCCCTAGGTAATATCATATATTAATACCTACTTTGACTCATGCAAAATATTGAAGTGTTCAAATGTGATATCATATCTCAGTACCATATTCGACTTATGCTGAAGTTCAAAGTATTGTCATGTGAGGCCATATCTCGGAGTAGAATTATTAACATTATTACTTCAAAATGAATTACCATGTTACCATTCAATAAATAACACAATTTTGAATCCCATGTTACCATCCTTATTTAAAAAATGAATGACTATGTTACCATTAATTTAATCAAACAATTTGGATGAACATGTTAACATCCTTATTTCAAAAATTAATAACCATGTTACCATTAATTTAATCACACAATTTGGATGACTATGTTACCATCCTTATTTCACAAATGAATGACCATGTTACCATTTATTTAATCACACAACTTGGATAACCATGTTACCATCCTTATTTCACAAATGAATGACCATGTTACCATTTATTTATTCACACAATTTTGATGGCCATGTTACTATCATTTAATTCATGATGAATGACCATGTTACCATTCACCATTTAATAATACATAATTGAATGTGCATGTAACCATTCATAATATTTGGATGAATGAGCATGTTACCATTCACCATTACACACATATCACATGTATCTAATTTATCAAGGTTAATCAACATTAAGCACATTGTTAAATCTAGTACATCATCACATCAAGTAGGATTAGTCAACATTAATCCTCTTACTCCAATATCACATTAATTAATCTATCAATGAATTCATCATCTCATCCTAATTGCAAATTCAACAATTAGTCCTCACATGATACCCCTTAATTAATAAATTCCTCTATTAATTAATCACATAAATCTATTTAATTAAATCAACCAATAATTAATCACTTACTTTCTTTAGTTAATTCATTAATTAACTAATCAAAATAATTACCCTAGTTAATTCAACAATTAACTAATCACATAAACCCCTCTATTTAATTCAACAATTAACTAATCACACCAATAATATTAATTAATCCAACAATTAATTAATCACATCAAATACATTTTTCAATTACTTGAATCCTATTAGTCAATTAAAAAATTAACTAAACACATCAATTACATAACCAATTCGACAATTATTTTATTACATAAATCCCTATAATTAATTTCCATAATTAATTAAGCATGTAAATCCTATTAATTAATTCATCAATTACTTAATCAATGTCCACAAACTCAAAATCCCATAATTAATCTCACAATTAATTATCTCACTAACAATCTCAATAACTCATAATTATTTATATAATTAATTATCTTGAATAATCTATCACAATATCACATAATTAATTCCACAATTAATTATCTTAAATTTACAACTCAATATCACATGATTAATTCTAAAATTAATCATCTCAAATCAAAAATTCAATATCACCTGATAAATTCTATAATTAATCATCTCAAATCAACAACTAATTATCCAAATGATCCATATTAATTAATTCATCAATTAATTAATCCAATTCACTAAATTGCATCCTCACAACAATCTCCATTAATTAATTAACCAATTAATTAATCTAACTCATTCAATTATATTAACACAACAACCCCAATTAATTAATTCACTAATTAATTAATCTAACTAATTTCCCATTTATTAATTCTACAATTAATTAACAAATATAAACCCTTTAATTAATTCTCAAATTAATTGTTCACATCAATCTCATTAATTAATTTCCAATTAATTAATCCCATTCAATACCATCAATTAATTTTCCAATTAATTTCCAATGTCAAATTAAATTAATTGATTCCAAATTAATTAATTACTTTATTTAATTCAATAATTATATAATCTCATTAGTCACAATAATTATTTTTTTAATTAATTAATCCCTTTAAATAATTCAACAATTAAATAGTCTCACTGCTCACATTAATTAATTCATCGATTAATTTTTTTAATGATAAACTGAGACCTTTCCCATAAAAGAAAGACCCATTTATTAAATGAAAACATTACACAAGTTTGAAAATGGGATATTTACAGTGATCCCTCTTAAGAAGAGGAAGGAGATCATCCAGAACCTGATTATCCCATTCACAGACAAGACCATTAACACCTTTGCATGAAAGACTATCAATGAGTACATTATCCTATAGATATATATGGGTAACAATATGATCAATAGAGTAAAGATAATCCAAACATCTGATCTATCTATTGGTGAGCTTCCAAGAAATATGAATAGAACCTGATCGAATGGAAAAGACAACAGTAGTTGAATCACATTCAAGCCAAAGATTTTTCTAACCACATTGTTCATCCTGCTCAACTGCTATAATCACACCAAGAATTTCTGCTTCAAGGGAAGAGGCATGTCCACAAGATCCATGAAAACAACCTAGAAAACCTCCTTGATGATCCCTATAAACAACCCCAAAACTAGCAAGTCCTGGATTTACTCTTGAGGCACCATCAGAATTGATTTTAATCTAACTAGGGAATGGTGCTTTGCAAAGAACTTCAATCATGCCAAAAGGAGGTAAAAAATTTCCTTTGACCCCAAACCGAGTTAAAACCGAGAGGTCATGCATGGAATTTGAACAGAATTTTTTCAGAACAAAAGTGTTGCGAACAACCAATAAAATACCAGCCAGTGCGGCACCAAAATGAAAGGTGTAATGGTCATGAATAATCTTATTCATGGAGCTCCAGATGTAGTGAATGACCTCTTCCGCAACCACCTGGAAAAGACACAGAAGATGTGGTGATAATATGATATAACTCCATATCTTTAGAAAATACAGAATCATTGTGAACCGAGTTGAAGACACTTCAAACATATCATCCATGGCCTTGCACATTGCCGAAGCCACCACACAACTAAGGAAAATATGATCAATATCCTCCTTGTGTTGATGGTACAAAATGAAAATAGAAAAAACGATATTCCATAAGTTTTTAAGAAATCATCAGTTGGAATCTTTTTATGAGTAACTCTCCTAGCCAAAGTTGATCGAGAAGGAATCAAGAAGTTTCCCCTCAAATTAAGCATCTAGTTGAACATATTGTTGTTGTATATGGCATGCTCATAGAAAACCTTAGAAGAGAGGATGCCATTAGCAGCAGGTTCTGAAGCTAAAAAGTCCTCCCGTTGAGAGAAGAAATATCTATCAATAGTGGAAATAATATGAGACAGAATATTATCCATACTCTGAAGTTGATCTTTAATAGATATGTGAATATCCAGATTTTTATCTCCATCTGGAGTTAAATCAATCAAAGAAACCCCATTCCAGTTTCACTTACATAAAGATAAAGATGAATCCTTAGATACAAGCCATTTTGAATCATTATCAATAATGGAAAAAATTGACTTAAAAGCAGGCCAAACCAAAGAGTTAAGATTGTTAAAGTTTCCACCTTTGAGTTTATTCATGAATCTAACCCAAAAGAAGCAAATGGATTCTGAATGAACATTAATCAGCCTCCACATAAACCCATTTTCAAGGAATAATTAAAATATCCAAGATTCTAAATACCCAAACCACCTGCATCATAAGGCTTGTAGACATTTTTCCATGAAACCGTGGCAAGCCTTCTTTCTACAATGGAACCACTCCAAATAAAATTTTTAATCGACACACCAGTGATCTTGATGAGAGATTCCGACCATTCTTAATCAATTCAATATCACCAATTAATTTATCAATTAATTATTCTATATCTATTAAACCAATCACCCAAATTAATTCCTCTATTAATTGTTCCATGTCAATCAATTTAATAACCCTGAAAACTCTAATAATTAATTCTAAAATTAATTATCCCGATTAAAAAACCTCAATACAACAATAATTAAATTGTTAATTAATTATTCAATCTCAATGATATCTATCTTGACATAATTTTTTGAACAATTATTTATCCAAAATCATAATTTTATAATCCCAACCATTCCCATTAATTAATTTACAATTAATTAATTCGGTTCAATAATATCAGTAACTCCATAATTAATTCCCATAATTATTATATATTTCAAAAATTCTAAAATATCATAATTTATCCTCCAATTAATTATCCTATTCAATGATCCCTAAATTTAACAATTTCAAAATTACCTAATTAATTAATTCTATTTGGAAATAAAATTTCTAAATAAATCTATACATTCTAAAACTTGTAAATACATAATTATAAATCATGACTACGGGATTTAAATTTAGACCACCTACCTCAAGAATGGGGACAAACACTTGCCAACAGATATCCCCAATTTGAAGCGGATCCATCTAGAACGCGATGAAGAACATGATTTAGACCCGACTACTCTAAAATAGAGTAAGCGGTGAAAAAATCCCTAAGTTTTTTTTTATTGAAATCAGTTACTGAATTATTCTCAATAAGAACCATATAATCCGTTAGTAATGGATCTAGAAGAAGATTAATAACCAGAAGCAATACCTTAAAAGTCTATGTCTAGATATCTAGGATTTGATGTGAGATCACTTCCAGATCAAATCGGACTCCCAGAAATTAATGGAAGAAGACTTGTAACAAGGAGGGAGGTGAGTGGAGGGTCTTTGATCAAAGATTACAATGTGAATAGGTATTTTGGTCTAAGGCATATGTGCCTAGTACATATTTGGTTAAAGACAGGGGGTGCACGAAGTGTCCGCAGTAAAGAAAAATATGTGTGGAGGGTTACGTAGAGCTGGAGACACATTTTTAATTTACTGCATATCATAATTAAATGAAGTGAATTACCATTTCACATCGTGTAACCTTCATTACATTTTTCTATTGAAATCCCATAAAACCCTTTTAAAAAACATTAATTACAGATTACACGTGGTGAAATAAATTACATGTGGTGAAATCTAATTTCACGTAGTGAAATATTACACGTGGTGGAATCCAATTTAATGTGGTGAAATCTTACACATTGTGGAATCTAATTACATGTGGTGAAATAATATTACATATGGTGAAATATTATTTCATGACATATCAAAATGTGGTGAAAGATAGATAAAGGGGGTGTAAATTTTCAAGGTTTGAATTAAGTTAAGGCGTGAATTAAATTCAAAACAACCCATCTTGATCAAAAATTTAAAAAGATTAATACTTGACAAAATATGGGATCTTATAATATCCCCACCTCATAAAAGCTCATCCTCGAGCTATACTCCCAAGATTCTATAAGATTCCAAGTTAAAAAGATCAGGCCACTGAGCCATAAGATTCGCTTATCTCTCCCAAGTTTACTCCAACACTTTCCCAAGTTTTCGTAGCATAAAAACTATAGACACATTTTTTCCATGCAAGACCTTCCCACAGTAACCCAACACATGTGTCAGATGCTCCCCAAAGGATGCATCTTTCTCAAGATAAACTTACACAACATACCTGATTTGTTTTCCCAACTCACTATTTTTAAGAAACATAAGAAAACATCCAACATCGACACTTATCCTTGACATCAAAAAATTCCTAAAAATAATGTACATTCACTACCTCTAAGGCTCCTTAGACCTTTACCTGAGGAATTTAAACATGTACCTTATAGTTCATCATTTGAATTATGATGCCACCACTTCAAACCAATGGTCTTACTCCATGAACCTTATACTGACACATCACTAACCACCTTATGACCATTGTTAATACCACTTGTCAAGTAACTTAAACACTACGAACAATAGCCCACACTATTTATCAACCTATAGTTCCTACAGAGAACCTTATATGTTTTGATGGTGTACCATGCACTATACAACTCCACATATATACAAATTCATAAGAAAAACTTTCAAGGGGCCCCATATCTAACCAAAGAACATTTAGGTAAATAGGAATAAATCCAAATCTTTCTTAGTGTACCTTGGATGATGTTAAAAAAGGGGACATGATCATCACTAATTAAAATTACTATAAGAATAAATATAAGAATGCCACCACAAATACTTGATAACCAATGTTTCCTATCACTATATAAACACATTAACCTATCAAAAAGTGTTGAGATTACCTGACGACCAATATCTTACCACACTGATCCAAAACTAGATAGTCTCCCACAAAACACACTACCAAGTTCTCAAACTTGGGCATCCTTACTACCCAAACTACCCACATCAAGGGCCAATTAAACGAAATAAAGGATTTTTATTTCACAATGTTAACTCAATTATAAATAGGGATTTACACAAAACTATATCAAGTATTTCCCCCTTTTTCCCACCACATGATCAAAACCATGGCACTATCACTACCCTAAACTATCCTACATTCAACTATAACAACAAACAAAAATAATAACAATCCCACCTTGGGTACTTGGGTTCACCCCCATACATGGGGTAGCTACTACCATGAATGAGCTCATAACCATTCCATGACTCTTCTTAGTCTCCTATCTACCTTTACCAAATAGAAAGACAAAATAAGAAGAATAAAAATTGGACCTCTGATACTACTTTGTAACATCCAGGCCTGGGTACCACATAATAGTGCCCTGAACCAGTTGGTCACATGACCTCAGATGTGCCTCCCCATACGCCAGAGGCTGGAAACTTGAAGTGAGGGTCTAGTAAGTCAGTCATGGGGAGACTATACCCTATTTTATCAGAGTAAAACACCAGCATAAAATTAATGAACAATTGTGGAAGCATATATAAGCATGAACAATACTAATGTTTCAAGATAACCAAAACATCAAATAAAATATTTAACTGAGAGGGGAAATATGCTATGCTAATGTAAGTGTCAAAGTGTCTAAAAAAGAAACTAAAATTAAAGACACTAAAGACACCCAAATGGGTCTTGAACCATGTTTGGTTCCCTTATCCAAGATCTATCCCCAACTCAACCATCTAACACAAGGCCTTTTCCATTAACCTGTCTATAAAACACAAAGTTTATTCAGGTAAAAATCAGGAAGATCAAGTAGGGTGTGAGTACAACTCAATAGGCCACCACCAATGATGTCTAAAACAAATCCAATCAGACAGTGTATGTAGTGTTATAGAAAAATAAGCACAATTCACAAATCAACAGTTATCACATTGTCATTAATTATTTATTTAACTACATCAACTCCAAGGTTCCTGAGGATACCCATACTTCAATACTAGCTTCAGCTTGTGATGAAGCCAAAATTTTTCCCTAGGTAATATGATATCTTAATACCTACTTCAACTCATGTTGGAGCTCGAAGTGTTCGAAGGTGATATCATATCTCAGTACCTAATTCGACTCAGGTCGGAGTTCACAGTATTCTCCTGTGAGGCCATATCTCAGAGTACCATTATTACCATTATTATTTCACAATGAATGACCATGTTACCATTTATTAAATCAAACAATTTGTATTTCTGTAACACCCCGAGCTTCCCCGGTACGCTTCTCTTTGAACAATACAATAGCGTGTGTTGTACGCAACTTCGAGTTCTAACACACACCACGACCAATCAAAGTAACCGTTATGAATAGTAATACATACTTTTTAAAATTCTAGAAATTTTATCTCTCAAAATGGAATTCATTTTTGGATTCGGAGTATCGAATTTAGCCTAAGGTGAAATTTTGGTTCTTTTCGGATAACTTTAATATTTTGATGAATAGTGAAAATTACTAAATTTTAATTAAAAACAACTTTTTTAATCAAAATAATTAATAGTGATAAATTATGAATTTGAGTGGTTTTAAAGTATAATTATAATATATTTTTACCATTTTATCCAATGGTGTTCATTAGAATTAATTCCACTTTGAAATTGGACATAAACAATTGTCAATCTTTTGATATATATTGTTTCTTAAAAACACGCTATTTGTTGTAACAACGGGAATTAATTATAAAATTAATTAATGCAACTTATATGTTTGAAATTTTGTAAAATATACATCATTTTTGAATTCGGAATATCAATTATAGCTTAGGGTGAAATTTTGGCATTCTTCTGGAAAGCTTCAATTTTTGATGAATAGTGAAACCACTAAGTGGTAGTTAAAAAACACAATTTTTCATAAAACTTAATTTTACCGCTTCTGTGAATGAAATTTAGAAAATACAAGAGACACGGTTAATATCAAGTAGTAAAATTTGGTTCAATGAGATGAAAATAATTTTTGGTGAATAGTAACTTTTTACTTTTATTTACCTCGGTTAAACGTAAATAGGGAAATTAAGGGTAAAAATGATATTAATATTACCCTAACACATGTCCCAATTCTATTGGACAAGTGTATCTCGACCAAAAACAACCTTAAGAATAAAATATTATCATTTAGGTCCACTTGGATCAGATTAGGACATTTGTTATTATTTAATTCAAAGAAGAGTTAAAAGAGTTAAAATCAAAGTTTATTTACTAAAACATTTTTAATATAGGGTTATACATAAGATAAATTCGCTTGTAAATATTTATTATAAATATAAAACTATTTCCTACATAATAATAATTTATTTATAATTTTTATACATTAAATAATGTAATTTATTTATGACACAATGATGATGTAGTAATTACCATAACAGTGAAAAATTAAAATAATTGATATTATAAATACCCAAATAAATATAATTTGAGACTTTTAATGAATTAAACTAATTTTATAGGATAATATGACATGTTAGGACTGACTTAAGTAACTTTTTTCGAAGTAATAATTCTGTTATGATTTTCACAAAAATCAATTATTGAATAGTGTCAAAATTGACATAAAAGAGTTTTTAAAACAAATATTCTATTATTAATTGATATTAAATTCCTAAAAATCTAAGGTTCAGCCAAGAGATTTATATAATGATAGGAGTATCATTAATGGACCACTTGGGTGTTTCTTGGATGTATATAGTAAGTTTATTAACCATATAATATAAAAATAAAAAGAGACATTGTAAAAGTGAAACTAATTAACTAAGAGTTAATACTTAAAGATAAGGTTAATATAGTAACCCAAACCTATCTAAATTATATTGGTTGAGTGTTTTTCGACCCATACGCACATTAAAATTTAAATAATCCACTTTTGAGCCATTAGAAACCTAATATGAATTTATTATAAAATAATATTTCTAGCTTTTCCAAAGGTGCCCCTCACCCCTCTTATAAAAGGTCACTCTCCCTTATCATTAACTCACACCTTCAAAGCCTTTTGGTTCGGCCAAAATCTACCCAAATACTCTCTAAACTTCCCTAAATTCATCCTAGAGGCCTTCCTTTAGTCAGAAAGCCAACTTAAGGATCCCTTTTGATCAAATCAAAAGGACGAACCCGAAGAAGAGGTAATGTTTTCACCACCCTTTTTCAAATTCATTTCTTCTTCAACTTCTTTTTTATTTGTTATTCCCATTATAAAATATTGAATCTAGTATCTTCTATATACTGTAATATTATTATAAATATGGTACAACCATATTCAGTATTCTATCCATCCTATGAATGACATGTCACCATACGTGCGTACGTACGGCTTACCGTCTCCACGTCGTGGTGTAATTGTCATTCAATACATTATTATTTGGATGGGTATAATAATGTTGTGTATTTGATTTAAATAATAAATATAAATTTATAAGGATTATGTATATATGCTATACCATCCAATTATATATTATTTTAATATCAAAAGAATGATATTTTCGCTCGTGCGTACGTACGGATTACCGTCTCCACGACGCGATGAGATTAATTTCCAAGTTCACCACTCATCAACGATTATAAAAATATATATTACTAATAAGTATGTAATATATGACATAATAATGCTACTGGAGATATATATATTTATATATATATATAATTATTTATGTACTTACATATATCTTATTCACTTACTTCCATTCAATACTATATGAAAACAGAAACAACATTTATGCGTACGTACGGACTACCGTCTCCATAAACAGTGTTTTCCATTTCATATATATGTCTATTATACATATTTATATTCTAAATATATATGATATATTTATCATGTTTTATATTCTGGATGTATTTAAATCATGACCTAAGTGATAAAACCAAGAGTAACAAGTTAAAACACATACGATAAAGAAAGTGATTATTACCCAAAATGTTAACTTAACATGGAAATTATTATTAAATGGGTAATATAAAGTCATAAATTAATCATGTATGATATCATAAATATTAATATGGATCTGGTCTAATTTAATAACATACTACGATCTTCGTACAAGAGGTTAAACTTACCCTCGACTAAAGGAAAGTGCAAGGTAAGGGGTTTTCATCTCACTCCTTATTCCCGTGAGATTCATTCCATATTGCCACTATTACCTTTTGTGTGGTGTATGTACTACCCATAATTGTATTCTTTATGTAATACACTTTAATTTATGTGTATTTACATATTCATTGTATGATACCTCTTTCATGGGTTGTATGTTTCGTAAGTTACCAAATTGGTAAGGGTTTATTTCACAATCTCTTCATTATCCGAGGTTGTTTATACGTAATAATCTATTGGGATCTCTTTATCATCCACATCCATGTTTCTTAAAAATATATTTCAAAACATTCTTACTATTTTACAAAATATGGGTTAAAGTCATTTATACCCTTTTTTGACTTTTATAAGATGTTTATAAAGGAATCTTTCCGTCGTTTTCTAAACAAGGTGCTTTTTAACCTTTTCGAAAAAATTAAGGTAAGAATGTTTTTTTTAAATTATACGGTGGGTGCAGCTATTTTCCACCTTTATAAAATCATTGAAGCTTCCCTTACAATCTTATAAGAAAAATTTCAAAGTAAATATTTTATTTTATAATTATGTTATTTTTAAATGATTTCAAAAAAAGAGATATTTCTCTCAAATATATGAAAATCCAGTGCAAATGTATATGTATTTAACGTAATCTTAAAAATGTTTTCAGAAAACCTGACTCTTGAGTGTGTTAGACAGGAAGGGATTGGGCGTGGACCCATCATGACCTGTAATTAGTCAAGCAGTCTTAGAATTATTTATTTTGTTTTCAGAAGCTTTCATAATGTTTTTAGAAAAACACTGGAGTATATTTGGGAAATTTCAAATGTAAGTATCTTCTAAAAATTGAACTGGTATTTTGATGCCGCATTTAATTTAAAACGGTATTTTAAAAAATGGTATTCCTAAATGTTTATATACCATTTTTCATATGAGGAATGAATTGGACTTAATAAGTGACGGGTGGAGCCCACTATAGCTCCTTGATGCATCATTAGGTCTCATGAGACAAACTAGTGTCTTGGAACAAGGCCTTGACAAAATATTATTCTTAGACTTGGCACGAGGCCTTGGCTACGTGGTTGTGATAGTCTGGCATTATGCATTCCATCATTATGAAAGTGGTTAGTGATATTTCATGTGATTATTCGATTAGTAGAATATCCATGTGAATAAGTAAATGAATTTTTTTTTCATTTTATTTCTGCCATATTATGTTGAAGTTCAAGTTTAAAAGGCTTTTGTTTTAGTTTATACATTGCCTTAAATGTTTATGCTTATTTATGAAAGTTTCCGCTGTATTGCTTATCCTTACTGAGCATTTGAGCTCGCCCCTTTCTATGTTTTATTTTTCCAGGATTCCAAGAAGTGTAATGTGATTGATATGCAGGGTTAAGCCAAGGGAATAATGGCATTCATAAAGATAATTTATGTTATTTTGTACGTCTTAAAGTGAAAATGTAACATTCATGTATGCGATCTATTTTTCCAAGACTGCAAAACTGATCGGTCCTTTGGGACATGATTTATTGTAATCATGCCAATGTATTAAAATAATTCATCGACTCTGGGTAACTGGGTTCGGGGAGTTATAGTTGGTATCAGAGGAAGTTTAGCAATAACCTTGGAAACTAGATTTAGATAAACTCTGATTAGATCACATAGCCCTAAGATAGACTTTGAGGATTAGTATAGAAGAACTTCCTAGAATTTTGGTATTGTAGAGATTTTGTGAGTTTTTGGAGTAATACATCCCTGTCTGGATACGAGCAGGTAGAGGCGGCTCTGGAACAGATGTACCTAGGGGTAAACCCCGAAAACACCGCTTTGAGCTAGAATCGAACGGGAACTGGTGCACGACAAGGGGCCTTGTTGCCCTCTTGGTTACAACACTCCCGGGGGATATGCTTAGGATAATTATCATTTTCTTTACAAACCATTATGAATGGATCATGAGTATATACTTACTCAAAGAAAACATTTTTATGATTATGGATTATATCCATAAACTGTTCAATTTGTGTTAGGAATTATTCATTACAATTCATAAAATGACCTAGTTTATGATATTGTATAGAAATGGCACCCAGTAGAAGGAATGTGAACTCCAGTAATACGTATGATCCAAAGAGTAAGAAGGACCGTATATTTAATGGTATTAAGCCCTCATTTAGAAGGGAAATAGTCTCCCACAAATTATCATCATATGAAAAATAGTATCATGTGTGGATAAGATAACTAAAGAGTTTACTGAGTCCTATGGTTTTGAAGGGAAGCAAGAAAAGAAAAGGATGGAAGAGAGAAAGATGGATAAAGGGAAGAGGAAAAATAATAATTTCCCCATATGTGATAACTGTGGGAAGAAACAACCTGGAACTTGCCTGAAAGGAATGGGAGTTTGTTAAAAGTTTGTAGGAAAAGGGAACAAAGTACGTGACTGCAAGGGTAAGAAAATGGTTTCAAATGTACGATGCTTCATTTGCATGGAGTTTGGACACTACGTGAACCAATGTCCCAGTCATCAAACTATACTTCAAATGATGCTATTGGATAATAATAAAGTTATGATAATACCTCAGATGAAGAGGAATGACTAGTGTTCCTATGTTGTTATTTTAGAATTATTTCATTTAAGTGTTGTATCAATGATGTTCTAGAAAAAAATAAGGATTGTACTGTAGTACTATTTAATTAAGGATTTGAGATTTTATGGTACTAAGAAAAGTGACTCTACAGTGAGTTAATTTTTTTTTTGGAAATTACATGGTTGAAGGAAAGATAAACCTTAATATGGTCCTAATATTGAGGTAGTGATTTTGGAATAAGAGATGGATGATTTTGGTAATTCAGGATGTTTTGGTGTTGTAAAAGAATATATGAGGAAGGCGTTCACATGTTATTACCTGGAAAAAAGTATCCTCATTATGTTTAACTTCCTTGTAAATTTCGGACTATGAGTTTGGATAATACTAATTTGGATAATTCTAATGGTTGGAATGGATTAAGTTTAAAAGGTTATTTTTTTTGGATTTTTATAAAAGGACAACACGTAGACCATGTGATGACCCATCGTGTCTGACAAAGCTGCGGGAATAAAACCCACAACCATAGTGCAATTGGGATTTATCGCCTACCATTATGCTACATGAAGTTCTTGGATGGTATAATGCAGTTTATTTACCTAAAGGGTATGATATGTGAATTATAATTTCATTATATTTGGAACCCTATACGATTAGGATAAATAGAGTATTTTTGAGTTATATTATGTTTTGGGGTGAATGATGAGTTTGTGGTAGAAATTTATTAATGGATAAAACTCTAATTATAAAGTAAGTATATCTCCTTATGATCTTAGCCAATCTCATAAATAAATTCCTCAACATTAAGAAAAGGAACTTAGAACAAAAATGTTGTCCTAGATGGTACCTTAGATCATCACTAATTTATGGCTTTGGGATTGTTGGCCTTTTCATAGCCATGTTCTCTACCACTCTCCATCAGATAATTGATGGTTAGATTTCTCTTCCATATCCATATTTTCCTACATGGAACCCTAGTATGTGTTATTTTCGGTAATCTTCCTACTTTCCACACTTTATTTTAAATAGAGGCCTCATTAATTCATTTTTCCGATGTGGGATTTCAACTAATATATTTTGAAACGTCAAAAATGTGTTATCCTAATACCTTATGTTTTGTTGAACTGATGGTATTTTAAATCATCATATATTGATGAATTTAAGGACCTCAATTTTAAACTTGTTTGTGATTAATGACCTCAATCACTACCGATAAATATTTACGTTTTCCCTCCAATTATATGTCTATAATTTCCACCAATGTCCTCCTAATTGAGATCATAATTTGGTGGTGACCCTTTCATTTCTCTTTTCATATTGTTAAGACTAAATTTTATTAACCAAATTTCCGATGTGGGTTTTTCCACAAAGATATTTTCTATTTTCAACCTTTATTTTCAAAGAACAGTATCAAATTGCGAGGAAGCAATTTATTGAAGGAGGGGAGAATGTAACACCCTGAGCTTCCACGGTACGCTTCTCTTTTAATAATACAATAGCCTGTGTTATACGCAACTTCAAGTTCTAACACACACCACGACCAATCAAAGTAGCCGTTATGAATAGTAATACCTACTTTTTAAAATTTTAGAAATTTTATCTCTCAAAATGGAATTCATTTTTGGATTCGGAGTATCGAATTTAGCCTAAGGTGAAATTTTGGTACTTTTTGGATAACTTTAATATTTTGATGAATAGTGAAAATTACTAAATTTTAATTAAAAACAAAATTTTTAATCAAAATAATTAATAGTGATAAATTCTGCATTTGAGTGGTTTTAAAGTATAATTTGAATATATTTTTACCACTTTATCCAATGGTGTTCATTAGGATTAATTTCACTTTGAAATTGGACATAAACAATTGTCAATCTTTTGATATATATTATTTCTTAAAAACACGCTATTTGTTGTAACAACGGGAATTAATTATAAAATTAATTAATGAAACTTATATTTTTGGAATTTTTTAAAATATAAATCATTTTTGAATTCAGAATATCAATTATAGATTAGGGTGAAATTTTGGCATTGTTCTGAAAAACTTCAATTTTTGATGAATAGTGAAACCACTAAGTGGTAGTTAAAAAACTCAATTTTTCATAAAACTTAATTTTACCGCTTCTGTGAATGAAATTTCAAAAATCCAAGAGACACGGTTAATATGAAGTAGTAAAATGTGGTTCAATGAGATGAAAATAATTTTTGATGAATAATAACTTTTTACTTTTATTTACCACGGTTAAACGTAAATAGGGAAATTAAGGGTAAAAATGACATTAATATTACCCTAACACATGTCCAAATTCTATTGGACAAGTGTATCTCTACCAAAAACAACCTTAAGAATAAAATATTATCATTAAGGTCCACTTGGATTAGATTAGGACATTTATTATTATTTAATTCAAAAAAGAGTTAAACGAGTTAAAATCAAAGTTTATTTACTCAAACATTTTTAATATAGGGTTATACATAAGATAAATTCGATTGTAAATATTCATTATAAATATAAAAAGATTTTCTACATAATTATATTTTATTTATAATTTTTAGACATCAAATAAGTTAATTTATTTATGACACAATGATGATTCAGTAATTACCATAATAGTGAAACATTAAAATAATTGATATTATAAATACCCAAATAAATATAATTTGAGACTTTTAATGAATTAAACTAATTTTCTAGGATAATATGACATGTTTTAACTGACTTTAGTAACTTTTTTCGATGTAATAATTCTGTTATGATTTTCAAAAAAATCAATTATTGAATAGTGTCAAAAATGACATAAAAGAGTTTTTAAAACAAATATTATATTATTAATTGATATTAAATTCCCAAAAATCTAAGGTTCGGCCAAGAGACTTATATCATGATAGGTGTATCATTAATGGACCACTTGGGGGTCTCTTGGATGTATATAGTAAGTTTATTAACCATATAATATAAAAATACAAAGAGACATTGTAAAAGTAAAACTAATTAACTAAGATTTAATACTTAAAGATAAGGTTAATATAGTAACCCAAACCTGTCTAAATTCTATTGGTTGAGTGGTTTTCGACCCATACCCACCTTAAAATTTAAATAATACACTTTGGATCCATTATAAACCGAATATGAATTTATTATAAAATAATATTTCTAGCTTTTCCAAAGGTGCCCCTCACCCCTCTTATAAAAGGGCACTCTCCCTTATCATTAACGCACACCTTAAAAGCCATTTGGTTCGGCCAAACTCTGCCCAAATACTCTCTCAACTTCCCTCAATTCATCCTAGAGGCCTTACTTTTGTCATAAAGCCAACTTAAGGAGCCATTTTGATCAAATCAAAAGGAAGAACCCGAAGAAGAGGTAATGTTTTCACCCCCCGTTTTCAAATTCATTTCTTCTTCAACTTCTTTTTTCTTTGCTATTTCCATTCTAAAATAATGAATCCAGTATCTCCTATATACTGTAATATTATTATAAATATGGTACAACCATATTCAGTATTCTATCCATCCTATGAATGACATGTCACCATACGTGCGTACGTACGGCTTACCGTCTCCACGTTGTGGTGTAATTGTTATTCAATACATTATTATTTGGATGAGTATAATAATGTTGTGTATTTGATTTAAATAATAAATATAAAATTATAAGTATTATTTATATATGATATACCATCCAATTATATATTATTTTAATATCAAAAGAATGATATTTTCGCTCGTGCGTACGTACGGATTACCGTCTCCACGACGTGATGAGATTAATTTCCAAGTTCATCATTCATCGACAATTATAAAAATATATATTACTAATAAGTATGTAATATATGACATAATAATGCTACTGTAGAGATATATATTTATATATATATAATTATTTATGTACTTACATATATCTTATTCACTTACTTCCATTCAATACTATATGAAAGCAGAAACAACGTTTATGCATACGTACGAACTACCGTCTCCATAAACGGTGTTTTCCATTTCATAAATATGTCTATTATACATATTTATATTCTAAATATGTATGATATATTTATCATGTTTTATATTCTGGATGTATTTAAATCATGAACTAAGTGATACAAGCAAGAGTAACAAGTTAAAACACATACGATAAAGAAAGTGATTATTACCCGAAATGTTAACTTAACATGGAAATTATTATTAAATGGGTAATATAAAGTCATAAAGTAATCATGTATGATATCATAAATATTAATATGGTTCTGGTATAATTTAATAACATACTACGATCTTCGTACAGGAGGTTAAATATACCCTCGACTAAAGGAAAGTGCAAGGTAAGGGGTTTTCATCTCACTCCTTATTCCCGTGAGATTCATTCCATATTGCCACTATTACCTTTTGTGTGGTGTATGTACTGACCATAATTGTATTCTTTGTGTAATAAACTTTAATTTATGTGTATTTACATATTCATTGTATGATACCTCTTTCATGGGTTGTATGTTTCTTAAGTTACCAAATTGGTAATGGTTTATTTCACAATCTCTTCATTATCTGAGGTTGTTTATACGTAATAATCTACTGGGATCTATTTATCATCCACATCCATATTTCTTAAAAATGTATTTCAAAAAATTCTTACTATTTTACAGAATGTGGGTTAAAGTCATTTATACCCTTGTTTGACTTTTATAAGATGTTTATAAAATAATCTTTCCGTCGTTTTCTAAACAAGGTGCTTTTTAACCTTTTCGACAAAATTAAGGTAAGAATGTTTTTTTAACTTATACACCGGGTGCGTCTATTTTCCTCCGTTATAAAATCATTGAAGCTTCCCTTACAATCTTATAAGAAAAATTTCAAAGTAAATGTTTTATTTTTAATTATGTTATTTTTAAATGATTTCAAAAAAAGAGATATTTCTCTCAAATATATGAAAATCCAGTGCAAATGTATACGTATTTAATGCAAGATTAAAAATGTTTTCAGAAAACCCGACTCTAGAGTGTGGTAGACATGAAGGGATTGGGCGTGGACCCATCATCGCCTATAATTAGTCGACCAGTCTCAGAATTATTTATTTTGTTTTCAGAAGCTTTCATAATGTTTTCAGAAAAACACTAGAGTATATTTGGGAAATTTCAAATGTAAGTTTCTTCTAAAAATTGAACTGGTATTTTGATTCCACATTTAATTTCAAATGGTATTTTAAAAAATGGTATTCCTAAATGTTTATATACCATTTTTCATATGAGGAATGCATTGGACGTAATAAGTGACGGGTGGAGCCCGCTATAGCTCCTCGATGCATCGGTAGGTCTCATGAGACAAACTAGTATCTTGGCACGAGGCCTTGACAAAATCTTATTTGTAGACTTGGCATGAGGCCTTGGCTACATGGTTATGATAGTCTGGAATTATGCATTCCATCATTATGAAAGTGGTTAGTGATATTGCATGTGATTATTTGATTAGTAGAATATCCATGTGAATAAGTAAATGGAATTTTTTTCATTTTATCTCTGCCATATTATGCTGAAGTTCAAGTTTAAAAGGCTTTTGTTTTAGTTTTATACATTTCCTTAAATGTTTATGATTATTTATGAAAGTTTCTGCAGTATTGCTTACCCTTACTGAGCATTTGAGCTCACACCTTAATATGTTTTATTTTTCCAAGATTCCAAGAAGTGTAATGTGATTGATATGTAGGGTTTAGCCAAGGGAATAATGGAGTTCATAAAGATTATTTATGTTGTTTTGTACTTCTTAAAGTGCAAATGTAACATTCATGTATGTGATCTATTTTTCCAAGACTGCAAAACTGATCGGTCCTTCGGGACTTGATTCCTTGTAATCATGCCAATGTATTAAAATAATGCACCGACTCTGGGTAACTGGGGACGAGGCGTTATAGTTGGTATCAGAGGAAGTTTAGAAATAAACTTGGAAAATAGATTTAGATAAACTCTGATTGGATCACATAGCCCTAAGATAGAATTTCAGGATTAGTATAGAAGAACTTCCTAGAATTTTGGTATTGTAGAGATTTTGTGAGTTTTCCGAGTAATACATCCCTATCTGGATACGAGCAGGTTGAGGCGGCTCTGGAACAGATGTACCTCAGGGTAAACCCCGAAAACACCACTTTGAGCTAGACTCGAACGAGAACTGGTGCACGACAACGGGCCTTGCTGCACTCTTGGTTACAACACTCCCGGGGGATATGCTTAGGATAATTCTCATTTTCTTTACAAACCATTATGAAGGGCTCATGAGTATATACTTACAAAAAAGAAAACATTTTATGATTATGGATTATATCCATAAACTGATCAATTTGTGTTAGGAATTATTCATTGCAATTCATAAACTAGTCTAGTTTATGCTATTGTATAGAAATGGCACCCAGTAGAAGGAATGTGAACTCCAGTAATACGTTTGATCCAAAGAGTAAGAAGGACCGTATCTTTCATGGTATTGAACCATAATTTAGAAGTGAAATAGTCTCCCACGTATTATCATCATATGAAGAAATAATATCATGTGTGGATAAGATAACTAAAGAGTTTACTGATTCCTATGGCTTTGAAGGGAAGCAAGATAAGAAAAGGATGGAAGAGAGAAAGATAGATAAAGGGAAGAGGGAAAAGAAGAATTCCCCATATGTGATAACTGTGGGAAGAAACACCCTGGAACTTGCCTGAAAGGAATGGGAGTTTGTTATAAGTGTGTAGGAAATGGGAACCAAGTACGTGACTGCAAGGGTAAGAAAATGGTTTCAAATGTACGATGCTTCATTTGCAAAGAGTTTGGACACTACGTGAACCAATTTCCCAGTCATCAGACTATGCCGCAAATGATGCTATTGGATAATAATCAAGTTATGATAATATCTCAGATGAAGAGGAATGACTAGTGTTCCTATGTTCTTATTTTAGAATTATTTCATTTAAGTTTTGTATCAATGATGTTCTAGAAATAAATAAGGATTATACTATAGTACTATTTAATTAAGGATTTGAGATTTTATGGTACTATGAAAAGTGAATCTATAGTGAGTTAATTTTTTTTGGAAATTACATGGTTGAAGGAAAGATAAACCTTAATATGGTCCTAATATTGAGGTAGTGATTTTGGAATAAGAGATGATTGATTTTGGTAATTCAGGATGTTGTGGTGTTGTAAAAGAATATACGAGGAAGGCGTTCACATGTTATTACCTGGAAAAAAGTATCCTCATTATGTTTAACTTCCTTGTAAATTTCGGACTATGAGTTTGGATAATAATAATTTGGATAAGTCTAATGGTTGGAATGGATTAAGTTTGAAAGGTTATTTTTTTGGATTTTTATAAAAGGACAACCCGTAGACCATGTGACGACCCATCGTGTCTGACAAAGCTGCGGGAATCGAACCCACAACCATAGTGCAATTGGGATTTATCGCCTACCATTGTGCTACATGAAGTTCTTAGATGGTATAATGCAGTTTATTTACCTAAAGGGTCTGATATGTGAATTATAATTTCATTATATTTGGAACCCTATACGATTAGGATAAATAGAGTATTTTTGAGTTATATTATGTTTTGGGGTGAAAGATGAGTTTGTGGTAGAAATTTATTAATGGATAAAACTCTAATTATAAAGTAAGTATATCTCCTTATGATCTTAGCCAATCTCATAAATAAATTCCTCAACATTAAGAAAAGGAACTTAGAACAAAAATGTTGTCCTAGATGGTACCTTAGATCATCACTAATTTATGGCTTTGGGATTGTCGGCCTTTTCATAGCCATGTTCTCTACCACTCTCCTTCAGATAATTGATGGTTAGATTTCTCTTCCATATCCATATTTTCCTACATGGAACCCTAGTATGTGTTATTTTCGGTAGTCTTCCTACTTTCCACACTTTATTTTAAATAGAGGCCTCATTAATTCATTTTTCCGATGTGGGATTTCAACTAATATATTTTGAAACGTCAAAAATGTGTTATCCTAATACCTTATGTTTTGTTGAACCGATGGTATTTTAAATCATCAAATATTGATGAATTTAAGGACCTCGATTTTAAACTTGTTTATGATTAATGACCTCAATCACTACCTATAAATATTTATGTTTTCCCTCCAATTATATGTCTATAATTTCCACCAATGTACTCCTAATCGAGATCATAATTTTGTGGTGACGCTTTCATTTCTCTTTTCATATTGTTAAGACTAAATTTTATTAACCAAATTTCCGATGTGGGTTTTTCCACAAAGATATTTTCTATTTTCAACCTTTATTTTCAAAGAACAGTATCAAATTGCGAGGAAGCAATTTATTAAAGGAGGGTAGAATGTAACATCCTGAGCTTCCATGGTATGCTTCTCTTTGAATAATACAATAGCGTGTGTTATATGCAACTTCATGTTCTAACACACACCACGACCAATCAAAGTAGCCGTTATGAATAGTAATACCTACTTTTTAAAATTTTAGAAATTTTATCTCTCAAAATGGAATTCATTTTTGGATTCGGAGTATTTAATTTAGCCTAAGGTGAAATTTTGGTACTTTTTGGATAACTTTAATATTTTGATGAATAGTGAAAATTACTAAATTTTAATTAAATTTTTTTTTAATCAAAATAATTAATAGTGATAAATTCTGAATTTGAGTGGTTTTAAAGTATAATTTGAATTTATTTTTACTATTTTATCCAATGGTGTTCATTATGATTAATTTCACTTTTAAATTGGACATAAACAATTGTCAATCTTTTGATATATATTATTTCTTAAAAACACGCTATTTGTTGTAACAATGGGAATTAATTATAAAATTAATTAATGAAAATTATATGTTTGGAATTTTTTAAAATAGGCATCATTTTTGAATTAGGAATATCAATTATAGCTTAGGGTGAAATTTTGGCATTGTTCTGAAAAACTTCAATTTTTGATGAATAGTGAAACCACTAAGTGGTAGTTAAAAAACTCAATTTTTCATAAAACATAATTTTACCGCTTCTGTGAATGAAATTTCGAAAATCCAAGAGACATGGTTAATATCAAGTAGTAAAATGTGGTTAAATGAGATGAAAATAATTTTTGGTGAATAGTAACTTTTTACTTTTATTTACCACGATTAAAAGTAAATAGGGCAATTAAGGGTAAAAATGATATTAATATTACCCTAACACATGTCCCAATTATATTGGACAAGTGTATCTCGACCAAAAACAACCTTAAGAATAAAATATTATCATTTAAGTCCACTTGGATTAGATTAGGACATTTATTATTATTTAATTCAAAAAAGAGTTAAACGAGTTAAAATCAAAGTTTATTTACTAAAACATTTTTAATATAGGGTTATACATAAGATAAATTCGATTGTAAATATTCATTAGAAATATAAAAAGATTTTCTACATAATTATATTTTATTTATAATTTTAAGACATCAAATAAGTTAATTTATTTATGACACAATGATGATTCAGTAATTACCATAATAGTGAAACATTAAAATAATTGATATTATAAATACCCAAATAAATATAATTTGAGACTTTTAATGAATTAAACTAATTTTCTAGGATAATATGACATGTTAGAACAGACTTGACCAACTTTGTTTGAGTAATCATTCTGTTATGATTTTCACAAAAATCAATTATTGAATAGTGTCAAAAATGACATAAAAGAGTTTTTAAAACAAATATTATATTATTAATTGATATTAAATTCCTAAAAATCTAAGGTTCATCCAAGAGACTTATATCATGATATGCGTATCATTAATGGACCACTTGGGGGTCTCTTGGATGTATATAGTATGTTTATTAACCATATAATATAAAAATACAAAGAGACATTGTAAAAGTGAAACTAATTAACTAAGATTTAATACTTAAAGATAAGGTTAATATAGTAACCCAAACCTGTCTAAATTCTATTGGTTGAGTGGTTTTCGACCCATCCCCACCTTAAAATTTAAATAATACACTTTGGATCCATTAGAAACCGAATATTAATTTATTATAAAATAATATTTCTAGCTTTTCCAAAGGTGCCCCTCACCCCTCTTATAAAAGGGCACTCTCCCTTATCATTAATGCACACCTTCAAAGCCATTTGGTTCGGCCAAACTCTGCCCAAATACTCTCTCAACTTCCCTCACTTCATCCTAGAGGCCTTCCTTTAGTCAGAAAGCCAACTTAAGGAGCCATTTTGATCAAATCAAAAGGAAGAACCCGAAGAAGAGGTAATGTTTTCACCCCCTTTTTCAAATTCATTTTTTATTCAACTTCTTTTTTCTTTGATATTCCCATTCTAAAATAATGAATCTAGTATCTCCTATATAATGTAATATTATTATAAATATGGTACAACCATATTCAGTATTCTATCCATCCTATGAATGACATGTCACCATACGTGCGTAAGTACGGCTTACCGTCTCCACGTTGTGGTGTAATTGTTATTCAATACATTATTATTTGGATGGGTATAATAATGATGTGTATTTGATTTAAATAATAAATATAACATTATAATTATTATTTATATATGATATACCATCCAATTATATATTATTTTAATATCAAAAGAATGATATTTTCGCTCGTGCGTACGTACGGATTACCGTCTCCACGACGTGATGAGATTGATTTCCAAGTTCATCATTCATCAACGATTATAAAAATATATATTACTAATAAGTATGTAATATATGAGATAATAATGCTACTGGAGATATATATATTTATACATATATAATTATTTATGTACTTACATATATCTTATTCACTTACTTCCATTCAATACTATATAAAGTCATAAATTAATCATGTATGATATCATAAATATTAATATGGTTCTGGTGTAATTTAATAACATACTACAATCTTCGTACAAGAGGTTAAATGTACCCTCGACTAAATTAAAGCGCAAGGTAAGGGGTTTTCATCTCACTCCTTATTCCCGTGAGATTCATTCCATATTGCCACTATTACCTTTTATGTGGTGTTTGTACTGCCCATAATTGTATTCTTTGTGTAATACACTTTAATTTATGTGTATTTACATATTCATTGTATGATACCACTTTCATGGGTTGTATGTTTCATAAGTTACCAAATTTTTAAGGGTTTATTTCACAATCTCTTCATTATCTGAGGTTGTTTATACATAATTATCTACTGGGATCTATTTATCGTCCACATCCATGTTTCTTAAAAATGTATTTCAAAACATTCTTACTATTTTACAGAATATGGGTTAAAGTCATTTATACCCTTGTTTTACTTTTATAAGATGTTTATAAAAGAATCTTTCCGTCGTTTTCTAAACAAGGTTCTTTTTAACCTTTTCGACAAAATTAAGGTAAGAATGTTTTTTTAACTTACACGCCGGGTGTGGATATTTTCCGCCGTTATAAAATCGTTGAAGCTTCCCTTACAATCTTATAAGAAAAATTTCAAAGTAAATGTTTTATTTTATAATTATGTTATTTTTAAATGATTTCAAAAAAATAGATATTTCTCTCAAATATATGAAAATCCAGTGCAAATGTATACGTATTTAACGCAAGATTAAAAATGTTTTCAGAAAACCTGACTCTCGAGTGTGGTAGACAGGAAGGGATTGGGCGTGGACCCATCATGGCCTATAATTAGTCGAGTAGTCTCAGAATTATTTATTTTGTTTTCAGAAGCTTTCATAATGTTTTCAGAAAAACACTGGAGTATATTTGGGAAATTTAAAATGTAAGTTTCTTCTAAAAATTGAACTGGTATTTTTATGCCGCATTTAATTTCAAATGGTATTTTAAAAAATGGTATTCCTAAATGTTTATATACCATTTTTCATATGAGGAATGCATTGGAATTAAAAAGTGACGGGTGGAGCCCGCTATAGCTCCTCGATGCATCGGTAGGTCTCATGAGACAAACTAGTGTCTTGGCATGAGGCCTTGACAAAATCTTATTTGTAGACTTGGCATGAGGCCTTGGCTATATGGTTATGATAGTCTGGAATTATGAATTCCATCATTATGAAAGTGGTTTGTGATATTGCATGTGATTATTCGATTAGTATAATATCCATGTGAATAAGTAAATGGCATTTTTTTCATTTTATCTCTGCCATATTATGCTGAAGTTCAAGTTTAAAAGGCTTTTGTTTTAGTTTTATACATTGCCTTAAATGTTTATGATTATTTATGAAAGTTTCTGCTGTATTGCTTACCCTTACTGAGCATTTGATCTCACCCCTTAATATATTTTATTTTTCCAAGATTCCAAGAAGTATAATGTGATTGATATGCAGGGTTTAGCCAAGGGAATAATGGCGTTCATAAAGATTATTTATGTTGTTTTGTACTTCTTAAAGTGCAAATGTAACATTCATGTATGTGATCTATTTTTCCAAGACTGCAAAACTGATCGGTCCTTCGGGACTTGATTCCTTGTAATCATGCCAATGTATTAAAATAATGCACCGACTCTGGGTAACTGGGGACGAGGCGTTATAGTTGGTATCATAGGAAGTTTAGCAATAACCTTGGAAAATACATTTAGATAAACTCTGATTAGATCACATAGCCCTAAGATAGACTTTGAGGATTAGTATAGAAGAACTTCCTAGAATTTTGGTATTGTAGAGATTTTGTGAGTTTTCCGAGTAATACATCCCTATCTGGATACGAGCAGGTAGAGGCGGCTCTGGCACAGATGTACCTCGGGGTAAACCCCGAAAACACCACTTTGAGCTAGACTCGAACGGAACTGGTGCACGACAACGGGCCTTGCTGCACTCTTGGTTACGACACTCCCGGGGGATATGCTTAGGATAATTCTCATTTTCTTTACAAACCATTATGAAGGGCTCATGAGTATATACTTACTCAAAGAAAACATTTTTATGATTATGGATTATATCCATAAACTGATCAATTTGTGTTAGTAATTATTCATTGCAATTCATAAACTAGCCTAGTTTATTCTATTGTATTGAAATGGCACCCAGTAGAAGGAATGTGAACTCCAGTAATATGTATGATCCAAAGAGTAAGAAGGACCGTATCTTTCATGGTATTAAGCCATCATTTAGAAGGGAAATAGTCTCCCATGTATTATCATCATATGAAGAAATTGTATCATGTGTGGATAAGATAACTAAAGAGTTTACTGAGTCCTATGGCTTTGAAGGGAAACAAGAGAAGAAAATGATGGAAGAGAGAAAGATGGATAAAGGGAAGAGGGAAAAGAAGAATTTCCCCATATGTGATAACTGTGGGAAGAAACACCCTGGAACTTTCCTGAAAGGAATGGGAGTTTGTTATAAGTGTGTAGGAAAAGGGAACAATGTACGTGACTTCAAGGGTAAGAAAATGGTTTCAAATGTACAATTCTTCATTTGCAAGGAGTTTGGACACTATGCAAACCAATGTCCCAGTCATCAAACTATGCCGCAAATGATGCTATTGGATAATAATCAAGTTATGATACTACCACAGATGAAGAGGAATGACTAGTGTTCCAATGTTATTATTTTAGAATTATTTCATTTAAGTGTTGTATCAATGATGTTCTGAAAATAAATAAGGATTGTACTACAGTACTATTTAATTAAGGATTTGAGATTTTATGGTACTAAGAAAATTGACTCTATAGTGAGTTAAAATTTTCTTTTGGAAATTACATGGTTGAAGGAAAGATAAACCTTAATATGGTCCTAATATTGAGGTAGTGATTTTGGAATAAGAGATGGTTGATTTTGGTAATTCAGGATGTTGTGGTGTTGTAAAAGAATATTTGAGGAAGGCGTTCACATGTTATTACCTGAAAAAAAGTATCCTCATTATGTTTAACTTCCTTGTAGATTTCGGACTGTGAGTTTGGATAATACTAATTTGGATAAGTCTAATGGTTGGAATGGATTAAGTTTGAAAGGTTATTTTTTTTGGATTTTTATAAAAGGACAACACGCAGACCGTGTGACGACCCATCGTGTCTGACAAAGCTGCGGGGATCGAACCCACAACCATAGTGCAATTGGGTTTTATCGCCTACCATTGTGCTACATGAAGTTCCTGGATGGTATAATGCAGTTTCTTTAAATAAAGGGTCTGATATGTGAATTATAAATTCATTATATTTGGAACCCTATACGATTAGGATAAATAGAGTATTTTTGAGTTATATTATGTTTTGGGGTGAAAGATGAGTTTGTGGTAGAAATTTATTAGTGGATAAAACTCTAATTATATAGTAAGTATATCTCCTTATAATCTTAGCCAATCTCATAAATAAATTTCTCAACATTAAGAAAAGGAACATATAACAAAAATGATGTCCTAGATGGTACCTTAGATCATCACTAATTTATGGCTTTGGGATTGTTGGCCTTTTCATATCCATGTTCTCTACCACTATCCATCAAATAATTGATGGTTAGATTTATCTTTCATATCCATATTTTTCTACATGGAACCCTAGTATGTGTTATTTTCGGTAATATTTCTACTTTCCACACTTTATTTTAAATAGAGGCCTCATTAATTCATTTTTCTGATGTGGGATTTCAACTAATATATTTTGAAATTTCAAAAATGTGTTATCCTAATACCTTATGTTTTGTTGAACCGATGGTATTTTAAATCATCATAGATTGATGAATTTAAGGACCTCAATTTTAAACTTGTTTGTGATTGATGACCTCAATCACTACCTATAAATATTTACGTTTTCCCTCCAATTATATGTCTATAATTTCCACCAATTCCCTCCTAATCAAGATCATAATTTTGTGGTGACCCTTTCATTTCCCTTTTCATCTTATTAAGACTAAATTTTATTAACCAAATTTCCGATGTGGGTTTTTCCAAAAAGATATTTTCTATTTTCAACCTTTATTTTCAAAGAACAGTATCAAATTGCGAGGAAGCAATTTATTGAAGGAGGGGAAAATGTAACACCCCGAGCTTCCACGGTACGCTTCTCTTTTAATAATACAATAGTGTGTGTTGTACGCAACTTCGAGTTCTAACACACACCACGACTAATCAAAGTAGCCGTTATGAATAGTAGTACCTACTTTTTAAAATTTTAGAAATTTTATCTCTCAAAATGGAATTCATTTTTAGATTCGGAGTATCTAATTTAGCCTAAGGTGAAATTTTGGTACTTTTCGGATAACTTTAATATTTTGATGAATAGTGAAAATTACTAAATTTAAATAAAAAACAAATTTTTTAGTCAAAATAATTAATAGTGATAAATTATAAATTTGAGTGGTTTTAAAGTATAATTAGAATATACTTTTACCATTTTATCCAATGGTGTTCATTAGAATTAATTTAACTTTGAAATTGGACATAAATAATTGTCAATCTTTTGATATATATTGTTTCTTAAAAACACGCTATTTGTTGTAACAATGGGAATTAATTATAAAATTAATTAATGCAACTTATATGTTTGGAATTTTGTAAAATATACATCATTTTTGAATTCGGAATATCAATTATAGCTTAGGGTGAAATTTTGGCATTGTTCTGAAAAACTTCAATTTTTGATGAATAGTGAAACCACTAAGTGGTAGTTAAAAAACTAAATTTTTCATAAAACTTAATTTTACCGCTTCCGTGAATGAAATTTTGAAAATCCGAGAGACACGGTTAATATCAAGTATTAAAATGTGGTTCAATGAGATGAAAATAATTTTTGGTGAATAGTAACTTTTTATTTTTATTTACCATGGTTAAAAATAAATAGGGTCATTAAGGGTAAAAATGATATTAATATTACCCAAACACAAGTCCCAATTTTATTGGACAAGTTTATCTCGACCTAAAACAACCTTAGGAATAAAATATTATCATTTAGGTCCATTTGGATTAGATTAGGACATTTATTATTATTTAATTCAAAAAAGAGTTAAAAGAGTTAAAATCAAAGTTTATTTACTAAACCATTTTTAATATTGGGTTATACATAAGATAAATTCGATTGTAAATTTTCATTAGAAAGATAAAAATATTTCCTACATAATGATATTTTATTTATAATTTTTAGACATTAAATAATTTAATTTATTTGTGACACAATGATGATGCAGTAATTACCCTAATAGTGAAAAATTAAAATAATTGATATTATAGATACCCAAATAAATAAAATTTGAGACTTTTAATGAATTAAAATAATTTTATAGGATAATATGACATGTTTTGACTGACTTAAGTAACGTTTTTCGAAGTAATCATTCTGTTATGATTTTCACAAAAATCAATTATTGAATAGTGTCAAAATTGACATAAAAGAGTTTTTAAAACAAATATTATATTATTAATTGATATTAAATTCCTAAAAATCTAAGGTTCGGACAAGAGACTTATATCTTGATATTTGTATCATTAATGTACCACTTGGGGGTCTCTTGGATGTATATAGTATTTTTATTAACCATATAATATAAAAATACAAAGAGACATTGTAAAAGTGAAACTAATTAACTAAGAGTTAATACTTAAAGATAAGGTTAACATAGTAACCCAAACCTGTCTAAATTCTATTTGTTGAGTGGTTTTATACCCATACCCACCTTAAAATTCAAATAATCCACTTTGGAGCCATTATAAATCGAATATGAATTTATTATAAAATAATATTTCTAGCTTTTCCAAAGGTGCCCCTCACCCCTCTTATAAAAGGGCACTCTCCCTTATCATTAACTCACACCTTCAAATCCTTTTGGTTCGGAGAAACTCTACCCAAATTCTCTCTCAACTTCCCCCAATTCATCCTAGAGGCCTTCGTTTAGTCATAAAGCCAACTTAAGGATCCCTTTTGACCAAATCAAAAGGAAGAACCCGAAGAAGAGGTAATGTTTTCACCACCCTTTTTCAAATTCATTTCTACTTCAACTTCTTTTTTCTTTGTTATTCCCATTCTAAAATAATGAATCCAGTATCTCCTATCTACTATAATATTATTATAAATATGGTACAACCATATTCAGTATTCTATCCATCCTATGAATGACATGTCACCATACGTGCGTACGTACGGCTTACTGTCTCCACGTCGTGGTGTAATTGTTATTCAATACATTATTATTTGGATGGGTATAATAATGATGTGTATTTGATTTAAATAATAAATATATAATTATAAGGATTCTGTATATATGATATAACATCCAATTATATATTATTTTAATATCAAAAGAATGATATTTTCGCTCGTGCGTACGTACGGATTACCATCTCCACGACGCGATGAGATTCATTTCCAAGTTCACCATTCATCGACGATTATAAAAATATATATTACTAATAAGTATGTAATATATGAAATAATAATGCTACTGGAGATATATATATTTATATATATATATATATAAGTATTTATGTACTTACATATATCTTATTCACTTACTTCCATTCAATACTATATGAAAATAGAAACAACGTTTATGCGTACGTACGGACTACCATCTCCATAAACGGTGTTTTCCATTTCATATATATGTATATTATACATATTTATATTCTAAATATATATGATATATTTATCATATTTTATATTCTGGATGTATTTAAATCATGATCTAAGTGATACAACCAAGAGTAACAAGTTAAAACATGTACGATAAAGAAAGTGATTATTACCCGAAATGTTAACTTAACATGGAAATTATTATTAAATGGGTAATATAAAGTCATAAATTAATCATGTATGATATCATAAATATTAATATGGTTCTCGTATAATTTAATAATATACTAAGATCTTCGTACAGGTGGTTAAACGTACCCTCGACTAAAGGAAAGTGCAAGGTAAGGGGTTTTCATCTCTCTCCTTATTCCTGTGAGATTCATGCCATATTGCCACTATTACCTTTTGTGTGGTGTATGTACTGCCCATAATTGTATTCTTTGTGTAATACACTTTAATTTATGTGTATTTACATATTCATTGTACGATGCCTCTTTCATGGGTTGTTTGTTTCGTAAGTTACCAAATTGGTAAGGGTTTATTTCACAATATCTTCATTATCTGAGGTTGTTTATACGTAATAATCTACTGGGATCTCTTTTCATCCACATCTATGTTTCTTGAAAATGTATTTCAAAAAATTCTTACTATTTTACAGAATATGGGTTAAAGTCATTTATACCCTTGTTTGACTTTTATAAGATGTTTATAAAGGAATCTTTCCTTCGTTTTCTAAACAAGGTGCTTTTTAACCGTTTCGACAAAAATAAGGTAAGAATATTTTTTTAACTTATACAGCGGGTGTGGCTATTTTTCACCGTTATAAAATCGTTGAAGCTTCCCTTACAATCTTATAAGAAAATTTTCAAAGTAAATGTTTTATTTTATAATTACGTGATTTTTAAATGATTTCAAAAAAGAGATATTTCTCTCAAATATATGAAAATCCAGTGCAAATGTATACGTATTTAACGCAAGCTTAAAAATGTTTTCAGAAAACCCGACTCTTGAGTGTGGTAGACAGGAAGGGATTGGGCGTGGACCCATCATGGCCTGTAATTAGTCGAGCAGTATCAGAATTATTTATTTTGTTTTCAGAAGCTTGCATAATGTTTTCGGAAAAACACTGGAGTATATTTGGGCAATTTCAAATGTAAGTATCTTCTAAAAATTGAACTGGTATTTTTATGCCGCAATTAATTTCAAACATTATTTTAAAAAATGATATTCTTAAATGTTTATATGCCATTTTTCATATGAGGAATGCATTGGACTTAATAAGTGATGGGTGGAGCCCGCTATAGCTCCTCGATGCATCGGTAGGTCTCATGAGACAAACTAGTGTCTTGGCACGAGGCCTTGACAAAATCTTATTTGTAGACTTGGAACGAGGCCTTGGCTACGTGGTTATGATAGTCTGGCATTATGCATTCCATCATTATGAAAGTGGTTAGTGATATTTCATGTGATTATTCGATTAGTAGAATGTCCATGTGAATAAGTAAATGGCATTTTTTTCATTTTATTTCTGCCATATTATGCTGAAGTTCAAGTTGAAAAGGCTTTTGTTTTAGTTTTATACATTTCCTTAAAGGTTTATGATTATTTATGAAAGTTTCTGCTGTGTTTCTTACCCTTACTGAGCATTTGAGCTCACCCCTTTCTATGTTTTATTTTTCCCAGTATTCCAAGAAGTGTAATGTGATTGATATACAGGGTTAACCCAAGGGAATAATGGCATTCATAAAGATTATTTATGTTGTTTTTTACGTCTTAAAGTGCAAATGTAACATTCATGTATGTGATATATTTTTCCAAGACTACAAAACTGATCGGTCCTTTGGGACTTGATTTCTTGTAATCATGCCAATGTATTAAAATAATGCACCGACTCTGGGCAACTAGGGTCAGGGCGTTATAATTTCAATGTTACCATTCATTTAATCACACAATTTTTATAATCCTGTTACCATTCATTTAATCACAAAATTTGGATAACCGTGTTACCATCCTTATTCCACAAATGAATGACCATGTTACCATTCATTTAATCACACAATTTGGATGACCATATTACCATCCTTTAATTCATGCTAAATGACCATGTCACCCTTGACCATTTAATAATAAATAATTGAATGAGCATGTTACCATTCATAATAGTTGGACAAATGAGCATGTTACCATTCAACTTTTCTCACATATCACATGTATCTCATTTATCAAGGATAATCAACATTAACCACATTATCACATATAAAACATCATCACATCAAGAAGGATTAGTCAACATTAAACCTATGCCCCAATATAACATTAATTAATTTATCAATTAATTCATGAGCTCATCCTCATTACTAACTCAAGAATTAGACTTCACATGAAACCCCTTAATTAATTACCCCCCTATTATTTTAGTACATCAATATATTTAATTAACACAACCGTTAATTAATAACATACTTTCTCTAGTTAATTCATCAATTAACTAATCACATCAATAGTAGTAATTAATTCAACAATAAATTAATAAAAAAAAAATACATTAATTAATTAAAAAATTAATCAATTACTAAAATCCTATTAGTCAATTCAAAAATTAAATAAATACATAAATTACATAACTAATTAAACAATTATTTTATCACATAAATCCACTTAATTAATTTCCCTAATTAATTAAGCATGCCAATCCTATTAATTAATTAATTAATTAATCAATATCCACAAACTAAAAATCCCATAATTAATTCCATAATTAACTATCTCACTCACAATATCAATAACTCATAATTAATTCTATAATTAATTATCTCGAATAAATGATCTCAATATCACATAATTAATTTTACAATTAATTATCTCAAATCAATAATTCAATATCACATAATTAATTCTACAATTAGTTATCTTGAATTTATGACTCAATATCACATGAATAATTCTACAGTTAATCACCTCAAATCAACAACTAAATATCACATCATTAATTCTACAGTTAATCATCTCAAATCAATAAATATTATTTAAATGATCTATATTAATTAATTCACCAATTAATTAATCCAATTCACTCAATTGCATCATCACAAAAATCCCCATTTATTAATTCACCAATTAATTAATCTAACTCATTAAATTATATTAACATAATAACACCTATTAATTAATTCACCAATTAATTAATCTAACACATTTCCTTAATTAATTCTATAATTAATTAACACATAAAAACCCTTCATTTAATTCACCAATTAATTATCCACACCAATCACATTAATTAATTCATAATTAACTAATCCCGTTCAATCCCCCAATTAATTTTCCAATTAATTTCCCATGTCACATTCCATTAATTAATTCATAATTAATTAATCCCTTTATTTAATTCAATACTTAAACAATCCCATTACTCACATTAATTAATTTTACAATTAATTAATATCTTTATTTAATTCAACAATTAAATAGACTCATTTCTCACATTAATTAATTCATTAATTAATTATTACAACTTAATCAAATCAAAAACACCAATTAATTACTCAATTAATTTTTATATATTAATCAATTAAATATACCCAATTAATTCATCAATTAATTCTTCTCCATTAAATCAATCACCCCAATTATTCCCTCAATTAAATGTTCCATGTAAATCAATTTAATAACCATGAAAACTCTAATAATTAATTATACAATTAATTATCCCCATTCAACACCCTCAATACAATAATAATTAAATTTTCAATTTATCATTCAATCTCAATGACCTCTATCTTGACATAATTAATTCAACAATTATTTATCCAAAATCATAATTTCATAATACCAACCATTTACATTAATTAATTTTCAATTAATTAATTAGGTTCAACCATATGAATTAATCCAAAATTAATTCCCACAATTAATTATCAAATTCAGAAATCCCAAAATCTCATAATTAATCCTCTAATTAATTACCTCATTTAATGATCCATAAATTTCAAAATTTCAAAATTCCCTAATTAATTAATTCTATTTGTAAATCCAATTGATAAATAGATCTAGCAATTTTACAACATGAATATACATAATTAAAAATCATGACTATGGGATTTGAATTTTGGACAACCTACCTCAATAACGGTGATGAATGGTTTCCAATATATATCCCCAATTTGAAGTGGATCCATGAATAACATGAAAAAGAACACAATTTTGATTTGACTCCTTGAAATCTGAGGAAGTGGTGAAAAAATCCCAACATTTTTTATGGCAATTAGCTATTGGATTCCTCTAAAAAAAGTACCAGATAATCCATTATCAATGGATCTAGAATCAGATTAATAACCAAAATACATACCTTAAAAATCTAGGTCCATATATCCAATATCCAATTTGAGATCACTTATGGATCAAAGAGGACTTCTAAAAATTAACAGAAGAAGACCTGCAACAAGGATGGAGGTGCGCAAGGGGTCTTTTGACAAAGATTGTAATGCATAGAGGTGTTTTGATCCAAGGTAGAGGTGCACAGTATGTCTTTAATCCAATATAGAGGGTGTGTGGAGTGTCTATAGTAAATAAAAATATGTGTGGAAGGTTATGTAGAGTTGGAGACATATTTTTTATTTGTTTCACATTAGAATTACACGATAAGAAATCCAATTTCACATCATATAAAATTTGTTATGTTTTTCCTTTTAAATCCTATATAACCCTTTAAAAAAAATTAATTATAGATTACAAGTGGTGAAATTCAATTAAACATGGTGAAATCGTACACATGGTGAAATCTAATTTCACGTGGTGAAATCTTACATGTAGTGAAATCCAATTTCAGATGGTGAAATCTGACACCTAGTGAAATCTAATTACATGTGGTGAAATCTTATTACATGTGGTGAAATATTATTTAATGAAATGTCAACACGTGGTGAAAGACAATTATAGGGGTGTAAATTTTCAAGGTTTTTAATTAATTTATGCTATGAATTAAATTCAAAATAACATATCTTGATAAAAAATTTAAAAATATTCATACCTAAAAAAATACAGGATCCTAAAAATCCTTCTCAATATTTATCCAACCATAAATAAAGACTATTTATTTAAATAAATAAATATGACTACAATATTTGATGATAAATAAATATTATATTGCAATGGCTCGGATCCTGTTGGTATAGTACTTTACTAAAATCTTGGTCCCATCAAACGGTTCCACCAAAACAGTGGCACCGTGACAGTGGCACTGGTCATGGTGGCACTGTGACGGTGGAACCGTGGCGGTCGCACCGTCACGGTTGCTCAACGAAATGGTGGAACCATGAGGGTGGAACTGTGATAGTGGCACCATGAATGTGGCACCATTATGGTGTCTCACCAAACGGTGTCCCACCCTCGGTCCTTTTTTTTCTAGTTTTTGGATTTTTCCCACCCCCACAACGTATCTTTTGATGTAAAAGTGTTTTTATACCCCTTTAACAAGCATTAAAAGCACATAAATGATATCTAAAATCCCCTAAGATACGGGCGACCCTTGACTTACCAAAACGTGTGGCTTTTTCCTCGGTTCCACACCCTTTTCCTGTACTTCCAGTTCCACCCCTATTACACGTTTTCTTCTATTTAAAGGAAACCCTTTAACTCACAATCTTTATGGAAAACTCTCCAATGATAATTATTAAATAAAAATTAATTCCATCATGTTTAACCGTCCAACCACATGGTGAATCCACGATCTGAATTTAAATCCATTAAAGATTTAATATCTCATAACTCCAGGATCTTACCTTTTATCGCACTAGGATTCCTTCTTCTTCTTGGCTGGTCTATTTCCTTTCCTTGGTGAGTTTGGAGTCCCCCTTCCTGAGGCTAGTGGTGTGCCTATCCTGTAGCCTTTCCTACTCACTCTTGGAGTCCCCGAAGTTCCTCCCCAGCAAGTTGTGCCTCCACAGTTCTTGGTGCGAGGAGAAAAACTTTGATCGTTGATCACCTAAGTAGGGTTCTTCCTTCGTCTCTCTTTACTGTGTATCATGCAGGGTGGGTATGATAATGTTTCTATGGGGATGGATGAAACTAAACCTTAAATAAAATAATAAACAAATTTTTTTAAAGAATGAAGGGGTGTGTTTTATGACGCTGCTATACTCTTTTACCTTTACTTATATGTCGTGAATTATATGGGCTTATGTACACTAAAAATCATGGCCATTGGTGGTACTTTCTTGCTCACTAATGAACCTCTATTTTTCTAGATAATTCTGTGATTGAATGGATGTTACATGGAAACTAGTTAATCATGTAAACTCAGTTTATTAAATGGATGCTGAGTGAATAAGAATCCCCATATGGTCACCCCGGTTAACCAAACAGAAAGAAAGGAACTTAATGAACGGCGTGTTGAATCTGGAAACTCCCTTACTCTGTCTTGGTAATATGTGTGGTTCTACTTGATTCTTATGGGGTGAAGTGGATGGGGATGGGATCCCCTACTGTTGTGGTGCAGTTGTTGGTTTGTGGATCTGAGGCCATGTGGGGCCGAATGGTGGGGCTTGGTTTGGTTCTTGTACTTTGAGGTATCTCACATATCCCTTTTGTTGTTGCGACTTTACAAGAGAACCGGGTGTGAATGCTTAAATTACTGCTTCACTATTTTCCCTTCCTTGTCTTGTGGCTATGCCTGTTAGTTGACCGGTAGTAAATAATTATTTAAATGAAAAAACTTGAACATGATAATAAGAATGGGTTCAAAGGGGATTTGTTTTCTGGGGATGAGTTGTGACCTGTTTGAGGTTATTGTGCTTTTTATGAATGAATAGTAATGAGGGTGTTTGTGTATAGGCTAGTTTTGGATCCCCTAGGCTGTGATGAGTGCTTGTTTACCTATATGTATAATTTTGTTCTTATGTTTCTTATTCACACCCCACCCAAGTTGATCACTTCGTGCCAAACACCCACATTTCATGGGGGAGGGTGTTTTTCCCAACACTCCTATGAGTGGCTAGTTATTAGATCCTTTTTGGATCCATTTCCCAAGTAGCCCAAGACTCTTTTGGGTGGATGTGATGGCCTGAGGTCCATTATAGGCCAATATTCTTTGGGCAGGGTGGTCATGGTGGTTTTCCCTAGTGTGTGCGGGCAGGTTGTTTCCCAAGTGTCTTCGGGATGAGGCCCAAGTGATTTTAGGTGTGGGATTAGTTGTTTTGGCCCAGGTGTCTACGAGAAGGGTTACGTATGGTTGTTTTAGCCCAGGTGTTTGTGGGTGGGATGTGTGGTTGAGGTAGCCCAGGAGTGTGCAGGCAGGGTGTGACAGTGGGACTACGGTGAGAATGGCGAGGGGGGGGGGGTCTGACTTATTGTATGTCTTCAAATAACCAGTGGGAAAGTGGTGCGGGGTACCCAAACATCGATTTGTTATTACTATAACTTTACCTAACTTGTGTTATTTGGGGAGTGTGCCTTGGTGAGGTTGGGTGGATAGGTTCCTTGCTAGGTGCTATGGTTATCTCCTTTTCTCACGGGGCATTCGAATGCCTCCCCGCTTGTGCAGGAGAGATTTTGGTTTTCCCTATTGAGTATACCTATATGCTCACCATACATATATAAAACTACTTTCAGGTTTCCATGAAGATTTAGAGGACCATACCAAACCCTATTATCTGGAACGCCAGGAGCGTTGACGTTAATTTTTTTTCTTTTCTTTTTGTAATTCAATTTGGAGTTTTCTTGTACTTGTATAACTTTATTATTGGAACATGTATATGGTAATGGATTGTTTTGGATTTACTTTTACTTCCAATTTTGGTGCTGTTGGTATTTACTATCTTATCTCCGGATCCTACTAAATAAAAAGGTAAATTCCTTCCATTTTATGTGTGATTATATACCCTTGGTGCTAGTCGCCACTCCAAGGCCTATTGAAGGAGGGTCTCGGGGTTCATCTTCTCTCCTTCAACTTGAGGAAGGAAGAGTTTGTAAATCTTCTATCCCTTCCCTCATCTTGGTGAAGGTGGGTCATGAAAAAGTGGTATCAGAGGGGCATGTTGAGTGATAGGATGGAGTTTGGAGTTAGGAATCGTAAAGATTGCATGGGATGGTAGGGAAATAGTGTTAGGAAATCTTAGAGCATGAAATTGGATAGGTAAGACTGGCCAGGAGTTGAGATTTTATGGTCCCCTGTGATCCAATGCAAGGACTCTGGACCCACTGAACGACCAAGTGAGGCTACACTGATTACGGGGTAGAGACCCTAGAAAAGGTTCATACATCATAATGACTTGTGTTCTTGTGTGTCTTGGGTATTTTGGGGATTTAAAATAAATAAAATGTCTAAGAAAAATTTAAGAGAAATATTTTACACTGCTCAGGCTTAGGCATTCCTTGTTTACCTTGCATCTATGGCACCCAGACGGCGACCATGGGTAGTGCGGGTAATCAAGGACTAAAAGGATGATTTGGATGATCAACAGAGGGATGATTGAGAGGAGGAATATGACCAGTGGAAGAGGACAATTCATGCCTTTCTGTGACAGACCCTCGGAAAGTACAAGGGAAACATCTCGGATATGGAGACAGAGAGCTGGATCGAGGATCTGGTGATAGATTTCAGCTTGATTCGAGCTCTAATGGAGTTCTGGGTTTCTCTGGCTATAATTCAGATGCGGAGTGTAGCACATCAGTGGTGGAAACTCTATCTCTGGGAGAAGAGGGAGGCTGAGGTTTTGTGAACTGACCTTGAGAGGGAGTTCTGAGCGGAATTTCTCTCTTCCAAAATAAAGGCAGATAAGAGACATGAACTAATCTCCCTTTAGCAGGTGAGAATTTCAGTGAGGGATTTGGGGATTAAGTTCAAGGATATCCTTCTCTTTTCTCTAGTCCTTTTTTTTGGATGAGGAGCCTTGGGAGAGATGTTTAGAGGAGGCACTCTGACCTTCTCTTCAGTATACTGTTACTACCTTCACTCTACCGACATAATTAGAGGTCCATACGAAGGATGAAGTGTTAGATAAGATGCATTTTCTAGGAGGAGTGCCACAAGAGGGGAGCCCGTTGGGATTGTTAAAGGAGAAGAGAGTCACCAATGGACCTCCTTCATCAGGGCCTTCCATGTTTCAATTAGTGGAGAGTAGGACCCAACAATTCCAGTGTCGATCTCCTAGTCCTTGCCCCGTCTTTGCGGGATGAGGTTCAAGATTATTCATCTATGGTAGTCATAGGAATATTTGGAATCAGTGCCCAGAACGAGTGTAGTATGGTGGGGGTGGGAAGGTTCAGCGCCCACCTCCACAGCAGTAGTTTCCAGCCAAACCCTTTCAGCAATAATAGTTGGGACAGTGATCTCCTGCTCCTCCGAGAGAAGACATCGCTGGAGGAGGCTGACCTCAAGGTTCTCCTTGGGGACCTAAACTAGGGTGAGTTCGTGGAGGTGGCCAACAACTGAGGGGTAGAGGAGCTGGGCATGGTAAGTTTCACGCTGTAGAGGCAGTAGTTCTAGCAGGGCCAGAAGTCGTTCGAGGTACGATCAGTTTGTTTAGTACTATTGCATGCACTTTGTTTGATTTAGGAGATTCACACTCTTTTTTTGAACCTAGTCTACCCTAGGCTCTAGTTCTAGACACATAGAGACTTCCCATACGCCTACTTTTGAGTACTCCAGTCGGAGGTCAGACCATCTTGTCTCATGTTTGCTAAGGATATAGATTGATGTTGGGACCACATCTGTCTACTAGGGACCTTCTTTTGCTATAGATGCAACTATATGATGTCATTTTAGGCATCAACTGGTGGTTCTATGTATTTTCTGTTATCAGGTGCTTCCAAATAAGGATAATGTTTTTAGATATGGGCATCCAACGTGTAGCTTTCATCGGTGAGCGGGTGGCCAGGAAGGCAACCGATGATTGGATCCCCTTCTTTCCTTATTAGCTGAGATGTCAGTGGAGTCAGTAGATATAGGGATAGTGGAAGTCCTGAGGATTTTCAATGAGTTCATGGACATCTTCCACAGAGAGGTGGTGACTCTACCCCATCGATGTGATGTTGAGTTCGGGATAGACTTGCAACCCCGTGCCTGTCTGATTTCGATGTCTCCCTATCAGATGACGCCTTCTGAGTTATGAGAGTAATGAATTCAGATTGATGATATGATGAAGAAGGGTTTTGTTCAACCAATCACGTCATAATGGGGTGCCCTAGTCTTGTTTTCAAAGAAATAAGATGGTGGTCTCAAGCTGTGTATAGACTACCGAAGGCTTAATAATGTAACGATCAAGAACCGTTACCATTTCCCATTGATAGAAGAACTTTTTGATCAGTTGAAGGGGGAAGGATGGTTCTCCAAGATTGAACTATAGTCAGGGTATCACCGATTGAGAGTGTAGGAGGGTGACATCTCAAATACTGCCTTCAGGTGAAGAAACATGCACTTTGAGTTCGCGATCATGCCGTTTGGTGTTACGAACACACAATCCATGTTCATGGGGCTCATGAACTCTGTCTTCTAGGAATATCTAGATCGGTTAATAGTTTTTTTATTGAAGACATCATAATCTACTTAAGATAATAGGAGGATCACATTGAGCATCTAAGAATGGTTTTAAAGGTCCTCCAACAGCACCGACTATAGAGAAAGTTGACCAAGTGCAAGTTTTGGACACGAGAGGTGCACTTCCTTGGACATGTGGTGCCTGAGTAGGGAATAGTAGGGGACCTATTGAAGGTCCAAGAGGTTGTTTCTTGGGAAGAACCCAAGAACATGGAATATTTTCATAGTTTTTTGGGTCTAGCAGGTTACTACTAGAGGTTCGTTCCCAACTTCTCCCAAGTTACGACACCTTTGATAGCCTTGACCAAGAAATACCAAACTTTTATATGGAGTGAGTAGTGCTAGGAAACCTTCCATTATCTGAAGGGGAAGCTGGTTAGTTCCCCAGTACTGAGGTTTCTAGAAGAAGGGGTGACGTTTGAGGTGTTCAGTGATTCTTTAAGCCAAGGCTTGGGGTGTGTGCTGATGCAACAAAAGGGGTGATCTCTTATGGGTGTATGAAGTTACGTCCCCATGAGTGTAAATATGCCACCCATGACTTGGAGCTCATAGCGGTTGTGTTCCCACTAAATTTGTGGTGGCACTACCTCATCAGGGAGTACTTTGTGGCCTTCATGGATCACAAGAGCTTGAGGTATGTATTCTCCCAGCAGGACACGAACTTGCAGCAATGAAGGTGGATAGAGTTTCTTCAGGATTACAACTTTGAAATTTCCTACACCCCAAGAAAGGGGAACATGGTGACTGATGCCTTGAGTAGGAAGTCGTAGAAGGATGTGGTTTGAGAATAAGAAGATTATGGGGAGGTGATAGAGGAGTTGGCTACCCTACACCTGAATGTAAGGGTGGAGGATGGAAGAGGCTATCTGTTCCAGATGACAGTACAATCCTCTCTATTGCAGCAGGTGGAGGAGTCTTAGTTGGGGGACTTAGAGGCTGAAGTGATTCATGATCATGTTAGCCAGGGAAATGCTCCATAAGGATGGTCGGAATATGGCTAGAATTCGATGTTGTTTCATAGAATGTCATTCGTCCCGATGGAAATGTGCAATAAAGTTATTGGTGAGCTTCACAACTCACCCCTGACGGTACAAACCAGGAGTTTACAAGGTGTTTCGGGGTTTGAGGGGTCAATTCTGGTGGCCCGGGGTGAAGCGGGAAGTGGCAGAGTTTGTGGAAAAGTTTGTTGTGTGTCAGTAGGTGAAGGCTGAACACCACATCCCAGGAGGTCTGTTACAACCTTTAGATGTCCCCAAGTGGAAGTGGGATGACATATTGATGGATTTCTTTATAGGACTACCCAGAGTTCAAGGGGGTTGAGATTCTATCTAGGTAGTAGTGGACCCGCTGATGAAATCAGCTCACTTCCTGGAAATCAAGGAGTTAAGTGTGGTGGATGCCCTAACACAGAGGTATGTGGATGAGGTGGTGTGGTTGCATGGAGTTATGAGGTCCATAGTCTCAGATCGGGATACCCGGTTTACCTCACAGGTCTGGAAAGGATTGCACCATGATTTTGGCACTCAGTTATGCCTCAACACTTCTTTCCACCCCCAGATAGATGGGCAGACAAATCAAACCATCCATACATTGGAGGATATGCTACGAGCATGTGTTTTGGACTTTGGGGACCGTGGGTACGACACTTGCCTTTGGTAGAGTTTGCCTAATACAATAGCTATCACTCTACCATTGGTATAACTCCATTTCAAGCCTTGTACAGGAGGCCATATCACTCACCCGTGTGCTGGGTAGAGGTTGGGAAGTAGGTGTTCTTGGCCTGGAGGATGTGCAGAGCACGAAGGCGAAGGTTCAACTCATACAGGAGAGGATGAAGGTGGCTCAAGATGGGTTGAAGTCATATGCTGATCACATAAGGGGACACTTGGAGTTTTGAGGTCAGGGACCACATGTTCTTGAAGTTATCCCCTCGGTGTGGACAATATAGGTTCAGAAGGGGGAGTAAGATTTCTCCCAGGTTTTTCAGACCCTTCAACGTGTTTCAGCAGGTCATCAAAGTGGATTATCAGCTAGCACTTCCACCGCTACTACTAAGGGTGCACGAAGTCTTCCATGTGTCTCAGCTCTGTCAGTAACTACATAATGATTCACACTTCCTCGACTGGGGGAAGATGGATATTGAGAATGATGCGATGTTTGTAGAGTGACCAGTGAGGATCAAGGGTCATGAGGAGAAGGTGCTTCATGGACAAACCATCCCCTTGGTTCGTGTGTTATGGAGGTATGGTGGCCTCGAGGAGAGTACCTGGGAACTGGATGCACATATGCGTGCCCAGTACCTAGAGTTTTTTTGAATTTTGTTATGTTTGGTTTTGTACCTTTTTGTGATTTAGTGTTTGACCTTGTTAACTATGAAATGTGTTGTTTTACTTGTTCTATGGATGTGTGTGAAGAGTCCTCACTATGGGGAGGAGAGGTCCTGATTCCTAATCTAGATGCATTAAAGTGGATGCGGTTAAACCTATGCGTGAGAGTCAGTGCCGTCCAAAGCAGATAATATATTTCCATGAAGTAAGGGACTCCCTAATCCATATGTTTTGATAGTGAAACCTTTATATGTTTGTGTGGTTACTTGAGGGAGATGTGTTCCTAGAAGTTGATGAGGTTTACTCATGAGTGGTATCTTCGAGGTGGTTTTTCGGACCCCTCTCTTTTCTTTGGGTGTATCCTTGAATTCTTGAGGACAAGAATACTTTGAGATGTATCTGATGTAATGGAACAGACCCTCTGGGTGTATTACTTTTCAAAAATATCGGTCCTATTAAACGGTTCCACCGTGACGGTGGCACTGTTCACAACGACACCGTGGTGATCGCACCGTCACAGTCACTCAATGAAATGGTGGCACTATGATGGTGGCACCATGAGGGTGGCACCATGATTGTGGCACTGTGAGGGTGGAACCATGACCGTGGCACCATTATGGTGTCTCACCAAATGGTTTCCCACCCTTGTTCTTTTTTTTCCTTGTTTCTGTCTTTTTTCCGCTCCCGCAACATATATTTTGACATAAAAGTGTTTTTATACCTATTTTAAAGCCAATAAAAGCCCAAAAATGATATGTAAAATCCCCCAAGAGATGGGAGACCCTGGGAGACCCTTGAATTACCAAAACATGTGGCTTTTTCCTCGGTGCCACACCCTTTTCCCGTAATTCTAGTTCCACCCATATTACAAGTTTTCCTCTGTTTAAAGGAAACCCTTTTAACTCACAGTTGTTATGGCCACCTTTCCAATGAGAATTATTAAATAAAAATTAATTCAATCGTGTGTAACCATCCAACTGTGTGGTAAAACCATGATCTTCATTTAAATCCATTCAAGATTTCATATCCTGTAACTCCAGGATCTTACCTTTTATCACACGAGGATTCTTTCTTCTTCTTAGCTAGTCTCTCTCCTTTAATTGGTGTGTTTGGAGTCCCCCTTCCCGAGGCTAGTGGTGATCCTATGCTGGAGCATTTCCTACTCACTCTTGGATTCTACGAAGTTCCTCCACTGCAAGTCACACATCCCTAGTCCTTATAATGAGGAGAAAAACTTCGATCGTTGATCACCCAAGTAGGTTTATTCCTTCGTCTCTCTTTACTATGTATCATGCGGGGTGGGTATGATACTGTTTCTATGGGGATTTATGAAACCAAACCTTAATGAAGATAATAAACAGATTTTTTTATGTAATGAATGGGTGTGTTTGGTGACACTGCTATACTCTTTTACATTTTCTTATATGTCCTGAATTATATGGGCTTATGTCCACTGAAAATTGCGGCCATTGGTGGTCATTTCTTGTGCATTAATGAACCTCAGTTTTTCTGGATAATTCTATGATTGAATGACTGTAACGTGGAAACTGGTTAGTCATGTAAACTCAGTTGAATAAATGGATTCCCAATGAATAATAATCCTTGTATGGTCACCCCAGTTAAACAAATGGAAAGAAAGGAACTTAATGAATGGTGTTTTGAATCTAGAAAATCCCTTGCTCTCTCTTGGTAATATGTGTGGTTCATCTTGATTCTTGTTGGGTGACATGGATGGGGATGGGATCCCCTGATATTGTGGTGGAGTTTTTGGTTTGTGGATATGAGGCCGTGTGGGGCCGAATGTTGGGGACTGGTTTGGTTCTAGTACTTCGAGGGATCTCATGGATCCCTTTTGTTGTTGTGACTTTACAAGAGAACCAGGTGTGAATGCTTAAATTACTTCTTGGATATTTTCCCTTCCTTGGCTTGTGGCTATGCCTGTTAGTTTCCCATTAGTGAATAATTATTTAAATAAAACTACTTGAACATGATAACAAGAATGGGTTCAAATGGGATTTGTTTTTCGGGGATGAGTTGTGACTTGGTTGAGGCTGTTGTGCTTCTTATGAATGAATAACAACAAGGGTGTTTGTGTATAGGCTGGTTTTGGAACCCCTAGGCTGGGATGAGTGCTTTTTTACCTACATGTACAATTTAGTTTTTATGTTTCTTATTCATTCCCCACCCAAGTTGAGCACTTCGTTCCAAACACCCCCATTTCATGGCGGTGGGTGTTTTTCATAACACTCCTATCAGTGGCAGGTTATAAGCTCATTTTTTACATCATTTTCTGAGTATCCCAATACTATTCGAGTATGCTATGATGGTCTGAGGTTCATTATAGCCCAAGATTCTTCGGTCAGGGTGGTCATGGTAGTTTTCCCAGGTGTGTGCGGGCAGGTTGTTTCCCAGGTGTCTTCTGGATGAGGCCCTAGTGTCTTCAGGCATTGCAGTAGTTGTTTTGGACCAGGTGTCTGCAAGGGTGGTTACGTATGGTTGTTGTAGCCCAAGTGTTTGTAGGAAGGATGTGTGGTTGAGGTATCCTAGGTGTGTGCAGGAGGGGTATGGCAGTGGGTCTGCAGTGAGAATGGTGGGGGAGGTCTGACTTGTAGGATGTCTTCAAATAACCAGTGGGAAAGTGGTGTGGGGTACCCAATCATCGATGTGTTATTACTATTAATTTACTTGACTTGCATTATTTAGGGAGTATTCCTAGGTGGGGTTGGGTGGATAGGTTTCTTTCTAGGTTATATGGTTATCTTCTTTTCTCATAGGGAATTAGAATGCCTCCTTACTTGTGCACAATAGATTTTGGTTTTCCCTACTGAGTATACCTATATGCTCACCCTACGTATATAAAATTTCTTTTCGGTTTCTAGGAGGATTTCGAGGACTATATGAGACCCTATTACCTTAGACACCGAGACCATTTATGTTTATGTTTTTATTTTCTTTTGGTACTTTCCTTTGAAATTTTCTTTTACTTGTAGTACTTTATTATTGGAACATGCATATGTGAATTGATTATTTTGGATTTACTTTTACTTACACTTTTGGTGTTGTTGGGATTTACTATCTTATCTTCCGATCCTACTAAATAAAAAGGGTAATTCCTTCTATTTTACGTGTGATTATATACCCTTTGTGCTATTCCCCACTCTGGGGCCTATTGAAGTCGAGTCTTAGGGGTCATTATCTCTCCTTTAACATGAGGAAGGAAGGGTTTGGTAATCTACTGTCCCTTCCCTCATCTTGGTGAAGGTAAGTCATGACGTATTTTAAAAAATATAGTGAATAAATATTTATTAAATATTCATGAAACCAAATAAAAAAAATATATTTTTACCTTGAAAATAAACATAAATAAATAAATATTATATATTCTTATAATTTATAATTATCTTACAAATAAATATTTTTTTAATATTCACCACTCATAATATTCTCTCGAATAGCTGGTAACTAAATATATGTAATCAACAAAATGTGAATAATTATTAAAACATGTACAATAATAATATTTATTCAACATGTTAAATTTAAATATAATTTAACTGGGGATCCAAATACACTTTGTATATGACCCACTAGCCCCTTTTTTAGTGGCATTAAAAAAACCTGCCTAAAGTAAAAGGTTAGAATTTAATAACTTGCAGATGAACCCATATAGAAATAAGTTAAATAATTCAATGAAAATAACCACATACGATTATACACTATGTAATATAATCCATTTATTGTGATATCTCTAATAAAGTAGGTTGCATACTGGTCTCATCAACCTATGTTCTTGATGTATCTTTAATTGAATTTCCAGAAATGAACTTTCCAACAAAACCTATATGGCCATGTACTTGATTAGGAAATTACATTAATATCAAAGGGCCTATGATATCAACTTCCCTTAAATCACTGAAGTAACAAATACTTTCTCATATTATTCATTAATGTTATATCAATCGTGATACATCCAACATATCCTACCTCACCATGAGAATATGTCATCGCAATTTTCATTAATACATCACAGTACACCACTCATGATATGAATTATTATTAATAATAATAATAAAGTGTAAGGACCATTGAACACATTCATAGATAGAGACATCTAATAACACATATAAATGTGGATTTCCTATTGGCATGTCAAATTCTTAAAATATATTTTCTTGAGATTACCAAGGGTGTACACCATGAGAAAGTGTCTCGAACCTCTATGAGTCTCCACCCATGATATATTATATCATTTATATTCCATAAAATGACATCATCTATCCATAATATATATATTGAAGTATACTATCATGGTATTTTGAGGTTCTCATCATAGAGGGGAACTACTATGACCTTTTAGTGCAACAGGTCCCCTTAGTACATTATCACACATTTGTCACATAAAACAATGTTCATCATGTGATAAGATATTAGTTAATATTCAACACCACAAATAATTTAATAATTTGATGTACACAATAGTTTGTTCTTGGGAATCAACTCCTTCAAACTCCCACTTTCGCAAGAGAAAACCATTAATGAATCATATGGTTAGAGTTAGATAAACTTGCTTCTACTGAGATATGGATATAACCGTTGATCCCACAATGCTAAAAATGGTTGATCTGCTTATGGTGACCCCATATATTTGAGTCAATTCCTTAATATATGATATCAAAAAGTATGATCACCTTTTCCTTCATCATTATTTACATCTTGGATAATACCATAGTTTAAATTCATTATATTATGATTGAATTTTATTATTTTTCCACAAATATAAATTATGGAATAAATCATTTCTAAACTTGCTTCTTAAACTATATCATAATCCAAAATGTACTTAGTCTAATATATATTTGACAACTAGTAGCTATAATATGCCTTTCAATTGATTATTACCTAGGCCTTACCATGATTCAAGATCAAACTAATCCAAAGAATACTAATTTTACATCCACTTAAAACAAGCATTCTAATTTCTCTAATTGACAAGATCTCATCCAGTATTTCTTCCTCAATCACTATCAGATAGTTTTGACCATCAAGCTACATAGTTCTCTTGGTCTCATTTCATATTTGTGTTATATGCTATAAGCATAAGAAAGATAAAACCTATGTATATATCATGACATGTGAGATAGATTTCCAAAGTAATATTAGGAATATGTAGTCTAAAAATCACAATAATACCATGAAACACTAGAAACAATTTGGGTGTATTGTTCTATCTTATAGACACCTAGGAACACATTCATCATTAAATGAATTTCATTTGATAATTTTGATTATTTCAATCAATAAATGGATCCTTGAAACTCATATATCATATGATTAGAAAAAATTATCATGGCCCCTGCGCAAGGATGAAACACTCAAATCGAGAAGTGGTCTAATTTTTTTTTAAAAAAAAGTATAAAAAAAGTACTATTGTTATATGATAAGTAAAATTCGAATGGAATTTCATATAATGATTAGTGAGAAGGTATTATGATAAACTATATCTCGATATTATAATAATTTCATTAATTAACTATGATTTGTTGGTCTGAACATGACCATCAATGTATGGTTTCTCTTGAAAACCTACAAATAGATTTAAATCAACTAGAAAAATACCAAAATGTAGAATTGGATTTTGCTACATAGAATCCATCTTGAATTTAAAATGAAATTGTCAATCACAGCTTGTTTTCCACTTAATACTTCTACAAGGTATCATTATTCTTATCAAATAATATATATCACCCACTATAGTGAATATAAAACAGCTACTATGGTTTTTATACTTTCCTATGTAATATGTGTCTCTGGAATAATTCCTCCCACTAAAACTTATGGAGTTAACTATTCTTATGCCAACTTGTGCATCTGGATCCAAGATTCAACTAAATCCTTTCTAGCGACCACTATCTCAAAAGATATATCCTTCCTATATAGAAATGTAGTTGGTATTATTAATACCTTTTTATCTTGGGGATTTAATATCCTTAGTATATATAAGATAATAAACTGAGATACACCTTGTGTTTCCTTTAACATACATTTGAAGCTAATGTTATCTTAATAAATGATTCAAATTAAAAATACTTATGCAATGATATTAGTGGACTTTCATCATAACATAACTCATATGACATCCACTAGTAAATTTAGTTGGCATAGGGTTAGTTGTTACACTATTATCTTGTGAGACATATTGGGTAAGGTATCATGGAAGAATTGCAACACACACACACACATATAAGTATCTTCATCAATATACCTTGTACTATCACCATCATTATGATGTGAATAAGGCAATGTGAGTTTAAAAAATACCTTCACTATATATTTAATTATTTATTAATTCTTGTTTAAGATATTCTACGACATACTAGCCAAGAGGATCTAACATCATCTTCCAAGTTTATTCATTTATTTCAATTATGATTTAAAAAATTCATTAATGGAATTTAATCAAAAGTATATGAATTTACTAATAGATTCACCTTAGAATATCCCAATATATATATCGAAACTAAATCTATAAAATTTGTGTCATACCTTTATTTATAATAATTTCTTTTTCTAAACCTTGATAAGTAAGTTTTTCAGTATAACTAGTGTCTTAGCTCAAAGAGAATAAATTTTTTTCAGGTTATACATTTTTCAATTATTATCAGTTATACTTGAAAAACAATTATCACAACACAACTAGATAAGAGTCCTATATTTCATATTTAATTATTTATTTCCCAGTTAGATATCTAGGATTCAAGAATTAATGGACTATTAGTTAAGCATGAAGAACCATAATAATAATTTTCCATAAATGAAATATTTTTTTATCATATCCAATTACAAATTGAGATAAATGATTTGGTAAAAATTAATATAAAATAATAGTTTTAATTGAATAAGTCCTCTTGAAATTTAATTCATGCAACTCTCTTACTGATATAGTTTTCACTCTCCTTTAGTTAACTTAAGAACACACCTTGATTCTAGTAATGTTTTTATGTTTTCTTAGTTCCCGTATTTGAATAGACATATCTAATTGGAAAAATTTTATTTAATAGAAATTCTTCATGTAATGATTAATTTACCTAAATTAGATGCTTTAAGTGGATTCTTATTCAATTCATTATAGTATGTCTTCCAATAACCTTTCTTTCCATATGAAAATAAAATAACCTTTCACTTAAACTTATGCTTATAATATTTTGTCTTTTCAAAGGACGTGGTAAAGACACCATATACATCAGAATGATCATGGTATTTTCAAAATTTTATTTAATTTTGTTCACTATAAGTGATGAAAAAATCTACCTTCCATTCCTTATCTTCTTGGAAAAGTATAAATATAAAATTCAATAGTGATTGACTATTCATCATGTACTTCGAGAATCTTGGTAGAAAGGATGATAATATGAGATTAATGAATAATTTATTATATAAATGGAAGTCTATGTTTGTTAATTGATCAATATATCATAGAATTTTGAAGGCATGATCAATATCCAGGTTCCCCTTTTTCCAGATCACTCTGGTATAGTGCATTAGAAATCTCATTTATCTTGAGATTCTATTTATCCTTATCAAGGGATAGGAGTTGAGGTTTCATGGTATAAGAATCTGTTTATTAATTCTATATCATTATCTATCAAAACATAACTTGTAACATATTGCAACGAACGTAGGATTCATCCTCTATGATCCTCCCCTAGGTATCCTTTTCACCCTCGCTCAGTTGTTGAGGTGGAAGATCAGGTATAGGGGATTCTAAAACATAATCCAAACATTAAGGTAAAAGAAAAATCTATAAATGGTTGTACCACTCATAGAATTTATTAAATTACCATAGTTTTATGATGATTTCAATTTCCATATTATACATTAATTAAAAACAATTTTTTATTTTTTATTGATCTCCAAAATAAATGACATAATGTATTTTATTTATTAGTCTCCCACTATTTTATCAAAACCTAATATTCCTAACTATTTTTTTTAAAATATATTATCACATGTATTTTCTTATGTCAAGGAACCACATTCCCCTTATCATAGCCCAAACTGTGGCTTGATAAGCTATTTAAAGGGTTTTAGGTAGGAATAACTTGGCAACAGAATTAACTCAAAACTCCTTGATCCATTGAGTGGACTCTCTAATCCTAAAATCCTAGACCTGGAAATCATTTACACTTTCATCTTAGTTACACAAATCCTTGTTTTGGAAGTTAACCCTTGATTTAAATTAAGTTATGAAAAACCATGGTCTCAATTAAAACTCCTTGATAATTGAAATCAACCTATGTAACAACCGTAGTTTTAGGTACTTTACCATTGTTTTATGTATTCTGAGCTTATATAATTACTGGGTTTTGTTCTGGGATTTTCTATTAGTTTTTGAAGGTGTTTTGGAAAAGTTCTATTTTTTTATAAGGCTACACTGTGGAGCATGGGATAAAACATAAGCCTTTGGTTAATTCATTGTGGAAAGATATGCCATGATGTAGGGTCATGGGAGGAATAATTTTGATCCATTTATAATTTTATAATGACAATGTTGTAGAGAATGAATGTGTAGTAAGAAATTTGGGTACTGTAGTGTGGAGGGGATAGCTGTGACATAGTGATATGAGGGATAAATTCAGTTGTTCTTCCAATCTTAGAAACCCTATGATGTAAGGGGAATCCTACGACAGAGCTTTCCTTTAGAAGTGGTGTGTTGTGATGTGGTGGTACTAGATATTCCATGGGTCCTTTCTTAAAAAATAAGATCTACGACATAGCTTATTCCATGTTTCTCATATAGGTTTGATCAGTTAGGATTCAAAGTAGGTTGGATGGACTATATCATGTTCTATGGAGATTAACTCATATTCCCTTACCTAGGATTAAATCCCCCATAAACCCTAATTAGTCTTTTAATCTTCCAGGTTCTCAAAATCCTCTTCCTCCATAGGCTTGGGAGACAATTCCCTTCGATTTGGAAGAAACTTTAGGATACAAAAAAGTGTATTGGAGATCCAGAATCATTATTAAGTTATTGATCTCTCACTTCCTTGGTTTTCTTAGATCTATTATTCTCCTCTCTCTCAAAAAAATAGATCCAGTCCATTATAGATAGATCAATGTGTTATTTTGTTAATATTTATGAGATCTCATTATATCTTGTTAAGAGAAGGCATTGCTAACTTGGATCTAGATGTTTTAGTGACATTATTTATTTTCATCACTCGTTGATAGGTAGTTAGATTCTCTCTCATCTCTACCATTCTAGAACATGAAGGAATAATTTTGTTAATTTTTTTTCTTTATTGTTTTTAAAAAAATGGTTAGGTTTTTGATGGAAAACCAAATTTTCTTTATGATTTGGAAATTGGAAAAAAATTGGATGTATTTTTTTTGAAAAACCCTTTGTTATAATTTTAAAATGATAATTTTAAAATTATGGATTTTTATGCAAGAAGAGTGTCTGATGAAATGATTCCAAGATATTATTTTTATTGTGAAGATGTTTGGGATGGAATTTTACATACATTGTTGGGATGAGATCATTTCTTAGATGTAACCTCAGATAAAGGGTGTGTTCCATTAGGGTACCTGGATATTTGTCACCTTGTGATGATTAGGTTGATCGATGAGAAACCTCCCATGAGTATGAAACTATTAATTGGAATTCATGGGTGTGTATTGGTTGAAAAACAAGAATGGGTATGCCAAATGATGAGAAATAGTTTAAAGATTTTTTTTACTATTTTCCATTTATTTTTTTTCTTTTGATATAAACTATTTTAAATACTTATAACTATTTTATATAAATTGTGCTTAAAATATTTTACCTAGTTGTGAGTGTTGGGACACATTTGGGGGAATGCCTACTAATTTTATACTCACCCATTTCTTGGTAACTTTGGTGCATTTGTAGATATCATCTATTGAGATACCGATAAAGGGAAGATATCATGTTTCTCTAGTGATGAATTTTGATGTAGTGATCTTGGCAGGTGGTGTTTGAGTTTAAAGCTATATCGGGGAGTACAGGGATCATGTTTTTTGGAGTCCTTGGGTATTTTTTTCTTAGGGTTTGATTGGTTGTTTTACCATGTTCCATTTTCACTTAGATATTATTTTTTTGTTTGATTTTACTTTGGTTTGTATTACTTTTACTCGTGAATCATATAGAAGGATTGTAGGTTTATTATTTATTATTGATAGGTTGTTTTATCATAAAAGGGAAAATCACCCCAAATGTTTTCCTTAGACCTTGGCATTTATTTCTAGCCTTTGGTGTATTGGGGATTTCAGCTAAGGTTAGTATCAACTATTCCTCATTCCAGGTCAATTGGTGAGAGAAGGGTGTTACAAATGGTATCAGACTTGGGAAGTCTAGATGTTTTTTTGGGATGATAGAAAGGAGATAGAAATGCTAGAACATGAAATGTATAGCTTAAAAATACATAGCTAAACTTTTTATGTTGAAATTCAAGTTACCAGGGTGGTTTGGGTACATAAGTGTTTGAATACATTTCTAGGTGATTTTTCATATCATAATTATAGGTTTAGCTGATGAGGGTTGTATATCATGCATTGGTAGTGATACTTCCCATTAATATTTTATTAATCATATTTGGTTTTATGATTTATGATTTTTTTTAAAATGATTAAAATGGTTGGTTTTTTAAAAGAATGATTCTATAATTTTTTGATATGTTATTTTGGAATTTATATGATTTTATATTCTAGTTAGTGACACTAAATAGATTTTTCTTCTGATTATAGAAAATGGATCCATGTAGACATCATAGGAATAAACTAAAAGAGGCAGCAGAAAATGTGATTGCACTTGATTCACTGGTGAACCAACAACTCTTCTAGAAAATTTTTCATGTTTTTTAATCTATTGATATAGGAAACAAGAATAATGAACTTTGATTTGTAGATCACGCCATTTTGTTTTAGAAACAAAATCCACCCATCTTTCTTGGGGTTTACGAGCCTAAAAAAGTGAAGGTGTGGTTGAATAGGATGAATCAGATATTTGATTTCATTGGAACACCAAACAAGATGAAATTCAAGAAGGAAACATATATTTTAGAGGATATATAATGAAAATGGTGAGATTTATCTATTTAGGCCAAAGTTGACCAAGGCATTAGGTGGGTGGACTTCGAAGAATTGTTTAACAATAAATTCTATCCTCACACCTTTTAGATCTCTAAAAAAACAGATTTATTTTGTTTAAAGAAAGAGAATATCTCAGTGATAGATTATATGGATAAGTTTATGAACATAGTTCACTTTGTATCAAAAGTAGCTGCAATTGTATCCTTGAAGGAATGATTTTTTTGAGTTGGAGATATAATTAAAAATTCACTCAAATATTTTTTTCCTTTGAATTATGTACTATAAAGATATAGTAAATTTTGAGACTATGGAAGAAAGGTATATATATAGAAATAAGATTGGAGGGAGCATGTTTTCCCTATGGGATTAGGTGGGAACTCCCATATCAGGAATACGTAGAAGAGGGACACCTACTTAAAAAGTGGTTTTATACCTTAGAATCAAACCGTGGGATTAATCTAATTTCCTCCTCAACCTAAAATTAAGTAAGGGTGTTTCCAATGTGGTTCCTTTAAGCATATCAAAAAAGATTGTACAAAACCACATATATCACATCACAACTATAACCAGATGGGACACCTCCGTCATTATTATCATATAAATCCAAATATTGGTGATGGGAATAAATATTATGTCTCACAGACATATTATTCTTATACTAGGATATCATAATAGAACAACTCTCATCCTTAGAATCGAGCAAGCCAAGGTGATTCCAGAAACACCATGACTCCCCATGCTACAAAATATAATCACGGAAAAAAGAGCAAGAGACAGTGAGTAAGAAATTTTATGGTGCTGAGAAAGTGATAAAGAATGATCAATATAGTCCTTCAATAGTGTGAGGTATGATTATTTTTAATTCTAACCTTATAAAATCCTTGTTTGATACAAGGGAATGAAAATAAATACCAAACACAAGATTTGATATTGGCTACTGTAGTTCATTCCTTAAATATTTTACATCACTATCTTTTTGGTGATAAGGTTTACCATGTTTATGGATCATAAATCTTAAAGAATATTTTTTGAAAAAGGAATTTGAATATAAGATAACAAATATAGATAGAATATCTTCAAATGTTTAACTTCTACTTTATTTATACACTAGAGAAAGAAAATTCTATAGAATATATATTGAGTAGGAATTTATATACTAAGTTGGATAAAGAAGATTTAGATCAATATAAGATTATGTTAGTTATAACTGATATAAATCTATATTGTGTTGAACTAGGTGATGTAGTGGTTTTCTTTAATGTTTCCCTCATTCCATATTTGGTTGAGAAGGTTTGAGATTCTCAAACATGATATCATGAATGTTATCCATGAGGTCAAAACTCAATATTGGGGATATCATTGAGGTGCTGTTGCTTCATGAGAGATCTATGTTCTGTTTTCAAGATCATATTGTAGTTCCCCAAACTTATTAGTAAACACTTCTTAATGCCTGCCACCATTCTATTTGGCCAGTTCATCCTGGTATTCAGAAAATGTATATAGCAATAAAAGCTTCGTTTCAGAGGGTTGACATGAAAAGACAAGTGGTAGAGTTTTTCTCAAGATTTATCACCTATTAGTAGGTCAAGGTAAAGCATCAACAACTAAATGGCATGTTAAAATCCTTACCTATAACTGTGTGGAAATAAAAGCATATAATAATGGATTTTTTCATAGGTCTACTAAGAATGGATGAAAAACACAATTCTATATGGATCATTATGGAAAAAAGAATGAAGTTGTCCCACTTCATACTTATTCATGAAGCTAGAATGGTGGAAGACTTGTCCAAATTCAACATCCATAAAATTATAAATTTTCATGAATTACCAAATAAATCATGTTTGAATGAGACAGAAGGTTTACATCTTGTTTTTAGAAGTCGTTTTAGCACGACCATAGAACCCAGTTGACCATGATAACATATTATCATCCTCAAATTCATGAACGATCCAAGAGGATGATCCAAATGTCAAAAAACACACTTAGATATTGAGGGAAGAGTTTTAGTCTCTCATGGAAGAAGTATATTCTATTAGTGTATTTTTGATAAAATAATATTTATTAGGAATCAATACATATGGTTCCTTTTGAAGAATTGTATGGCCACCCATGTTGTTCTCTAATTTTTTGGGAAAAAATAGGGGAGACTTCAATTACCAAACCTAGCCTTATACAAGAAATAATAGCTAAGATTTTTTTGATTATATAGAGAATGGAAACAACATAGATTAATCATAAATAATATTTGGATCACCATCACTGACTGCTATCATTTGAGGTGAGTAATCATGTTTTCTTGAGAACCTCTCAAAGGATTTGACATCATCATTTTTATAAGCATGGAAAGTTATATCCTCAGTACATTGGCCATTTTGAGATACTTAAAAATGTGGGTGATGTGGATTATCGATTGGCTCTACCACTGATATTCAACTTCATGCATAATGTGTTTCATGTATCTCATTTGAATAAGTACCAACCTAACCTTGACTAAGTCATTTATTGGGAACATGTTGATCTTGAACTGGATGTTACCTTGATTCATATGATAGTACGAATTATTTATTGGAAGAGAAAATATTACATTGTAAATGTATCATTTTGGTATGAATTTTATGGAATAATGGTGATATTTAGGAAGAGACATAGGATCATGAAAATGAAATGTTAGAGAAAAGGATAGATCTCTTTTAAAACTAGACCAGTTTTCTACTTTCTAAGGATGGAAACACTAATGGTGGGGAAAATGTAAAACACCTAATTTAGGTAATTTACCCTTTTTATGTATTTTTTGATTATATAATTCTTCAGTTTAGTTACATGAGTTTTTGGTGGGTTTTGAATGTGTTTTTGAAGGCTTATGTTTTTATAAGGTTATTTCGTGGAGTATGGGCTAGAGTGTAGGCCTTTGGTTGTTAAACCATGGAGGGATATACTATGATGTAGGGTCCTGGGAGAAATAATTCAGAGCTACTTCATATTTTGGTAGGGTTGTTCCATGGATCATGGATATAGAGTAGTGAAGTTGGGTGCTATAGTGTGGAGGGGATAACTACACCATAGTGCTCTAAGGGAGAAATTTGAGGGTTCTAGAAATTCTAAACCCCTACATCATAAGGGGAATGTTGTGACATATCATTCCTTTGGTAGTGGGGTGATGTGGTGTGGTGGTATCATCTATTTCATAGCCCCTTTCCTAAAAATATTATCTATGGTGTATCAAGTTCTATGGTTCTTAGATAGGTTTGATTGTGCATCCTACACTGTAACCTGGATGGACTTTGTTGTGGTCCTTTGGTTGTACCATGGTATGGTGGTTCTTAGCCAGAACTACATTATATTTTAATTGGAATTAAATTACTAAAACCCTTATTAGTCTTCTAATATTCTAGGTTCTCAAACAACTCTTCCTACCTAGGCATGAGAGATAATTATTTTTGATCCAGAATTGAATTTTAGATGAATAAAAGTGAATTAGAGATACATAATTTTTAGTAAGTTCTTAACCTATCACTTACTTACTTGTTTTTCTTAGATCCATTCTTATAACCTATCTAAAAACATAGATCTACTACATTATGGATAGATCTATGTGTTTTGACATGAATATTTATGAGATATTATTGGATTTAGTGAACAAAATGTCCAGGGAACTCGGATCATGAAGTTTTATTTTCTTTCTTCATTTTCATTATCCATTGAGTGGAATTTGGTTTTTTCTATCATCTCCACCATTTTAGAACTCGAAGACCATGTTTTGTCAAATTATTATTCTTGATTTTATTGTGGAATATTGGTGTGATTCTTTAAGTAAAACTATATTTTATTTATGCTATGGAAATTGGAAAAAATTGGTTGTCTTTTTGAAAACCCCTTTGTTAAAATTTTAAACTAACAGTTTTACAATTATGATTTTGTTTTGATGTAAGAAAAGTGTTTGATGAAATGTTTCCAAGAAATAATTATTTATTGTGAAATGGTTTGTCATGTTATTTTTCATACATGGTCAGTGTGAGTTCATTTCTTGGATGTGACCCCAAATAAGGGGTGTGTGCCATTGTGGCACCTAGATATTGGTCACCATGTGATGACTTGGTGGATCGATGAGAAACCGCTCATGAGTATGGAACTATCATTTGGAATGCATGTGTGTGTGTGTGGAAACATGGGAATGGGTATGAAAAATAGTGATAATTATTTTAAAGGCCCTTTTACCACTTTCCATGGAGATTTTATTGGTTTTGATATAAACTATTTTAACTACTAATAACTATTTTATATAATTTATAATAATAAGTTTTTTCCTAGTGGTGAGTAATGGAAAGTATTTGGGGAATTACTATTGATTTTATACTCACCCCCTACTTGTGAACTTCGATACACTTTCAAATGTTATCTACCAAGAAACTGGGAAAGGGAAGATATCATATTTCTTTAGCGATGCATCATGATGTTCTGGGCTTGGAAGGTTGTTTTGGAGCTTGGAGCTATATTAGGGAGTACTTGAATCATGTCTTTGGATATCTTGGGTCTTATTATCTTCTAATTTGGTTGGTTATTATACCATGTTCTATTGTCACTCTAGTGATGTTTTTTGTTTGTTTTTTCTTTGGGTTGTGTTACTTCTATTCAGGTATCATATAGGAGGATTAGATGTTTATATTTCAATGTTGATAGGTAGTTTTATCCAAAGGGTAAATCATCCTCCACTATTTTCCTTAGCCCTTGAAATTTATTATTATCCTTTGGCGTCTTGGGTACTTCACTTAAGGTTAGTAACACCTACACCTCTTTCGAAGCCAATGGGTGAGGGGTAGGATGTTACACCCTTACTGGCCAGAGAAACACTTTTAACTATGGTTATTTTTTAACTTTATCCATGAAAGTCGATAATAAATTAATATTCTGATCTGAATATTTTTATATTTATGTATAAATTTCCCATTTTATCTTATCACATGCTTGTTGATATTAAGTGGATTTTACTTAAGTGATTAACCATGTATAGATAAAATTTACGCATAGTCCAATTTATTTTAATTCCATCTTGCATGATTGGTAATTCATTTATTAAGTGATTGTGCTGAAAAATTCATAAATAATTAACCAAGAAGCTTATAGAAATAAAATAATAAATTTGGAATGAATAAGAGCATATCTAATGGATAGTTTATCTAGTGAATGAAAAACTAACCCTTGGCGCAGGGGAAAAACTCAAGGAACTACATGGTTCGAACTGCAACATTCCACCTGTACTTCAATGTAACTCCTAAGTTGGTTTCACCTCAACCCTGATCTTGAACCGCCTCCACTCTCCTTGGATATTCATCCATTATATAATCTTTTACTCATACATAGGTGAGGGGAACCAAAAGATTGGTTATGGGGTTTTGATAAAAGAAACCTCGGGCACACATACCCTTACATAATAGAACAAGGGATGCCACACATGACATTATTATAATTTAATAAAAATAATTATTACAAAACCCATGCAATAATAATTATATTAAAGGAAACCAAGAATATACATTGGTTGGTCTAAGATCATGATCATCCATGCATGAAACAAGTACACAATTAATAAATTAGCATTCATTTTAATCTTAATTATGATAAAACACAATAGAATTATTTATTTAATTAATTTATTTATCTTACACTATATGAATATCATTTTTTACAACAAGTTATTTGCGATGAACTATTATTCCATTGAAAATAGTTTCCATGATTGACTTATTTGTAACAGACTAGAACATCCATCAAAAATAAGTTTTTTAATGGAAGATGAGCATTTCGTCAAAAATAATTTTAGTGCATTTGTGGGAAATAAGTATTTTCAATATAATGAAAATTCCATTGAAAATATTTAATTTTGTAAAAAAATTACAATAAATTGAGAAACCTATCGAAAATACCCCATTCAGATAACGAGTACTTACAATAGTTTCAACATTCCATCATAAAAATTCCATCATACAAAATTTAACTATAAATAAGCTCACACCCTCTCGCCTCCCTACATTCCATTTATCCACATTCCCTTTCTCTAAAAAACCCCTCAGATTTTATATCCATCCTTTAACCTAATAGATCTTGGATCAGATCTACAAATGTTTTTCCAAAATACTAATTTCAAGGTATTTTTTAAACTTTTTTAGTGTTATCATGAAAATTTTATATTTAATTATTTTTTCATTTATATATTTTTTAAATTATGTTAATTTACTAAATTTGCATTAAATTTAGTAAAAATTAGTATAATTTACTATAAATTAGTATAATTTACTATAAATTGGTATAAATTAATATTAAATTAGTATTAGTTAATAAAAATTATTATAAAATAGTATAAATTAATAAAAATTCATTTAAATTAATATAAAATTATAAAAATTAGTATCAATTTTTTTAAATTATAATAGATTAATAAAAATTATTAATAATTAGTATTAATTAATAAAAATATTATAAAATATTATAAATTAATAAAAATTACAATAGATTAGTATAAATTATTATAAATTCATATAATTTACTATAACTTGATAATATTTTTTTGTATAAATTATTATAAAATTTTATAAATTAGTATAAATTTGTAGGAAATTAGTATAAATTAATATAAATTAATATAAATTAATATAAATTGATATTATTTAGTATAAATTAGCATAAGTTATTAAAAATTAGTATAAATTAACAAAAATTATTATATATTAGTATAAATTAGTAAAAATTAATAAAAACTATTATATTTCATATACATTAGTATAAATTGATATAATTTAGTATAAATTGATATAAGTTATTATAAATTGATATAATTGAGTTAAATTAATATAAATTAGTTTTAATTCATATAAATTTGTATTAATTAATATACTATGCTATACATTAATAAAAAATATTATATATTAATATCAATTAATAAAAATTAGTATATATGAGTTAAAATTAGTAAAAATTATATAATTTTATATAATTTGATATAATTTAGTATAAATTAATTCAAATTACTATAAATTAGTCTAAATCCATCAAAACTCAGTATAAATCAATATAAATTGACATCATTTAGTATAAATTAATATAAATTTGTATAAATTTGTATAATTTAGTATAAATTAATAAAAATTGTTATATATTAGTATAAACATTTATAAATTAACAAAAATTATTATACATTAGTATAAATTAGTATAAATTAAGTAAAATAGTATAAATTTATATAATTTACTATAAATTGATATAATTTAGTATAAATTATTTTAAATTAACTTAAATTAATATAAATTAATGTAAATTCATTACAAAATTAGTAGAAATTAATATGAATTAATATAAATTAATATAAATTGATATAATCTCGCATAAAATATTATAAATTACTCTAAATATAAATAATTATTATAAATTAATAGAAATTAGTATAAATTAGTAAAATTTAATAAAAAATATTATATATTAGTATAAATTAATAAAACTCAGCAAAAACAGATATAATTTACTATAAATTGATATAATTTATTATAACTTCCTATAAATTACTACAAATTCTTAGAAATTCATAAAAAAATAGTCTAAATTAATATAGATTACTATAAATTGATATAATTTAGTATAACTTGGAATAATTTAGTATAAATTGACATAATTTAGAACAAATTGTTTTAAATTACTATAAATTGATATAATTTAGTATAAATTATTATAATTTAGTATAAATTGGTGTTAATTTACTATAAAATTATATAATTTGTTATAAATTGATATAATTTAGTATAAATTGGTATAAATCTGTGTAGATTAGTATAAATTAATGAAATTTGTATAAATTTCTATAAATTTCTATAACTTAGTATAAATTAATATAAATTACTATTAAAATGGAACAACTATACGCCAGCTACACATGTTGTGTCGACAACTGCATACACACCTCTTTATTTCTGACATCAGACTCTCACACTCACATAAGAGGAAAATCACACCCCCCAAAACAAAATGTTAAATTTTTTAAAATTTATAATAATATTTAAAATACCATATTTTATAAAATATATAATTCATTTAATAATTTTTTTACATTCTATATAATTAACTAATTACTATTATTTTTAGTAAATTATGGACCTGGGAAATAGATAACAATATTTATTATGAGATTATGATTGGATAAATACTCACAAAAATTCAAATGATTCTGGTATAAATACTATCTATATAGAGGGTGTCAAAGAATTTATATCATTTTCATCATCAAAATTTGAAGTTTTTTTATAATGAATAATTAATTTCCTATATAAGAAGTGTGATCTCAAAAGCTATTAACCGTTTGATAATATTGAGATTCATTTTCTATGTTTTGGTTTTTAGAATGCTTATATATTTTGGTATCAAAATGGTGAACAAAATTCCTGTTGAAATTCACATTTTTTGGTTCTTGAACCATTATACTTTAAAAATTTAACACATGATATGGTTTTCAAATATTTTCAAGAAATAGAAAATTAGAATGATAATTTGAATCCCAAATTTAAACCATATAGATTTTATGATTTGTTAAAATCTACTAAGGAGGCCTTATATATAAAATGAAAGATAATTTTTTGAAGTTATTATAAAATTTATGGAAATTAAATCTGATTTTAATTTCAAATAGTTTTTTAATCAAATATTTTCATTAGTTAAATAATTATTTCCTGAAGTGATCATATTGACTGTAAATTTTTATGAAAGAAAAATGTTGGTTCATAATTTGGGTCTTAGTTATCAATATATCCATGCATGTTCAAAAGACTTCTTATTATATGATAGTAAATATGAGTAATTATTTAATTATCCAATATGTGGAAAATCGAGGTACAAAGAGATACAACAAGGAAATTCCAGATTTATTCATATTAAAAAATTGATTTTTTTATTACATAATGTTTTTAATGTCAATTTATGTCTCACAACAGAGTTGCATTTATAACATAAAATAAATCCAATGTTTCTATCGGTAAAATCACAAATCATTCTCATGTTGTTGATTCTTGGAGACATTTTGACCACATGAATCTAAGTTTTTCTTCATAACCTCATAATGTATGGTTGGGTATTTCTACTAATGGAATCTATCTATTTGGTCCTAATGATAGTCAATATTCTTGTTTCCCTATTTTTTATAAATTTATAAAACATACCTTAGATATTAATGAAGGAACTATGTATATATTTGTAATTAATAATTCTGAGGCATCCTAAGAAGAATATCAATGTTAATTTTAGGCTTTTTAATAGATGAGTTAATTTTATTATGGAATGACTGTGACACTATACATGATGTAGTTTCATATCATAATTTTATACTCAAATCTGTATTAATCTGGATAATTAAACAATTGTCAGAAAATTATATGTCATCTGGATGGAGTACACATGGTTTAAAATATTTTCCATACTACGTGGTTGAAAACTATGAGTTTATGTTTGTCATTGGATGAAAGTCTTGTTTTTTTACTATCATGAGACATTTTTTCCTATAGATCGTCCACTAAAATGGAATAAAAATTATTTTAAAAAAGGAAGAATTAAAAGAGATAAAAATCTAATAGTTCTATCAGTAATTTAGGTAAAATATATTATCAATTCAATATCTCCTATTAATTTTGGACTAAATTTAAATCCAGAAATAATAGGTGGTTTTGAAAAATATCATAATTAAATAAAGTGAATTATTTTTTGGGACCTTTCATATTGGTATGATTTATTATTTTATCACATGTTAGATATAATTAAAATTGAGAAAATTGTTTTTTATAACATATTTTTTACCATTTTAGACACACCTAGAAAAACCAAAGATACTATGAAGGCATGGTTAGATATTTCCCAAATTTACTAGAATCCTAAAATTGAGTTATTTAAAAATAAAATGTCTTAAAACTTAATGAATCTAAAATAATATTCTACACTTTTAAAATAAAGTTTCTCATTATTTTGTTAGAGGATTAGATATTTGAGATTACCAATGGATATGATTTTAATTTGTCTTATTGTATCAGAAAATGGATAAATTATCAGGTTAAAAATTCATGATTGTTATGTCATAATGTAATAATTATTGCTTATTTTACTTAGAGGGTTATTGAGTTATTTAATATAGGATGTGTTTATTGAAATATGATACTTATTCTAAAACATTTCTGCATCAATAATAGATTATGATCCATCGAGTATGATGTAAAAAGTTATTGTTATAATTTTATGTAAATTGGAAAAAAATATTTCTATTGACCTTCTTTCACTCAATGGAACATTTAATATTAAATTTTCTATATGAATCTAAATGTGGAGGTCTGGTGAAATTTTAATGGATATACTCATTTGGTATTTGTATATAAAAATGGAAGAATAAGGTACATAACAAGACATCGGTTGAAGGGTCAATTATTGAAGCATAATTGCAGGAGGAAATTTCAAATTTATGATCTTATTATTTACAATATTAATATCCTTTTAAAAATTATCGAATAGACCAAAATAACAAAACTTTTAATGATGTTACAAACCATCAATTGTTGGTATTTAATTTTCCTGATCTTAGTTTTTTTGGCCTTCATGAATAATGAATTTTAGATAAAGAACTGTACAAAGATTATACATATGTCTTGTAGATTATATGATGATTATATCAAAAAATAATTCACATAAATTACCCCATATTATCATGAAGAATGTCTTCAGTGTAATTTTTCCTACCAGTTTCAAAGGTGGGTAAGTTAATTTTTTTATGACTGAATAAATGAAATCAATTTTTTATTTTATATATTATTAATTATTTATTTATTTATTCAGGAACCACAACATAAAAATACATTTGATTTTTGTTTATATGCACTGAGTAATCCACCATTATAATTTTTCAAATCTTATAATTCTTATGTGGTTAATGGATTTCGATTTCATACATGCACATATGAAGAATCAAAAAAATCAGTGTATAATGATGTTTTTTCAATGGATATCATCATAATGAAATTAAAGTTGAATTTATGACATGATGGATGAAATAATAAAGTTTTTTTATATAGGGAAAAATTACATAATAATGTATAAATGTAATTGGTTTGAAACTAATTGAGGGATACATGTTAATCCATGACATCGAATCATTAATATTAAATATAATTTTTTTATTGCAGAAAATAAATGATTTCTTCCAAAATATCAAGAACATAATGTTTTTTATGAAAACTACTAAGTAAATTTAAGATATTTAATTTAATGGTGGAGTGTAATAAATATGAAATATCATGAAAATCAGTTTATGGAAAATGAAAGTGGATCTTTTGAAGTGAAAAATATTTTTTTTTCAAGAAACATCATTGAATATATCTATTAATAAAAGAGATACAAATATTAATAATGAGACCCCATTTTTAAGGGATTATAGTGTTGATAATGAAAATGATATAACAAATAACTATAATATTACAAGGGATGATGGAATTGAAGCTTGTATAAAAGTTGATATTGTTGAGGAGGAAGATGGAGACATTCACACAAATGAAACTGAAGATAAAAATTATGATTTTCAAAACCTCCCCCCATTAGTACCCCTTGGTCTAGAAATAAAGACAAGGATTTACCCTCAAGTACCACCTCTAGTATGTCCCATGTTAGTGACTATCAATGGGGGTGAAAAACACTAAAATGGTAGGAATTACCCTCACTATATGAAAGAATCAATAGAGAAGATAAAAAATAACAAAAAAACTATATCATATAATATAAAAGAAATAAAACCTCCCCACATGTGTATTTAAATAAATTCAAATAAATTATCCGAAGTAAATTAAACAAATATGGTAGGGATTCAATAATAGCTCCGATCTCTAAACTAGAAATACCCAACTCGGTCTACATAACCCTCCTAGAAACCAAAAAAAATAGTTTATATATTCATTTGGTGAGCATATCATGTATACTTAGTAAGATCACACCCAAAATATCTTTTGAAAATTTGAAAATATCATACTAATGAACTAGTGAACTAATAATAAAACCAATAAGTACCAAGATAGGTCATCTACCCATACCGGCCTCACTATGATTAACTAAATAAATAACATAATCAGGTAATAAGATAATATTAAGAATGCCTCAATAAGGAACTCTACATCCATTTTCCTCACTGAGTTTCCACTCTCATGCACCAACATCAAAATACTTATGCTCCCATCCCTTACATGTCATATCATCAACACATATCAAGTCTTATCTAATGTGGGTCTAATCAACACCCTACCTACATCAGCATCTCACAGGGCCCAACATCTCTTGGTAGAATAAATATCATCATGAACATCTCTAATGCCACTTGTATTTCATTACATATCCATTTACAGTATCAAAAAAATTTTATTAGGGTATCGTAAATATGAAAGAAATCATCCTCATGCCCTCCTCCTTCCATGCATGACCCCCACTACATATCACATCCCCGTACCATCAGAAATCACCGCCAACTATGTTGTCATCAAAGTCTAGGATCTTCCATTAACTGCACCATGGCCTAATACTACTGCTAAAAGAAGAGTGGGGAAGAGGGTGTAATCATCCATCTTTTCTTAACTATTTGGATATTAGGGAAAAACCCCCAAAACATCTTGGAATCAATATATAGTACTCGATGTTGGTAGAATGTGTATAAAAGTAACATGAAAAAAATATAAGCATATATATATATACACACACCATAAAACACACAAGCTTGACCTAAAGGTTTCACATCAATACTCTACCACCTTCACCTCAACATCAACACAATACCTATGTTACCACATGCTACGCCCAACTAAATGAAACCCGTCCACAAAAACAACCACATATATCCATTAGTTTCATTTCTTTCAATTAAAACTTTATCTACCTTTATAAATTATTACATTAATACACACTATTTATTAATCAAGCCATTTATATTCATATTTGATGAAAAACCACTAAATCTAACACCCGAATTTAAATTTCTATTTAAGTATAGAATATTCATAATTATTCACCTTTTCAAACTAGTTATCACATATAAGTTCCATTCCACTTTCATTTGAAACCATCCCAGAAAATTTATTTATTTATTATTTCCAACCTCATATTCTATCGATACCAGGACACTATAATAAGGTATCACACATCAATCCATCATATCTACCAACACACATCCACTGTCTACAACACATCTTGCATCCTAACCGATCAACCCCAACACTGAAAACACCCCACAAAGGCCACACAACCATGAGTAAAACAATACAAAAACTTACAACACACAACCAAAAAATTATAAACCACTTGTTTTACCACAATTCATTAATATGGGGATTACACATTAAAGCATATTATCATTAATGTTTATATTCACATAGTTATAGATTTAAATGGAAAACCAATCCTTCTCCAAATATACATTTTAATACTTATATGAGTCATGGTTTAAAAAAAAAATCAATAGATAGTTATCAATCCACAATAGGGGTCAATAAATTTACAAAATCCACAATATGATCATCACAACATGTTATATGTTTCAAGAGAAAATAAATCAAAAAATAATAAGGAAAATGATAAACACATGAAATTACATCACTTTCCTTTCAATTAAATTTAATCTAGTCTATTATATTAATTAGTTAACACGTACCACCAAACTACTTGAAAAAAAAAATAATTCTAATTGAACAGATGCAAAAAGAAGAGAAACTGCCCTACCTGGAAATGAAATTCCAAAACATGCAGCATCAAAAACAGAGGGAAAAGATGATGATTTGACAATCTAGATATCATAAAGTAAAGGTATTGATCAGTTATACAAAACTTTCAGAGAAAGTTGGAATATGAAGGAGAAATAAGATCCCACCACAAATGCAGCACACTACTGTAGAACAGAGGGAACCAAGCCATTCAACACACTTAGAATCATGAATATGAAGGCTCTATGGGAAAACATACAACTCTCAATGTCCATGATCAAGGTTATAGCTTATATAAAGAATAATGAAATAATAAAATACTAAAATGGATAAAATTACATCCTTTTAAGATTCCACATATAGTTTTCCAAAGATCCCCCATAAGTTAAGGCAGTCAATGTTACATTTTGGGTTTCTTAAATTAAATTTAATTTAAAACACATGGAATTATAAATTTAAAATAATTGGGTTTAAATAGTTTAAATTATGGATATAATACCTATAAATAATATTTTAAAAAAATTTATTTGATCATTAAATCCAACATTTTACATTACAATAATTTTTTACACCATTCTAGAAAAATATGTGTTAAAAAAACTAGAAAATTTTAAAACTATTAGATATACCATGAAGGTATCAACCATGAGAAGGGATTAACTATGAGAAGGGATCTAACGTGAGAAAAAATATTGTTTTTGAAAAGGAATGGATCAACATTGAAAAACAAATTTCAATCATGATAACAAAATTTCAACTGTGCGAAAAAAATATTGACCATGTGAAGGAAAAGATTGATTATTAGAATAACTAACTGACTATGAGAAAAAAATGACCGAATATGAGGAAAAAATAGCAACAATGTGAAAAAACTATTGTAAATTCAAAGGAAAAGATTTAACTTGAGAATAAATGGATCCAATATGAGAATAAAATATTAAATCTATAAACAAACTATTTTCCGTGTGAAGGAATAGATAAAAATTGGTAAAAAACTAAAATACCTTAAGAACAAACCATCAAATATAAATAAAAATAAACCATGTGAAGGAATATATTGATCATTAGAACTACTTATCAATCATGAGAATAAAATAATAGACCATGAGAATAAACTATTGACTATTTAAACAAAATATATATTATTTGAAGGAAAAAATTGACTTTGATAAGAAACTAATTTTCCATGAGAATAAACTATTGACCATGTGAATAAAATATCAATCATGAAATAGAAAAAATTGACCACGAGAATAAAATTATTGACCATGAGAATAAACTTGGAAATTTAAGGGGGAAGAAGACCCCCAATACCACATTGAAACCTCCAAGACTTAGGAAATAAAAAAGGAATGGTTTTAGGAATCATGACATTACAAAGATAAATAATGACAATTTATTTGTGTTTTATATTTTATATCTATATTTCAAATTATTTTTATGTAACATTATTTTCACCCAGTTTCTTTCAAAAGAAAAGGTTTTACAATTTCTATTTTTTTTATATTTTTTTATAAAATGTATAATTTGTTGTAAAATTAATTATATTTTTTAGAAGACTCAAAAAAATTATGATAACTTAATTCATTACATGATTGATGATCTGTTACTTGGAGAAGAGCCTCCAAATTCATCTGTTGAGGTTGTTGACATGACACTGTCTACATGGAGGTGTTGAGTCCTTATGTGATTGGAAATTCTTGATTCTATTAGAGAGTGATTGTAACATCCCAACCCAAAACTCAAGGGTTGAGTTGGAATTCCACATAACCTCATATATGCCTCCTCATATACATGAAGTTTCTAACTAGCAATGAGGTCCAAGGGGACATCTTGGGGAGACTATGCCCCTGGTACTAGGTAAAATATAGATTACAATAATGGAAGTGTTGAAAAATAAATTAAAACAAAATAAATGAATAAATAAATCATAATTATAGTAGTAGTATACAAAATAAACACCAACCCATGGAGTATCAATTCATCATATCAGACACAAAAACTAAAACTATGAAAATTAATCCCCATAAGTAGTGGATAAAAGTATGCATTAAAGATACTAAATAGAAAAAACAACAACCATCTAGCCTAGAGTCCATCCTACAACACCTACATCCTCCCACTAAACTAGCCTAACCATCCACCTTTTCACCCTTTCCCTTTTCATGTCCCTGATCATGAAATCCAAAATCAATTCAAAATTACTGACTATGGTGTGAGTATAAAACTCAGTAGAACAGTACCAATGACCCTTAACATAAGTTCATAAGATAAACTATTACATTCCATGAAAGTAAAAAATAAAATGCATAAGAAGCAATTATATCACATAAGAACAATATATATGCTGGTTCCTCAAAGACTGGCTCTACTTGATTTTGCTTCATGTGGGAGGAAACATTGACCAGCCTCCTGACACATCCCCCTCGACGGGATAGTCCAAAAACATGTCTGAAACATATCCCTTTAAGGGATAGCCTAATGTATGTTGACCAAATTTCTAACACATCACTCTTCGGATATAGTCTATAAGGCTCATCCTGTATTCTCAACTATAAAAGATAGAATAAAATCACATGCAGTAAAAGATAAAAATGATGGATCAAGAATAACATCATATCAAGAAATAATCATAACCATTATAATACACATGCATGAAATAATAAGAATAGTTTTCTAAAGGCTACACAAACACATCTCAAGTTATTAATCATTAAACATAGGTCTCACGAGGATAGACATGCACACCAATAATAATGCCAAGAACCTGTATAAATACGCGCTATAGTCAAGGACTTCCTAACTTAGGTGAAACAGTGATTTGAAGAAAAGGGTCAATGTTCAAATCCAATTACACCATTTAATCCTATAACTATTATTGATGCACCATAAATAGAATTCTAGAATCAAGGTTGATGAGAATCCACACAAAAAAGGTAAGATAAGATCAAACATACCCAAGAAGATCAATTGTCAAAAGTGATCTATGTTCAAAATTTATGTAGATTCCAATTCCCTGAATATGAGTGATGATTCTACCAAGGATCAAAAAATACTTTGTTAAACCAAGTCAAAACCCTCATATCTTATCAATACATCAAGGAACCAATTTATTTTAATCAATTATAAGAGAAGAGGATTGTTCTAGATCAAGATGGAACATACCTGATTGGAATTGTGGGATCAAACCACTATTTGGGTGTCAAATAGAGGATATAAAAGGTAAGTAGAATACCCAAAATTTCTATATTAGAGATACTAGGGTCTTGGGGGTGTATATGGCATTGAGAAAATGAGAAAAAGGGAGGAAGGTTTGTTTTTTTATAAAATGCCTTAAACTTATGCTGGTCTGTTGGGGCTTGAACAATACCTTTAGTAAGATAACGACCATGGGTGGAAATGGTTCTTCCTAGGAGCCCCATAGACTAGAAAATGGTTTCTAGGAAGAACTGGAAAATTCCAGGAATTGCATTGGCTGGTTGATGGGGTTGTTGTAGCTTGAAAAGCTACACCGTGTCCCCCAGCCTAGCCTTTTCTTGGTTCCAACCTCCCCAGATTCCTCTAGCCCACCTCAAAACACATAGAAACATAACAAAAATCTACAAAAAAGTTGAAATGAGTGATACCCTAAAATAGTGGTGTCACAATTCTCACCCTCTAACAACTTCTTATCCTCGATAAGTACCCTTAGAGCTTTTATTAAATAACTCTGGACACTGAATCAGAATATTAGTTTCCTTCTCCCATGTCTCTTACTGATTATGATCACGATGAAATTAAACCCAAATAAGAGGAATGATCTTAAATCACAACACCTTATCAATTTGGTCCATAATATGAATGGGTAATCCCACAAAATATGCATCCAGTTTTAAATAAACATCCTCATAGTCAAGAAATTGCATAGGATCAGGATCATACCTTTGAATTTGAGACACGTGGAACAAATTATGAATACCTTGAAACTATGGAGGAATATTAAATTGATAGAAGACCATACTGATGTGTTCGAAGATCTTGAATGACCCAATATAGTATAGTTCCGGCTTTCCTTTTTTCCTAAAATCCTTATTCCCTAACCATGGGGACACTCATAAGAAAACCTTGTCTCCCACATTAAACTCTAAGGGTTGTATCCTTTGGTTGGAATAAGACTACTACTTGTTATGAGTTGTAACCATATGTTTATAAACCAACTCCAATCAATCCTAGGTCTCTTGTACTATACTCGACCCAATGACTAAATATTCACCTACCTTAAGCTATCACATAGCTGAAAACATGTCCCCCCATATAGAGCCTCAAACAAATCTATCTATATCAAGGACTATAAGCTGTTATTGTAGGTGAACTACACTAGAGATAAGTGATCATCCCAATCTCATCTGAAATCCTGAACACAATCCTGAATCATATCCTCTAATTCATGGATCTTTATCTATGAATTCCCTTCAGTATAAGGATGAAAGGCCATTCTCATCTTTAGCTGAGTCCCCATCACCTTTTGTAAGCCTTTCCAAAACTGTGATATGAACCAAATGTCTCTATTATATACTATTATTTAAGGTATTCTATGAACCCATATGATATATTGAACATAGATCTTACCTTTCCCATTCACTATGTTAGTATCTTGGATTGATAAGAAGTGATCTACCTAACCCAAGTGACCCACTATAGCCCAAATGGTATCCTGACCTCTTAGGGTCCTAGGTAACCCTATCAAGAAGTCCTTCATTACCACATATCACTTCAATACAGACATTGGAAGTGTCTAGAGAAACCCCTAAGGACTCTAATTCTTGACCTTGATCTTCTAAAAATTAAGAAAATGAGTGATAAATCCAATAATGTATGTCTTCATAACTGACAACCATAATTTTAGTATAATAATGTGATACATTTGGTCCATCTTGGGTGCACCTACCAGTACAAATCCTGAGAGTATTTCATCAAATATTATCTCATGGAATATAGAACCATCACGATACCCTAAACCAGAAGCACACCACATCCATCCAAGCTATACCCTAGAATGAAACTTTTTTTTCTAACCTCTTAAGCATCATGACATACTTAGGGTCACACTCCTGACTAGCCTTCAATTATTCCACCAACATAGACATGATCACAAAGGGTGAAAAAAACTAATTACCCTTGATCCTTAGCTAAGACCACCTTATAGTTTTCTAAAAGATCCATGTGCTTCCACCATGCCTCTGATGTCTGTTCTCCCACTTCCCAATTCTTCTTGTAATTCACACCTACAACCACATTTCCTTTCCCAAGGTAATACTTCATCTTAGAGTCAAATTTCAATAATTATTATACCCAATTACTTTGATGAAGATACATGATAGGGTATTTCCACATCTTCTAACTCTAATTCATGAGTAGGGTAGTTCCACTCATAGGGTATTAATTGAGATAACCCTTAATAAACTACTTTATCACCCTAAAAAATAATAACTCTTCGGCCAATACTAGACGTGCCAAAATACACCGCATACACAACTATAGGCCTAGAAAGAAATAGAGAGATGAAATAAACCTTTTATTAAACTTTAATAACACCTCTTCACACTATTATACCCATTCAGACTTGTCTCCCATCTTGGTAAACATGTTCATGGGCACTACTAGGTGATAAAACTTGTTAATGAACCTCTTGTAGTACCTATCCAACCCGAGGAAACTATGAATATCAAACAAATTAAATATACATGACAAACACATAACAATATATACCTTATTCAAATAAAATTATTTTCCTACTTAAGAAACAATTTCCCAAATAATTCACACCTCCTATATCCAAAAGTAAAATTTTCACTACTTGGTGTAAATCTAATTTTCTCTAAGTGTACTCAATATGATCTATAGGTGTGCAACATGTGATTATTTCATCTTAAAATATATCAAGATGTAATAAATGAACACAATGATGAAGTATCATAGGTATTTGACACCTTATTATTTTATTTAATTTTTTTTTCTTCAAAAAATTTAATTTATTCAATAGCTTGCGCTAAATGAAACACTGAGTTCCAACGAACCACAATATAATATTTATATTACTATTTAACATGGTCATTATGAACTAGCCATTAAACAAAACTGTATAAATAGGAATATATTTTTAACTATTATTTATCATTGTTTTATATAAAGAAAATATGTTTATATAAAAGAAGTTAATTTTTAGTAAATTCGTTATGTGTTTCAAAAATTCTATTTTCTCAAAAAATGATTTTATTTCTTTTTTTGGAATAATTATAAAAGAAAATTTTGGAACATTTAATTTTTTTTTAAAATGAACTAAATTTTTCTAAAAAAAAATGTCAAAATTATCCTAGTTTTAATTTTTTGTTGACTTTTCTGAAAATATCAATTTATCGATGAATATTGGAAAATACTGGCTTTTATTGAAAACTATATTTTCATTTAAAAATTTATAAGGTTAAATTTTATTTCAAAATGGTTTTAAAAGTAAAATTATTTGAATTATATTATAATTTTACCAATATAGTTCATTTTAATTAATTTCATATTGAATTTTTATATAAAAACTTTTTAAACATTTGGAAATTGTCTCTTTGGAAAACCGCTTTTTCATCACCTATGTAGGTTTAACATGAAATTAAATTCCACCAATCCTATTAATTGAATTTTAAAAAATGTATTCCATATTTAGAATAATAATAATTAATATTATATAATAAGTTCAACTAAATTTTTGACCATAACGAATAGTGAAAACAAAAAAAATTACCACAATTAAGGTTAAAGTAACTTTACCATGGGGGATAAATTAAAAGGATAATGGGTAAAATGACCTAAAAAATAATTCAAAACACATTTTATTTCCATATTAATACCTTATAACCTCCAATATTTTAAAATTACCCAGTTTTTATCCTTGTGACTTCTGAAAAAATGTGGGTACACTTTATTCTTTTCAAAAATTCCATGAATGTCCTATCCCCCACATATAAAAGGCCACGCACTATCCTATCCTATTAACATTTAAAAATACATTCTTTTAAGTAAATAAATACTTAAACAAATTACTTAATTCCATACTAACATCATATAGTTTTTATTTTTATTATTAAAGACTCCTAAAAAGGCTTTAAGTTTAAGCCTAAAGAGGCTCTCTAAAGACGTGGTAAAATTCTAAACTTGTGTTTTTTTATTTCTTCATCCACATAATTAAAATATTATTAAACCATAATAATATAAGAATATAATAATATTAAATATAATTATATTTTATTATGTTAATTTAATGACCTACATATTTGTCCTCTTCCCTCAAATGGGAAACAAAACCGTCGATCATGTGTATAGTGGACTACCGCCTTTGAATCGATGTTATTAATTTTCCTTCACCACCTCTCAGGACTAAATGTAATGATGTATGTATTATTTATATATGATATTTATTATATTATTATTATTATATAACCATAATTTTACATATTTATTCTTACTTTACATTCTACGGGGATACGATAACATTGCGTGTGTGTACGAGGGACTACCACTTTGCAAAGCAATGTGGTTTGTTTTTCACTGACAATTTACATGGATGGTAATAGGGATAAATTTAATGAATATATTTTTTATATATGAAATTATTATTAATCTTTAAAGGTGATATATTATTTATATTCCTTTATTTCTATCCATAAATAAAATGGAAACAACGTTCATGTGTACGTACAACTTACCATCTCCATGGACAATGTATCTCATTTTCTATACAATACTTTAATGGATTACTATAAATAAATATATAATGAACATGTAATATATTTATAGCATGGTTAATATTTTGGTAATTATGGAACCATGATCAAATTAAAATTATGAAAAATACCAAACTAAAACATACATAAAAAATGAAGCAATTATTTCCCAAAATGTGATTTTAACAAGGAATTATTGATAAACGTGCAATAAAAAGTCATAGGTAAATAATATATAGTATTATAAAAATTATTATTATTATTATATAATATATTTATAATAAACTTTTACTTATTATACTGGAGTTTTGAACACGTATGAAGGAATTTGAGACTTTAGGTAAAGGATTTTTGCCTCAATTGGCCTTCTTTGAGACATGTTGTGTTATATACCTATAGTTATTTTATGAGGTTTATATATAGCCCCTTTTACATGTAATATTATCAATGTATTTATTATTATGTTACTGTAAGTTTCATTTAATGTTATTCTTTCATGGTTCTTATGATTCAACGCTACAAAAGTGGTAAGGGTTTTATGATATAATCTCATCATTTATTAGGACTATTTATTTTTAAACTTATGATAAGGAAATATTATGATAAATATCTCAAGAAATTCATGAATCTTATTCTTATATATTTATTTAATTATAGTAAATATTTTCCATTTATTTTCCTCTCTTCATGGACTCAATATTTCAAAGGAATGTTTTTAAGAAAAATTAAATTTATTTCCATCATTGGTCAAAAACCCTTTCTCTTCCATACCCATGTTTTAGAATTTTTTTTAAATAAAGATTTAAATATTATATAATGACTGTTTAAAGACATTTTTAACCATTTTTAAATTTTTTAAAAGTGTTTTAAAATGAATATTCATATCATCTTCCAAACAAGGCCCGTTTGGTTTTTACTGAAAATGTGAAAGGAATATTTATATTAACGTGTATGGTATGAACAGAATTTACTACCTTTATTACCACTATTTTTTTAAAGATTTAGTTATATGTTTAAAAGGCTATTTTCAAATAAAAGGATTTTTAAAATGTTTTATGTTTTAAAAAAATATTTCAAAGTGGAAAGTATATTTTCATCAAGAAATGTTTTAAATTATTTTTAAATATTCCTTTACAGGTTTCTACAGTTATGTTTAAAGAAAAGTATTTTTAAAATATTATATATATATTAAAAATGTGTTTTCAAATTAAGTCTATTTTCCTCAATAAATTTTCTAATATAACTTTAAATCTCATTTTCCATCTAATATGACATCCTTTGATGTTACTTATGCTTTACTAGGGATATGATCCAAGGATACAATTATTATTATTTCTATGAATGGTTTAGGTTTATGATGAAATGATAGTTATGATATCTTACTCCTTTTACCTAGATTATGATATAATGAAATGATGAAATGATTTTAAAATTTTTTTCTTTTCCATAGGATATGATATGATGAAATGTGTATGAAACCCATTTCTTTTCATTAGGTATGATATGATGAATGTTTTATGATATTATTTAAGATCTATGTGTGATTCTTATTATTTGATTATTAGGACATATATCTCCATCCAATTCATTAGGTAAATATTTAAATATCTTGAGATAAATAGGATTGGAATGGGGAGTGAACCCAGTCCAGTAAGGAACTTTTTCCACTATGATAGTGTTAGGAGTGAACCTTGAATACTATAATGGTTTGTAGAGTAAACCCATTTTCCTATGATAGACATGTAAATGATCCTTTATTAATATGTAAATTATTTTCTATTCTTATTTATATGCCCAAATTCTATGACTTATATCAATGTTTTACTCCCATGGCTCATATTCTTTGAATTCTTTATGATTCATGGCTTATAAAGTAATACTTTTTATTCCATGACTCAAGATTTTGATATTTGATATGTAGGGTATGGTTATCATATGTTGTGATCATGTTATCATTACATTATGCTCAAATTATGTTTACATATTTCTTTTATTTACCCTTATTGGTCATCTTTGATCACCCTTTAGTATGTTTCTTTTCTCTAGATTATAATGATAGAAATTATGTGTGATTTTTTTAAGAAGGGTTATAATTATAAGGAAATAAGTGATAGACAATGCAGTTCACCTATGAACCAGTTTTTTATGTTTTAAAGTTTCCAAATTCACTATACCTTTACGATCCTTAGGTGTGTGTTTGTGGAATATAATGAATGTTCATAAAAATGTAATATCTATGTATGAAAATCCTAGGTTATTATAGTTGGTATCAATGGGTAGTTTTATTTAAACATTAGAAACTAGGATGAGGAAACTTCAATGAGAACACATAGGATAAACCTAAGTATAAGGTAACATCATAAAATTTTGGTAAGTAAGAGATTATGTGGTTTACCAAGAAACATATCCCTATCTGGATACTACAAGTGAACATGGTTTTGAAATAAATATACCTAGGGGTAATAACTTTGAAAATTGAGCATTAGCCTTGACTTGAGCATTACCTGGTATATGACAATGGGCCTTACTTCACACTTGGTTTGAAACTCTTAGGAGATATGATTTGGTTAATTTACATTTTCTTTACAAACCATCATGGAGGATTTTAATAGATTAAGACTATGAATAAACTAGGTTAAACCTTAGGTGTTTTGGGTTTAAAAGAAGGTTTCTTTGTTTTGACATTATATAAATTATTTTTCATGACTATGAGTTTTCCCACTATTATTATTATTTGTCACTTAATGATTTTTAGTTTTAGTCTATGGATGGAACCTAAAGGAACCGTGTTAATGTTGAATGTAATAAAAAATTAAATGATTGTTCTTTTGATAAACGAAATGTTATGGGAGATAAAATGAAAAATCTCATTACTTTAATTTAAATACTTTATTAATATATGAATCATGATGATCTTCGAAATGAGAAAAGGAGGGAATAACATTCTGTTGAGTCCTTCATTAGGAATATCCCACTATATTTTAGTAGTTTCATCGATTCTCTAGTTGATCAGCAATGAATCAATACCATTGAAAAGATATTTTCCATTAACCAGTTCTTAGAACATATAAAAGTCATTTTGATGTCCATTTTTTGGAAGGAAAAGCCGATCAATGGTGGACTCTCATCAAGAATACAAGGTAACAATATGAAATTGACCCCATGGAGTGAGAAAAGTTTTTGAGATTATTTTTCAATAATTACTTAGGACACATTTTCCATGTTAAAATAAATAAGTAATTCCTCAATATAAATTAGAATTATGATGAACCTATAGGTATATATGAGGAAAATTTTAACATTACTTGTGAGGTATGCATCTGGAATTATCATAAAACTTGAAATTATGGTTGATTGATTAATTAGTGGATTACAACCAAGTCTATGAATTATGTTATCCATAAGGGAGTCTAATAGCTATGAATAAATCATTTTATTTTATCTCATGGTGGAAATAAAGATTAGAGTTACTCATCAATCACATGTGTGTGACAAGAAAATAAAGATGGACTTCAAGGAAAACACTAAGAACCTTGTAGAGAAAAAGATAAGATATCATTCATGCTCGAAGTGTGGTAGGAAATGTATAAGAAAATATCTTAAGGGGATTGGTAAATATTTTATGTGTGTAAAGGATAGTCATCAAGCAATAGAATGTTAAGGGGATTAGAAGAAGTTAACTAATGATGCGAATAGAGAGAAATCTCTATATAATTCACACACACACTCTAGTGTTTCAAATAAAACAAGTACAGAAACTATACTAAACAGTGGCCAAATATAAAGGTTATGGATGATGATAAACTTCAAAAAACTATTAAAATGAGGTTAAAGTGGAATTATCAAGCGATCACTATTTTTGATGATGAGTGTGATAACGACAAGGTGAATGGTATACTTACCATCCACTCTAGAACTAATAATGTCTTATTTGACTCTAGATGTAACCATTATTTTATATCTAAGGAATTTTCAAAGGGTATCAATATGCCACTCATAAATTTATATATATAATTATTAGTGAAAAACCCTAATGGTATGATGATATCATCTCAAGTTTACGATTTAGCTCTAGTTTAAGTTTTTGGGAATGTGCTTCTTGTAAATCTTTCCATTCCTCATATGGTTTAATTTGATGTTATCTTAGGCAGGGATTGGATTTATCTACATAAATTCCACTTCAAATTTTAAGGAAGGTAATTCATGTTTGAGATTCCAAACCAAACTATGATCATCTTTCACTACAATAATAAATAAGAAATATTGATATAAATCACATCCATTTAATGGGTTTTGATTCCTATTCAGGGGGGGGGGGTTATCTCATACGGATGGGGAAAAACTCAAAATCGATGATATTTCTATTATTTAGGAGTTTATTGATGTATTTTTGAATTAATTTTATAGAATAACATTGAATCATGAAGTTTAGTTTTCAATATAACTCATACCTGGTGCCATATCTATTTTAAAGGCTCTTTATAGAATTGATCTGATTGAGATTCCAGAATTGAAGAATAAACTTCAAGAAAATCTTAATGATGGATTCATTCAGAAAAGTTTGTCAACTTGGGGTAAATCCATTAAATTTTTCTAAAAAAATATGGATTGAGGTGAGTTTTCATTGATTATTGGGAGTTGAATAAGATCAAAATCAAGAAAAAACATTTTCTACCCCATATTTATGACTTGTTTAATCAACTATTTATATATAAATAATTTTCTATGATTGACCTTGATTATCCATGTCATTAATTGAGGGAAAATAATGAGGATATACCCTAGAAAATTTTCATTACAAGGTATAGACACTATTATTATATAGTGATTCCAATTGTTCTCACAAATTCCCCCCTCTATCCTCATGGATTTAATGAATAAAGTTTTAAGAATTTACCTTGTTCAGTTTGTGGTAGTATTTATAGATGATATTATTATATTTTCAAAGAGAAAGTAAGATCATGAATATCACATAATAATTATACTAGATACCCCCAGGAAGGATAAGTTGTATAAAAAATTTACAAAGTGTAAATTTTTGATATAAGAGGTTTCATTTTTGGGTCATATAATATCAATCTAGGGTATATTGGTGGATCCATCGAATATGGAGACTATTGAATGTTGGACAAGACTAACCATAATGGCTCTGATATGAAGTCTTCTTGGTTTGGATAGATATTATCAATTGTTTTTGGATAATTTCTCACATATAATCCACTCACCTAGTTAACATGAAAGATAGATTATTTCCTTTGTATAGATGAATGTGAGAAAAAATTCAAGGAACTAAAGGGAAGATTATACAATACACTTGTGCTTACATTAACCTATAGTGAAGATGGGTTTGTAGTCTTTAGTGATGCATAAAAGAATGGATTTGGATGCATTATTATGTATAATGACATGGATATAGCTTATGCATTATCAAAATTAAAGATTCATGAGAAAAATTACCAAACTCATGATTTAGAGTTAGATGTAGCATTTTTTTCATTAAAAACATGGATGCATTATCTTTATGGGGGAAAGTGAGACATATATACTAATAAAAAAAGACTAAATCATATATATTCACACAATAGGATTTGAACATGCAATAGAGAAGATTGTTATATATTATTAAAGATTACAAAAACTCAATACATCACCACCATGAGAAAGCGAACAATGTGGCCAGTTATTCGAGTTGAAAGGATCAGGATAGATTATCCATGATGAAGATCCCAAAAGATCTAGTATTTTTGGATTTTCAAAGGATTAATCTAGAAATCCTAAAGTAAGGGGAGAAATATTATCTTTATCAAATGAATGTTCAACCATCTATCCAAGTTAAGATTAAAAAGGAATATAAGGATGATATATAGATATAGAAGAAGATGATAAATAATTATAAATTTGGCCTTGATTGTGATAGAATTATAAGGTTCATGAACCATGTATGTGTTCCACCCATACCATAATTGAATAAGGATTTTTTATAGGCAGCTTATATTTCTTTTTTATCTATTCATCCTATAATTATGAAGATGTATAGAGATTTGTAAGAGTATTTTTTTGTGATGACATGAAGAGAGATATCATAGATTTTGTATCTCAATGATTCGTATGTCAGCAAGTTATGACTAGGATATAAGATTTTAAGGGGATGTTACATCCATTACCTATAATAGATTGGAAATGGGAAAACATAACCCTAGTTTTTTGTTAGACTCCCTAAAAAATATAAAAGGATTAATGCTATATGGTTTATAGTTGATTTCCTAACAATGTCAACACACATCATCCCTATCAGAGAAGATTTATATTTGGATTTTCTTTCTAGGATATACATTAAGCAAGTGATAAGGTTGCATGGAGTACCCCATTCCATTTTTTCTAATCAGGATCTGAGTGTTTCCTCAAAGTTCTAGTGAATTCTTTCGGAAGATCTTGATCCATAGTTGAGTTTCAACACTGGGTGTCATCCTCAGACATATGCTCAATCTGAGAAAATAATTTAAACCCTAGAGGATATTTTGATATCCCATTTTCTATATTTCAAAGGTGTTTGGGATCAAAACCTTCCTCTAGTTGAGTTTTTATACAAAATTATCTTTCACATGAGTATTCAAATGGATACTTATGATGACATCTATAGAAATAAGAGTAGAGATTCAATATTCTAGAATGAATTTGGAGAAAGAAATATATTGGGACTTGAGATAGATGAAGAAATGGTTGAGAAGTTTAGATCCATTCAACACCACATAAGGGAGACATAAAGTTGATTTAAATGTTATATTGATAATCGTGTATGCAATCTAGAATTTGAAGTTGGTGAAAAGGTGTTTCTAAGAATTTATCCAAGGAAGAAGGAAATGAAATTTAGAAATAATGGAAATATAATCCCTCGGTATATCGGTCACTTTAAAATTATTTATCATATTGAATGTTATCCTATCATTTACGCTTCAACAAAACCTATCTCAAGTCCATGATGTGTTCCTTGTATCTTTACTAAGGGAGTACATACCTAAACATTCACATATACTAAACTCATAGGTCATAATTCTTGAGAAAGATATTTTTACAAGGAATAATTGATGGAGATTCTGGATCACAAAGAGAAAGTTATATGAAACAAGACTACTCACTTGGTCAAAATTTTGTTGAAAAACCACCAGTTTGGGAAAGCTACATGGGAACCTAAGGATGCAATGAAACAAAAGTATCCTCAGTAGTTTATGAAAAAGTGATAGATTTTAGAGGAAAAAATTCATTTTAAGGGGGTTATAATGTAACACCTTGATATTTTATGAAATATAGTTTTTGATAAAATTTAATTTCTTTGATATCTTGGACTACATGAAACACCAAGTTCTAATGAACCATATTATATTATTTATAATACTATTTAACATGGTAATTATGAACTAGTCATTAAAAATAGTATTATTAATAGTAACAATAACATTTTAAATATTAGTTATAGTGGTTTTATATAAAGAAAAATGTTTATAAATAAGTACTTAAGTTTTGGTAAAGTCTTTATATGTTTCGAAAATTCAATTTTCTCAAAAAAAAAGATTTTAATTATTTTTGTGAAATAATAATAAAATTAATCATTTAAAATTATATATTTTTTTTTTATAAATTTAACCACATTTTTTAGTCAATATTTTATAATTATCTTAGGGTGATTTTTTGGGATTTTTCTGAAAATATTAAATTTTCAATGAATATTGAATAATACCGATTACTATTGAAAATGAATTTTTCTTTTAAAGAATTTATAAAGTTAAATTTTTCTTTAAAATGCTTTTAAAAGTAAAATTAGTTCCATTATATTATAATTAAACTAATATATGACATTTTAATAAATTTAATTTTTAATTGTGACACAAGAATTTTTTAAACTTTTGCAAATTGTCTCTTTGTAAAATTGCCTTTTTGTCATGTTTATGGGTTAAAATTTAAATTAAATTATAGAAATTATGTGAATTTTATTCTAAAAAATATATTTAATATTTTTAGTTATAATAATAATTACATTATAATAATTTCAACTTATTTTTTGACCATAATGAATAGTGAAAATATTGAAAAATTAATTATCGCAGTTAAGGCTAAAACGGGTTTACTGGGGGTTAAAAAAAGGATAAGGGGTAAAATGACCAAGATACTAGTAAAAAAACAATTTTATGGCCAAATTTAGACCTTATCACCTCTAAGGTTAAATAATTACCCATTCTTTTTTATCATTTTTAATGTGAAAATCGTGGGTGGAGTTTTTTATTTTCAAAAATTTCATGTGTGTCCTCTCCCCGACTTATAAAAGGCTACCCACTCTATTATCCACTTCAAACTTCCAAAAAAATTTGATTATAAAAATACCTACCCAATTCCATTCCTAAATTTCCTACACTCATCATAAAGCCCTTATTTTTATTATTAAACCATCCTAATTAGGATTTAGTTATAAACCTAAAGAGGCTCTTCGAATAAAAGGTAAAATTCTTAAACTTGTGTTTTTGTTTTATTTCTTCATCGACCTCAATAAAATTTTATTAAACCATGATAATATAATAACATCCATATGTTAAATATAATTAAATTTCATTATGTTAATTTAATTACCTAAATATTTCTCCTCTTCCCTCAAATGGTAAATGAAACCGTTGATGATGTGTACGGTAGACTACCTCCTCGCTAACTGATGTTATTAATTTTCCATAACCACATATCAAAAATGTATATAATGATGGATTTATTTTTTATATATGATATATATGATATTATTATTCTTTTCAATAATGATTCCACATTTTACTTCTTACTTTATATTCTTTTGGGATATGATAACATCGCTTGTGTGTACGGTGAACTACTGCCTCCTAAAGCGATGTGACTCTTTTTTCACTAAAGATTTACATGGAAGTTAATAATTTTAAATTTAATGAATATATTTGATATATATGTTCTCAAAATTACTATTTAAAGGTGATATATTATTTACCTTCCTTTCTTTTGATCCATCGAGAAAATGGAAACAACGTTCTTGTGTGTGTACGAATATCCATATACAAGAATGATATAACTCGTTATATATATATATATATAACTTTAATGGATTAATATAAATACATATATAATGAATATATATTATATTTATATCATTTTTAAAAAATTTACGTTATGGAACCATTATAAAAGTAAAATTATAAAAAACACCAAACCAAACAATACCTGAAAAACCAAGCAATAATTACCCGAAACATGCTTTTAACAAGGAATTATTGATAAACGTGTAATAAAAAGTCACAAGTAAATAATATATGGTATGATACATATGATTATGGTTATATATAATGTTTATAATAAACTTATATTTATTATATAGGAGGTTATAAAATGTACCAAGTAAGTTGATACTTAAGGTAAGAGATTTTTGTCTTAATTTTCCTTCTTTGAGACATATGATGTGATATACACCTATCTTATTTTATGAGGTGTATATATAGTACCTTTGAATTGTAATATCATGAATTTATTTATTCCCATGATATTTTATGTTTTATTTAATATTATTCTTTCATGGGTCTTATGATTCAATGTTACCAATGTGGTAAGGGTTTTATGATGCAATCTCATCGTTTGTCGAGATTGTTTATGCTTATACTTTCAATGATGAAATCTTTTGATAAATCTCTCAAGAAACTAATGAATTTTTTTATATTCTAGATATTTCATGATAATAAATATTTTCCCATCATTTTTCTCTCTTTATGTACTCAATAGTTCAAAACAATTGTTTTTAATAAAAATCAACTTTATTTATCTCTTCAGTCGAAAATCCGTTCTATTTCATACCCATTTTTTCTAAACAAAATGTTTTAAATAATGTTTTTAATCAATCCAATGACTGTTTATAGACATTTTTACCAATTTTTATTGTTTAAAAAGTGTTTTTAAACGAATATTTTTATTATTTTCCAAACAAGCCCCAACTTTGTTTTACCAAAAATTTGAAGAAATATTTGTTTTAAGATAGATAACATGAAAAAAATTTCCATCCTTAATGACCAACCATTGTTTTAAATCCTCATTTATAATTTTTGAAGGTTATTTTCAATGAAAAGTTGTTTTAAATTGTTTTATGTTTAAATTTTTTTTCAAAGTGGAAAGGATATTATCCTCAGGAAATGTTTTAAATTATTTTTAAAACTTCCTCTATAAGTTTCCAAGGTTATTTTCAGAGAAAAATATTTTGAAAATGTTTTATGTTTTAAAAAATTATTTTCAAAGTGGAAATTATATTTTACTCAAGAAATATAATATATCTTTCAAAATAATTATTCATATAGGATGACTTCCTTTGATTTTACTTATGCGTTACTGTGGATGTAATCCATGGATACCATTGTTACTCTTTCTATTAATGGTTTATGTTTATGATGAAATTATTCTTTTGAAAACTACTTTTTTTTCGATGGGGCATGATATGATGAAATAATGAAATGATTATGAAGCCTATTTTTTCCCATAGGTTATGCTATGATGTAATTTTTATGAAACCCATTTCTTTTTATGGGTTCTGATATGATTTAAGTTTTATGATATTGCAACACATGTATATATGATTTTAATTATGTGATTGATGAGACCTATATCTCCCTTCAATGCATTGAGTAAAGATTGAAATCTCTTGGGATAAACAAGACTAGAATGGGGAGTGAACCCAGTTTAGTAAGAGAATTTTCTACTATGATAGTCTTGGGAATGAACCTTGACTACTATAATGGTTTGAGGAGTGAACCCATTATACTATGATAGACTTGTAAAAGTTAGTTGGCTACTATGGAAATGATTTTCTATGCTTATGTGTATTCCAAAATTCAATGTTTTATGTTAATTTTATGCACTTATGGATTATATTCTTTGATCTACTTATGATTCATGTCTTATGAACTACCAATATTTATTACATGAATCTTGATTTTGATCTTTGATATGTCAGATATGGTTTTCATATGTTGTGACCATACTCTCATACACTTATTCTCACGTTATATTTACATATTTATCTTGTTTACACTTATCGAGAATTCAAGTTCACAATTTCTTATGTTTATTTTTCCTAGGTTATAATGATATGAATTATGTGTAATATGTCTAAGAAGTGTACTAGTTATGGGGAACTAAGTGGGAGATGATATAGTTTACTTATGAACTAGGTGTTTGTGTTTCCTAGTTTCCAAAGGAACTATACCTTTACAATCATTAGGCCTCTATTTGTCTAATATAATTAATATTCATAATAACTATGTTTGAAAATCCTTGTTCATTATAAGGTATGGGTAAAAGATCTTGTTCATGAGATCCATGAACACTGTCATAGAATTCGTTAGTTCAAAGGTCTTAAAGAGATACACATACAACCTATATATCCTTCTAAACTCTATCTTCGATATGTATTCCTCTTTGACCCAAAGCTGATAGAATATAGAACATAGATCAATCTTTGAAAACCACTGGGTTCCCCTTAATTTATCAAACAAGTTATCAATTATTAGAAATGGGTACCTTTTTTTATTGGTGATTTGATTCAACTTTTAGTAGTCTACACAAGGATTATGACTGCTATCTACCTTCTTGGAGAAGAACAGAGGAGCACCCTAAGGGGAAGTCCTAGATTTGATGAAGCCTTTAGACTTAATATCAATAAGATATTCCGTGATCTCTGTTAACTTAGTGAATTCCATGTGAGACAATGAAATCAATTTAGGTAATTCACCAGGCACAATATCGATCTCAAACTCAACTCCCTTATATGGAGGTAACCCCAAGAAATCTTATGGAAATATATATCAGTGTAGTATACCATAGGAGGGAATGAGGAGAGATTCACTATCCAATCCATTATAAGGATCATACTAGCCACTTGTATTGAAAATAATTCTCTCCAATATGGATCTGGTTCCACTCTTTATGCCTCGGCGTCCCATTCACTGGTCAATACGAATTTTTCCCCTTTAGAAAGCATAAATGTCCCTCTTCTATGATAATAATCGATTTATTCATGATAATTGTTCAACTATTCCATTCCAAGGATCTCCTTAAAGCTCAAAATATCTAAAATTGTGAAGATCTATACATTATCAAGGATAGAAACCACCATATGATAGTACAAATAGATATGAACATGATCCACTTTACTTCATAGAGGTTTATCAAAAGAAAACAACTCAGAATTAAACTATATCATAAAATACAAACCAAAAACCACCTGAGATGATATGAACGAATAATATGTGCCTACATAAATCAAAGAAAAAATATATTATAAGAAATTAGGACTACACCTTTAATTTTGAAAAGTCCCTCTCCACCATTAGTCCAAGACTGATCAATCACATAAGCCCCACCAACAACCACTCCATGATTCCCTATAGGCTCATGAGTCACCTAATTCACTGACCCCTATGGGGTCTGCACGTGATGCCGAAGACCTACATTAGAACCATATCTTGACTATACTATGTGAATCCTTGAATCCTTGGAATAGAATCATTTTAGATGACCATTCTTGCCACACTATTGATAAGTCTTGAGAGAGACCAAAAAATACTTGAGATAATTACCTTTCCACCCATAGTTATAACACATAATAGAGTCATTTCATACAGAGGGAGTCAAATAACCTATTATCTTCACAAATTTTCAATCAACATGCTGAAGACCATCCTCTAAAATCCTTTTATTTATTTTAGAAGAAGAAATTGGGACCATGATAAAGAAAGAACTTGTTGACCCACTAATAGCATGGAGAATACCTACAACTTTGTCTTCTATGATTACCTTCTCTATCATTAGTTCCTTAGGAAGAACTACCACATAGGTTGTTGGATAAATGTTTTGGACCTATTATTTCATCTTTGGATGTAGATCAATCATGAAATTTTTGGACTTGTGCACATCATTCCTCACCAAAAGGGGAGCATAGAGAATCAACTTGGTGAGGCGTTCTAAATTGGAAGACACTTTAAATATCCCCTATTGGCATGATATGAACTCATGAGAATGATCTAGATTTGGTTTATGTATAAAAAACTCATTGAAGAAGAGTTCTATGAATTCCACCCATGTTGTCCCTTCACCTCTACCAGCTTGAAGCATAACCTCCTACCATTGTTCAATAGTGCCTTGAAGTATAAAGGTTGAAATATCTACCTTCTAATCCCTTAGGGTCTCCACCATGTTGAAAATCATCTCGATGACTCATACCTGGTACTCTATATCATGGGGGAATTCAGTGTCCAAGAAGGATGAGGGATGATGGAGCTATAAGTCACATACATAATTGACCATTATTGGCTCACATATGTGGGATCCTTTACCCTGAATAGGTACTAACCAAAATAACCCCAACTGGATTGGTTCTATATATTGAATCACTAGAGAAACTAGGGGAACATGATTTTTTGCATCTTCCTACATGAAATGTGGTCCAACTAGAAACACAATATGTTTATGAGGTGGTATTCCAAAAATTCTATATCAAACCTTAGAGAATAATAAAAAATTTATTAATAAAACTAATTTTAGATCAAAGACACACACACGGGTTCACAACAAGGTTCTACCTAATAAGCTACCCACAAGAATAAGTAATAACCCCCTAAGAACTATTCGCGATTCAAGGAAAACTTCTTTTACCTTAAAATCAGTCAAAACTATATATATACACTCAAGCATAGAATATTTAGTCTCAAATAAAATAATGAAAGAAATAATACATTGGAGTCATATATTATAATTCCAATATGAATTTTATTGTTTGGATCTATCTAATATTAGAAACAGGAATATGACATGTGATCTTATATGCCTAAACATGATTCATGAATGAAAAAAAATCCCATAAATCCATATACCAACATCATTTGCATCATATAAGGTTAATTTTAATCAAAGATAACATCAAACAACAAGATCATAAGTTCCCACTTTATGGAATCTTGTGGATCCACTATATAGTACCATCTAGGATCTGACATAGTTACCCTACCTGAGTCCCAAACATCTTAGATTCTATATACCCTATCCCAAATCAATGAAAATAGAAGAATAAGTTAGTGAACCTGGTGCTCTAATACCATTTTATAAGACCCCAACCTAAACCATTTGGTTCGATATGGAAGGCCACACAACCTCATACACACCTCCCCATATGCAAGAGGTTTCCAATTAGCGACGAGGGCCCAAGGAACATAATGGGGAGATTATTCCTCCAATACCAGGTAAAAATTTGATTACAATAATGGGCGGGATAAAAGTTAAATCAATAAATAATAAATGAATAAATAAATCTTCATTAGAGTCACAAAATAAAAAATAAGTATCAAACCATGAAGTATCAATATTGAATATCAGACACATAAACCAAAACTAAGAAAATGGATTCCCCTAGGAAGTGGATCAAAGTATGTGGTAAATAAACTAAATAGAGACATCAATAACCATCCAGCATAGAGTCCATCCTATAACTCTTATATAATCCTACTAAACCTTCTCAACCATCAATCACTACGACATTTCCCTTTGCTGGATCCCTGATCATGAATTCTAAAAGTGCATCAAAATTTCCGAGTAGGGTGTGAGTAGGAATCTCAATAGGAAACCACCAATGAAACTTAATATTAGTGCATAAGATACACCGGTGAATGGAATAAAAGTAAAAAATACAAATAAGTTGCAAGTATATCACACAAGAATAATATATATGTCGGTTCCTTATAGACTAGTTCTACCTACTTTGGTTCCATAACAAAGGAAACATAAACCAACTACCATACACATCTCCCTCAACGGAATAGTCTAAAAACATGTCTCACACATACCTCTTGGAGGGATAACCCAATGCACATCGACCAAATATCTGACACACCCCCCCTTTGGGATATTTAATAAAGCTCATACTATATGATCAACTAAATAAGATATAAGAACAAAACAATAAATATAAGATAAATATGACAGATCAAACATCACGTCATATCAAGAAAGAATCATAACCATCACAATCCACACATTAGAAAAAAATAACGGGTTTCACAAGGACAAACACAAACACCACATGTGATCAATAATCAAACACATATATCATGGGGATATACATGCATGCCAATAATATTTTCAGGAACCCATATAAATATACACTATGACTAAGGACTTATTATACTAGGAGCAATAAAAATTCAAAGAGAAGGGTCAATGTCCAAAAAAAATTACACCACTGAATCCTATAAAAATTCACAATATTCCATGATTAGAAATATGAAATCCAGGTTGAAGAGAATAATCACCGAAAAGGTAGTACAAGATCAAAAATACCCGATAAGATCCAATGCTAGCAATGATCGATGTTCAAATGATTCACATTGGTCAATTCCTAAAATCAAGGTTCTGATTGTACCAATGATAAAAAATACCTTGTTATACTAAGTAAATACCCTTATATCTGATCAATACATCAAGGATTTAGTTTTTTTATTAAGTAGAAGAGGAGAGGACCGTTCTAGACCAAGAAGGTACTTATCGAATTTGAATCATGGGATCAAATTATTTTTTGTTTGTCAAACGGAGGATATAAAACTGAAGTAGAGCACGCAAAATTATTAGATGAGTACTCTTTCGGTCATAGGGTTTGAGCGAGTAATGATAGAATAAGAAAAAGGCTAGAAGGTCAGATTAAAAAAACCTTAAATTTCAGTGGGTCTACTAGGCCTTGAACGAAACCATCAACCGGCCTGTGGCTGCTCGGCAGAACTAGTTATTCCCAAGGCCCCCAAAAATTGGATGGTGGTCTCCACCAATTGGACAATGGATTTTGGGTAGAATAGACTCATCAATTGGCCAGTGGGGTAACTATATATGTAAAAGCTACAAAATGTCCAACATCCTAGATTATGCGTGGTTCTAGACTCCCAAACTCCTCTAATCTTCCTCAAAACACTTAAAAACATAAACAAAATATATACACAAGTTGAAATGTGATGTACCTTAAAATATAGGTGTCACAATGATGTCCATATCTTATATTTTAAACTCATTGGAGAAAGTAAGTTTAAATATTTTTTAGTTAACATTTAATCTTATTTATTTATTAATTATTTTACTAATTAATATTATTTTCATATTCTTTCACTTTTATCCATTGGTCATGCTAGTGCTATTTTTAGAAAATATTTTTCTAGTCCATGGGTTTCACGGGATCCGATTCTTAGCGAGTCACTTTATCTTATTTTCGAGCATTGGTTTATATGTATAAATAAGAAATATCATTTATTTTAAATTTATATAATTTATAATTTAATATATTATTAAATATTTATTGGGTTTATGGTCTCTTATTTATTAGAGTATGATACAATCTATTTGGTAGGCATAATAGGCTTTTCATGCATGATTGTTTCTATCATATTTTATATAGACTTATGAGGGTAGCTATGAAGAGAGCATTTGCGAGTGTATTTAGTGAGTCTTTTAGGCCTTATAGACCCAATTATATCCCCACTCAGTCTTGGGATGGATTTTTCATGTTCTATATAGGTGATAATTTCCAAGGTAGATTCAATTATGGTCGATAGAGTCGGGGGAGACATGATATCACACATAGATCTAGGAGTCATACTTTTAGCATACATCATTGAAATTTGGTAAGTAATATTATTTAATAACTATTTATATATATTTTTAATACAAAATGTATATGATAAATTTATAAAGTCTTTAGTTGATATGGATGTTATAGAGTTCTATGTATACAGGAGGATGTATTTAGTTAACAGTACTATAAATATTATTAATGAGAAATATCAACATATTATGGTTAATATTTTTTTGGTTTTATAAATTAAATTAATATAAATTTTTTTATCTTCTTAATTTGTATTTATATGAATGTAAGAGACATATGAGATAGAGTGTCATCGCATGAGTGAGAGTCCGGATGAGATAAATAGTGGGGATGGGGGTTTATGTGAGTAATGTTTTGATGAGGTTTTTAGGAAGTAGGTGACAATATGTGGTCTTGAGAAATTCTAAATGACTGGAATAAGTTCACAATAAATCCCAAATAGTTACTATAGAACTAAAGAGATGAAACCATATGGATTATAAGGGATAATTATTGTCATTTTCATTATTTTATACTAAAAAATATGTGGTCATATAGATATTGATTGAAGTGCAGGAAGAGCGGTGACAATAATAGGAAGAGTAGTGATGAAATAAAGAGTAGTAACAAGATTTTATTATGGAGTATATACATACAATTGCACACGATTTTGGGATGAAACTCCCTCCATCAACTAGACATGATCCCCCACCCCCTCAGTGACAATATTATTGTATTTATTTCTATATAAAATTTTATTTATTATATTAGTTGTAATATTATAATGAGTGTTTATTTCTATTTTTTATTTTTATTATTTAGAATATTTTTTAAGTTATGATAGAAGTGATATTTCATTGAAAATAATCATTGAGAAAATTATTTGTGATGAAATATTAACCCCATCTAAATATAGTATGACTAATATTTTTTAGTGGAAAAAATAATCTGTCATAAATAATATCACTATGAGGTTAATTTTGAGATTCCATCATAAATAATATTATTTATGACACTTTGAGTACATTGTGGTCATATAAAATATACTTTATTTTAGAAGTACTTCATTCCAAAAGTGTTTCATTTCACTATCATATACAGTATACTCATATGAAATGTTACATACACATCTTTTCACATAATTACATGGAATATACTATCAATAAATGACACACAAACACATATTATTTTCATTTCATGTAATGATTTTAAAATATTCAAAGTAGTTTGTGTATTATGACTATGCACATTATATAGTTCGAAATATTACCCAGAAATTAATTACGCATTCAATATAAATAAAAAAAATTATATGTATTTTAATTTAAATTAATGAAACATAGAAACATGTTGATTATGTTAAATTAGATAATTAATTAATTTAATTTTATATGTAAATAGGTAGGACACACAATGCCTATAAGCTTACCACACTTCGTGCATGATCCTTTACCATTTATCTGCAACACATGCTTGAGGACTAGGCATGTGTGTCCATCATACCTATTAACGTGGCACAAAAAGTTCATTTAAATATCCTAAGACTTCATTATATATTTTCCTTTAATAAAATCCTTTTTTTTGAATAGCCTGTTTCACATATAACTCTAAACCAAAACAAACCATGGCACATTTTATTAAGATATACATAACTGTTATAAAGAACCATTGAATTGGAGTGTATAAATTTATACAATCTCATTTTAAAATCTACATGGAAATAAAAAAGGAAAGTTTTATTTTTAATATCCACACATTGTTAAAATTAAATTAGTGTTGCTAAATAACTAATAATATAATTTTATGATTAAAAATACATTTTCTTAAAAAATTACTTTTTTGGTGCTATTTATTTTTATTTTAAGAAACTGAATATATTATAAAATAATTATGATAAATTTTATTTTTTATATTAATAATATATTAACACTAATATAATTATTAATTTATTTGAAATTATAGTAATCAAAGTTAATATTTGAAAAAAAATCCATTTTCTATAAATTTTTTTTCCATTATATTTTATATTTCAATTTAAAACTTAAATTCCAAAATTTAATAATTATAATTTGAATAATTAACTCCATTTTTTGATTTAGAATAATAATATTATCTTATTATTAATTTCTGGGATTTCTTGGAATAGGTTTTTTATGTTAACAGTGAAAAATAATGTTTTTATTAATTCCGTGGTGTTTTTGACTTTGTCATGACCTAAGAATGAATTAAAAATTTATAAAACATTTTTTATGACCATAAATGTTTTTATTGTGTAAAATGATTCATTTAAAAATAATTTTTTAAATTTAGAAAACCCATGTTTATCATTTTTAAAGTTAAGTAATATTTATTTTAATAAAAACTATTTGAGGTTTGTTTCTTTTAATTATGTTTTCTCAAGGTGGAATTAGGTTTTAGAATAATTTTTAAGACAAAAAATATTATTTGGTTAATAATAAACCAATTTATGATATTAAAATCAATAACATTTATGATTTTATACTAACCATTATTTTTATGCTTACATTTTTTCTAAAAATGCTTTTATAGGTAATGTGTGCTAATATTAAAATTAATTTTTATCACCCCTAAAAATTTTATTTGACAAAATTAATTTCATATTTTGAATAATTAGGTAAAAATTATTAAAAAAGTATCATTTTATTTTTTTGAATTAAAAGTAAATTACATTGGTAAAACTTAGTCACCATGGTAAAAAACCAAAAACCGTAAAAGAGAAAAAATATAAAAGTAAAATACCTAAAAACATGTTAAAACATGTGTGAAAATGTATAGTTGAGGATTAATCAACATCAGTACTTCAACAAATATGTTATTTTCTATTATTTTATCCTATTGACCTTTTAATAGTGACTTTAACTTTTATACTATTACAAAAATGCCACTCCCCTTATTTATAAAAGGAGCCATTAGTACCCCACTTCTCGTCACACCGAAAGCCTCCTAGATTGGAAAAAAGTTTTCCTAGATAACTCCCCTAAACTCCTAGAAATGTAATAATGGTTTTTACTTCTCAAAATACCACCTCTAAAATCGTTAATCCAATTTGAAAATGAGAACATCCAAGGAGTAAGTTAAAATTCTCAATTACTCCCTCTTCCTTCTTTTTCCATTATTTCTTATTGTACCTCCTCTGAATAAAATATAACCATTATGAAATAATTATGTTAGTATCATAATTATACTATAATTTTATTATTTTTTATGGGATAACTATCTTCTACCTTCCACCAAACCACTCAAAAAATGAAAACATCACTTGTGTTACGTGCAAACTACTGCTTCCATAAGCGACATTATCTATTTTTCATAAAAAACTTAAATGGATGGTTAATAGGGGGTATTTAATGAATAAATATGTTATTTTAAATATTATTAATATTATTAAAATTTAAAACAATTCCGACCTTTTTTCATTTCTATGGATAATGATAATGTCACACGTATGTACGTGCAGACTACCACCTCCATGAAGCAAAAAAAATTATTTTTCATTTAGAATTTTATTATTTACCAATTTGTCTAAAAATGTGATTCACAACATTAGAAAATATAAATAATGTCATTTTAAATCTATAATAATTATATTATTCAAATGAAATCACTTTATTAACTATACCCACCGATCAATTATAGCATTTTCTTGTTTGGCTATGTTTAACCACATATGTGAACAATGATATAAAATTTTATCATGGAGTAAAATGTGAAATTAAATAATAATATTATTATAGACCAATTATCAAATAATTTTTAGTTTCAGAATCTGTAAATTTAATATTAATACTTAACATATTATTAATATACCACCCTTTGTTCATTAAAAATTACCGAAACATGCACGCCATAGATTTCATCTCCTTGAAATGTAACAAAAAATCTCATGAAATGAAAATTGAACTTTATAAGTCATTATAAAAAATAAATTCCAGTACTTTAAATAATATAGGAATTATTAACTTGCTATCAAATAATGAGGCTCAACATCAAAATTATAATGTGTGTGCGAAACAATTAAAATTAAAAAACATCTGATTATGACAATAAACTATAACTAACCAGTAAATATGTAATAAATAATTATAATTTAAGAATATAAATTTTAATAGATATGAATATTTTTCTCAAATAAGTGATTAATTAAATTATTTTTGTTATATAGGAATTTATAGCGCATTTTACTAAGAAGGAATATAAGGTAATGGTTATTATCATATCTATTTTCATTTTTTAAGACTTATGCCATATCTACCGCTTTTTATATTTTTTTGATTTTTGTACTACTATAGGGGTAACCTTTATCATTATTTACATGAAATTATAATGTCTTTAAAATATATTTGAATTTATCTCCATCAATGTCTTTAAGTTTCAAATCTTACCAAAACTTTGGTTATTTGGGTTATAATTCTACTTCTTAAAATTCATGCTTCTAATTTACCAATATTATTTTATTTACAATTCAAAATGATATTTAAACACTTATATCTAGATAAATGACATATTATATTCAAATATTTTACCTTGATGAATTTATTTCTCAAAAAGTATATCATTGTTATTAATAATTCTCATACTCTTTAATGATGAATTCTATTCCAAGTACACATTTTATATTCTAACCAATATTTTATTTTATATTTGGAAATATAATTATTTTTTATCTCATATTATATTCATATTTTCCTTTTTATCTTTTTATAATTAACTTTTATTATCCATTTTTATGATGTGGGTTTTCAATAAATGTACTTGAAAATATTAAAAATGTTTTCTATCATTACATAATAAAATGTTTTATCTTATGCTCCAAATTCCATGTAGATAACATTTATGTGTTTTCAAGGATTTATTATTGAATATTATATTTTAAACTAAGTGTTTTAAAAAATTATCACTTCAAATTCTAGAAAATTAATTTTGAAATTGATCCAAAACTTCTTCTTTTATGATAATGTCAATCACATTTTATAAAAATAATTTTATGGTTTTCATTCCATTTTAATCATTATCTAAAAAAGATTTATTACTTTTGAAATTATTTTAATAAATTTATCTAAAAATACCATTTTAGAATTTCTATTTTTTTGGATTAATCATGCCGTAACAAATGCTATAATTTCTGATTAGATCTTGTGTGGTATTGTTTGAAATTTTTTTCTTGTGAATGTGTTTTTCATCTATATAAACATATTTAAATGATTTTTTATTGAACTAGGGATATTATATTATGAAACCATCCTCCTTATTTATCTATAATGGATTATGAAATATTCTTGGGATGTTTTCTTGAAAACCTATATCATTTCCACAGGTTAGTTATGTGATGTTTTAAATATGAATGTTTTCATGCTCCCTTAGATCACAAATGTATAGATGATTGTTATGATGATGGGTGAGGTCCTATATCACTCTATAATGCATTGGTTAAGGTTTAATATCACAAGATATTATTAATTGTTACTTGAGCATTATATTGGTATTTTTTTTCACAAGTTTTTCATATGAAAATTATGTATGTAGCTTTGTTAATAGCTTTGTCGTGTGAAAGTGATGCATGTAGATTTTTTTGAAATTTTATTTCATAAATGTGATGTGGGTATATTTTTTTCATAAATTATTTTGGTAAAATTGATCCAGGTATCTTTTTTTGAGGTTTGTTTTATGAAATTAATTCAAGTATCATTTTTCATAATTTTTTTGTAAACATGATACAAGTAGATTTGTTAAAAGGATTATTGTGTGAATGTCATGCGTGTAGATTTTTTCAAAAGTTTTTTGTGTGAACATGATGTGGGTGGATTTGTTCACAATTTATTATGTGAAAGTGATGAGGATATATTTTTTCACATGTTTATTTTTTTAATGTGATGTTGGTATCTTTTTTCATAATATTTTATTTTCTTATGTTTGAGATATCGTTACTTATTATGATTTTTCATATTTTTATGGTGTACAACTATGATTATTTTCTATAAATCAGGTTTAATATCTTATTTTTCCATTATATTATTACATAGCATATTTTAATTCATTTGAGAGTATATTTCCTTCTTGTATGACTTATGGAAAACTCATATTGTCCCATGTTATTTTTAATATGATATTTCTCCTATTATCATGTTTTAACATATTCTTATGATCTAGAACTTGATGAATTTTTTTCCCTTATAGATAATTTTATCACACTCCTTTCTTTTGTTTTATTTTCCTAGGTTATGGTGATGAGTATAAACTGTAAAGAATTTAAAAAGGAGTATAGTGTGGTTTGATTATGAATAAATGTTCATAAGTATCATAAACTAGATTGCTTATGTAGTTAATACTCAAAGACACTAAAACTTTTTTTCTCGGGATTATGGGAATATCATGTGATGTAATGTTTAAATTATTTAAATATATGTAAGTTTTGTTTGGGTCATTTCACTTGGATTCATAATGAGTTGTAAATTATGTGTTTTTTTCATTAGACATAGGGGTGTGGGTATGGGGTGCCCCATGTATGGAAGTCACACACCATGTGATCTCTGAGTTACATGATTATCATTTATACAAATTATGTAATAAATATACAGTTTATATTTGAATACATGTTTTCCATAGAAAAAAACAGGGATTACTTGCTGTGTAAGCCTGTAAAACGGTGTGAAGTCTGAAAAAACATTATCGATGTTGGCACAATCAACACACAATGTGTATTTAATGAACTCTACATGTTAATAACTACATGATGACCCAAATTTATAATGGATTATCCTCATCTAATGAACATTAGTACATGGTGTGTACCTTGGGATAAACATTGTGTACTCATGTGCCATTTTTCCAGAATCTCTAGAACCATCAGATGGGTTCTTCAAATATTCTTCATTTGTAATTAAATTATTTTTATCATTTGAATGAGAGTAAATAAAAAAGAAGATAATATCTCAATATTAACATTTAAAGAATGATTAAATTGGAAATTAAAAGTAACAGTAAGTACGTAAATCAATCAATGATCAATAAATAATTATAAATTATTATCTGATTTCTCTGATGCCACTTGAAGGTTCTAGGTGTAGTGGATGCACCTATTGAGATATACCCAACTCAATTTTTGTTATAATTATTGAATAATATGATATGTACATGAGGAAGAACTCCTTGTATAAAGGGATTAAATCAAATATTAATTTATTATTACCCCATAACTAAAAATAGAGGAACATCACAAATAATTTATAATTACTTTATGCAGATTAAGAATTACCACACATTGGAATTATTTATTTGTTGATGAATAAGTTGAATAAGTATTGGTTTATAATTTTTGAGGATATATGATTCAAGGTAGAATCTATATAGCCTTGATCCACATATTCTCTATGAACCTCTGAACATAACTATATAAATAACTTGGTGCTATCATAGAATATTATAATGCTTACATCATTAATCACAATAAATTTCTTCTAGGAGAGAAGGAATTTTTAGGGTTATCTCTAGACTTGAGAGGGTGGAAGATGAGGATAAATCCCTGTTATTGAGAAAATTATTGTCAATGTTCTCTCTAGGTATTAAGAGGAGTCTCTTGAATTTCATTATGCACAATGAAGATTAGGTTTAGAAATGAAATAATTGGGTTTATATAGAGCGAGGGTTAGACAAATAATAATCATTACCTGGGAATTATTATTTTTAAAAACCATGGTTAACCCTATGTATAAATAATAATAATAATAATATTTCATTGGTATACACCAAACTCTAGGATAAATAAATATTATTGCATTGAATTAATTTACTAAACTAATGTTTAATATATCATTTCTCTTCAGACCAATAAAATTCATTCACCAATCCTCTTTAATATATGTTGAACCTTGAATAAATAATATTCATTTAAATAAATAAATATGATCCCATTATTCATTGATAAGTAAATAAATTTCATATTAATAAATCCAATTATTAAGTATTTATTAAATATTCACACAAAGAAATAAATAAATACTTTTACCTTGATAATAAACCAGAATAAATAATTTTTATATATTCTTGTAATTAATAATTATATATAAAATAAATATTTATATACTATTCAAATAACATAATATTCTCTTGACTAACTAGTTACTAAATAAATGGGGTCTAAAACCATATATGGGAATAATATTTATTCAATATATTAAATTAAAATATAATTCAATTTAGGTTTTGAATACACTTATTGTGTGACCCTCTAGGCCCTTTTTTAGTGGTATTAGGTAGAACCACCTAAAGTACAAGGTGAAAATCAAGAAATATTCCAAGGAACCCATAGAGAAATAAGTTAAATACCACATCAAAAATTACCACATACGAATGAAAAATGTGCAATATAACCCCTCTATCATTATATATCTAATCAAATAGGTTTCATATTGGTGTCATCAACCTATGTGCTTGATGACTCTTTCTTTGAATTTCTAAAAATGAACATTCCAAATAAATTTCCATGTACATGGACTGGATCAGGAAATTATATTCTCACAAATGTGTTTGAGATATAAACTTTCATTAAATAATAGAATGGAAAATAATTTCTTACATTATTCTATAATGTAATATCAATTATGACGCACTCAACGTATCATACCTTGTTATTAGCATATGATGTCACATTTTTCATCAATACATCAAAGAAGACAACTAATGTAATGAATTAATAATAATATTAAGTTATATGGACCATTATAAACATCTATAGATATAAACATCCAATGAAACATATAAACAATGATTTATTACTGGCGGGTCAAATTATCATAATATTTTCTCTTCATATTACCAAGGGCATACACCATGAGAAATTCTCTTAAAATCATATGAGTCTCCACCCCTGATAGAATTTGTTATTTATGTACCATCAAATCATATCATATGACCATAATAAAAATATTGAAGAATACTATCATGGAACTTTTAGGTTCTCATCATTGTAGGGAACTAATATGAACTTTTTGAGTGATAGGTTCCCTTATGACATTATCACATATATTTCATATAGACAAAACTATGATCTTGCGAGAAGATATTAATTAATATTTAACACCATAAATATTATGGTAACTTAATATAAATAGTAGTTTGTTTTAGGGAACTAAATCTAAGATTTGTTTTAATCTATATGCACTAAATTTATACTTTAATATCACATCCTCCTTCCAATTAACCCCAAAACTAGCTTGTTTCTTCATATAAGTGTATTTATCCAAATCTCCATGAAGGGACACAATATTTACATCCATTTTATCCAAAAAAAAATCATATGTAGAAACCAATATTAAGATAATCAATATGGTAGAATATTTTTATACCAATGAAAATATTTCAAAGAAATCCACCCTCTATTTGTATTTAAAAATTCTCACCACCAAAATAGCTTTATACATCTTGATTTTTTTAACTTGTTCCTTTAATTAGAAAAATGATTTAATCTCTAGTTATTTGTTTCCTTGTGGTAAATTTATTGGATCCATGGTCTCATTGGAATAAAATGTATCCATTTATTCTTCCATAACTAAATTCCACTTTCCAGAATCATTGATTGATGTTGCTTCTTCTAAAATCTCAGGTTCTCTCCAATATATTATAAGTAAGTAATAATAGTCCTGACCATATCCTTTTATCATTATTTTTAATTTGAAAAATCTTCACACATCAACCTATGATTTTTCTTATTTTGATGCTACATTTTTTGGTGAATGAAATTCTCATGTATGAACTTACAGAGTTATGATTCATGCCTCAAAAACCCTTTATCACTCAGATATTTCATATGTCAACCTATCTTATAGACTTATTATTCCAACATATGAACTCACTAAAATTGTAAAAATTTTGGTTCTCCTATATAGATCAACCTGATTTTGACCTATTAATTATTTGAAATCAACTTTATCCTCTACCAAATTCTAGTATTTGTATAAGAACCTCTCATTAAACAAAACATTTGGAGATCTAAAAATCCTACGATGAATTTCATCCCAATGTTGAAACCCAATGTTCTCATATCCACAACTCACTATAAATCAAACTTTGGATTTTTCCTCGATAGTATCCCACTCATTATAATTATTGTGAATATAATAAATACTTCCAAAAATTTTCTAATAATAAATCTCAATTAGTTTTCTCAGAACAAAAATTCTCAATAATCTTTGACCCCATTGGTACCATAGACTTATACTGACTAAGAACCCAAAAAAATTAGTGCTTCTAACAATATTTATTTAGAAACATAAGTGTAAAATATCATAGTACATGCGTTATCCATCAATTTTCCATTAATCCATTTAGCCAAATGATTTTTTTGGTGTACTAGAAGAAATTTTATGCATGGATGATTCCCTTTTTCTAGTAGTACTACTTAAAGTCTCTTCCCCTATATTACCCACCATTATTTAACCTATGGAATTTTATCCCTCTTCTAATCTCTCTATCAACTATGGATTTCCACTAATTAAGAATACCAAACACTTTTAACTTGTTCTTTATAAAATTTTCCCACACTTTTCTTATTTTATAATCAATAAATGTGAAAAAGTATAAGAAACCCCTATCAGAATGGAATGGGGATGACCCCAAAAAATATGAATGAACAAGTTCAATATTCTGACTATGAGGCGTCCTTCCATTCAAATTAATGGATAATTCTTTCCATTTTCTATTTTTAAAAATCTCAAAATATTTGATATTGGTATAATAGAGCTTCAGGAAACCATTTTCCACTAAAACCTTCATATTATTCTCACTCAGATGACTAAGCTGGTTATTCCAAAAATCCATAATTATGGTAGTTGTAGTTCCAATGATTTTGTTTCCATATGAACTTCTAGTCAGATATATGATCCCATCCTTAACTTAAATTTTGATAACCATTAAGCCTTTTATAAATTTTCATACATTGTTTTAAAATATCATTCTATATCCTTCTTCATCGAGTTACTCCATAAAAATAAAAAATTACCATAAATTATGGAATGTGTCTCACTTAATTCAACTTAAAAAAGTTTCCATTTGGTATCCAAAAATTCACAAAACCCTTAATGACAACTTAAAGGCAATCAACATACACTAAGTTTACCTTTTTGAATCTTCGAGATATATAATTCTCTATGCACCCCTGCTCTAATGTGGAATGGAATAATGCTCTATAATCAGCAACCCATAATTCCATCGAACATTTAAAACTTAATAGAAATTTACTGCTATCTTCTGTTTAAATTGAAAGACTATAACTTTTGGAGTATAATATTATAGAACCCACTCTACAATATTAGTAATATTTCTTAAGATACCCCCTCTTATAACAATACCAATAAGTAGGTATGGGTCTAGTAAATTTAACTCTACTCTCATATCTAGTTTTCTTTTATTTCTTCTATTTCATCTTCTGGTTCGGTGAAGGTTTACCACATTCTACATTAAATGTTTTTACAATATGCTCATATACATTAATCTTACTAGTTTCTTCATTCAGAATTTAGTTTATAACATTTTCAAATACTAATTTAGAATTTTAAGTATAATGACTAAAAGTTGTGATCATCGCTTCCCAACTCTATGGTAGTGATGATAATAAAATAAACACCCATATTCCATCCATGAAAGTGAGTTTCACTAACTCAGGATGACTCTTGATGAAGTTAAAATTATGAACAATGTTCATTAAATTAAACCAACCCAAGCTTCCACTTGAACTAGAACCCAACCCAGCTCACCAATGACCCGAGGGGCATCCCTGATCCCCATATGATGATGAAAAGCATCAAGGTTATTAAAATAAATCATCAGGGATGATTTCAATCTCAATAATACAAACATAAACAATGATTTCCAATTGGGAATCCTATATGAAGTATCCATGAACTAGAGAAAATGTCAAAGTAAATAATCCATTCTAGAAAAATGGCATCCAAACATGGAATGAGCATAAGGAATAATATAATTTTTTAAAGAAATTACCCATGAAATACAATCATTTAATGTAAATATTTGAATTTAGTAAGAAAAAATATAACAAAAGTAGGAGAATGGGGTGGTTGATTTGAAATAAAAACCCAAATCAGCCCAATTAACCAAGTGGAAAACAATGCCATCACCATGTTTCAATTAAGTCACTTCCATGAATAGAACATCAGACACTTCTTACATGATTTATGTACTAAACAATTATTGAATTTGAGACTTTAACACCTACATAAGACATGAAGCATCTCTACCCACTAATGTAAGTATGTAGGGTGTAAAAAATAGGCTAGTTAGATACCACTATGAGTCCATTTCTTTCCTTTTATAATAGAAAACAAGTCCCCTATTTTGAAAATAAATAGAAACAAATATATTTTCATTTCATTTTCATAGTTTGAAATCAAACAACACATAACAAACTCATTTTAAATGGTTTTTTTGAAAATAATAATTGTACCTTCCCCTTACCATTTGAAATATTCCATTGAAAAAAAATCATCCCTTTTACATAAGAAACTTTTCACACACTTCAATAATAATAAAGAACAAGGGAAATCCATAAAGAAATAAATACGCAGGAAAATCATAGAAGAATAATGATAACAACACAATTCAAATTACACAACATCAAGGCTCAACTACAATTCAATAATTCATCAAAGTAGTCTCCAATAAATTTGTAAGCCACAATAATACTAACTAATCCATAAATAAAGCATAATATATGTTACATATCATGAGGAAACACTATAGGGACTAATATGGAAATAATCAGTATATATAGGTGGAACACCTATCATCTAGGTCTTATGAATTGGAACCCATCACCACAATATCTATCAAATAGCCTCATCTAAGACACATAACTTAGCTAGAACAATGTTAACTATGAAATACTAGCTAGGGAAAACACTCAACTAGAGAAGCAACAATCCCTGGATTTACCACTTAGTGTCCTAAGGTTCCTTAGGCAATATATTAAAGTGGTGGGTGAAAACGTTGTCAGGACACATCAAATTGACAGTGATTTAAAGAAGATTTTTTAGTCTAGGGAAGAACCAAGGTCGTATCTCAAGGAGCGTTGGTTGTTTTATAGTGTGAATTTTTAATAAGAAGAACAAAAGAGGGGTGGTTTAAAAACAGTTTTAAGAAAATGAATTGATTTGAAGAGTTTATAGTTGATAAATAAAATAGGTGTTTTATAATTATGAGATAATTATATCATTTCAAGTTCACTACATATATTTTATAGTTCATTGTTATGAAAATTTCACATGGTTTTGTTTAATTATTTGGTTGAGGGTTGTCCATATCTTGATTCCCCTCTTGTCTCTCAAAACATTGCACAAAGTACCAAACCTTGACAAAAAAATTGTGTTGTAAAGTTTGGGACTTAAAGAAAATATTAATGGATACCAAATAATACTAATTTATTTTGTACGTTTGAGAGAAATAGGATCCTTGTGTTTCCCAATCAGAACAACCCAAGTTTCCCACTTGAAATTTCAACCCAATTGGTGTTGAAATGAAAAGTAGTTCACTTATTTGAACCCAAGAAATGAATTCCAAGGAGAAAAATATCTAGATAAAACACAATTGAAATAATTAACACACAAATTTTACCAAACCAGTAAAGAATAAAATGTCCTAACTCCCTCCCAAGTATGTATAGCTCCCTCGAAATGATCGTCAACAGTTTAGCTCACCATTGAGAGGAGGAGAAGGCTCGAGTTGAACTAGTTCTTCATTGCTGATACCCCTATGATGATAGGGGCCTCCAAAACTTATTGGATGAGGATAGTACTCCTTTTGTTCTCAAAAATACCATATCTTTTCCTCCTGGCCGAACTTACAAATGGGGAGCCTAAGTTTCCATTTTATAGGAAAATGGGAAGGTGGTTTTAAGGACACAGATTTCTTAAAACCAATTTTCACAAGGTTTTCAACCTCCATAAAGCCTTATATAGCTTTTGAGAAAATAAAAAAGTTTTAAACCCACCTCTTGGATATCTACACCTAAAGTTTGGTACAATTTGGACAACTATAGCCTTATATATGGAAAGATCACTTCAAACCACTTTTAAATTCGTGCAGATTCAGTGTGCTGGATAGATCAAGATGTTTGGGACAACATATGTCTTAATGAGTCTTGAGTTCCTTCAGATGAGATGTATCCTAATGAATATTGGACCAAATCACATAATTTCGGCCCATTTTTATGTACCGTTCAAGATCAGTGCATGGATTCATCCATTGGTGTAAATGGATCTTGCGCAGTTTGGACCATTTTTCTTGGACACCATCTTGAGTCCTTCAAATCACCTCCTCCTACAATGGAATCATCAAAACAAGTGACATTTACCATTTTAACAGTGATAAAAACAAAATAAATGATTCAAACATGGAATGAATTTTCTATTATTTTTATAATTTTCAATATAAAACAAGTTTAGCACAGTGGTGTAAGGGTGAAAATGAAATAGTGAATCGTAGTGCAGTCCCACCCCCACACCTAAAAATTTTCACTCCTGGAAAAAATAATAATTCCAAAAACTATGCATATTAATATTTCTAGCTTCATAAAGATTTAACATTCGATGAAAATTTAATTCTTGATAGAAATGTGATCAAAAGAAAAATCACACTAAGGAGTTATTCTCAATGATCATTGAAAAAGAAATCTCAAAAATTATATCCAAATGAAATTACAAGAGACGAATGAAACCAATAGAAGAAAATAATTCAAAAGTTAATCATGTCACTAATTATCCACGTTTTTGTGTGAAAACCATTTCATGCTATTCTTTCCACTTTTTATCTAGTAAATATAATTCATTTTAATAATTTTCTACTTATAAGATCATTTCCACTAAAATTAAAGGTTGAGGAAGGGTGGTTTTTAATGTGCCCAATATACAACCTTTTAATTTTTTTGTTATTTTTTAGGGCGTACAACAGTTAGATAATAGGTATACACGCCTAGGTCAATCTGGTACAACAATAAAATAAACCAGATAAGGAACGAATGAAAAGAAAAATGATTTTGGAAAGTAGAGAAATATGAACCTAACTTATATTTACCTTCCATTAAGTTAGACATTATCACACATCATGGTTGGGTGAAAAAAATGCGTGGAGAGATTAAGTGACACAATTTTCTTTTAAACTATTCACAAAAAGGGAAAAAATATTCTCAAAGGTTTAAAAATGATACAACTATTTATATCAATGACAAAGAATTAAATTTCAAAATAAATTCACACCATAGTATTGAATTCTTGATGAAATTCACATTTCATCAAAATTATTTTTGAATGTTAAAACAATATGAAATACAAACATTCCACATGCATTTTCAATAACTTCTATGATTAAACAGGCATCATTTTCCATGACAAAGTGGAAATATAAAATAATAATATTTTGGAACAAAGGTGAGTGGGAGAGAAAGGGGGGAAAGTAAAAATACTATTCATCAAGCTAAAAAGAGAAAAAAAAGAAAGATGATGAAAATTCCTAACTAACCAAGTAATATACCCATTTTCCTACACCTAGAGTGTGCAATGTCCTCAGTGTAAAAGTAAAATGCAGGAAGGAAGGATAAAACCTAGTGGGTGTCATTCATAGACCGCTTCTTGAACTTGGAGTTCCTACATCAGATACTCCGAAAGGGTTTTGTGGAAGTGCTTTAGTCACTGCCCATTAACTGTGAAGCTTTGCTTGGATTATTCATTTTGAACCTAGACAAAACCAAATGGAGAGACGTTAGTAATAGTGTATGGTCAAAACTAGTGGGAATGACGCTTACCTAGATGAAACTTCAAGCTTTCATTATAGAGGAGGACCTTCTGCCCAATGTGGAACTAATGATGAAGGATGAGATGGTCGTGGGCACCCTTGGTTCGCTCCTTATAAATCCTGGAGTTCTAATAGGTATCTCTTCTCATTTTCTCCATCTCCTAAATTTGCAGCTTCCTTTGAGCGCCTGCACAAAAAATATTAGAGTTTCAAATTTTTATGGCCTAGTAGGCCAGGTGCTCAATCTCAACAAGCTGGTGACAACAGTTTCCAAACACAATCTGATAGGGTGAAATTACAATGGGAGTTTTGAAATCAGTACAATATGCCCATAATGAATCATCAAGTCAAAGAATCCAATATTTTCTATTGGGTTGAATCATTTTTTCAAGAATCTATTTTACCTCTCTATTTGACACCTCTGCTTAACCATTGGTCTGTGGGTGATATGTAGTAGACACTCTATAACCGACCACATACCAATGCAAAAGTGATTGCATTTTTCAGTTGTAGAAATGAGAACCCTGGTCACTGATGATGAACCTAATAAGCCAAACCTACAGAAAATTTGGGCTCTCAAAAAATCTACAACTGCCTTAGAATCATTAGTCCTTGTAGCTCGTGCCTCTATCCATTAGGAAAAATAATCCACTACCAAAAAAATGTTCAAGTTACCTAATGAATTGAGGAATGGTCCCATAAAGTCAATGCCCCAAACATAAAAAATGCCATGGATGATAAAGTTTTTTTGTGGTATCTCATTTATTTTTGAGAAATTAACCATTCATTGGAAGAAAGGACAAGATTTATAGAAGTCATGGGAATACTGAAATAATGTGGGCCAAAAGAGACCAGAATTGAGGACCTTGTAAGCAGTCCATTGGGGAACAAAGTGGAATTAACAAGAAAGAGTGTGGAAAAACCTAAGGATGGAATGAAACTCGCTATCAGGAATACAACGCCTAAGGAATTGATCACTACAGGTGTGCCAAAGGTAGGGGTCATCCCAAATGAACCAACGAGACTCATTTTTTAGATGGTCGGCCTGGTTTTGGTTAAAATCAGTAGGAATGCAAAATGATACCAAATAATTTACAATCTCATCATACCATGGAATAACATCTTTCACTTAGTACAGTTGCTAATTAGGAAACATTTCATTTATAGGAATATAGAGAGACGAGTCAATGTCCAAGGATAGGTGGATCCTACTGATATGGTCAACCACCACATTCTATGATCCTTTTTATCTCTAATTTCTAGATTTAATTCTTAAAGGATGAGTATCCAGTGAATGAGGCTTGGTTTTCCTTCTGGTTTCTTAAGGAGATACCAAAGGGCTTCATGGTCGGAGAATACAATGACTTTGTGCCATAAAACATATGACCTAAATTTAACCAAGGAAAACACTATGGCAAAAAATTATTTTTATTTATGGTGTTGTTTTCTTAGGTAGGGTCCAAAGTACGTGAGGCATATGCAATGACATGTGGAGCTTGATCGAACCTTTGTGAAAAGACTTCCCTAAATGCATAGTTAGAGGAATCACACATGAGTTCAAATGGTAAATCCCACCAATGTGATTGGATTACTGGGGGTGACGTGAGACTCCATTTCAACTTATTAAAAGATTCCTCACATTCTTTATCAAAAAACAAATTCTTTTTCCTTTTGGAGTAACCAAGAGAGTGGGAGTGCAATCTTACTAAAAAAACGAATGAAATGATGGTAAAATCCAGCATGACCTAGGAAAGACTACACATCCCATACATTTTTGGGGAATGGTAAGGAAGAAATTACATCCACTTTTGATTTATCTACTTGGATATCATCCCCAGAAATGAAATTCCCCAAAACAATACCTTGTCGCACCAAGAATTGGAATTTATCATAATTTAATATAATATTATTTTCAATACATCGACGTAGGACTAAACCAAGACTTCTCAAAAATTCTTCAAAATAAGAAGCATAAATAGTGAAATCATCCATGAAAACTTCCTTGAAATTCTCTAGGTAATCTGAAAAAATACTAACCATACATTGCTGGAAAGTACCCGGAGCATTGCACAGACCAAATGACATCCTCTATATGAAAATGTACCAAAGGGGAAAGTGAAGGTTGTCTTTTCCTAATCCTCAAGGGTAATATGGATCTGAAAGTATCCAGAATACCCATCAAGGAAATAGTAGTGTGACTTACCTGCTAGAATCTATAGAATTTGGTCAATAAATGGAAAATAAAAATGGTCCTTCCTAGTGTGTTGGTTTAGTCGGTGATATTCTATGCAGACACACCAACTATTCTACATATGAGTTGGAACCAATTCATCATTTTCATTTCTAATTACTGTAAGGCTAGTTTTTTTGGAACTACTTGAACGTGACTGAAACATTGACTATTAGAGATGGGGTAAATGATTCCATAAGCCAATAATTTTGTTACCTCATTTTTCATAACTTCTAGGAGGTTTGGGTTCAGTCAAAATTTTTCTTGCCTCACTAGTTTAGCCTCACCATTTAATAAAATATGATGTTTACAAATTGATGGGCTAATACCAGGAATTTCAGATAGTTTCCTTCCCAAATCTTGTTTATACTCCGTCAAAAGTTCAAGTAGTCAAAATTCATGCTCTGGAGGGAGTAAACTAGCAATGATGATAGGAAAATTGTTTCCATTCTCAAGATATGAATATTTTAATTATTTAGGCAGTTTTTTTAATTATAATTTAGGTGGATTTTGGATTTATGGGAGTGTGTGTGAAAGGGAGAGGTCATTGATCTCATCTAACTACTCAATGGCATCATCCGTAGATGAGTAATGAGCTTTTACAAGCTTAGTAGTATCATTGATGGTCATTAGATCCCCAGATTTCAAGAAATCATCAATCAATGAACATGCATGACACATTTCTAGAACACTACTACAATCAATGCAAGAATCATTTCCTAGAATTTCTATCAATGAAGAAAACTCAGAAAGGGGATCAGGGTAATGAAATGATGTTTTTTCAATGGAAGGGAGTACATCTATAGAATTAATAGAGATAGAGGAATATTATTTTGAGGGGTGCTTCATGGAATCAATGATATTGAAGTAGAAAATGTCACCAGTAAACTCCATATAGAATGTACCATTGTGGACATTAATTATGGTTTTGGAATTTTTCAAGAAGGGTCTCCCCAATATAATCGGGGCATGTCCATTCATCCTATCATCCTCTATTTTAAGTGCATAAAAGTCAGTAGGAAAAATTAAATTTTGAACCCTCACAAGAACATCCTCGAACACACGAGAGGGGTGTGCAGTAATCTGGTTAGCTAGTTAAACAATAATTCCAGTGGGCTTCAGTTCCCCAACCTGCAATGTAGAGTAAATAGAGTGAGGAATCACATTAATATAAGCACCTAAATCAAGTAAAACATTAGAAAAAGAATACTCCCCTCTGGTTCACTAAATTGATAATGTTCCGTGATCATTGCACTTGGTGGGAATTGATGCCCCTATCAATTCTAAAACATTCCTCCCCAAGCTCACCTTCTCATCACCTTGAAGTCCCCTTCAGTGTGTACACATCTCCTTTAGAAACTTGGAATATCTTGGAATTTATTTCACAATATCAATCAAGGGAATGTTTACCTTTACTTTTTTGAAAGTCACCAAAATTTCCTTATCGAGTTCAGTTTCCTTTGGTTTTCTAGGTTGGGTGGCCCTTTTTGGAAATGGAAGAGGGATTGTTGGGCTAGTTGACACATAAATAGACACACTCTTTCCTTTGGAGGGGATTCTATCAGGACTTGTGTCTACCTCATTTGGTGCATTTCCAGTAGTTAGGATGGTGGTTTACTTAGGAGGGGATGACTCTAATGGAGGGGTCATTTGGATTTTTAATTTTGTTCCACTCTGAAGGGTGATGGAACTGAAATTTCCTTTATCTCTAGGGTTAACTACTGGTTTAGAAGGTATTTTACCCAACCCATGGATCCGGATTTCCCCCATCGAGTTGGAAAGTTGTCATAATTGGGGTTTTAGGTCTTGTATGGAATATTGGGTGGTTTGTTGGAATTGGATATTATTGGAATCCATTTGTTTTATCATGTCTTCTAAGCTTGGATCAGGTTTTGGAGGGGTTTGTTGGAAATACCTTTGTTGTGGTTGAGGATTTTTGGGTAGTGGTGGTTGAATACTCTGCCCCAGTTGGTTCGATGGTTGTTGAGGTTGGTTTGAATACCCCCTTGCCTATAGGATTGGTTGTATTTCCACCCAGGATTGGATGGATTGTATGGTTATTTCCTAAAGGATTAGTTATAGGGGCGGATTGGAAAGATTTCCTCACAACTCTGAGAAGTTTCTCTTAGTTGGAGGCATTGATCAGAGTAGTTGGTGTCAGACAAATATATACCACAATGGATGGGAGGAGGAGATTGGGATTTCCCTTATGAAAGAGCAAGTTGTCGAAGAAGGGTACTTACCTCTTCAAACATCATGCCCACCTTCCTCTCGAATTCGGTACTTTGCACCTCATGGAAACCTTGAATGGGTACATTGGATCTTGAACCAAATTTTTTAGTGTTCTTTTCCTTGTCCTCAATTAAAGTCCTTGCATCGATTAGGGTTTTATCAACTAGCACACCACCAACCACAAAATCAATCATATTTCGGTGAATAGGAATTAAACCTTCATAAAAATATTGAATTAAAAGGTGATCTCTTATTTGGTGGTGTGAAAATCTTGAACATAACGTTTTAAATAATTCCCAATATTCATGTAATGTTTCCCCTTGAGATTGCCTTATAACACATATTTATTTCCTTATAGTTTCAGTTCGAGATCTGGGAAATATTTTTCAAGAAAAAGGTGTTTCATGTCTGCCCAACCTCTAATTAGTGAATTAACATAGTAAAGACAATATTTTGCAGTGTATTCCAATGAAAATGGGAATTCTCTCAGCTTTACTTCTTCTTGATCCACATTTACAGGTTTTAATATAGAACACATGATATACAATTATTTAAGATGCTTGTGTGGATCTTCTCCAACAATTCCATGTAATCTTGGTAATAAATGAATTAAACCAGAGTTAAGTTCTAAATTGGGTGCCTCACCTTGCATTTGAATATAAGTGGGTTGGATATCAACATATGGGGAGGTTAATTATTTTAGTGTTATATTGTTTTCTACCAGTTTAAAAACATTAATTTTAGGTTCTAATTTGGTTCCAGAAGATGATGGGTTTAGAAAAGTCTCGAGTTGTGGTGTGTCCTCCTTCAAAGGGTTGTATTGTGAATCTTGAGGCTGCTGATGTAAGATCATCTCCGGTTTGGGTTCAAAATGTGGTAAGTCTCCCAGATTAGAATTGTTTTCAAACCACCCCCTCTTTCACATGGTATTCGACCTCCAGACAGCCTTATCTCACTTGGGGGAAAATATCAATATTTTCACCCCACATCTTGGATGTCTCCACTGAAATTTTGGCACAATTTGGGCAACTAGAGCCTGAGATATGGATAGATCACAATACACCACTTTTGAATTTGTGCAGATTCGGTGTGCTAGACAGATCAGGTTGGTTAGGACACCAGATGTCAGAATTATTCTTATGTTTATTTAGATTAAATATATCCTAATGAATTATGGACCAGTACACAAAATTTCAGTCCATTTTTATGCATGTTTTAGGAGAAGTGTGTGGATGAGTCCACTGGTGTGCATGAATCTTGCACAGTTTGGCCCATTTTTCTTGGACATAATCATGGGTCCTCCAAATCACCTCCTCCTACAATGGAATCATAAAAAAAGTAACATTTCCATTTTTATTAGTGATAAACACAAAATAAATTTTTCAAACACAGAATGAAATTTGTTATTATTTTTATAATTTTCAATATAAACCAAGTTTAACACAGTGGTGTATGGGTGAAAATGAAATAGTGAATCATGATGAGATTAATGGGTGACTTTCAATCCATTATCAATAAAATAAAAATAATAAATCCAAAAACAAACATTAAAATCATATACTTCCCACCTCTAATAATACCTTAATAAGAGCCCCAACGCATAAACACAAGCATGGATAAAAATTCAGTCATCCATCATGTCACAACCCGACCTATGTCAAGACATGAACCTGTTCAACTATCCCCATGGGTCTAATGTAATACCTTGCCTTCCTTCTCAAAATACCAAAAACTATTATCCACTGGGGTCACTTATCAGAATAATGGTTTTACCCAAAGGCCAATACATATTCTTACAATATGATTTATCCTCACTCACGTTCCCTAAGAAGCTTTCCAGGAGGTCACCCATATTGATCACTACTCCAGTACAATCATGCTTAACTATGGAGTTCTAATCAGGTAGACTCCCGAAAATAAAGGTCCACCTTATTGAAAAAGGTAGTAACATTTATCTATTTTAAGCCTCAATTTTTAAAGGGTGTTACACTCACCCCCTTTAAAGAAAAGAACCCTGATTACAAACCTCACACCTCAAACCCAGGTAGTGCCTCTTCCCTTTCAGTTTGGTGTTTTATCAGATACCATTTGTCACAACCTGACCTTACATGGGACATAAACCTGGTCTCATGTAGTACCTTTTTTGTCTTCCTAGAAAAATCATAGATCATTTAACAAGATCTCTAACCCATAAGAAAAATCATGGATCAAAATTAAATCATCCATCATGTCACAATCCGACCTAGCTCAGGCCTTGAACCTGGTCAACTATCCCCTTGGTTCTCCTATAATACCTGAGTTTCCTTCCCAAGAAATAACAAAATATTTTCCACTGGGGCCACATATTTAACTAATAGTTATATCCACAAGCCAACACATATTCTTTCATTATGATTTTTCCTCACTCGCAAACCATCATAAACTTCCTAGGAGGTCACCCATCGAGATCAATACTCTTCATCAAGCATGCTAAATCGTGAAGTTCTAATTATGAAGGCTCCTAAAAATAATGGCCCATATATTTGACATGAGTGGTAACATTTATAATTTTATAGAATCATTTTCCTAGGATGTTACATCTCTCCCCTTTAAAGTATAATGCCATTATTGTGCACCTCATGCCTCAAAACTAAACAGTACCTCAACACTTTCGGTTAGGTATTGGATCTGATACCATTTTTCATTACCTGACCTCCCTTGGTCCATAAATCTAGTCTCATGTAATACCTTGGTTTCCTTCCCATCACACCACATGATATTACCAAATGAGGTCACTTATTATACTAATAATTATCCCCATAGGTGAAGACATGTTCTTCCAGTGTGATTTTTCCCCTCTCTCACAAACCCTCATAAACATCCCTAGAGTTCACCCATCCTAATCACTACTCCAAGCCAAGAACACTTAACTATGGAGTTTTAAGCTGGTATCCTCTCGAAAAGAAATCTTGTTGACATGAGTAGTAACATTTTTCCTTTTTAAGACTCAATTTATAGGGGTTTTACATTAGAGATTTTAGCCTTTTAAGGGGTTTTAAGGACTTTTAGGGTGTTTAAGGATTTTAGGATAATTTAAGGGGTTTTAGGATTTTTATATGGTTTTTTGGGTTCTATGGGTTTTAGGGTTTTTTGGATTTTAGGGGGTTTAAGGGATTTCATGGGTCTTTTAGGGTTTTATAGGGGTTTAATGGGTTTTTAGGGGTTTTTGGGATTTTAGTGTTTTAGGGGTTTTTGGGTTTTTATGGAATTTTGTGTTTTCTTAGGGTTTTTAGGGTATTTTAGTACTTTCTTTGGCTTTTTATGGTATTTTTGGGAGGTTTAGGTGTTTTATGTTTTAATGGGGTTTTAGTTTTTAGGGGGTTTAGGGGTTTTTTGGGTTTAGGAATTTTTAGGATTTTTAGGGTTTTAAGGTGTTCATAGGGGTTTAGGGTCTTTGAGAATTTTATAGGGCTATTTAGGGTCTTTGGGGGGGGGGGGGGGGTTAGTGTTTTTATGTTATTTTAGGGTTTTTAGTATTTTTAGGGTTTTTAGGGCCTTTTAGGGGGGGGGGGGGGTTAGTGGTTTTCAAGGTCTTTAGGGGTTTTAATGATTTTTAGTATTGTTTTAGGGGTTTTAATGATTTTTATAGTTTTTATGGTTTTTAGTGTTTTTAACGTTTTTAATGGTATTAGGGGTATTATAATTTTTATTTTTTTTTTATTTTTTTAGGGTTTTTAGGTATTTTAGAGGTTTGAAGTGTTTTTAGGATGTTTAAGGATTTTAGGCTCATTTAGGGGTTTTATAAGTGTTTTTTGGGAATTTTTTTGTTTTTGTTGGGTTTTTAGAGTCTTTTAGGGTTTTAAGGTATTTTAGGTGTTTTATGGGTTTTATATGGTTTTAGGGGTTTTAAGGGTTTTAGGATTTTTAGGAATTTTTATGATTTTACTATTTTAAAGGGGTTTTAGTGTTGTTAGGGGTTTTTAATATTTTTTAGGGGATTTAGGAGGTTTATGGGGTTTTAGGGTATTTTAATTTTTTCATGGTCTTTAGGGGTTTTTAGGCTTTTTAGTTTTTTTTTATTTTTAAGGGGTTTATCGGATTTTTTTACTCGTTTTAGGGGTTTTTTGGGGTTTTAGGGTTTATTGACGATATTTAGGTACTTTAGAGTTTTTAGGGTATTTATGTTTTCTTATAGTTTTTTGGTTTTTTGGGTTTTAAGGGTTTGAAGGTTTTTATGAGGTTTTTAGGTCATTTAAGGGGATTTTAGGGGTTTTAAGGGTTTTTATAGTTTTTAGGGTTTTTATGGTTTTTAGGATTTTAGAGTTAATAGTGGTTTTTAGTGTTTTTGAGGGGTTATAGAATTTTTATTGTTTTAGGGGGTTTTTTGGGGTTTTTAGCGGGTTTTTTGGGTTTTATGGTTCTTAGGGGTTTTTTCTGTTTTAGGGGGTTTTAATGTTTTTTGGGGTTTCTAGGATTTTTTTAGGAGTTTTAGGGTTTTTAGAGTTTTAGTGGTTCTAGGGATTTACGTGTTTTAAGGGAAATTTAAGTATTTTTAGAGGTTTTAGGGTTTTTTTTCAGGATTTTCATAGTTTTTTAGAAGTTTTTACAGGTTTTAGGGGTTTTATGCCATTTTAGGGTGCTTATTGGTTTAAATTGTTTTTAGGGTTTTAGGGGTTTTTAATTTTTTTTTGTATTTTTTAGAGTTTCTAGGGTTTTTGGGGTTTTAAGGAGTTTTGGGGGTTTTTAGGGTTTTTAGGCATTTTAGGGGTTTTGGGTTTTTAGGGGTTTAGTTTATTTTAGGGTTTTTAGGGTTTTATAGGGATTTTCTTGGGTCTTCTAGGGTTTTTTATGTTTTCTATGGTATTTCAGGTTTTTTAGGTTTTTAGGGTCTTTTAGGGTTTTTAGGGTCTTTTAGGGTTTTTAGGGAGTTTTAGGGGACTTTTGGGGTGTTAAGGGTTTTATGGTTTTTAGGATTTTTAAAGATTTTAATGGTTTTTAGGGTTATGATAGTTTTTTAGCATTTCTAAGGGGTTTTTTGGGGGTTAATAGGTTTTTAGCATTTTAGTGGTTTTTAGTGTTTTAGGGGTCTTTTGGGTTTTTTGGGTTTTTATGGTTTATGGATTTTTATGATTTTATATATTTTAAGTGTTTTTATGGATTATTTAGGTATTTTTAGGGTTTTAACAGGTTTTAGGAGTTTTTAAGAGTTTTTATGATTTTAAGGGGTATTTAGGATTTTTAAGGTTTTTAAAGCTTTTTAGGGCTTTTAGGGTCTTTAGTGTTTTTTCCGGGTTTTTAGGGTTTTGGAGGAATGGAAGATGCGAGAGTCAGGCTATTTCTGACCCTCCCCAATTTATTAGAAGAAAAGATGCAACAGACAATGGATGGGATGGGTCAAACGACCCGCACTCAAAAAACCCTTAACAACCCCAAACCCAGAAAAAGAAACCCAAAACAGTCAAAAAGAAAAACAAAACCAAAAAAACACACAAATACAAGAAGAAACCATCACCATCATCTAGTATTATCCAAGATCCAGAAGCTCAAAACCAAGCAACGAACAACATCCAATCTCACAAATTCCAGCATCCAGCTCCTCCTCACCAAAACGAGCCACTGCCAGGAGCACAGAACCATCAAAACCAAATTAAAACTCACCAGCTTCACCACTTCTCATCCAATCAGCATCCATCCCAAAGTAGCATTACCATCATCAACCATCTCCTTCTCAAGAATATCAATCGTCAGCAACACAAAACCACTAGCATCACTAGCCTTCAACATACTTTTAGATGGTTTTATGGGGATTTAGGGATTTTTATGGGTTTCTTATGGGGTTTTAGGGTTTTTAATGTTTTTATGGTTTTTAAATTTTTTAGGGTGTTTAAGGGGATTTAAGGTCTTTTAGGGGTTTTAAGTGTTTTAGGTTCTTTTAGGGTGTTACTGTATTTTTGGGTTTTTAGGGTTTTATTGTCTCTTAGGGATTTTATAGGGTTTTTAGGGACTTTTAAAAATTTTAGGGTTTTTAAATATTTTAGGGTTATAAGGTTTTTAGGGTCTTTTATGGATATTTTAAGGTTTTTAGGGATTTTATGGGTTTTAGGGGGTTTTAGGGTCTTTTAGGGTGTTTAGAGTTTTAGGGTTTTTTGGGGTTTTAGGTTTTTTTTTGTTTTTAGGGTTTTATGATTTTTAGAACATTTTGGGATTTTGGGGTTTTTCATCTTTTTTGGGATTTTTAGGGTTTTGGGTTTTTTTGGGTTTTCAATGTTTTAGTGTATTTTTCGGTGTTTAGAGTTTTTATGATTTAATATAGGTTTTTGTAAGTTTTAGTCTTTTCTTTAGGTTTTTGGTATTTTTAGGTTTTTAGGGAGTTGAGGGGATTTTAGTTGTATTAATGGGTTTTTATGGTTTTAGAGTTGTTTTCGGTTTTTAGTGATTTATAGTGTTTTTAAAGTGTTTTAGTGGGTTTTATGGATTTTAGTGTCTTTTGGGGTTTTTATGGTTTCTAGGATCTTTTAGGGTTTTAAGATGTTTCAATGTTTTTTTGGGGTTTTTATCATTTTTGGGGATTTTAATATTTTTTATAGTTTTAATATTTTTCGTGGTTTTTAGGGGTATTCAGGATTTTAAGGGTTTTAGGGTTTTTATGGTTTTTACCATTTTAGGGTTTTAAGGTTTCTTTCCGGTGGTAATGGGTTTTTTGATCTTCTAAAGTTTTAATGGTTTTTACTATTTTTAGGTTGTTTTAAAGTTTTTATTATTTTTGGGGGCTTTTATGGGTTTTATGGTTTTCTTAGGGTTTTTATATAATATAGGGATTTTAGGAATATTTTAAATTTTCTAGGGTCCTTCAGTTATTTTAAAGGTTTTTAGGATTTTTTTAGGTTTTTAGGGACTTTTAGAGTTCTATTTCATTATCGGGGGTTTAAGGATTTTTTGGGCTATTTGGAGTTTTTAGAGGTTTATGGATTTTAGGATTTTCTAGGTTTTTTTGTTTTTTTGGGTCTTTAGGTGTTTTAGTGTGTTTAGGGGTTTTTAAAGATTTTAGGGTTTTTTTGGGTTTCTAGGGGTTTTCATGGGTTTTTTTGATTTTCAGGTTTTTTAGGGTTTTTTGGATTTTAGGTGTTTTAGGGGGTTTTTGAGGGTTTTTAGAGTTTTTAGGTGTTTTAGGTTTTTTAGAGTTTTTTGGTTTTTTATGTTTTAAGGTCTTGGGGGGTTTTAGCACTTTTAAGGGGTTTTAGATGTTTGTAGGTTTTTTAGGCTTTTTCGAATTTTGGTTTTTATGGTTTTTAGAGGTTTTTAAGAGTTTTAAAAGTTTTTAGTGTTTTTCGGGGTTTTAACATTTTAGGGTTTTTAGGGATTCTTTAGATTTTATTGGGTTTTAAGGGGTTTTATGGGTTCTTAATGTTTTTAGTGTGTTTTAATGTTTTTACATGTTTTAGGGGTTTTAGGGTTTTATGGTTTTTAGGTTTTTTATGGATTTTATGGGTGTTTAGTGGTTTTAGAGTTTTTATGCTTTTATTGGTTTTAGGGTTTTTAGGGTTTTTATGGATTTTAAGGCATTTTTTTGGGCTTCTTAGGTTTTGATATGGTTTTTAGGTTTTTAGTGTATAAGGGTATTTTATTGTTTTGTTGGGTGGTTTAGGGTATTTTAGGTTTTTAGGGTTTTTTGATTATTTTAGCGTCTTTTAGATGTTTTAGGATTTTAAGGGGTTTTAGGGTATTTTATGGTTTTTAAGGGTTTTATGGGTTTTATGGCTATTAGAGGTTTTTTGGGTTTTTAGTGTTTCTTTTGGTTTTAGTGTTTCAGGGTTTTAAGGAATGTTTAAGGGTTTTGTTGAGTTTTTGGGTTTTTAGGGGCTTTTGGATTTATTATGGGTTTTTAAGCTTTTTTGGTTTTTATGGTTTTAGGTGTTTAAATTTTTTTAGGGTTTTTAACAATTTTTAGGGATTTTAGTTTTTTGTGATTTTTAAGGTTTAGGTATTTTTTGGAGTTTTTAGGGGTTTTGGGGGTTTTTGGATTCTTCATGATTTTTAGGAATTTTAGGGGTTCTAGTAGGGATTATTGTTTTTTATTTATTTTATGGTGTTTTAAAGGTTGTTAAGGTTTTTTAGGGTTTTAGAGTTTTTAGTATTGTTTTATGATTTTTAGGTTTTTTTACTTTTTTAGGTTTTTAAGGGTTTTTAGTGTTCTTTAGGATTTTTAGGTTTTTTAAGGGTTTTCGGTGTTTTAGGGTTTTTTAGACGTGTAAGTTGATTTATACTCTTTAATGGTTTTATATGGTTTTTAAGGTCTTTTAGGGTATTTTATGATTTTTTGGATCTTTTAGGGTTTTAGGGGTTTTTATGGTTTTTGGGGTCTTTTAGGGGATTTTGTAGGTTTTAGGGTTTTATTAGTTTTTAGGGTTTTAAAGGGGATTTTAGTGTTTTAAAAGGTTTTATGGTATTTTAGGCTGTTTTAAGAAGTTTTAATGTTTTAAGTGTTTTTTAAGGTTTTTATGGGTTTTAGGTTTTTTTTGGATTTTAGGGGGATTTTAAATTTTTAGTGTGTTTAAGGGGTTTTAAGGCCTTTTAGGGTTTTATAGGGTTTTAGGGTCTTTTAGGGTTTTTTGAGGTTTTAGTGTCTTTTAGGAGTTTTTTAATGTTTTTTAGGTTTTTAGGGTTTTTAGGAGTTTTATGGTTTTTTATGGATTTTTAGGCGTCTTAAGGTATTTTGGTGTTTTATAGATTGTTAGGGATTTTAGGGGTTTAATGGTATTTTATTGTCTTTTTAGAAGATTTGAGGGTTTTTAGGGTTTTTATGTTTTTAGTGGTTTTTGGGTTTTAGGTCTTTAGGTTTTTTAGGGTTTTTAGTAGTTTGGGGGTTTTTATGTTTTTAGGGGTTTTAGGTGTTTTTTAACATTTTTGGGTTTTTAGTGGTTTTTATATTTCTAGGGATTTTAGTGTTTTTAGGTGTTTCTGGTGTTTTTAGGGTTTTAGGGGATTTTTAGGAGTTTTGTGTTTTTTAAAGGTTTTTTGGGGTTTTAGGGTTTGTTTCGACCTAAGGTGGCACATTTGAGGTGATGAAAAAAGGCCTGACGATAATACTCATAAATCTCTTATTATAGAGACATTCCCATGTCAAGTTCATCATTTTTTTTTGTTTCGAACCATTCTGCATCATTATCCTTTAAAGGAGGATTGGAATAATCCTGCCAGGACTTGGTAGTCTACCCCTTATGTATTGCGAAGGAGGCGCCACCGTCAAATAGTCCTAGTGGGAGATTGCATGGGATTAAGTACTTGTGCAATTAGTCATACTAGGATATAACTTCCTTGAATGGTCTTCTGTGGGTTTATTCATGGAGACAGAAACTTCCAACGGTCCTGGTATCCATGATTCATGGGCCTTCTTTCCAAAGGTAGGCGTTCATTGGATGATTATTTGGCCAATGACACTTAAAGACTCCATTGGTCAAGAGGATGTGAAGTTGGGAACATCGCACCCTTTTGGGGGGAATTATTGCATATTTCAGGACTCGCTTATATATTTAAGTCATGTTTATTATGTTCATGAATCCTTTGTTCATTCCTGAAGAGTGTGTACCCAGGATACCCGCAGTTTGTAGGATCAACATAGGCATATAAGGATTGGATGCTACAGAGGTAATTATGACTTAAGCCATGAGATAAGGATCTCTTGAGTTTATCGTCATCCAAGGGGGACAGAAGGTGACATTATGTCGGGACATACCCATAAAATTAGATTCCTATGTATCCTCGGGAGAGGAATTAGAACCCACATAGTTCAGAAAACATAGAGCTTATGCATGGGATATTCCCATTTGAAGGGACATGGTTGGGTGGACCCTTTCTAAAGGGAACCCCTTTTGAGCTCAGGCCTTCAAGCAGGCATCATATGTGTCCTGGTTTGATCAGGAATTAGAGTTCTCCTAGTTTAGACTTGTGTGGAGGTTGTAATCGCCAAAAATTTCTAAGCTCACATGAATCCAGATTTATTTGAGAAACAAGATGATGTGAGAGATCCAACCAACCACATGCCTCCTCGCCTGCTTATGGGAGAGGGCGGACCTATGGTGGAAGAGGCCGAGGCGACCAGGGAAGAGGATGCGAAGCAATGAACCTTTCAATGTGGGATGACATTAGAGGTCATAAGGCTTGAACCATGGACGATTATGGACTTACCTCTGTGGGAGTGACTTGGAACGTATTATTGGAAAGGGGAGGAGTGTTGACATCATCCAAAGGATAATCGAACATAACTCCTTCAACTGATCACCATTCCTCATTGAATGGAAAAATAGGTGATCACCCTTAATCCCTAGAATGGGGAAGTTCACGTTTGTGTCCCAAGGTTTGAATCTAGGTTACCATGGGAATGTAGACTTATAGACATACCTAGAGTCTGAACTGTTGTGGGGAGAGCCTTTGTGACTTTGCTTACCATTGGTATGTAGACTCAAAGGGGTGCCCTGATGCTCTTGATGATTTGATCATACAAGTGTAGTGGATTTGGAGGAGGCTTTGGATGGATGCCGAGGGATTGGTTCATGGAGGGAATATGAAGGAGTGGATGGTAACAAAAGGGTGGGATTGGAACCGGAGGTAAGAATACCCCAAAACACTCCATTTAGAGTACTGTTTTCTCATGCGAGATGGGGGAAGCTCTGCATACCATAGTGGTATGTGGGCAGAAGGGTCATCTGTGTAGTGAAATGGTACGCGATCTTGGGAACGGACCACCGTGAACCACAATGGTATGCGATCCTAAATGAGGTCTATCATGCCTCTTTAGGTTCCATCTGCAAACTAATGCAGTGCATGGTTTGAGGTTAAATCTGTATAGTGATACACTATGTGGAACACCATATCGAAGGAGGGTACTAGGGACAATCGATCGTGGGGAGTTCATCCATGAGAAATATGTGGTTCTCAATTTCACCAATTATGTTCGTAATACTCTTATTATTATTAAGTTCCAACATTTTATGGTTCGCGACTGGCTGTACCTATGGAAAACGTGGTTTATAATTCAGGCTTTGTTGAAGATTCGAGACTAAAGCTGGAATCCTCTCTGAATTCTTTCTTCCAACCTATGGGATCTCCTCTGTGCTTTATTCTTCTTCCCTTTCTCAATTCCTTTTGTGCTCCTTTTATAGTGAAATTGGGAAATCATATCTATGGACATACAAAACTATTTTCAGAAGCCCATAAAGAGATATCTCGATCTACGAAAGACTCAGTCAACCAGGGTTTTTAGAGGCCATGGTTCGCGAGTCATGGTTCTTAGAACCTTTCTAATATACTTTTTCCATGAAATGATGAGTTCACAAGACAGTAAGAGGATGTCTTTTGAACACATGATTCCCTCTGTGATACATTTCAAGACCAACTCAGTTTGTGGGCCATCGCTCCGTGGTCCAGCACCTCGTGGGTCATTCTGCATACTGGTGGTTTGCGGTTCAAGCGGTCCACGAACCCTTCCTGGTGATGGTAAGTGGGTCACATAAAATTCCTTAATAAATTTAATTCCTTCAAGTTTTTTATGATATTTTCCTCTCAATTTGATTCCATTATCTTTACTAAATTTGTAGGAATGATTTCTTCCTTTGGTAATTTGATTGTGGGAGTATTTTCTTCCCTTGGAGAAATTTTTAGGACCCCACAAATTCCCCCATTGGAATGGGGTTTGTTCATAACAGAGGAGAATATTCTGATGTAGAAGTGGTCCAGAACTGAAATGGTTCATGGTAGAACAGATAGGTCTGATAAGAGGGGACCACACCTATATACAGTGGCCCATATCATTTTTATTTTACCATTTATTACGGTGAAAAGATCTCTCAACTCTACCTCAGCTTTATCTACCTTCGCATACCATTTCTTTTGCAAAAACCTTGATCATGAACCAATTCGTATGTGCCACGAACCAAACTATTCACCATTGCATCTACCTGTGAACCGAATTTTGGGTTTCACGAATGGTCACTATGGAACTTAAAACCATAATATGGATTTCTGTGTAGGATAACTCTAAATGGATTGTGTTTCCTCACATAAAGGTTGAACCAGTGAATTGAAATTTAGAACTTAATAATTCGATTTTAAAATTTTCAATCAGAAACATTGAATATGAACTTGGAAAGGCCTGGGTTTGTGGTATCCACCTTCCCCGAACCCTTCTATTCACTGTCCAATGCTCCACGGGCCAACACCTCGTGGGTGTTTCACATACCATGGTTTTACATGGTATAATGCCTTCTCTTACCATAGCAGTATGCAAGGATTTCTTCTATGTATCATGAAACACACGGGATATGCCTACCACATTCCGTTTCTGGAACAATATGTAAAACCCCATGCAGATAAATTTTTCAAAGTCCTTTATCCATTTTTGTGTGTCCTTTATCCAACAATTTTTATTGGACTAAATTTTTTCAGGCTTTTGGATTTTTCTGTGTAGGCTACAGTGGTTTTTTCATAGGCTGCCATAGTTATCTCTTCTCCTTTTAAGGCTACTTTTACTATCCCTCTTTCTACTGTTGATGAACGATCGAAGAACATGGCGTCTTTGGTCAACAAAAAAATCCTACTCGTTCCATTTCACCAATATCTAGAGAATATTCTTATGACTATTCAACAAGAGTACTCGACTTCAGACAAGATTCTTTCTTATGGGTTTGGTCTATTGTCTAACACATCGATCCCGGCACCAAATTAGACCAATCATCCTGCTACCTGGATAATTGACCCCTCTATCCCAAAGGCCGTGATTTCTTCCAAGGGGAATTACCTTTAGAGAAATAATTCCTCTAGGTATTTTCTGAGCTACACACCTTGGAAATTAGAGAAGGTGCAATGGATGCCCGAAAAGATGACCCTCTACTACCAGAGCATTGCACAAAAAGCAACAATGAACAAGCAACATGGCTGGTCATCCAAGAGGTATATTCGCTCTGGAGGTTCGTTTGGATTATACTGGGGGTGTCCTTTTTGTGTTTGTCAGAGTTTCAAAGAATTTCGAACCAAACATCAGTATGTGGAACTATACAAGGCTATTTGGAATTCTCAGACATACACTCACTATCCCACTGCCCTTATTTCATAGCTCCTAAGCAGGTGGAGCCGAGAAACCAATACCTTCTATTTAACCCACAGGGAGGTCGAAATCAGTCTTTAAGACATCCGACTAATCTCAAGAGTCCCTATCACTGAGGATATATATGATGAATTCTTACCTCCCTCCTCTATTTGGTATGATGAGGAAAGAACCACTCCTTTTGAAAATAAACTCACCATTTAGGAGAATACACTTTTGAAGGAAATCGTTCCTTGTCGAAGCAGGACGTTCCTTTTGATGAATTTTTTTGTGCCTTTGTTAAGAATACTGGTCTAGAGCTTGATCCAAGGAGGCCTATAGCCTATCCCACCGAAGTAACTCAGATAAAAGCATGTACCTATTGGACCACCCTAGAAGAGGGGAAGTTTCATAAGTGGGGACGGGGGCTCATCCCTTACGTCGATCGATTATTTCAACTAGTGACATTCTTGTCCTTGTTTCCGAGTGGGTGGCTCTTACCAGTATGAGAATCTGGTGGTGTGAGTGCCTCAACTTTCATTATGGCCACTCAACTGGCCATTGGCAGATGCATCAATTTATCTATTCTAGTAATGGACAAGATTTATCGCCTACTATGTCAGATCAGTGAGGGGGGACCACCTTACTGGATGAATGGGCCCTTCCAAATTCTTTGATGTTGGATAGGATCCCACATAGGAGGTTATAACTTTATCAATTCCTTACCAATTCCGCATTCCACCCTCTGACCATATCTTTAGAGTACCAGTGGGGTCATGCCGGTGGCTTGGGATTCACAACATAAGTGAGAGGAGCAAACCGAAAATAACAAGAAAGACTTAATGGCTTATCTCAATGTTTATGAACGTTTCTCTTTTCATCCTTATTATTCCCCTACCGATATTATTATGAATAATGCATCTAAATAATTCATCAATCGATTTTACTTCTTTTATTTGAGAGAAGGCGTCCTGGATTCCCGTATCAGAGGGAAGTTTATTTGTGAGGGATATAGACCCTACATATTTAGTTGACAATTTAAATATGTCTCAAAGTCATTTCCTCATGCTCTCAATAGTTCCCGTCAGGAGAAGAATCTGATGATATCTTGTCAAATATGGCTGATGTTCACTAGGGAGGACCCCCAGTGCCAGGAAAGACTTCCGGATCATGGGGATTCCATGCCCTTTCTTACCAAAATCTATGTAGAGGCTTGGGTTAAATCATATCCTAATAGTAAATTAGCTGATTTGGTTCCTATTATGACAAATTCCAAGGAATTTGGGGTGAAGGGGAAGGAGGATCAAAAGGGATTTGTTGAACACCCTCGACCAGGAAAATCCCTCCGAAAGCTTCTTGGATCCACCCTAAGGAAAATTATGAAAGATGGGGTTGTGACCTCACAGGCAGCCGAACGAGCTACAAAAGCCACTGTCGGGAGTCCACCATCCATTCCTCCTGAGGCTGATTTTATAGTGGCCTATATGAAATGAGACCTTTTTAAAGTCCATTCTTATTCTGAAGTCCAGTCCCCTCATGCTTCATGGTAGCTCCTCTGAATTAGGGAAGTTTCTCTTATTGTAATTGGCTATGTGTCAGTACCCTCTGATGTTTCTTTTGACGAGGATCTCGAGAGGGTGGGTCATTACATTAAAGACCAAGAGACCCTCATTCATTACCAAAGTGGTCACCGCAAGTACTCTCACCAGGTACTTGCCATGTTATGACCAGAAACTGATGAAGAGGATGATGATGTGGTTGGCACACCTCTTGTGGCTGCCATGGAAAAAAACTTCTTAATTAATTCCAATGGCTCATAAGTGATCATATTCTAGAGGTCTTGAGTTTACAAGGAAGCCTGAGAAACATTTGAGAATGTCGAAACCTGCTCTGCTCCCCTACACCAACCTTCCAGAACTGGCCATCCTAGTCATGGATGCATTTCTGGATTCCTGGAGAGTCTAGTATGAATTGAGGGTTAACTCTTAAAATGAAGAAATATGTAGTATTATTCAGGGAGTTCATTTTGAGATTTTGGTTTTTAGGGGAGCCATTGCTCCTACTAGTATTTTAGCAAATTAAGAGCCTTATGAGGTGGATGCATACTTGAATGAAATGGAAAAGTGTCTCCATGCCCCTGTAGACATGCATTGCTGGTTGGACTGCATGGTGTTGAGGGAAGTACTCCCATGTTTGATAGGAGATTTTGTTTTATATGCAACCTATGGACTTAAATTATTTTGATGTAGAGATTATAAAGGTTCCTCCTCCCCTTTTTATTTTGAAGGGGCCTGTAGGGTCTCGAGAAATTTCTCTTTCTTTGATTTATTATCCCGAAAGTAGTACAACTAGGGAGTGCACCCTACCCATGGTAAGGGGACTATGGAAGGTTCCCCTGGAGCCCAAGAACACATGGAAGAAGTCATTGCAGACCCACCAAGTGAATTTCCCCCTCCAACTCCTCTCAGTACTCTAACTCAGGAACCATATCCATGACAATCAAAGAAACTCTAGCAGGCCTCCCAACTGTCAAAACACATTAGGAGGGGAATCACAAGTAATTGTTTATTTACCTGGTGGTTGAACCGAGTACCCTTATCTTATCAACTCACCGGTGCATGTATTTATTTTTATGTAGGGCCTATTAGCAACCAAAAGGTAGTTGCTCAGGCATCTATGGATCCTATCCCCTTTATGGCATAGGAAGGGTCACCATCCTTAGTGGTTGACTGAATTAAGGGATTAGGGTCTGTTAAAGAGACTGGGGGTACTACCAACCCTTCATGTGTGCTTTTTCCTGCTCGAATGGTCTTTGTCCCAATAGTGGAAGAACATCCAGAAATTGATGGCCCATTTGATCGTGTTGAGCCAGCTCTCATAGAGAGAGACATGTCGTTCTTTATGGTAGGGGCCGAACCCAATGGGGAGCCCTAATCCCTACTAGATTTTGGAGGGGCTTCAAATTTTGAGGAACCAATAAATCTTGATCAACAAACATTGTCCCTATAGATATATTCACTTCAGATATTGATATTTCTCCCACTCATGTTGGCTCTGCAGAAGTCACAATCACCGAAGAGGTTGATGCTCTCACCCTTGAAAATTTGGAGTGGGCCATCGTACCCTTTATTACAATTTTGAGAGAAGTTGTGTTTTATTCCCCCAAGATCTCAATACCAGTAACCTTATCCAAACTAACTATCTCTACAATCCTCATATCAATAAGAGTCCTTCCGAGGACTTCCTTGAGGGTTACTCTTTTGGATGAGTACAACCCTGGGTCTTTAGTATTCCCGAGTGTCCGCAGAGTGCAATTGATCATTAAATATGTGGTACCACCTATTCTAGGTAGTGGTATTGCTGTGGATGTGGGCGATGCTGAATCCACTTCCTCCCTAATTCCAAAATTTCAACCACAAAAATTGGCAGTAGCAGAAGAATCCCCCATTCTGTCCTCCATTGCCACTACCAGAGACGAGGCCATTGTAGGGTCGAGCCATGCAGTGTCTACAAAATCAAGTCCCTCTCTTGTGACATTAATTCCAAGATATATTTCATTTTTATAGAGTGAATCAAAGACTGATAAATAAGGATCGATCGATCTTCATCCCATTCGTCAAAATGCATGGATGAACATTTTGAGATTAATTTCTTAGACCCCATTAGCTATGATGCTAGCAAAGTTTGCAAAATTACACTTCCAGTTTTTGGTCCTAGGTTTTGGTGGATTTGACTATCATGGTATTCATGATATAGTAAGGCAGGTGGTCACTACTCAGGAAGCAACTGGTATGATGGAATCTCAACTTTCCGCAGCAGAGTCGATGGCTCGTCGTGCTGCTGTGTGGAAAATTATTATTGATGAAGCTGGAAATCTTGCTGGAGTGGTTTCAAGGCTGAAAAAAAACCAATGAAGCAATAATAATTGGTAGAAAAACTCGACCAAGAAGTGGTGCAACAGATCCAAAAACTAGAGCATCTTAAACAGGAGCGTTCCCAGGCCGCAATCGCCGTTGAGGAGGGGAGATGGAAAATGGAAGAAGGATAAAGGATCAGACTCGATGCCGTGAGGGATGTGGAGGCACTATAAGAAAGTACAGAGGCTAAGACTAAAACATTATTAAACCTTCACTAATACATTGAGGATTCTCATCAATTTTTTGTGAAACTTTACGACTCTATCGAACATATTCTATAAGAATCATGTACCACTCGTGAGGAGAGGCTCCATGGTGTGGATTCCCACCATATTTTTTTATGAAATATAATGGAACCAACTTGATTTCAAATGATTATTATTTTAATTTTCATGTCATTTTAATTGATCAAAATAAATCATATAAAAATCATTTTGATCAGACATTAATGCTAAACCATGACTTTAAACCAGTAACTTAAAATAATCTAATCGGGCTCTAATTTTTTCCTGATCCATGGAACTCAGTGAGCATAGTTCAATTATTACTGAGGTTTTATGGAACACCTCACAAAATTTTGTTCCTTTTTCATTGTTACCCTAATTTTTGCCTAAGCCTTCTTGACATGGGCTTAGCGGGTATAATCTCATGTTTTTCTTAGGCCCCCCTTTTAGGATTTCCAACCTAACAAGTTTTACGTATTCCTATTTTTTTAGCGAACTGACACTCGAATTTTATCCAGAGGTGCCCTTTTAGGATTTTTACTCTGTTGTCTATGGCGTCTTTTTCGTTGGTAGCTCATAGTCCTACCCTTAAAACTTTTTACTGATGTTTTAGTTTGAACAGATTTGAACACACTTCATGGGCTAGGGGTGCTAATTTGTAATTCATCAGCCAGGAACATTATAATAACTTTCAAAAATGAAGGAGGGATTTTTATTGACCCTAAATTTTTGAATTTTGGACATTCATGAGGCTCGAGAGCCATTTCAGGGGTACGAAGGTAGGAGAGGACTCTTCTGCGGACAAATTTGCCTTTTATTGCTGACCGTTTTGTATTCGACATATGCAGAGCCACCGGGGCATGATGTGCATAGTCAAACAAGGGTGTCTGCGGGACACTAGCCTTCCATTTCCAATGGCCTGGGTGGATTCACAACATTTTTAATTTATTTTGATTTTGGGAGCCATAGTGGGTGGCCTCTCTGAGTGATGATGTATGATATTATTAGGGACATTTATATCATCGTTGAGTGAGAAACCATCCCTACAAGATTCTTTCTGGTATAAGGGAGAAATGGTGAATGGTTAGTTCAATGAGAAATCCTTTTCGTGTGAGGGAATTCAAAAAGGGGAGGATATGTAAGCTGTTACCAAGAGGAGATTTACATTTTAGGGGGGGGGGTGAGATGGGACATGGATGTCCAATGAGCATAAAGAAAATAGAAAGGACTCTCCTAAGGACGAATATGCCTTTGATTGACAGCTGTTTTGTAGGTGATATATGAAGAGGCTCTAGGGAATGATGTGTATAGTCAGACAAAGGTGTCTGCAGGACACTAGACTTCCATATTTGATGGATCTGAAGGATTATGGTGATTGGAACCTTTCTAAACATAATGTATTACCTTTAATAAGGTGTGTTCTTGAACACAAAAAGGGTCATTTATTTTAGATGAACTTCTCTGGAAAACCCAGAAATAAGTGGGGGAATTTGTTTCTCTTATATGCGGATCGATTTCATGCATATAAACAATGTATTTTTTCATTACAGAAACCTCAAGAGAGACCAGAGATGAATCGGGCCAGCATGTTCTGATGTATCCATGATGTGAGTAGGAAGGAGAATGTAATCCATGACTTTGAGGGCCCTTGAATCATGTGGGATGTTACAAGGCTTAGAAGACACAGGGTGTACTAAGATAGAAGAGGACTCTCCCGAGGATGAATTTTCCTTTGATTGGCGGCCATTTTGTAGGCAAAATATACTGATCCACTCGGGCATGATGTGCATAGCCAAACAAGGGAGTGCACAGAACACTGGCCTTCCATCTCTGATGGTTATGGAAGATTATGGGGATTTAGGATTACTCAAATCAAAGAGTTTAAGGTATGGAAGGAGTGTATCTAGATACATTAAAGACATTCGGGCTATGATTTACTCTTGTAATTAGGCATCCCTTACGTAGATTTGGGTCATACACAGGGTAAAGCATTTATCCCATATTTGGAGTACCTTTTAGTTTAATGTCGTATGTCTAGGACGTGTGGTTCTTTATGGGGAAGGGGACTGTTACATGTCTTTTAGGGTCATGCTACTAGGACTAAATTCCTAGACCATTTTCCATAATTTCATGGCGGATATTTCAGTAAGTTCCCTATGATCATGTGATATATGCTTAGTGTGAGAAACAAGGGATTATGAGGATTCTAGATCACCACTTAAGAATATAAATACTAACATCCGAGAGTAATTTAGGCTTAAACAAACTCTATGCAGTTTAATGTCATAAAACAAGGATTATTCTGGCCTTGTAGTTTAATGTCGTGCAGGGAGGACATTATACTTCTGCAGTTTAGAGTCATGTAGTGAGGACATTATGCTATCACAAAGATCATTAATACATTTTATTTAATCATGATCATGGTGTTTTGGTTTTATTTAGATGTGAGTGATGATAGAAGGTGTAAACCATAATCTTGGGGGGGGGGAGAATTTGATCATGAGGGATGACATAGGGTTGGGAAGCCATCGGGCGTACCAAGGTAGGAGAGGACTCTCCGGAGGATGAATTTTCCTTTGAACTATGACTGTTTTGTAAGAGACATATGCAGAGCCACTGGGGAATGATGTACATATCCAAACAAAGTTTTCATGGGAACATTGGCCTTCTATCTCAGATGGCCATGAATTTTTATGGGGATCCAAGTTTTCTCAGAGTATGGAGTTTGAAAAATGGGAAAGATGTTTTCGGGAATGTATGAAATACCCAGACCATGATTTTCCATGAAATACCGATTCTTCCACATAGATATGACCTATATGTAGGGGGTAGTATGATCTTTTTATTTCTTACAAGTGTTAGAATTTATATTTTTAATTTTTTTCATCTCATTAAATTTTTTGTGTAGGAAATTGGGGGCATGTTTGGGATCTCAAAACACTAAGAATCAGGCATCACCTGACTCCTAAGGAATCTTGTAGTTTTATGTCATGCAGTTAGGACCTTTCATGGACTCCCTGTACAAGTCAGGCCTATGTTGGGGAGAAGGGGAATTTTTTATTCTTCTTTTAGATGGTAGTTGGGCCGAGATGGTAGATCTAGGAATCACTATATATCTTTCAAGGGCAGGAATCATGACGTATTTAGTTATGAACGTTCCCTACAAATGTTTGGTCCATGAATAGGGAAATGTGAGGGAATTTTTTTGATAGTGACTGGGCTGGGATTCCAAAACTGGGTGTCACTATGTATCCTGAAAGGGAAAGAATCAGGCCGCACGTAGTTCTGAATGTTCCCTGTACCGATCTGGCTCAGACGTAGGGGTAGGGGCATTTTTTGTTTCATTCTCTATGGATGCCAGGTACACCATATTTAGATATAGTTTTTTTGTGTAATGAAATCCTTACCACTGATCCTAAGCACAAGTGAGTTACACTTGATGTGAGAAACAAGGAGTGAAAAGGGTTTCCCTTGTAAATATGGGGAGATAGAGGACATGATAGAGGCCTTTTTTATTGGGGGTGTTGGTCCAAGATCAAGGATCAAGGCATCAATACATATGACACTAATTAATGGGAATCAAGACATACATAGTTCTCTAAGGGATCATGCAGTCTATCTTCATGAAATTAGGATGATTTATGCAATGCAATTTAACATCTTGCAGCTTGGACACTATGATGTACAGTTTAGCATCATGAAGGGAGGACATGGGTCACATTTTAATGTCATGTTTCAGGTACGAGTTCCATACAGTTTAATTTCATGTGGATAGGACTATAACTCATAGTTTAGGGTCATAGATTTTGGGCCGATAATTGGCGTTGATGTTACATTAAGTACTTTTTTAGAAACCTTGTATTTGTGCGAGCTGTGAAAAAAATTCCATCCATTCATATTTAGGTGTATGCTTCATTAGAATAGAGTATATTTATAAAATATGGTCCCTCCCATTTTTTTTCATTCTTTAGGGGATTCTTCCCAAGTATCATCAGGGTTTTGAGGACCAACACCACTTCTCATTCGAGGAAAGATTGAAGATGAACCTTTTTGTTGAATGCTCGTGCGATCCGATTTTGGTAGATTTACAAATAGTGAAAAGCATGTAACCTTTTCTATTCTAGATTCTCCAACTCATCAATACACCTTTGGGATTTATCTTCCATGGAAAGTTGATAAAAAATTGACACACTATGTGTTGGTACTTGAATTTTGATAAGAAAAACTACCTCCGCCCTGTATACTAGTGAGTGTGGGGTCTCTTGGGTGGCAGTGTGGGTCGTGGTCTTGTATACCCATAAATAATGAATGAGATTTTCTAGCCATGATTTCTTATCCTTATCTACCATATTTTTGAGTATGTTGAATATAGTTGAAAGCCTCTAACTTCCCATTGGTCGCTGCATGGTAGTGGGATAAAAGGTTGGATTTGATTCCATACTCCTGGTATAATTTTTCCAACTCAGTAGAGTATAATTTGGTGCTGTTGTCCATCATTATTGTACGAGGGAGACCAAATCTAGTAATAATTATGGACTTTACAAATCTAACAATTCATTTCACCCTGATTTCCTTACGGGGTATGGCTTCAGTCCATTTGGAAAATATGTTAGTTTCTATGAGTATAAACTTGAATTGTCTGGTTGTAGTGGGGGAAATGATCTCACAACATCCATCCCCCAAGCTGCAAATGACCAGGAGTACTTAGATTTATGAAGTAACTTCCAGGTTCGGTGAATAAAATCGGCATGAAGTTGGTAGTAATGGAATTTCATGGAGAATATGGCACAATCCTATACCATAGTGGGCTAGTAATACCCAAGCCTTTAGATTTGATGAGAGAGGCTAGTCACTGATTGGTGCACTCCACAAGCTCTAGCAGTCACTTCTTTCATGATGACAAAAATCTATTCTCCATCAATGCACTTGATAAGGACTCCATCAAGGCCTCTTTTGTAGATAACATTTTCTTGGTTTACCTCATTGTACATGAAAAAGTTTACTACCCATCTCTGGATCTGTTCCCTTACAACCCTATCTGGTGGGAGTTCCCCCTTCTAAAGGTAATTTGAAAGGGGCGTCATCCATCTGGTGGTGTGACCATAAGGCTCAGAAATAGGGCTAATTTTATCGATCTCCTCCATACTCTTATGAATAAATATAAAGACCATCTGATAGTGGGTAATGCTAATATCTGTTTCATCCCAGTATGGATCTTCCAGGATCATGGCTGCATTTTCCAATGCATCAACTTGAGAATTTTTGTGATCGGGGGATGTAGGTTAGCATCAGTTCTGATGGGAATTCTGGCATCAGTTGTGTAACGTGGTTCATCAAGGGGGATAATACCTCTTTCTTAATGGAATAGTCACCATTGAACTTCTTGATGACCAGATCTGAATCACCTTTTATCTTCAGGTGTTGGGATCGTACATGATGTGCTAGCTCTAGGCCGACAATGAGGGATTGGTATTTTTCTTCATTATTTGTACATCCCTCTAAAATTATGAAGGAATAGGTAAAGTTGAACTTTTTTGGGGATACACGTATAAATTTCAGACCCACTTTGTTGAGCTTGGGATCCTCTATCCTTTTCCCTATCATGCTTCTGGAATCAATATCTAAGTATATTTCCCATGCCTGAGGGTCCTCTTGGACGGAGAACACTTCTTCATCCAGAAGGTTGACATCCAACGTGGTGGTTTCTTCTGAGGGTTTCTATGCTATGAAGTCTATTAGCACTTGGACTTTGATGGACTTCTGGGATATGTATCGTATGTCAAACTTTTGTAGGATAGCCACCCGTCATGATAGGCATCTAGTTAGCATGGGATGGTTGGGGACATATTTGAGCAGGTTGAAGCGGGAGACCAAGTGGACCTCATGGTGTTGTAGGTAATGCCTGAGTTTTTGAACCAAAAAGCTTAGGGCTAGGTAGTTCTTTTTTATTATTGAATATTGAGTATCAATATCAATAATTGTTCAACTGAGATAATAAATGTTGTTCTCGCTGTCGGTATAATTCTTTTGCGCAAGGAAGGTGCCTAATGATCGTTCCAAGGCTGTTATGTATAACATTAGTGGTCTCCACTCTACTGGAGGCATCAATACTGGTTAGCTTAGGATATATATTTTGATAATGTCAAATGATTCTTAACAATCATTACCACACTCATATGTAATCCCTTTCTTCATTAACCCAGTGAAAGGTAAACATTTACCTACAAGGTTGGAAATAAAGCACTGGATGTAGGCTAGGTGCCCTAGGAGACCTCAAAACTCGATGAGGTTATGAAGTGGCAGCATGAAAAGGATGGATTTTGAATTCTTAGGGTTGAATTTGATTTTGTGATGGCATATGAAAAAGACAAGGAATTTCCTAGAGGTAACGCCGAAGGCACACTTTAGGGGGTTTATCTTTAAACTGTTCTGTCATAGTTTGTTGAAAAGAGTTTCAAGATCATCTAGGTGGTTTGACCGCTGTCATGATTAAACAAACATATCTTCAACATATAAATCGAAAAAATTTCTAAGATAGGTCTTGAATATATAGTTTATGGTGCACTAATATGTATATTTGAAATTTTTTAGACCAAAGGGAATCACCTTATAATAGAACATTCCCCTAAGGGCCCTAAAGACAGAGGATTCTTCATCTCTGTGTGCCATTCAGATCTTGTTGTATCGAGAATATCCTTCCATGAAAGATAGGGACTCAGATATGGTGGTTGCATCAATCAACAGTTCTTTGATTGGGACTAGAAAATCATCTTTCGGGCAAGGCCGATTAAAGTCCTTGAAGTCAATGTAGATTCTTATCTTTCTATTTTTCTTTTTTATCATGGACTATTTTTTCTAGCCAGATCAGATATTGAACTTCCTGTATGAAGTTTTCTTTGATCATATTTTAAACTTAGGCCTCTATTTTGGCATCATGCATCGGGTGGGTCCTTCTGGATGCCTAATTATAGCCCCAATGAACTTCTGGAAAACCCAGATGATGAGTTACGACCTAGGGATCGAGGCCTATAATTCCTGTGTTGTTCTAAAAAAACACATCATGATTCTTTTTTAGGAAGGAGGTATATGTCTCCTTTTCATTGGCAGGAATATCCACACTGATCAGAGTGGGTCACGGGTCATCATCGGTGCCTAGGTTTATCTCCCCAAGCTCATCAATTGTGGTGGGGACACATTCATCAAATGTGGGAGGGGCATATTTGAGGACTTCTTCTTCCTCTTCATATTATTATTTATTATCCTTTTCATCATCTTCTTCCTCTTCATATGGACAGAGGATTCTCAAGAAAAACTCTCCAATTTTGGGAGAGAAATTATCTTTTTCCATAGTGAGTAGGGAAAGGGAAGTTTTAGGTTCCAAGGATGGGTCGGAAGCATATTTGGTATGTATTTTCCTATCATCAAAGGATTTATCCCATTCTTATGTGTCTTTGGACTTGGCAGTTGTAAAGTAAATAATGCAGAAAATTGATTCTATATCTTGGCTTAAACATATATATTCAACTTGGTCGATGGGTAATACATACTCTTCCCCAATATGTTGGAGGGGGTTGATAGGAGCCATTTTCAATCCCTTCAAGGTAGTGATCTAGTAAACATCTCAAGATAAAGACTGCTTCTCTTTCAGTTCATAGAACCCTAATTAGATGTAATGAGACTCATGGGATTCAAATGGAGATTTATCAGCATGAAATGTCCAATTTTTTCCATTATCACAATATTTGATGCACTGATGGTATGATAATGGAATTGCAGCGTGCTGATGCATCTAGGGCCTCCCTAACAGGACATTAAAGGCTATACTTTTCCTCACATACAAAAACTCAGAATCCTATATGTGGTATCCAAGATAAGTTTTAATATTAATTTGTCCCAATGGATTCAACTCACTTTTTTCATATCCAATTAGAGTTTTGGTTCAAGGTGTCAAACTATCCTCATCATAGCCCAACCAACGAAGTGTTCACAGCAGGAGGTGGTTGAAACCAGAGCCGTTGTCAATGAAAATCCTCCAGACATAAATACCATTTATCTTGATGGAAAAATATAATGGTTTCATGTGCCCTTTTATGATGGAATCTTCATCCCTATCTGTGAAGGAGATGACAACGTGGCATTATTTGATATTGTTCTCCATCCGATAGATTCCAGCCACTTCTAATTCGAACTAAAATTATTGAGGACTTAGTAAGCTTAGATTACCGCCTCCATAAGGTTTACAGAAAGACTCAAAGCATCTAGGATTGACAGCTTTTCTAGTACTGAATCCAGATGCTTCATAATTTTATATTTCTTCTCTAAAGGTCAGCGCCTCCTGGCTCAAGGTATTTATTTCATAGACACTATAAGGGATTGAGATTTGGATGTAGAGGCTCTAGCCTCTATGATAAGAGATGGTGGCGCTAGGATCCTTTCCTGGTTCTACTGGACTGGTTCTCCTATACGCCTTGGGAAATTTGACATTTTTCCTTCCTTTGACAGATACTTCAAGATAACTAGTCTTGGATTTTTTCCAGAGGGGGAGGAGGAGCATTCCGGTTCCCTTTGTGTCTATCAGAGGGTCCTTTTAAGAGTTTCTGTGATGTTAATAGTTCAAGTTAAATCGTGGCTGAAAATTTGAATCTTGCCATAATCATGCCTTCCAAGAAACCCTTAGCCTCTATGGACTCTTCTTTCGACTCTCCATTTAGGCACGATGAAATCGGGTTCATGGACATAGTCTTCATCAGAGAAGGGGTCCATCAAGAGAATGATATTAATAGAGGAAAACATCATTTCTTTATCTAATAATGTTTCTGTTGGACAACCTCATTCTGATGGTGACCTTTGGAGGGGTGGTGGTCGTTCTTCCAAGTCTATTGGTATGAAGTCTGAAAGTGTTAGAACTAGATTTGGATTGGGTTTTATCCCATATTCTTGCTCCGGTTTTCTCCCCTTATAACCCATAAGGGAACTCATGGCTGAGGATGACGGCTGTGTTACATCAGGAGATATTGGAGGCATTATTTTTTTCTTAAACAGCGCCTAGGGGATGCCATGAACTTTGTTGACTATTTTCTAAGTCATACAACCATCAAATTTCTATTACTTAGTACTGGTGATTGTTTTTATTCCTCTTCCTCTCTTGATTATTAGGCAGAAATATATGCCACTTGTGGTGGTGGAGGGACAACTTGAGTTTTCTAGAATCCACCATATTTTTCAGAAGATCCTTGAAGATGAATCATTCTTGGATGGTGTGTCCCGGTATCCAGTGACAGGGACAATAATTTGGGTGGTCATCGAGAACCACTTCATCATATCTCTTTGGCTCTGTTAGACGGATCAAGTTTCAATTCATGACATCTATGAAGTAGCCGCAGACCTGGTTATCCTGGAATGAGTAGAATTTATTTCTTCTTTCTTCAAACTAGTTTCTTTTTGCACCCCATCGACCATCTTACTAAGGCGGGGGTGGATTTTGGTGTCCAGAGGGTCTTGCGTGGTTCAGTAGAAGCCTCTCAACTAGATCTGGTGTCGGGGGTGGCTTAAGTGTGATGGAAGATGCTTCAGATTTCCCTGATCTTTTCCTTAGGGCTGATTGGGCCATTCAGGACTTGAGATTTGTTCGTGACAAGGAGTGTTATATCCTTTGAGAAATAGAAAAGAAATATCGGAACCCACTTGTGTACTTCACCGGGATGAGTGGTGTTTAAAATTCATCACAAAGTTTATTGATGCACATGGAGAGAATTTCATCTTAGGGAAGTGTCCAGTTCATGGAATAAGTCAGGACCTTCCATCTGGTAATGAAGTCTGAAACTCTTTCATTCTCTCACTACTTGGATTTCATGAGATCACTAACCATTGTCTTAGGTAGCATTGAACTGAAGTGGAAGATAAAATATTTTCAGAGGTCCTCCCAACTGGTGATTGAGTTATATGGTAATCTAGTATACCATACAAAGGCCGATCCCCATAGGGTTCACATGAGGCATTTGATTTTTACTGCTTCTTGCTGCTCTGAAGTGCCCATAATGGAGTCACAGTAGGAGGCATAGTGCATTAAATGTTGTTCCAAGTCCCCCAAGCCATTGAAAACTAGGAATAAGGGGTTTTTGAAGTTTGGTAGTGGCGAAACATTGCTCACCCAGTCAGGGTAGTGTTTGTGCTATGGTTTCATCATAGTACGCCACCCCTCCATGGCTTCCTGTCAAGCTGTTAGTTTCTTTATGGTATTCAAGATCCCTTTATGAATATCCTACCAAACTGAAGCTTGGGTTGTTGTGGTCATAGACAAATATGGGCATGTCGGTGCTGCTGGAATTTGGGTTGGGTACCCAGTCGGGGGTATCCTTTTTGGGTTTACCTGAATATACTATGGCTGCCTTCCCAGTGGGGGGAAGTCTTGATGTCCTTTTGGGGCCAGATTTAAGTAGGTTGACGATCCCGGTGCTAGGTTGGATGCGCCTTTTATCTTGAATTTATTCACTGGGATGCGTTCCTTTGGTAGGACCACCTCTTTGGGGATTATTTACTAACATTATGTATGGGGAACACATCTGACAAGATAGATCCCTCGAATCAACTCCACATTAATTTGCCCGAGCTCGTTCATTTCTTCCTCCCGCTTGGCGAATATTTCCTCGAGAGTGAGGGACACATTATTAGGTGGAGGAGGTCGTGGGTAATATATGACCAAGGATTTATTATTCTTTTTTGGGGATTTGTGAGGGAGGTAATGATAGATTAACTAAGGGGGTGCCTAAATTTAGGATGGCTCTCTGGTTCTGGGTAAGCACAACATCGGGTTCGGTGTAGGATGCTTATGGAAGGGATCTATCTTCCTTAATTTACTCTTACTTTATGTCATTGCTTTTGATATCCATGGGGTTCATGTTTACTAAGTTCACTGATGATTACGACATTGGGGGTGGTGTACCTGGTGTCGAACGGTAGAAAGGATTTCTGCATACTTTTTTGGACTTTCTCCTTCCATTCTATGGTATTCTTTGTGTTTCTTTGAAAAGATTGACTTGAAGGGAGCCCTGATCTGATGTAGTAATGTTCCTTCATCTCAAAGTGTGTGAACCACAAGATGAGGTGGAACAGGTGACTTCTCTACTCATCATCCTTCCCAGGTGAGAGAAGACAAATGTCTGCTGTGTGGGAACTTGAGGTAAAATGCCCCCAGCGCTACAGGATGGGGTTGTTCCTAGTCTTCCATTGATGCACTGTGGCCTAAATTTGTTGGTTTATGGGGGATATTTTGAGTTAAAAATTCCCCCAACACTACGGGCTCAGGTTGTTCCCACATTGCTGTGGTAGCTGCTGCTATTTCCACCTTTTTGATTACACACACTCCCACACATGTGTGATATGAGTATGAAATTAGACCTGTATAGGATTTATGGGATTTTGAAGACATGATCACTGATTTCTAATTGGAATCCTTTAGGCTGGAAGCATGAAGAATGTTCTCGATTTCCTAGGTCATGAGATTTTCTATGGCTTGATCTCTTCAGTCTGAAGTCTTTTGGGACTTACTCCAAGCCAGTTTTCATTGATTATTCCATCATTCCTGAGCTAGGATTTCATTTGACTATTTCCTTTGTGTAATGACATTGAAAGATGTCATTTCCATTGAGATTGTATGGACCGGACGCGAGGTGAAGTGTAGAGCTCCATGTTCTCCCCATACCTGAATATGAACTCAAGTCGGGGTGTCATCAATGAGGTGACATAACTTGTGCAGTGCATGGAGGCAAGCTAGTTCTAGGTTTTTCTTTTGCCTTTCGAATCGTGGATACCTTGCAGATGGGATGGATTTTAGGTTTATTAGATGGTGAAGCTCCCTTAACATGTTGACATGGTCCGCATACCCTTCGTTAGGTAAGAACATTTCATTTAGCTGGCTAAGGGTCATATATATATTGAGGCGAATTTCATGCATACATTCCCTAGATAAATCCTCTAGTTTGTAGAAGAAAGAAGTGTCCATAGGCCAATACATCAGTGTTATATTATCCTTAGCTCATTGTCTTCTCACGAGAAACATATCAAACTATTTTTCTTCCTAGGACTCCTATACTTGATATACCCATCTTAACTACTTCTTAATAATTCTGTTCTAATAAGTTGGGCTGGTTGGAGCCCTATCGATAAGTGAACGGCACAGGGGTGGATCAAAAGATGAGTGTGGCCTCGAATCGTCCTCTAATTGGGAAAGGATATCACTTATCATAGATGGAGTGCCTGATATGTCTGACTCCATATTTTTGAACTCCTCACCATAGGAGGTATTTCTCATATTTATTTTGGAAAGTGGAGGATCATCTTGCCAGTATGTATTTTGATTGCGGGGAGGAACTCCGCAATCAGTGCCACAATGGAGAGGGCTACCATTCCAACTTGATGCCTAACCATGGGGAGTTTCCTTGTGTCATATACCCTGGGTAGGACCTTCAGGGAGGGATACAATGAGGGGAGGACCTTCTTGCTTCTTAGTGTCATTGAGGGGAGGAACCTCTTGATTAATATTATGATTGAGAGATCTACCATCTCATCTTGGTACCTAGCTGCAGGGAGAATTTCTGCAGTGTACATCCTAGGGAGAGCCTTCAGGATGTATTGTAATGAGGGGATGACCTTCTCATTGCTTGATGTCACCATGGGGAGGGCCTTCATAGCAATCCCCATTGTGGCGAGGACCCTCACAATGACTGTCATCATGGAAAGGACTACCATCATGACTCGACGTCCGACTGCAGGGGGAAGCATATTTACAGCTTATACACTGGGGAAGACCATCAAGGTGGAAGACAGTTAGGAGAGGAACTTCTTGCTGGTGAATCTTATGGTTAAGGGGAGGGCTACCCCGACGTGCATCAGGAGATAAAATCTCGTGATTGTTCATTCCTGGCCCATGGAGTAATTCCCCATGGGTGCTCCAGGGTGGACCTTAAGAGCTACTAGTAGCGACATTGTAGGGATGACCTATGCAACTGCTAATTTAACTTCCATAATTTGGTAATGGACTGAGAGGGTCTTGACCCTTCATTGATATATGATCAAGGGAATTAAGAACCCCGACTTCTAGTAGATAAGGATCATGTATGTGCTCTTCATTTTCCAGTTTCCTTTGTCCCATTTCATTTTTTAGCACCCTCTTTTAGGTAACCGAGGCCGCTTGCTATTTATAGCGGTCTTTATATATGGGTCCTTGTCTTTTTGGGTCCCATGATTCCGCTGGGATACACTGACATACATCTTGAGTTCTGGAAGGGATATATGAATGCCCTGGAGTGGCCACTACATTGGACCGGTGTCCCCCAGTTGGAATGGGTATTTATTCCCAATCCAGTTGTATGTGTGTCGTAGGATATTTCCGTCGAACCTCCTATATTGGAGATAGGACGCATAACAACTCAAGGGTGACTGACCCATTTTGGGAGTAAGTCATTCCGCTCGAGGAAATAGGGTCATGGGCTTGGTTTCTCACCTTTTCCACTGATGCAATGATATCTTGCGATGTTTGGAGGATATGGTCTAGAATCCACATATGATATTTCATCATTTGCAGGATGTGCTGAGATACATATTTGGATGGAATGGGTATGAAGACCGATTTCAATGTCAGAGAAAGAGTTTGTAACTGCTCTGGTCCCCCATGGGTTTCCAGTAGATACTGGCAGTTCTTCTGTGTTGGGATAGAGGACGAGTCTACCACCAGTTGTCTTCTCTTATTTACACTGTATTTGATAGGTGGGATTCATATTCCTTAGTGGGGATTTTCATATACTTTCTTTACACTGTATTTGTCTCACAAGCTTTGTATGCATCCGAAGGAATTTGACTCTGCTCATATTCTCTTACTGCCCTCCTATTTGGATGACAGGCTTGATATGGATCAGCAGGTATTTGTGCCTGTGTGAAGATAGTTTCCATCCTATTTGGCTAAGGGTCTTGATATTCAGTAGTGGGTATTTGTTCCTATGTGTAGCTAGTGGCTGTCTTATTTGGATGACTAGATTCTTGTGCACCGAAAGATATTTTCATCTTCCTGTAATTTTCTGGTTTGTCTGCACGGAAGGACGGACAAGAACTAGCGGGAATGTGCACGTGCTCGTATTGTGACACCCTATTTCTATGGTGGGATTAAGGGGAAGGGGAAGATATTTATATATTACCATTGATTGCTTCCACGTTGGTACGAAAAAGTTTCTCCTCAGGAACTAGAGTGATGGTGTGTTCCTAATTGTATATTTTCCTCCCTCGGAAGGAAACCCTAGTGGCCCTGGTCTTCTGGATTTAGAAGGTGACCTCGACATAAAATCCTCTTCAAAGTGAGGAGTCTTGGTTTCCCAATGTCAGCAATGATTCTATCTTATAGGGGCCTATGATTAGGACCCCTGTGTAGTTGATATGAAGTTGTCAACATTGACTTCATATACCTCCCTAATATAATGGATGTACTCATTGTCAAGTTCTGAGGACATGCTCATTAAATGGTTTGAGATCACCATTGGGGATGCCTTATGCTGGGGCACTGTCCATGACTGAGTATGCAATTGGTGAGCCTTCCTAGACCGGAGGGCTTCTCTCACAGCCTCCTTCATGGGGATAGTATTGTTCTGGTGGTACTCTTTGATCTTCCTGTTGGATACCCAGTGTTGAAGATGCTGAGTAAGCAAGGGGGACTTAATCTTCATCAGGGCCCGGACTGCCTATGGGATCACTAAGGTGCATGTATTAATTGGTCATTATAAGGTCATTTGGATCAAAGGTTGCTATATGGGAACCTGAAATATTTATATATGAAATACATTCCAAAAAATCCTATCAAAGTAGCATTCTCTTGAACATATTCATATTTGATGATTCAGCTTGGACTCCTTACCCCTCTATTTTTTTGGTGAGGTAAAGGGGCTTAAGTAGGGTAAGACTACCACCTTGGTTAAGGATTCATTTTTTTTATCCATTTTTATGACCTAAGGTGGCGTGTTTGGGGTGATTACAAAATGGTATGACGAGAATCCTCATACATATCTTATTGCAGAGATAGTCCCATGTCAATCCCACCATTTCTTTTGTTTCAACCCATTCTATGTCATAATCCTTTAGAGGAGGATTGGAATAATATTGAAGAGACTGGGAAGTCTACCCCTTCTGTATTATGAAGGAGGTGCCAAAGTCAAATGGTTCCAGAGGGAGATTTCATGGGATCATGTACTTGTGCAATTGGTCTTCCTAGGATATAAATTCCTCGAATGGTATTTAGAGGGTTTAATCATGGAGCTAGAAACCACCAATGGTTCTGGTATCCATGATTCATGAACCTAATTTCCAAAGGAATTCGTTTTTTTGGATGATTATTTGGCCAAAAACACTTAAAAAATCCATTTTTTGAGATTATGGGAAGTTGGGATCCTCACACCTTTTTCGGGGGATTTGTTGCATATTTCTAGACTCTCTTATAGATTTATTTTTTTTTCATATTTTTATGAATCCTTGGTTCATTCCCGAAGAGTTTGTCCATGGGATACCCCTAGTTTACAGGATCATCATAAGCATACATGGATTGGATGCTACAGAGGTAATGTTGAGTTAAGACATGT